>JAGMVL010001026.1:1200000-2400000 GCA_019202695.1 Populus x sibirica | reverse complement strand
TAGTTTTTATAAGTGGTTTGTTATGTCTTTTGAACTTCCTAATGTGCCTAGTACTTTTATAAAATTGATTAACCATATATTATGTGCATTCATTGGTAAGTTTGTAGTTGTTTATTTTGTTGATATATTGATTTACAGTAAAAGATTAGATGAGCATATATATTATTTAAGACAGATACTCGATGTGTTTAAAAAGAAAAAAATGTACGATAATCTAAAGAAGTGTGACTTTTACATGGAAAAGATTGTTTTTTTTTTTTTGATATGTTGTTGTTAGTGCAAAATATATTGAGATAAATAAGGCTAAGGTTAAAGCTATAAAAGAGTGGCTTACACCTAAGACGGTAACCGCGGTAAGAAGTTTCATGGATTGACTAATTTCTATAAAAAATTTGTGAAAATTTTTAATACAATAACTGCTCTACTAACTGAAATTGCTAAGAAGATAGTAGGTTTAAAATGAGAAATTGAACAAGAGAAAGCTTTTACTTTGTTAAAAGAAAACATATTTTGACCCTATTACTTGTTTTACCTAACTTTACAAAAACTTTTGAGATTGAATGTGATGCTACAAGTATAGGTATTGGAGCTATTTTACTGCAGGATAAAAAGCCCACAGCTTATTTCAGTGGAAAACTCAATAGTGCAACTCTAAACTACCCAATATATGATAAGAACTACTTTTTTTTTTATCCTTTTTTGATTTCTTCTATTTTTCAATTTCATCCCTCTTTAGGGTTTGCTTTTTATGGGGTTTGTCCTAGACTCACTACCAGAAAATCGATAAATACAAATGGAAATACCGAGAGAATATTTTCGTTGGTAAATTGCCGATGGATTTTACTAACAGAAATATTCCCTCTGTATTTACCAAGGGAATTACAGTGGGAAAAAAATAATTAAAACAAAGCAAAAAAAAAAGATGACATGCCATTTTTACCAACGGAATTACCGATTGAATAAATTTCGTCGGTAAATTCGTTGGTAAACTGTGAACACTGTTCATCATGTCAATTAAAAAGGGAATCATCAACGAAAAATTTCATCAGTATTTTCCAGAGAGCTCTGGAACTGTTAACTTCCCAATTGCATTGTTAATTACTGTTCTTTACAAACAAAATCACCGACGGATTGAAAAGTCGTCGGTGTTATTTGGTGGATTTCTAAAAAAATTTGATTAAATTAAAATTTTAAATTAAATATTACAGATGGAATCACCGACGGATTGAAAAGTTGTTAGTGATATTTGGCGGTTTCTGAAATTTTTTTATTAAATTGAAAATTTAAATTAAATATTACAGACGGAATCATCAACGGAATGATTAAAAATATTAATATTTAATTATTCGTCGATAAAATACCCTAATAAAAAGCCTAGCATCCCTAATTTCAGAATAGACGAGGCTTTTTTCTTCTTCTTCTTGTTCTCCATATGTAAAAAACATCAATATCCATTTCTTTCTCTTCTCTTCTTTCCTCAGCTCCTTCTCTTCTCCTTCATGCTCAGGTATGTATTCTTCTCATTTCTTCTTTTTTCTTCTCAGTTTTTTTTAATTAATATACTCTACGAATTTTTTTCTCTTCTTAGCTTCACTTACAACCACATTAAGGTAAGATTTTTCTTTTTTCTTCTTTTTTTTTGTGTCATTTTCCCACTATATTTGTTTTTTAATTGTTTTTGTTCTTAATAATTGTATGAATATTGTTGTAGGATTTTTTTTTCATATGATTTTCTTCTTCTTTTTCCAAGCGTTTTGAGTATTATAGAGTGTTGATTTATATTAATTTAATTATTTTATAGTTTTGTAAAATGGATTTTTTAAAAATATTTTTAAATAATTACCGATGGAATGAAGTGAATATTTTTTTTTGCGCGCCTTTTCTGTCAACAAATCCATCAGTAATAATATTTTTTTATTACCAACGGACTTACCGACGGAGCATTTCCGTCGGTGATTTCATTAGTAAATTAATTACCAACGGAATGATAGTACAAATACCGACGAAAAATTTCATCGATAAATCTAAAGATTGTGGTAGTGACTCATGACCAGGGTCACAAGTTTCAAATATTAACACGGGTTAACTTCATTCTTTTTTTAGGTTTTTTATTCAATTCAACCTCATCCTTCAATGTTTGACTTGTTGGGAATTGATATTCATTTTTTTTCGCTTTTCTTTCTATAGGGATTATCCCAATCCTATACCCATGGTCAAGAGGTCAACACGTTAACCCGAGTCGAGTCAGATCTTTTTTTCCATTACTTTTTTTTTTAAAAAAAATTGACTGTTTTTTTTAAGTTTCGCCCTACAATATTGGATTGTTTGATAATTAAGCTTTATTGGTTTATTTATTTTGCTTTTGATGAAGTTACCCTGATACCATAACCAGATTGTAAATTTAGCATGCTAACTCAGATGGGCTCAAATTATTTCTTTTATCTTATTTTCTTTACCATATTTTTTTGTCAATTTCTTTATCATCGTTATATTTTTTATTTATATTATTAAAATTATACGAGTTTATTTATTAAACTTAATCAATCCAATAAACCAGTTTTATATATATTGACATAAGATATAGAACCAAACTGAGGTGAGCGAGAACGAAGAGATCATGAAATCTCTCATTCAATTTACAGTAAAAGTAAAATCATACTCAACAATGAATTTCCTTCCAAAGAAACCATCCCTCCCTAATTCAATAGTTTTGTTTACAACAACCAATTCAATCTCATTTAACTCCTTAATTCCCATTAGATCCGATCAATACCATAATTTAGTTGCGATATGTAAAAGAGTTAGCTAAACATTACTAGAACTACTGAGGAAAAAAGAAAAAAAAACCCACCAAAGTCAAAATATTACACAATGAAGCAACTTTAGTATTAAAGTAATTAAAAACCACAATGCTTTTGGTTGACCTGCTTAAGAATTAATTAAGCAATCAGAATTCGGAAAATAAAAAATTCCAAAATCCCACTTTAAATCAAGCAGAGCCGTAGAGTATCAATGGAAATCAATCATTAGTCGAATTACTTATTAAGATCTTTGTAGATATATAAAATAATATATAAAAAGCATGAACTCTATCATCACTTGCTCAATGTTGTATCACTTGAACAATGGTACAAGGTTTTCTTTTAACAATATATTTTTTTTTAAAATAAATAAGATATATTTATCAATTAATTATACTTTATAAAATAAAAATTATTTTCTCTTCAAAAAGCTTGAAATAAAAATTATCTACAGCTCCACTTGACAGATATACATAAAAAATAAAAAAATATATTTTTAAAATATTTTAAAATACTTCATTTATAGTTTGTACAAGGATCATTTCCTTAAACCAGCTCGGCAGCTAGGTTATCTGATTTTCACATGGGAGATCCGGGGACTATTTCCGGCAACGGAAATCCCTTTTTATGCATTTTTGTTTTCAAAAGTCCTGAACAGTTTTGGAATTTGGAATTTTCGCAGACCTGTTTTTTATTTTTATTTCTAATTTATAACAGATCGAACAATGATTTTCCTATTGAATGCTGCACACTTGTCCGACCAAAAAGGCATTCTGCATACATGAAATTTGGTAATTGAAGAAGCACCTACCTCCATTACGTTCTTAAACAAGAGACTTTCTCTCTGACACACACTTTAGATTATTATTTGGAGCTTTCATGATTAAATCTCTATACCAAATTCACTAGTCACTAAACATATAGAACTACTTGTTAAGCTTACCATAATCCACTGTGCTTATCTCTTAATTTTTTTTTTTTATTTGTAACACCCACTATATATATTATTCATCTTGAAATCTCGACGCCTGATCGATCTCCAGGTTACCGTCGTTGCACTACCAGTCCCTCAAGGTCTTTTAACAACCACTAATGAAATCTTAGAGCAACATTAAAATAAGAGCTAAGATGCTTCTATCTAATAAACAACACCCAGATAAGAACACAGAATATTTGTGGAGGTGGCAGCTGTTAAACTAACACATTTTCATGTGTCTCTTTGTAGCCCTAGTGTTCGCCGACCCCATTACATCTATCTATCATCAGCTTGGAGCAAGTCTACCTGTTTTGTCAACTGCCTTTTCATGCTATCTAAAATATGCATGTTAGCAGAGGCTGAGTCATTGTTTGTGAGATTAAACGAGCGATGCCGCTCTGTGATTAATTAATTATACTGTCTTCTGAAACATTGCTTTGACTGTTATGCATGGTGCAGCATCCCTTCCTTTTTCTTAATTTATATTTAGTATCTATACTAGCTTTGATTTCTAGTTAGTTGAGATGATCTTGTCAACCTGCCAGTTGTGAATTCTCAACTCGCACTCTTCCTCTCTCCCTCCCTCCCTCTCTCCCTCCCTCCCTGTGAATAAAAATTGCAAGACAAACTTCGAAGATAGTATAACTAAATGAAATAAAAATATATATATTAATAGAAGCCTTTTTTATGTGGATAGCATGACTATATAGAAGGACAGAGTTATAAAGTGCAACTAAATTTGGAACATTTATCTAAAAAAGAACATATACTATAAATAACGAGAGAAAATAACGTGGAGGACCCAACAATGTCCAGAATAATAAAAAGTGATTCATTATGTGAAGTTCACATCTGGCATGGGATCCACCTACATCACAGCTTTGCTACTGGCACAGGATGCCTAGCTGCTGGCATGACAGTGATGAATCGGCAAAATTGTTTTTAGCTCACTCTTAGGATCCACAATACAGATAACTAATACGACATGGCTGCGAAGCCTGATGATATGAAGAAGAGTAATGCTTTTGTTTTTTTATTTTTTATTTTTTTTATTAAGCAGTCCATGTTTAGGTATTCTAGTACTGCTTCAATAGAGTTATGAGCCAGCTTGATTTGGTCAAGCACTTTATGCTGATGATCCATATATATATATAGATTGAAACTTCGTAGGTCTCTCTCTCTCTCTCTCTCTCTCTCTTCTTTTTAACAAGGCTAGATACATTAGGTCATTAAACAGGAAAATGGTTCCAAACTCCTTTGGCATTCACTAATAATTACTCCTTTTCATTTGCCATTTCCTCAGGGGATAAATACTATATAAATAAATATCAGATTTGTTTTTATTTAATGATGAGAGATCCAACAAGCCATGGATTTTCAAAATCTTATTGCATTCTTCTCATATTTGAACTTGAAATCTCTAGCACGCTCGCATACATGTTGGAAACTACGATTGTTAAGATCAGTACTGTTAAAAAGTAGATATTTTTGCAAAAAGTCCTAACAATGGCGTCATGGTTGTAGAAAGCCAAACCGGGGATGCAATCAGTAATAATCATGGCCGCAAAACTAGTTATGGGTTAGATATTGATTACAACAGGCAGTTAGATTTACGTATTCATCATTAATAGTTGAGTATCGTACGTACATATTGTATTTACATGTCGACAAAAGTGGTGGTTAGGATATTGACTCGAGCACCTAATGTATAATGGTCGTAGTACTTCTTGTAGAGATTGAATCTTGTGGAGAAATTGAGAAGGAACTGTGACATTCATATTCTAGATCTTCAAAACCCCAGAATTCTTCATGCTCTTCTTCCTTGGGCATCTCCCACCTTTCTTCATCCATCTCCTCCTCTCCCAGCATTACTTCCAGTACCTGCTAATTAATAAACAACAAATTTTATTGACCTCACAAGATTTCATCATTTGGTATATCAGATTTTTGACTTTATAATTAAAATATTAGCCCTCAAATTCTAAACCAGCATCATTTCATTTGACACAAGAAATGATGCTATTAATTTGAAAGGCATATTCTACATCCTCCTAACATATATAGTTCATATACATATTCTTGAATCCTTAAAAGGGTTATCCATTCAATATCTATTTTATATGGTTTCTTGTTTAGAATTGCCCCACAAACACAATAATACGAAGTCTATAACAATATTCTTGAAATTTATGCTCATCAATATCCTGCCACTATAATTGATTTGAAAGGGTGGAACAAACGCACTTGTCAATCAATATGTAAATTCAGGACACTTTTATCACTACAATATTATAAACAGGACCTGCTCTCTCAATAATTTTGATAATCAGATTCTCATCTCCTAATCACATGGGAGATCCATAATTTAATGGGTGTTTTAGGTTAAAGATTTAGGTTAGGTAGGATAGAACATCCTCCGACTATTGGAATTGCGTGAAAAAAATCAAATCCCGCTACCTGTACCTAAAGGATCAAATCTAAGTTTACATGTTGCCGTCTTCTTAATTGCTGAAAAGGATGTGCATGGTTTGTCACAGGAAAACAATCAAAATTGAAAGGGGGACAGCTTACACTAGGCTACTATATCTAACCCATTTATTAGTGATTTAAATAGCAGAAACTTGCATCCATGGACTCTTAAGAAACAGTCAACTAAAGGCAATTTATTGGAATCATGCACAAGCATTATGCAATGATCCACCTTATGAGCGAGTTTGGAAGCCAACAAGTTACAGCTGAACTGATTAATATTTTTTTTTAAAAAAGGTCTAAAATTCAAGCCTCTTCTTTTATAACAAAAAAAAAATTAGTGTGATTATTATCTTATTAATAAGAAAATATAAATAATAATTGACCACATAGTCAATGCATTGATTTGTTACAAAAACTTCTTTATTTTGACAGGAAAACATTTAAAATGGTAGGTTTATGGAGTTAAAACATTTAAAATGGTAATCGCAACATTTTGTTCAAGGATAATTAACACCAAAACCATCCTTCTGTCGGTCCATTAAGAATCATTAGTATGCTGTTAAATGCAACAACAAAAATAAAGCATAGCAAATAGCGACCTCACTCATGGTAGGGCGCCATGTTGAAGATGCCCGGATGCAAAGGGATGCGGCAAAGCCAAGTCTTTTCAGCTGTGTAACATCATAGATCCCTCCAAGCCTTGGATCCACCAGCTTTTCAATCTCTCCTCTGCTCAATATTGGTTTAGCCTGTTAATTAATCAGCAGAAACCCACAAGTCCATTTAACTTAAATTTATCAAAACATAATTAAAGGATTGCCTAATGAAGAAGAAATCATTTTAAAATAGTAAATAAATGGCAATTTTTTTACCCAGTTATGAATGCTTTGGTGAGAACCATCAACTGGTTTCCTGCCAGAAATGATCTCCAGTAGGAAGACTCCAAATGCAAACACATCTGTTTTTTCATCCACTATTCCATGCATGTAGTACTCAGGTGCCAAGTGCCTATAGAATTCTATGCAACATTTCAGTTTCAATCTAAGTAAAACGAAGCAGGAATCATACCTCCATAGGAGTTAAAATGGTTGCTAGCTAGATACCCTACCCAAAGGTTCCTTCAATCGGAGCGATTGAATGGTGAGTCCATTCAGATGGAAGCCATTTTGCCAATCCAAAATCAGATATCTATAACATTCAAAACAAAACAGCACTAGTATGATACTCGATTTAGAAAGTAAAATTTCTGAGAGTAAAACCTTGGTTTAATCAGTAAAGTTTGCAAAGAAAGAAAGGGCTAATCCACATGCATCCCTTACCAATGGTTCAAAGTCAGCTGTCAGAAGAATATTTGAAGATTTAATGTCTCGGTGAATTATCCTTCTTTGACACCCCTTGTGCAAGTAATGGAGCCCTCTAGCAGTTCCAATGGCAATCTTGTACCTTATTTTCCAATCTAACACTGGAAAATTCTCATCTACATTAAGAAACACCAAAGCCTTACACATCAAAACATTGCAGGAACTAGCACAACCCAGATAAGATAGGAAACAACATCATTATCTACTGAGACAGCAAACAAAACAAACTTGTATGTCTGTACCATGAAGAAGGGAAGAAACAGAGCCTCTGGAGGAGAAATGAAAGATGAGATAAAGCCCATTGTCAGTGCAACAACCCAACAAGGACATCACATTAGCATGGCAGACATGACCAATTGTCCCAATCTCTGACAAGAACTCCTTCTCTTTCCTCTCATCCCTACAAGCTTTTGTTAGCCTCTTAATTGCAATCTCCTCTCCATCACCTAACACTCCTTTGTATACCTCTGCATACCCTCCTTTCCCCACCAAATTTTCTAACACACCAAGGTAGCAAATTGAACACAAATTAATTGCAAAACACATGGGTAGAATTTAGAAGGTTGCAATGAAAGTGAAGCAAACCTGGTCTAAAGCCATTGGTGGCATCGAATATTTCTTCAAAAGAGAAGCATTTCCAAGAGGGCCTTGGAGAATGTTCTTGCTCTTGAACAACCTTGGAGTTTTCGTTGTTTTTTTCTTCTTCATTGGTGAAAACTATATCTTGAAGACTGCTTCTTTTCAATGAGAAAAGCCTTTTCAAGCTGTTGGCTCTTATGTACTTCATTGTAACGGTATAATGTGAAGCAGAGTACTCTGTTTCATGCAGAGAGAGAGAGAGAGAGAGAGAGAGAGAGAGAGAGAGAGAGACAGGGAGAGAGAGAGAGGAAGAGAGATGGAAAAGAAAGACAGTAACTGACTCAGTTGTCTCTGCTAGAAATGACTTTATTGCTTTGCATACAATACAAGACAAGAGTGTTAGGGAGAGGTCGGAGTGTTTAAATGGTAGCTAATAATGATTCAACGATCACGTTATCTGCTGAAAAATATTTTTTTAAAAAAATAAATTTTAAGAAAATAAATTATTTTTTGATTTTTTGTAATGTAATGAAAAATAAATTAAAAAACACTTTCCAGTATTTAGTTATGTCATGAAAAATAAGCTGGAAAATAACTTATTAATGATTTATTTTTTTCAAGTTTATTAAAATAATAAGGAACAAATCTTACAAATTTAAAAGTTGAATAAAAATAAAATTGAAAAGATATATAATTTCATAAATTATCTCAAATAAAATAAATAATAATCAAAATAATAGAGATTAAATCTCAAAAATAAAAAAATTGAAAGATGAAGAAATTAAAATAATAATAATAATAATTAACATTTTATAAATTATTTCAAATAAAATAAGTAAGAATCAAAAGAATGAGAACCAAATTTGATAGAAAAAAATTTCAATTAAAAAATGATAAGAAAAAAGCAAATAATAATTATAAAAATAAGGACCAAAATTAATATAAAAATTAAATTCTAAGGGATGAAATTGAAAAACAGATATTCAAAACAAAATATATATATATATATATATATATATATATATATATATATATATATATATATATATATATATCAATCAAAAGTTTGAAGATCAAATTTGATATAATCAGTAAATAATATGAAATTTCTAAATTTTTCACAACTTTCAGAAAGTGTTTTCCGCCCAAAATAAAAGGAAAATATTTTCCTGAAAACCAAGCCAAATTTTCCTTTGACCGGAAAGTATTTTTTGTTGACCAACTTTTTTAGTGGCAAACAAATACAAAAAAATTTTAAAAATAATTTTTTAAAAATCAGCTTTAAAAAAACAAAAAAAAACTTAGGAATTGACATGTCTATGTGCACGTGTTTCTGTAGCCCATTTGTGTGAATTTTCCTAAAATGGGTAGGAAAAAAATTTGACTGGGTAGTGAAACTATTGATTTGATTTTGAAATGAAAAGGATTGGCAAGCAATGGATTGGTTTTAATGGCGGCAGCTTTGCTTCAACTCTTGTGGGTCTATGTTTGTTTAAGTTGGCTGCCTTCCATCCACGAAGGAGTGAAGGACTCCACCTTTTTGTTTTTCGAATCAAAACGATATAAAATTATAAATATTATTGAGGTTTTAAATGATTCGTAAAAAGGATAATTGAATTATTATTATTATTATTATTATTATTATTATTATTATTATTATTATTATTATTTGTTAGGAGGGTGCTTTGCATTATTAGTTATCTCTTCCCAAAACCATAAATAATGACTTGAAAATTGTATATGTAGCTTGTCGAATAATTAGGTAGCTGATGTTTGGACAAATTACAAATTTGAGAACAATTTGGCCTGATTTTTATTGTTGGAAAGTCTTATAAATATAAATTAAATAATGTTATTTCATAAAAATGAATCAAGAATAATAAATTATAAAAAAAACATAGCCATCTAATCACAAAAATCATGGTGAGAGATTTTGTTCTTTTTTTTATTATTATTATTATTATGTGAAATATTACCGTTATTGATAAATAAATTATATCCATACCCATCTTTGTCAAAACAATAAAAAAAAATATTGGATTTGAGTGTCTTTTTTATAACAAAAATAAATAAATTCTCTAATGATCATGTTGTTAAAACTAAATTTTTTATTAATTTTTCATTTCATGCAGAAATAGCTTTTTTGTTCGTCATATTATAGAAGTGAGTTTACTATCTGTGCACAAAAACCAGTTAAAAATAACATCTAACTGTAAATAAAAAAGGTATAATAATATATAACATCGTGATTAATATTTTTTTTTATTTTCAGGAATAAAGTATAGTATTTTTGTAATCGTAATTAGAAATTCACAATATAAAATTAATTATTTTTTTCTCAAGAATAAATTTGTTTTTAACTTTTTCAAATAATGATTTAGAGTCTACTTGATTGAACGGTTTAATTTGTTTTTTTGTTAAAATTTATTTATTTTTATTTAAAATTATATATATTTTTATATTTTCAGGTTATTTTAATGTATTGGTATAAAATATAATTTTAAAAAATAAAAAAATAATTTTAATTCATTTTTAAATAAAAAAATATTTTAAAAAAAACAACTGCAAAATTTTCAAACAACATCTTTAGAGTTCACGGACATACAAATAATTACCCCGTGGACATGGTCTAACCAAACCATCACCGAGCTAGTATTAAACAAATCACATCATAGTAGTTTAATTACTAAAATAGCCTTTAATATCAAAGGGCTCTACTACATTAACGACAATAATCTTTAATAGTCGAATAAATCTATTATTGAATGGAATAAACTTTCAGAAGGACTAGAATTTGAGTGTTTTCCTCACAGTGATTATGTAAAATACAAATATGCTTTTTATAGTAATAAACACCACCAGAAAATCAAAAAACATCAATTAAATATTTTATTATATATTTTGTTGAAATATGACTTATGGATGGAATCATCGACAAAAACATATTTCCGACAAAGTTTCTCATCAAAAATTTACATTTTATCGGTATTTTTGTCTACAACTTTCAATTTCAATGGAATATCTTCGCCAAAAAGTAAGTTTTTATCACTCATTTTTCTATTGGCAATTTTGTCAACATCTTAAATGATGATGAAAGAGACATACAATATGATATGAAACTGAAACAAACCCTTTAAACACTTTTGAATAACCTCCACAAATTGATGAATTGACAATATCTAGTTCTGACTCAGAAGATTCTTCTGATCACATTTCAAGACAAATCAATGTCCTTACTAGAGACCAATAATTCATCCTTGAAGCCATTAAACGCCTTGATGATCCTCAATTACAAAAAACTTACTTAGACAAACTTTTAAATACTTTTGATAACCCAAAACCACCACATCTTGTTTAAAGTCATTCCTTTTTATCTTCAACTAATACAAATAATTATGATCTTTTAAAAATCCTCAATAAAAAGAAAAAAAATCCAAACCTTTAGATATTATCCTAAAAATCAAAACCATCAAAACCGAGCTTACTAACCTTAAACAAGCCTAGCAAATTTTTTTTGTCATATTACAACTTCTTTTTATAAAATTAGAAAATGATTCAAATTCTGATAGGGAATTAGAGTCTAATTATGATATAGAACATAACCTAGGAAAGCATACATTAAAAAACATTAAGCATGTTTCTCAAGTTTTTCTTCATGTTTTAACTCAAATTACTTCAAAAAAATATTTTATAAAAATTACCTTGGTTTTTTTAGATGATTTTCAAGTAGATACTATCGTCTTATTTGATACAAGTGCATATTTAAATTGTACCAAAGAATGAACAGTCCTAAAATGATTTTTACAAAATATTTCTAAAAAACATTATGTAGCAAACAATACTAAATTAGTAATAAAAAATAAAACTCAAGTATCCATTTCAAACAATGATTTTTATCTTAGAAACGTTTTTGTTGTTACAAATGATATTAATCATATTGTTATTCTTGACACTCCTTTCATCGATATGATCACTCCTTACAAAACTGGCCATGAAAACATTACTTCAAAAATTAATGGTTCAAAACTTGTTTTTCCTTTCCTAGAAAAACCTAAACTAGAAATCTTAATTTAATCAAAGCATATTGTATTCATACTCATCAAATAAACACCTTGATTTCTGTAAAGTAAACTCAGCTCATGTATTTCAAACAAGATGTATTTTTATAAAAAATAGAACAACAATTACAAATTCTTATTATACCAAAAATAATTTTAGATTTCCAAAACAAAATAGAATTAGGGATTTGCTTTGATTTACCAAATGTTTTTTGAAAAAGAAAACAACATGTGGTTGATCAGCTTTACGATGAAAATTTTAATGAAAAACAAATAACTATAAAAGCTAGACCAATCCAGATGAATATTGTGCTAGAACAACATTGTGGACTTGAAATCCAAGATTTATAGTCTAAAGGTCTTATAAAGAAATCTAGATCACTTGATTATGTGTAGCTTGTTATGTCAACAAAAATTTTGAAATAGAAAGAGGTACATCACGACTCGTCATAAACTATAAAGCTTTGAAATGGATTAGATATCCAATTTCAAACAAGAAATATTTATTAAATTTCTGGCAAATATAGATTCATCCAAAAGATCGTTATAAAACTACTTTTATAGTTCTCTTTGGTCAATATGAATGGAATGTAATGTCATTTGGATTAAAAAAAAATTTCGCCCTCATAATTTCAAATAATCATGAATGATATTTTTAATCTATATTCAAGATTTTAATCCATACTCCTTAGAACAACATATTAAACATTTACAAACATTTTTTTTTATCTTGCAAAGAAAAATTGATTAGTTGTTTCAAAAATTAAGATTTTTCTTTTCCAGACTCGTATTTGTTTTCTTGGTCACTATATTGTTTAAGGCACAATCACACCTATAGAGAGATCTCTCACCTTTGTTTGTAAATTTCTTGACAAAATCCTTGACAAAAACCACTTGCAAATTGTTTTTAGGGAGTCTTGACTATGTCTTAAACTTTTATACGAACATTAGCTATTTAGCAAAACCATTGCATGATAGGTTAAGAAACAATTTGATGAACATTCTAACATTTTTAAAAAGATATAAAAAAAAACAGGTACAAGAAATTCTTTGCTTATATATAGCCAATCCCCTAGCTCCTAAAATAGTTAAAACAGATGTTTCAGAGCTAGGTTATGGTGGTATCCTTAAGCAAGTTCAAAATTTTAAAAAATATATTCTTCAATTCACATCCACATTGGAATGATTGTCAAAAGAATTATTCAACCATTAAAAAAACAATTATTTCAATTTTTATGTGCAATAGAAAATTTCAAAGTGATTTACTAAACCAAAAGTTTCTTTTGCGTATTGATTGCAAATCAGTTAAAGAGGTTTTACAAAAAGATATTCAAAACCTTGTATCAAAACAAATTTTTGCCCGATGATATGGTTACCGAAGAAGAAAAAACGAATCATTCTTCTCGAGTGCAAACTTGGATAAATTCCCTTTTAAATGCTTCAGAACTACTTCTGGCTCTACAAACTATCAGCCAGAAATCCTCTAAGGGAGGTAAATCTTCTCAAATGATTTCCAAAACTAAAGTAGGATCTTCCTCTAAAAAACCCCTACTTCAATCTTTAGAAAACTCTCAAATTGATTTTTCTTAAAAAAAAATATTTCAAAAAAAATATGAATATATTATAAAACAAAATTTCCAAAATGTTTTGTTTATTGAAGATGGATTTTTTCATCCTGATCAATCAATAATAACTTTAAAGATTTTTTCAGGTTGAAATTACAAACCATGATATTTTATAAAACCCTGACTTTATTATATGGAAATCCTTGAAATAAAAGGATCAACCAGATTTAAACACTTCAAACGTTAGCAAAATCATCTCGAACCCGCCTATTCTATTTGCATTATCCAAAAAATCCTTCACATTTCTGATTGGAAACAAGTTCTTCACAAAGAAGTTTATTTTCTTGCTAGTTTCCAAGCCACACTACTTAACCATTGTCACTCCTACACCTATTGGGATTAACAATAGGCAGACATGGTTTAATACATTCCTTCTCCAAAACTCTAAGGGTAGTAATTTTTTGCTATTTTATTTCAACAACTCCATAAACATTTTAAAATTACCAAACTAGTTTCACCAATGGTGGAACTATTTTGGTGTTTTATATGACTTTCTTCAACCTCATCTTATGGTTGAGAATGGTTATGCCATCTTCAAAGATAATTACAAAGCCATAGAAAGTGAAAAACAATTTCCACCATTTCTCATTTTTGTTTACAATTCTTTGTTTTTTGGGTCTGTTTATGGTACTTTGATTACAATACTTAGCATGGATCCCCCATTCTCATCAGAAGATTCAAAATCAAATTATGGGACTCTTTTGTAATAGAATTCAAGAGTTCTAAACCTGCAGTCTTATAATAAAACAGAATATGGGACTCCTTTATGGCAGGTCCATCTCGGCCCATCTTCTCCTAGCACTTCATACTCCCGGTCCAAAGATTTCTATCACCATAAGAAGACAAGTTCTTCTCCACTTGAAAATACAACAAAAATATTTTAGTGGTGGAAGACAAGGCTGACAACTACATCATATAAACTTTTAAACACATAATAATTACAAGACTTTGTAAAATTTCAAATTTACCATCACTTTCCCCTATAAATAAGTAGCTCTCCATTTGTTGAAGGCAAATAATTTTCTTTAAACAACTCTTGAGCAGAGAAAACCAATATCTCTAAAAAAAAGCCTCATTTTCTCCATCTTTGTATTACTTATATCCAAATTCATACCTTCTGTATTTACCTTAATATCAAGTTAAGTAAGATTTCTTAAAATTTTAAACTTTTTTTTTATTTTCTAGATATATTTTTGTTTTATATTCTTGCATTTATAAGTATACTCTATGTTTATTAGAGGTTTCTATCATTGTTGGACTTGCCTCTATTCTCAAACTAGAAATAATCTGTGTTTTACTTAAATATATGTTTTTTCATTTTGTGCTTTGTTTTCATTCTGGTGTGTGTGTGTGAAGCTATAAAAAAAATCTCATGGAAGTATCCCTAATAATGGTGTAAAATCTAGAATTAATGGCACATTATGAAAGTTAAAGAACAAATTGAAGTGAGATAAAAAATTAAGGTGAAGAAATTAAGGAAACAAGACTAAAAGATATTTGTGTATGAACTTATCCTATTTTTTTTCATAGACATGAACCTTAACCTACATTTCATGCTTTTAAAAGTTATTTCTTATCAAAGACCATTTGTTTATGTTAATGAGTGTTAGCCTTTAGAAATGGATGAAAATGTTTGTCAAGAAAATATCATAACTTATTTCTATGTTGCATATCATCCTCTACAACATTTGAATCAAGAGTTCTCATCAATAAATGAGAATCAATGATATGTACTTAAAATTGCATTTTTATCAAGGTTTTATATCATCATTTTGTACTTGAAGTATCAATAACTCCTTAATTAGAGCATGTTTTATAATAACATGTCTGATAATGTAAGATACCTTTAATGTATGGTAAATGTTCATCTTAAATGCAGGCCTATTAAATAAATGAAAGGATTGATTGATGAGTTTAACTACTGAAATTGAGAAGACAAAGAGAGGGCTAAGCTTAGAAAATAGATACTGGTTCAGTCCAAACTGAAACACCATTTGGTTATTGGATCATAACTAAAGCTGTAGAACTTAGATTTAGGTCTAGTTTATATGTATAGAAAGCTAAGATATAGGCCTAAAACTTTCATGAAGAGTCCAAGATTCAAAAGGACCGTTTTCAAGTTCAAATTGTAGCAACAACATAGAAGTCGAAATCTATCCTGCAGCCCAGACACCGTTCAGTGTTTAGCCCATATCTCGAGTTCTAGAAGCCCATATATGCCGATTCTTGTTTTGTTGGAAAGCTGAGACAATTTCCTAGAACTTTCATAAAGACTATCTGTTCAAATTCTGATGTTAGCAATGAATTTTTGTTCAGATAAGAAGATAAGGATTGTCACCAAGTCAAAATGTGGCACCCACTCAACAATTAGTCATTAAGTCAATAGTTCCGAATTTTGGCCTATAAAAGGAGGCATTTGCCATTCATTTAGGCATCTTGATTTTCAGATCAAGATCATGTTCTTGCTCTCTTTTTATATTTTTATAATGCTTAAGTTTTGTTTATATTAATCTCTTGTTTATGCTTTTCATTTCCTTTCTTTTACTTAGTTAACTTATATCTTATTTATGTTCTTATCTTGTTTATTTATGTTTCTCTCTTTCATTATGTTTAGCTAAGTTTATTATGTCAATGTGAAAATGTTACACTAATGGTGTAAGAATAAGTATAGTATAAACTCAACATGGACTTTAATGTTTGATACTAACATGTTTTGTATTTGTTATCTTGTTCACTTTTAATACTTTGCTTGTTAAATGGTTAATCTAGATTTATGTTGTATAACCCTTGGTACAACAAATACTTGGCACTTTCATAATCCAACCGTATGGTATAACCAACACCTGTGCTATGAAAGGAACTTAATTTGTTGTTAACATAAGTTATAATCATGAATATCTGACAACATTTACAAGTATTAGCATTATTCGAATAAGATAACTAATGTAATCATGCTAACAATTTATAATCCGATTGGAACCTCCTTTGTGTGTGGTTTCCAGTTGAGTAATAAAAAGAGTTTATACTATACTTATTTGAAATACCATTAGTGGATCCTCTAACCTTGACAATTATTTTATCCTTGTTTAATCCTTATATCAATATCACATCTCAAAGCTCTCTTTAACTCCTTTTCTGTTATTATCTATTTCTTTATTTGTAGTTTATACAGTTAACCTCCTTATGGTTCGACCCCGGTCTTGCCGGATTATTTATTATTTCGACATTCCTACACTTGGAAGAAGACATCAGCTATTTGGTCGTGTCAATCAATATAACAAAAAACAACGTGTTTTTCCTTTTAAGAAAGTCAAAACTCTTCTTTTGGAACTTAATATTCTCTTTACAAATAGCCCTTCATTTGTTGGAAAATCAATTTGATCCATTCATAGTCAAACTTTTAGGGTAATTATTATTTTTTTACAATTCCAACCAATACCCATTTCATCATATATCAACATCCAAAATTGCATCTTAACACTTGAATGACATATTTTAGGCTTTCGACCAAAGAAATCTAAATGTCTATTTGTTAAAAATACTTTTAAATTTACATCTCAATGATTTTATTTCAACAATTGGACCTGCATAAACACAATCATTAAAATTTGCATCTTGGTTCTAAAACAAGAAAGTTGAAAAATGTTTTACAACAAAACTTTTAATTGACTAAATTTGCAATGTTCATGACAGAAATGATGATAATGATGCATATGGCAAGAAGGATGGATATAATTAGATGAGTTAGGGGTAATTTTGTTTAAAGAAACATGTTATAATCACAATAGCTAAAGGGTGACTTAAAGAACCTCATCACAAGTTAAAAGTAATATAAATGACAACTTCTTCATCGGGATGATGAAAAATGATTTTAGGGTAAATATTCACTATTATTATTCATGATGAATTTAAACTTGACACCATTGCTTCTTCTTTTTCTAACACTGGTGATGATAAAAATTACATCCAATAAGGGTTAATCTCTATCAAATATTAATCGAATACCTTAGAAAATCTTAAATCTACTAGTAGCTTGAGTGTTAAGATTCAATACAGGCTTGCGATAATACTTGACGATCTTTAAATTGTTGTCATCCTAACTGTAATATCTAGTTGCTAACAATTAATTTAAGAACTCCTCCAAGAGTCTGGAGTCTCTCCAACTCTTCAACAAACAATTATCCTTGAGAATTTTCTTAACACTCCTGTCAAAGAACCATTTTAAAACCCAATAGCTTAAACTATTAGATGAGGTCTCAAAATATGATTTATATTATTCTCTAACACATTCCTTAAGTGAAAGTTCTTTGGGCTTGAAACTTGCACAGACTCACACTACCTTGTGTTTAATTTTTATCAAATAAATAGAGATGGTGAGATTCAAACTCGTGATCGCTTGGTCATCAAGGCTTTGATTCCATGTCAAAGAATCACCTCAACTCAATAACTTAAGCTGTTAGGTGAAATTCCAAGATATGATTTATATTATTCTCTAACAACTCTACTCGTGTATCAAGAGTATATGCTAAGAAACTTTGTATAACGCCTTAGTTGATTAGGCACTCTTACTCTGCTGCCAGTGCTGCTCTCCCAAATTCTTTTGATTGTCCTTCCTTGTATACATATTCATGTGATAAGGATAAAAACATTTGATAAACATTATCTTCAACGTTTCTAGTTTATTACATTCTTAACAAACTGCTAATGAGTTACACAAAAACATTTATTTAACAGTTATCTTCGGATAACTTATATTTATCTTCTTTTGATAAAACTTATTTGAACTTCCTATATAATTTATCTAAAAAAATTAGATAATTACAGAAATAATTACAATTCTTTATCTAATTTAGATAATTAACAATCTAAACAAATTTATCTTCATCAACCCAAGTAATCCTTCATTAATCTAAGCTAATCATTTTGATATTTACAAGTTTTAACACAATAGGTGAAACAAATTTCAATCAAACCAACTAATCTTGAGCCTGAAATGCCTTGCTTCAAATTTTAAAAAATTCAAAGAGGTGTTGATTTCAAAATCAGATATTCCTCTTCTCATTGTTTTCCAAAATAAAGTGGTGGTGATTTCAAAAAAATCATCAAAACTTTTTTTTAAAGAAAAACAATTATTCAATAATATCTCTCAAAGAAATTTTTTAAAAATTTCGCTAATAGAAAATGGGTTTTACTGTGACTATTATAAAAATATTTTCCCTCCTATTTGGCATTTAGAAGCCTAGGATGTACGCAAAATCCTAAATTTAATATGAAAATATACTAATCAAAATCAAGTTATTCAAGAACAAATATAGTACACAAAAAGACCAACCCAATTTTTTCACCCATTCAAAAGCTCAAATTCTTAAAATAATTCATCCGTCCGAATAACAATATTTGTACTGAAAATCTCCGACCAAAATAACCTTGAATCTAAAAAACCATCAAACATTCAATTAATAGGACCATCAACAAGCTTGGTTTAAGCCTTTATAATCCAAAACAAATATTTCAGACACTTGGATGTTTTACTGAAAATCAGGAACAAAAATCCAATACCCAATTTGGTTCATTCAATGGTGGTCTTGGTTTGGAGCGACCACATAAATTCTTCCACAACAAATTTTGGAATGATACCAGACTTTTGTCAATAAATTCCAATAGATGAATCATTTCCAAGACTTCTCCATTTTGTTATAATTTTAGTATTCCATGGATTTGCGCATGAAATTATGATTTTAAACAAGATGTTAAGACCAATACTCCAGCATTCAATACCAAATTTTGGCAAGAATTTTCAGAGCAACAACAATACAAACCTCAACTGCTATATCATGATTTTTTGAAAATCCACAATTATCCAAAATCATTAAAGTAATGGCCTCCAAATCCAAAGAAGAATATTTTTGGATTATGCAAGATATTTTGACAGATTCTATCTCCAACTCTTTGCAAGAATCTAATGACCCATTTGCGGATCATGACCTAGATGCAAAGTGTTGGATCCCATTATATCATAATCAAAGAAAAAATAATTTTCTAATTGTTGGCATTAGAAGGCAGAAGTGATCTACAATACTAAATAGTGTTTAAACAATACTTGTATGGTACAAAATAGTAATCTCATCGTGACAAGTACAATCCCAAATAGTGCTTATTAACGATACTATTTTTTTTTAATCTATCTATCAATCTAACATATATTATCTTCTCTTGTTTGCTTATTGTTCTACAACAAAAAAAAAAACGGAGAAAAATGTGATAGTAACACATTTAGTTGTGGAGGAAAGGGGTTATTTTCAATCTTTTAGGGATAAATTCTAGTGAATTTTTCTATCCTTCTAAAAAGAAGGACAGAGGTAGGGGTGAGAAAAAAACCGAAAAACTGATTAAACCAAAAAAACTGGAAAAACAATAACCGAAAAAACCAAACTGTGACCGATTAAAATTTTGAAAAAACCGACCCGTTCGGTTTTATAAGCCTGAAACCGAAAAAATCAAACCGAACCGAACCCAAACTGAAAAAACCGTGCCAAAATCGAGCCAAACCGAAAAAACCAAGCCAAAACCAAAAAAACCAAGCCAAAACCGAGTCAAACCAAAAAAACCAAGCCAAAACCGAGCCAAACCGGTTTGAACCGATTTTTGTCCTAAAAAATCGAACCGAACCGAAACCAGTCGGTTTGAACCGGTTTTGGTTTTTTTTTAAAAAAAACATTTCGGTTTGGTTACTTTTTTTTATAAAAACTAAACCGAATTGAAAATGATCACCCCTAAACAGAGGGAACAAAGATGGAGACAAAACCAAGTTAATTTTGTTTTTCCACAAATGTTCCTTTAAATATTTCATAATTTTAATTTTTTAATTTTAGTAATTTTTAAATATTATCACACACGCATATCAATATTTTAATTTTTAAGAATATAATTGTATTAAAAGTTTTTTTTCCATTTCATAAAATTAATATAGAAAAATAAATTGCCCGAAATACATAATAAATTATTTATACAATTTAATAATTTTTAATAATTAAAATTAAATGAATTAGCGTAAATAATTTTCTTATGAATTGAACAAAATTAATGAACCAAAGATTTCTTTATTAAAAAGTATAAGATGAATTTTATTTTTATATAGAATGAGTGAGGATTGGATAATAATAAAACAAAATGTATATTTGTGATGAAATTATTTTGCATTTCTATCTATGCTAGATTTTAAATTTCTGTTGGGGTAAATATTTTATTTGACATATGATTAGTTTAATTAATTAATGTATTATTTAAATATATTGGAAGAAATAATTTAATGACTAAGTAAATTATAATTATTTTTAATATTTTCATAGAAATAAATTATGATTATATGATGATTATAAATCTCTTGTTTATTACTATGAGTAAAAAAATTACCAGTTTAAGTTAGTTAAGAAAAAATAGCATTCATTATAAAAATAATAATATCTATTTATTGTTTCAAATATTACAAGTTTAATAATAATACATATTAATATTAAGTGCAAGAAACTTTTAATAATTTGTTATATCTTGGCTCACATCAATATAAAAACATTCACTATATCTTATTTATTATTATCAAACATAAATTTAACTTCGTCTCGTGTTTTGTCTCGTCCATTATCATTGTTTTTTATATCTTAAAATAATAATCAAACACTAATTATAATTATAAGCATTATAAACAAAGTTAGCAGTGTAAAAAACAACAACATACAAGTGAAAGTGACATCATGAATCAACACAAAAACTTGTGTGTCTATATATATATATTCTTTTGTGCCGATTCATGATTTCACTTTCACATGTTGTTTGTTCTCTTGTTTTCTTAAAGATAATAGCCTAATATAACATTATGAACATAGTTAGCAGATATGGTGTAAGAAAAACACACACACACACAAGTTGGAAGAAAATAAAATAAGAAAAAATACTCGTTATTTTACCTTTTCATGAAGTAGATGTAAATTCTAAAAATCTTAAAGATAAATAGTATTGAAACACATATACGGGACTCGTTGATGAATACAAATAGAGAATTATAGAGAAAATAATAATTAGTGGATAAGATAGGTTGTATTGAAATTATGTTTATTGTCAATATTTCACAACAATTCTAAGGAAAATGCGTTCCCTAAGAAAGAAGATCACAGTAAATACTGTGTAGGTGTAGAAGGCTCCCTCTTGCTTCTCCAAAAAATAGACGAAAAATCATAATTTCCTTCCTGTTTTGTCAAATCTCATATGGCTAACAGATGACTGGTGACTCCCCTATCAACCTCTATTTATGGTTCCCGCTCGTTCCACTCCAAAGCAGCCATCCCTAGATTCTCACATCTGCCTTCTTTCTATCTTGTTGCTGTTCTCTCTAATTTATTGAAGGAGAGGAGCTGAACCTGCCAGCCCCCCTAATTCCACCGCCCTGACTGCAAAGCACTCTTCTCTAGCTACTCACTTGATCTTCTTTTATATCTTGTTTTCGTTTCCTTTAATGTCTCTTGTGAAAATAGTAGCAATAATCATTAACGGTCCAATATCTAAAATTAAGTATGATTTGAAACAACCTTGAAGCCCCATTTAATTCCATTTTTGTTATTCTTGCCAGGATTTGTATTATACAGGAGCAAGAAAGATAGCCGTGTTTGGACTTATTCGGGTAGGACATTCAAAATCATCCTGATGATCTAGATGAATTTCCATGTGTACAGGAGTTCAACCGTGATGTGCAAAATTTCAGCCAAAAGCTTCAACTATCAGCAATATTTTTTTTAATTAACGTGGTTATTCGAGTTAAGTTACGTGTACTTTAACTAATCTCATGAGCTCTAAAATTAATAACTATATAAGCATGTGACTCTAAGAAAACTCGAACTTGTAATTATTTGAAAACAAATCTAAGATTTAATCAATTCACCTACCATCAATAATTTTACTTCCACGCTTCCTGGTACTATTTTTACCTAGATAAATTCTTACGAAATTGATTCTGAAGATGTTTCAAATCAAGGTAATTGGCCTCGAAATTTTTTTTTGGTCAATGGTTAAAGAGAGGAATTGTTGTTAAATCCCTTGCTACCATTAACTAATTAGGCTTGCTTGCTGGTTTCAAATATAACAATAAGAGCTGTTGCGACGTACTTTCGGAACCGTCTCG
Source organism: Populus x sibirica (assembly GCA_019202695.1). NCBI lineage: Eukaryota > Viridiplantae > Streptophyta > Magnoliopsida > Malpighiales > Salicaceae > Populus > Populus x sibirica. The sequence continues at coordinate 2,376,956 of JAGMVL010001026.1, read as the reverse complement.
TGTACATCTCTTCCTAGCCCATGTGACGACAGGAGGGAGTATGTGTACTGGAACGGAGCCCATTTTACTAAAGCTTAAGCATGGGCCTTTGGAAAAAGAGCGTATACACGTCTGTCAGTGTCAGATGAGGATGCTAAGCCATACGACATCAGCAAATAAGCTCAGAAAAAGCTTAATGATAATTATCCTTACAATATCCACCATGGTAACCTCTAATGGAAGAGATGATTATCCAAGCAGTATGTGACAATAAAATATAGTGATTGTGCGTAAGAATGTTGATGAGACGTGTGTTTTCACTATCTAAATAATAAATTTGTGTAATAAAATATCAGAAGCATGGCAAAAACATTAGGTTATGTTTCTACTTGAAACTTCTCAGCGTTTTGGCAGCAAAATATAGATGCTTCATCTGACGCATGGAAATTTGAATTTATGAATTGCACATGCCGAAAATTTGCTATTAGCATGACATGAATAGCAGAGAATGTTAAATGGTTAGAGTTCAGCTTGATCAGTGGAAATTATATTCCTCAGCCTGCATGTGATGGGAATTAGCATGATGAACCAACAAAATTAGAATTATGATTTTTGGTTTCTATTAACACGGCCAAATTGGTCTAGGATTGTGAGCTCTTGAAGTCCAATTACAAGGCATGATCTTTTCTATGGCCCATTACAAGGCAAGAGGGACTTGTGATATCTGGATGCTATGTTGGAAAATAGACTGCTAGCTCTCTTCTTTACTAGCTAAAATATTGAGAAAAGGCTAAATGGAAAATCTTGTTTTCTTATATTTGACTCCTCAAACTGATATCTTGAACCATTTCTGCAACGTCAATTACTGGCTTCAACAAAAGTTCTTGTACAGGTTTTGCTTCGTCATTATCCTCTTTGGCATTTGGTGCTTAGATGCTTCAGCCCCATTGCAAGTTCTATTTGGCTAATGAACTCTGCATGTGGAATCAAGCGCTGCTACCTTTTCAGGAAATGGTTCGTTGTGTTATGTCTGTGTCTTTATGATGATTCGATCTTGGGTTTCCAATGAATCAGTCTTATGCTCATTCAGTGTTGACTCTCCTGTTGACTTTTATATATATATATATATATATATATATATATATATATATATATATATATATATAGCAAAGTATTACATTAAATCACCAAAATTTGGCCGAAAGGATAAAATACAAATCTGCAGAAACTCAAGTTTAATATATTTATCAAAATAAGGACAATAAGTTCAAGAAACCACAAAACATAAACAACAAATAAAAAAGATGCAGCTTTGTCTCCACGCCACTAAATTTCTGATCTAAATTTTTAGGACCAGATATCTAGACATTGCAATAACATTATCATGGAACCCAAACAATTAGCATCAATAAAAGAAGGATCCAGCGACAGCATTATATGAAAAACCGATCAACAAAAACTATTAGAGGAGATTATAACCATGCAACAAACTCACATATTCTAGAGGCACCTTGATTCTTACTCTTTTCTGGACTTTTATTTAAGATGCAAGTAGCCAGTGCTTACTTGTTCTTTTCTTAGTTTTGTGGATAGCATGGCTGATTCGAAGTGATCTACTGTTCAAATCTGTCAGTTTCTCCTTGGGTTTTGGTAGGATTGCTAGTTAGGCTCAGTGTATTGATGCTCGGTTTGTGTACATTGGAAATGATCTACATTAAAGGTCTACCAAGTTTATTAGTCAATAGAGAATTATGTGGAAGATGCTGAAAAGAGAGCCTCTAAATTGCAACTAAACTATATAAAAATTAAGATTAAACAAACTCTGAATATTTATAATTGAATACCAATAGCATTCAAAACTATCTTTAAATAGTAAGTTAAACCAACCTAACTAACAAAAATCAAATTAAATAAATATCCCAAACTTAATTAGAAAAGAAATATAAAAATAACAAGTAAAATAAATAAAATTATGAAACAAAAACCTTTCTATCTAATTTGGGCTTCAAAAAGACCTCAATCAGTTATAATAAGTTCAACCTCATCTTTATTGCAATAGTGCCATAACCATTACCTTTCTGAACATAACCATCATCTTTCTAAACTTTACTGTAGCAGTGCCATAACCATCACCTTTCTGAACTGGTATAAGATGAAGTATATCTCTAAAACACGGTAAATACATAATTTCAAATGATCATTTATCTATTGAATTGTGTTGGACAATGTTGTGCAAATTATGTATGTGCAAGTACAATATTTCATTACTTTGACTTATCAAGTGTTCAATTAGTGACTTTGTCTACCCATTTATTTATGGTTGTGTTGTGATATTAAAATTCAAGGATGAATCATACATCTTACATAATATTTACTAAAAGTGATTAAGGAATTCTTATTCCAATAAGAGATAGTGATTTTTTACACTCCATGTAAACAAATAATCTCTCAAGAAAAGTCAAATAATTATAGAAATATCATTTATCTTTTTACAAGGAACAAAATTCTACATCTTTTAAAATCTATCAATTATAACAAAAATAGAATCCATTTCTGGAAACATTTGAGGTATAGTCAATTTTACATCTTCCTTACTTATCTCTTTGAATGTGTTTAAGCTAAAAGTGCATTTCTTGTTTAGCTTCATATGAATTTGGGTATTTTGTTTATTGAGGATAGTTCATGGTTGTAATAAGACTTGTGTTTATTTTCTTTTATATTTCATATGATTACTATTGATTCTTGTAAATTGAATTTTTCAATAAACTTATTGACTTTTTTAAAGATGGATTCTGTAAAACTCCAATTAAAAATATTACTGTATAGTAAAACGTTGGAAAATTAACCCAAAGATATGATTAAATAATATATATATATATATATATGTGTGTGTGTGTGTGTGTGTGTGTGTGTGTGTGTGTTATAAATTATCTAAAATAAAGTTTTAAGGATTAAAACTTCAAAGCGACATAAGTTGTAAAAAATATGTTGAGACAGGATACTCACAAGATACTCGCAGGATACTCGAGTAAATGAGAAACTTTTGCTCAACATGTCTAAAAAAAGCCAAGAAAATTGTCAATTATTAAGGGAAGAAAGGAGGGAAAACATTACAAGATTTCACAGTTTTACCGACGGACTTATTCCGTCGGTGTGTGATTAGCAGTTCGTCGATGATTTATTTACCGACGTCTTCACCGACGGATTACGTCCATCGGCTTTCCCTTCGTCAGTGATTCCCCATTCCATCGCTATATCGGTCGGAAAAACAAAAAAACCATTTGCCGATGGTTTTACAGACGGAATTTGCGCGCCAAAAAAAAGTTTCTTGCTTGAAATATACCGACGAATTTTATTCCGTCGGTGATATCGTGATTTACCGACGGCTAAGTACCGTCGGTAAATTTGTCGGTGAGTGTTTGAAATACCGACCGAATATATCCGTCTGTAAATTCATCGGTAAGTGTGGCAGCTACTGTCAAATGCCGAGGGATTAAGTCCGTCGGTAAAGCTGTCGGTGAGTGTTTGAAATACCGACCGAATATATCCGTCTGTAAATGCGTCGGTGAATACTACTGTCAAATACCGACGTATTCATTCTGTCGGTAAAACCCTTTGTAATAGTTTTTTCTAAATTTGTTTTTAAAAAATTATTTAGAATATATAATATAAAATTATATAAATTAATGGTAATAAAAACCAATTATGCAAAAAAAATTTATATTAAACATCAAAAACAAAAAATCAAAGTTAAATAATATTCATTACAAACTGAATGTGTTTCAAAAAAAATATTAAATAAAATTTTAAAAGTAAATAATATTTATTACAAATTAATATAAAGGTGGAGCTGGAGGAGGAGGCTGGTGGTTATACGGCCAAAAAGGATTAGGCGCACATGTTCCACTCTGTGTTGCCATGTTCATAACCACTTCGCGAAGCTGTTCATAAGCCACTTTTTATTGTGCAAACTCCGCTCTTTGTTGTGCATGAGACGCTTTGAGTTGTGCGTACTCCGCTGATAGGTGGTCGTATTTTTTGGTGAACTGAGCCGTGCGTTGCTGCAAGGCCACAAACTCCTTAGATTGGGAGCTCGATATTGATTGGGAGCTCCCAATGGTTGAAACACTACAGGTCATCCGCAAGTTGTCGGCCGTAGTGTTGGAGAGGCTGTAAACCTGATTTTTATCGGGTCCACCTGACGATCCAACTTCCATCCACAAATCTGGATCGAATTTCGGATGGGTCAAAATATCATCCTTGTATCTCTCCCTCAACCGATTATTATAGTTCTCCTGAAAATAAAAAAAGTAATCATCATATTCAATTCAATAAACATAATAACTTACAAAATAAAATGGTTGAACAAACATACCATGAAATGTTGAGCACGGTTATCAACGAACTATTGTGCCCTCTTTTGGCGGTCTTGACTCCGCACGTGCGTCTCCACAAACAGCTCCATCGGGCTCGGATATCTGACTCTATTGAAACAATGGAATCTCCATCGACGATTTAACCGCCGATGATATTACTCGGGCGACTTCAATGTTTGTGAACTTGAAAATAAATGAAATAAATTCAATAGTGATTACTTCATAAATTATGTTGTAATTTTTTTTTTAAAAAAAACTAAAACCGTAACAAACTTACAATGAAAAGTCGTCCTTCCACTGTGCCTCGTACTTGCGGGTAAATTGATTCCGCTGCGAAGGCACGCCGCCTGCTTGTGAAGTAGTCTTTGGAAGAGGCGGCATCGGTTGACGGCGCAGGTGGTGTAGGTGCCTCTTCTTGAGAGGCACCTAAGGAAATATCATCCTCGCTGCTAGACGAACTAGCTGCGACCATACGTGAGCGACCAGCTCTGGTTTTCATTCTACACATCTACACAATTTTATACAAATAATTATATAATTAAATTCAAATGTTAAAAAAAAAATTCGACAGCACCTCCCCTATACTGGATACAACCCAAATCCACAAACCTGCACATATTAACAATAGCCACAACCAATTGACCCAATCTATACTAATTATTCCAACATATTCAATTACTAATCCTAAGGTAAATTAATGGAAAAAATTAAACATAAATCATGCAATAATAGAGTAAAATTAACAATTATTCCAAAATATTCAATTACTAATACTAAGGTAAATTCAACATTAACAATTACAATTCAAAAAATTATTCAATAATTATGCCAATACAACAAAACAATAAATTCAAAAAAACTCTAGAATAACAATCAAAATAAATGGAAAAAATTAAACACAAATCATGCAATAATAGAGTAAAATTAATAATTATTCCAACATATTCAATTACTAATTCTAAGGTAAATTCAACATTAACAATAAATATTCAACAAATTAACTAATAATAATTATGCCAATACAACAATAAAAAATATTCAATAAATTCAAAAAACAAAAACTATAGACTTTAGGAATGAAATATGCTTACTTTAATAATGTGTTGAATTCAATACTTTATCTACATTACAAAAAATACACCAAAACAAAAATAGCAAAAAAAAACCCTTAAAGTAAAATGAAATAGAAGAAACACATACCTTTTAAACCGATGAAGATTCACAAGAAAACTTGCTAGAGATTGCGGTGAAAGCTTTGAAGAACGGAGAGGAAAAGAATCGAAATTTAAGGTGAAAAACTGAGGAGAAGAAAAAATAAAGCTTGAAGGGGCGGTTCTTTGAACTTATATGACAGCTTTTACCGACGGATATAAAATTAATTATTCTTTTAATTTATTCCGTCGGTGAAGTGTCAAAAATCCATCGGTAATTTTTGAATTTCGCACCAAAATTTTTAATGACCCTCCATATTTTTCGTGGTCCGTCGGTAATTCTGTTGGAAAGATAACGCGGTCAGAGATGCATTTAATGCACAACCGTTTGGAATTCGCACAGTCCGTCGGTAATTTTGTCGGTAATATTGACCTGGCCGACAACTTACTGACGGACTTATATCCGTCGGTATGGACGTCGGTGATTGTGGCTTTTCAAGTAATTATTTTCGAATTCTCTGTGAAATGCGACGGACTTATTTCGTCGATATGGACGTCGGTGATTGTGGCATTTGATTAGTACTTAAAAGTGCATTTTTATCAAGGTTTTATATCATCATTTTGCACTTGAAGTATCAATAACTCCTTAACTAAAGCATGTTTTATAATAACATATCTAATAATATAAGATACCTTTAATTTATGGTAAATGTTCATCTTAAATGCAGGCCTATCACATAAATGAAAGAACTGATTGATGAGTTGAAGTACGAAATTGAAAGGACAAAGAGATGGCCAAACTTAGAAAAGAGATGTTGGTGCAGTCCAAACTGGAACATTATTAGGTAATCAGGTCATATCTGGAGCTGTAGATCTTGAATTTAGGTCTACTTTATATGGATGGAAAGGTAAGACATAGGCCTACAACTTTTATGAGGAGTCCAAGATTTAAAAAGGCCATTTTCAAGTCCAAATTGTAGCAACAACAAAGAAGTCCGAATCTGTCCTACAGCCCAGACACTGTTTAGTGTTCAGCCTATATCTCGAGTTCTAGAAGTCCAAATGATCTCAAATATTTACCCTGGAAAGCTGAGACAATTTCCTAGAACTTTCATGATTTAAGTCTATTCAAATTATGACGTTATCAATGATGTTTTTGGCGACACAAGAAGATAAGAATTGTCACCAAGTCAAGATGTGGCCACTCACTCATCAATTAGTCAACAAATCAATAGTTCCGAATTTTGACCTATAAAAGGAGGTATTTGCCATGTATTTAGGCATCTTGGTGTTCAGATCAAGATCATGCTCTTACTCTCTCTTTATCTTTTGTAATACTTAAGTTTTGTTTATATTAATATCTTGTTTATGCCTTTCATTTTCTTTTCTTTACTTAGTTAACTTCTTTCTCATTTATGTTCTTATCTTGTTTATTTATGTTTCTTTCTTTCATTATGTTTAGCTAAGTTAATTATGTCAAGGTGAAAAGTGTACGCTAATGGTGTAAGAATAAGTATAATATAAACTTAACATGGACCTTAATGTTGGATACTAACATGCTTTATATTTGTTATCTTGTTCACTTTTAATACTTTGCTTGTTAAATGGTTAATCTAGATTTATGTTGTATAACACTTGGTACAACAAATACTTGACACTTTCATAGCCCATACTGTATGGTATAACCAACACCTGAGCTATGAAAGGAACTTGATTTCTTGTTAACATAAGTTATAATCATGAATGCCTGACAACATATACAAGTATTAACATTATTCGAATAAGATAACTAATGTAATCATGTTAACAAGTTATAATCTGATCGGAACCTCCTTTGTGTGTGGTTTCCAATTGAATAATAAGAGTATATACTATACTTGTTTGAAATACCATTAGTGGATCCTCTAATCTTGACATTTATTATTATCATTGTTTAATCCTTACGTTAATCTTCCATCTCAAAGTTCTCATCAACTTCTTCTTCTTCTTCATCGTTATTATTATTATTGTTATTATTATTGTTATTGTTATTATTGTTACTGTTGTTGTTGTATTATTGTTGTTTATAATTTATACAATTAACCTCCATGTGGTTCGACCCCGGTCTTGCCGGGTTATTTATTACTCGACACTCCCGCACTTGGGAGAAGACATCAATCTTTTGGTCGTGTCAAGTTTTTGGCGCCATTGTCGGGGAGGTAAATTCTTGTACAAATTATAGTATTTATTTTATTTTCTCTTTTCACTTTTCTTGTATCTAACTTTGTTTATTTTTTGTTTTGTTTCCTTTTGTTTTGTTTTCTTCTTCTTTTTATTCTCTTCCTACACGTGCATGAGAGTTTGGTCACGTACATTAAGTGGTAGACTTTGTATGGTATCCTCATCATTTTCAGAAAATATGGCCGAAGAAGATAATCAATCGCTTCATAATGAGAATAATGAGAATATTCGGGTTAGAACAGTTAGAGACCACATGAATCCCACAAGAACAAGTGCACCCTCATGCATAGTTTTTCCCCTTGATGCATCTCATTTTAATTTTAAGCTAGGCATTATTCAACTTTTACCATCTTTTCATGGCTTAGATTTAGAAAATCCATACTTGCATTTAAGAGAATTTGAGGAGGTCTGTAACACCTATAATGACTCAAATTGTAGCATGAACACCATTAGATTAAAGCTTTTTCCTTTTTCATTAAAAGATAAAGCTAAAACATGGCTATAAAATTTAAGACCTGGATTCATTCGTGCTTGGGATGAAATGCAACAACAATTTTTAAAGAAGTTTTTTCCATCTCACAGAACAAACTCTTTCAAAAGACAAATAATCATTTTCACTCAAAAACCAGAAGAAACATTTTACCAATGTTGGGATAGGTATCGAGACTTGCTTAATACTTGCCCTCATCATGGTTTTGAAACATGAAGATTGGTTTCACATTTTTATGAAGGGTTAACTCCTAAAGATAGGCAAATGGTTGAATTGATGTGCAATGAAACTTTTGAGGATAAAGACCCTAATGAAGCAATGGAGTACCTAGACTTGCTAGCTGAAAATGCGCAAAATTAGGACACTACAGGAACTTATGAGGCACCAAGTAAAACCCAACCTCATACAGCTAGTGGAGGTATGTACAACCTTAGGGAAGATCATGACCTCCAAGCCAAGTTTGCATCTTTAGCTAAAAAGTCGAGGCACTAGAATTAAAAAAGAGTGGTCATCTAAAATCTGTTCAAGACATTGTGTGTCAAATCTGTTAAACCAATGAACATTCAACCAATGACTGTCCAACTTTGCCCTCTTTTAAGGAATGTCTCCATGAACAAGCCAATGCTTTAAACATTTTCCAAAGGCCCAATCATAACCCATACTCGCAAACATACAACCCTGGTTGGAGAAATCGCCCAAATTTCAATTGGAAGAGTGATAACAATAATGCACAAACTTCACACCACCGTTTCAAGCACACCATAATTTCCAAAATTCTCATGGATATGCACCTCCTTATACTCCACCTCCTAGAAGAAATCTTGAGGAAAATTGCATGCATTCATTGAAAAGCAAGAGACGATCAACACTCAACTTGCTCAAAGCATGACAAACATTTTAAAGATACTCTTGCAAAATTTACATCTTCTCTCAGTTTCCAAGAGAAAGGTAAGTTTCCATCTCAACCACAACAAAATCCCAAGGGGCAATACAATATGAATGCAAGTAGTTTTGGAAGCCAACACATGGATCAAGCCAAATCGGTCATCACTCTTCGCAATGGTAAGGTTATTGAAAAACCCATTCTTGAACCTTGTGAGAAAGATGATGAGTTAATCTTTGAGGGTAAGGAAGGGGTTGAATCTGAACATTGTAAAGAAAAGACTGATTCTTCGCCAGCACTTCCATTTCCTCATGCCATGACCAAACAAAGGAAAGTCAATCACAACTCTGAAATCTTTGAAACTTTCAAACATGTAAGGATCAATATACCTTTGTTGGATGCTATTAAACAGGTTCCTTCTTATGCTAAATTTTTGAAAAATCAGGCACGGTGAAGAGAAAACTGAATGTGAAAAAGAAAGCCTTTTTAGCCGAACAAGTAAGTGCCATTCTTCGGAAAAATAATGCTTTGAAATATAAAGACCCCGGTTGTCCTACAATTTCTTGCTTTATTGGAGAACATAAAATTAAAAGAGCCTTACTTGATCTTGGAGCTAGTGTGAATTTACTTCCATATTCAGTTTTTTAAAGTCTCAATCTAGGTGAGTTAAAACCAACTTCGTGACTCTTTTACTTGCCGATAGATCCGTAAAAGTGCCTAGAGGAATAATTGAAGATGTGTTAGTACAAGTCGATAAATTCATTTATCCTGTGGATTTTATTGTCTTGGATACACAACCTGTTGAGGCATGTAATTCATTTCCTGTTATTTTAGGACGTCCGTTTCTTGCAACTTCTAATGCATTCATTAATTGTAGGAATGAACTGATGAAGCTATCTTTTGGAAACATGACATTGGAGATGAATATTTTCAACGTTTGCAAGCAACCTGGAGATGATAATGATTTACGGGAAGTGGACTTTCTTGAAAAATTAGTTCATGACCAATTTCAAACCACTTCTAGTGAAATTGAGATTGATGAATCTGATGATTTGCAAATGGTTTATTTTCAGGAATAATCAAAGGCAAATAGTTGGCGATCGAAAATTGAGGAATTGCAACCACGATCAATTGAGTCCATACCTTCAAGTGTTCAACCACCAAAACCGGATTTGAAGCCATTACCATTCAATCTCAAATACTCATTTTTGGGAGAAAATGAAACTTTTTCGGTAATAATCTCTTTCAAACTTAATGCACATCAAGAAGGTAAGTTATTACAAACTCTGAAAATGCACAAAAATGCATTAGGATGGACCATAGCTAACATAAAAGGAATTAGTCCTTTGATTTGCACACACAGGATCTATTTGGAGGAAAATGCTAAACCCTCTAGAGAAATGCAACGAAGGCTTAATCCTAATATGAAAGAAGTAGTGAAAAATGAAGTCATTAAGCTTCTAGATAATGGAATTATTTATCCTATTTCGACGACAAATGGGTAAGTCCTACCCAAGTTGTACCCAAGAAGTCCGGAGTCACCTGTGATAACAAATGAGAAAAATGAATTAATTCCAACTAGGACTATTACTGGTTGGCGCATGTGCATTGACTACAGGAAACTTAATTCAATGACTAGAAAAGATTATTTTTCTTTACCTTTCATGGATCAAATCCTAGAAAGAGTTGCAGGTCATGAATTTTATTGTTTTTTAGATGGCTATTCAGGTTTTAACCAAATTGAAATTGCATTGGAAGATCAAGAGAAGACAACTTTCACATGTCCATTTGGTACTTTTGCATATCAAAGGATGCCTTTTGGATTATGTAATGCACCAGCCACGTTTCAAATATGCATGCTCAGTATATTTAGTGATATGGTTGAACATTTTCTTGAAATTTTTATGGATGATTTTTCTGTTTTTGGCGATTCATTTGATGATTGTTTGACTAACTTAGAAAACCAATTAGACTTTGCCTTAACCATTCAATTAGAAATGTGGCTAATGGTTGGTGATGCAAAGACTTCAGCTTAGGCTTTTGCAATCCTAGCCTCTTAGTAATAATATGCATAGGGTTACCATCCACTAGGATCTGCTAAGTATATGCAACTAAACCCAAGAAATTGTCGCACGATGCGCGACGTCGCGGCGATCGTCCACCCTCGAATGTGTGATGGGGGGTATATATCTAGTAAATATGGTGAGACAAGGAGTTCTTTGTCTCTTAGCGTGAAAAATGGTGTGGGAGTCGCCACCTAGTATCTTGGTCACTAGGAACCCTAACTGGTCTCGAGAGATCGGGCACGGGACCGGTTGCGTAAAGGGAAGGTATTAGCACCCCAAATACGCCCTACCTAAGGTAAGCTGCATTGTTTATTTGTCCGATAAAATTCAAGGTCTCGTTGTGTTTCCTAGTTGTTGGGCCGTCCATGGTTCAAGAAAAGTCCTCCTCAATAAGGAGGTCCTTATCTTATCGAGTAAAACCTAACCGTTCTAATGTCTATGTATGTTGGTCTGTCTATGGTTCAAGAAAAGTCCTCCTCAATAAGGAGGTCCTTATCTTATCGGGTAAAAACCTAACCGTTCTAATGTTTATGTATGTTGGTCCGTCTATGGTTCAAGAAAAGTCCTCCTCAATAAGAAGGTCCTTATCTTATCCGGTAAAACCTAACCGTTCTAATGTCTATGTAAAAAAGCTATATTTTTAATACGAGGAATACATTTTACGTATAAATTCTTAATCCCAAATACTAAAAGAAGACAAAAAGATTTTTTTAGAATTTTTGAAATATTGGCCTAGTTCTCATGGCTTGAATAAACTGGTTATTAAAGCCAAAATGCATGCTAATACATATATTGATTTTTGAAATTTCCTTTGTTGTGTGAAAATATCTTTGTTATAATATTTATATATATATATTGGAGAGACTAGGCCGTATGCATGAAAACAAAACATTTTTTTTTGTAATTATGTATTTTTTGATGTTTTGACGCAAATCGGGTATTTTAATACTGGGTTTGTATTCTTACGATATAAAAATATAACCAAATATTAATCCACTTTGATAAAAAAAATGCAGAAAAATCAACAATATTTTTAAAGATATTTTTAGAAAATTTTTGAAAGCAAAAGACATTTTTTGCTTTGAAAATCTTTGATGTTTTGATGAAAACCGGGTATTTTAAAACTGGATTTTGTATCTTTACGGTATAAAAATACAAACCAACATTAAACCACTTTGATAAAAATATGCAAAAAAATCAACCATATTTTTTTAGATTTTTCCAAATATATATATATTTTTAATTATCATATTTTATATATATATACATATATACACACATATATTATAACATATTATAATATATAATATATAATATAAAAACAAATCGGGCTGGGGCCGGACCAAATAAATGGGCCGGACTCAGCCCAACAAAGAAAGGTTGGGCCAATCTCGGCCCGGACCGGGTTGGGCCGATCTCGGCCCAACAGCCATCATGCTTCTTCGTGACGGGATACCGCACACAACAATGGATCGAGATCTCGTACACAAATAGTGACGGGGGAATGTACATAAGCACGGTAACCGTTAATTAATTAGCCGGCTATCTCTGTGCCCCGCACGGTAACAATCCGCTAATTAATTTCTTGCTAACGAACGTGCACGGTGCACGTTACGCATGCAAGAAGATGAACAGGGGAAGAGTTACTGCGACGATGAGCTTGGGTAGAGGAGCCGACAAAGGTGGTGCCGGTGGTTGCCGACCGAAGGTTGGCTCTTCCTCTTCTCTACCGCTTCGTGTTATTTCTCCTCTCCTCTCTCTCTTCGTTTTTTTTTTTTCATGCTCTTTTGTGTGCATTCTCTTCTCTATTTATAGGAAAAAAATGGAGCAGTGCGCCTTCAATCACGCAACGGCTGGTCGGCCGGTGACCCGTTCGGTGGTCTAAAGGTGTGGGGCTTCGGTGGGGACGAGGAGAGAGAGGCGGGACGGTTTTTTGAAAATGGTTTTTGTCTTCTGTTGTTGTTCGACGGGGGAAGGAGGAAGATGAACAGTGTCATTCAAAACGACACCGTTCTGGCCTTCCTCTTTTTTTTTTATTATTATTCTTTTTTTTTTATGAAACGATGTCGTTTTGGATAAAACGCGTCGTTTCATTTAAATGAGCCAAACTTCAAATCGGTCCTCTATCATTTCTTGTTCATTTCAATTGTATCCCCGCCAAATTCGATCTCCGCCCCCATAGTTGGCCGCGTTTTTCACTTTAGTCCTTGGCCTCCGATTTATGCAATTAAGCCCTCAATTGATCAATAAACTTCCAAGTAAAACGGCCCCCTCTATTTACCCGGTTTTTCCAAATTGGTCCCTGGTTTCGGTTTTTTCAATTAAACCCCTAATTGGTCATTAAACTTCAATATTTATTCAATTAAACCCCGATTTGACCCAATAAATTCCTAAAAAATATATTTTGGCCCCGAACTTAAATTTCTTTCAATTAAAGCCTAAATTGACTATAAAATCAATTTTCTCCTAAATTCCTAAAAAATAAATTCCAATTTTCTTGCAATCAAATCCCCTATAAAATCAATTAAAAATCCAATTAAGTCTATAAACATCCAAACTTGGGCTTTTCTCCTTAAAATTCAAATTTCCTTCTCAACATGGCTCTCATCCTTCAAGAATATACTGTCAAAAATCCAATCTTTGTATTTTTAACCTCCTTGACCGATTTTTCTGATCATTTGCTTGAGCGCTTCGCCTCCTGTTATTTTTCTAACCTCCTTTGGCTATTTATTTTATTTCATTTATTTGGGGACCCAAAAATGGGTTACAACAGATGCCCCCTCTTTATAAAGCTTACGGAGCGAGAGGTTACGCGCGGTAAGTTTTATAAAGATAAACCAAAACCGAGCTCCCGAACCGATTTAGTCGGAGCTCGATTGCTCGAAACTTTGTCCTTACAACAATCCTCCTTAACCCAAAAACTATGATCAAAATTTAGTCATCTCGAGATCCCTCACGGTGATCTCCTTTAACCCCAAAAACTTGGAATCTCATCCGGCGATTCCTTTACCCATAACCAAATACAAAAACACGTATGTGGTCTCATTATGACGGGTGACCCGCCCGAATGGGAAAAGGAAAGAGTGGTCTCATTATTATGGGTGACCTACCTAGGGGGAAGAATGGCCTCATTATTATGGGTGACCTACCCAGGTAAAAAAAGATGAAGAATGGTCTCATTGTATGGGTGACCTACCCAGGGGGAAGAATGACCTCATTATTATGGGTGACCTACCCAGGTAAAAAAAGATGAAGAATGGTCTCATTGTATGGGTGACCTACCCAGGAAAAATGATGGTCTCATTGTATGGGTGACCTACCCAAGAAAAATGATGGTCTCATTGTATGGGTGACGAACCCAAGAAAATGATGGTCTCATTGTATGGGTGACGAACCCAAGAAAAATCATGGTCTCATTGTATGGGTGACTAACCCAAGAAAAATGATGGTCTCATTGTATGGGTGACTAACCCAAGAAAAATGATGGTCTCATTGTATGGGTGACTAACCCAAGAAAAATGATGGTCTTATTGTATGGGTGACGAACCCAAGAAAAATGATGGTCTCATTGTATGGGTGACGAACCCAAGAAAAATGATGGTCTCATTGTATGGGTGACCTACCCAAGAAAAATAATGGTCTCATTGTATGGGTGACCTACCCAAGGGGAAGAATTCTTAGTAAACTCCATGCTTTTCTAAGAAATAGTTTCAATACGAGGTCCCTTCTAGCGACCTTCCTTGATGAATGTCGAAGTACGAGATCCTTTCGGTGATCTCAAATAACTTGAAATCCCATCGGGCAATTCCTTTTACCAAAGCTAAAACATGAAGTTCCTTCCGCGACCTTCATCGAAATACAAGATCCCTTCTTGCGATCTCCTTTATCCAAACAACTTGGAATCCCATCTGCGATTCCTTTTATACAAAAGCTGAAATTTAAGGTCCCTTCGGCGACCTCCATCGAAATACGAGATCCCTTCAGCGATCTCAACAACTTGGAATCCCATTTGGCGATTCCTTTTTACCGAATGCTATCGATGTCGTTCTTCCCGCTGGCATGGTTTGAAAACCATTATCTTCTCTTCTTGTTGTTCTAGAATCAACTCAATGATTCTTTCTTCGTCCATAATCTTGTTGGAATGCGCTAAGATCTCCTTCGTAACGATCCAAAAAAACATACATGCAATGATTTATGATTAGATGCAATGCATGCATTCGTACCTGGTTTTGAAACATAGGCCCCATCCTCTTCTTCTAGTTCATGAGACTCCCTCTTAACATGAACTTTACTTTTGAAGTCGTATCTTGAATTCATCTCTCGTGTTGCCTATCATATTCTTGGAGAAGAAGTCTTTGACTTTCTTCAAGTAGTCCTTTTCTCAAAATGTATGACTTGTATTTGCCTCTTTGTCATGCTTTTGTCAAATGCTTTAGCTTGATTTTCAAAACTATAGGCTTCCCACCAATTTTAAACACGTAAAACTTTTTAAAAAACAACTCGTTTTGCCCCCAGTGTAGGGGTGTGATCCTAGTCTGGGCTTTTATAAAGAAGAAATTCATTCAGCCAATGATAAACTTTTTTAGTGCGTGAAGGGATAATGATGATTTTTTTTTTCAAAATGCACATTGTTATGGTTGATAAAGACAATTACGGATGATTATAAAGTGACCACTTAATCATTTATCCATTCATTACGCTATCGGAGGTAGGGATGTACTTTAGGGTTAGCTTTTCTTAAATTTCATATTAAACCATTTTATGATATAACCACTCAAACTTGTTCAAAAAGTGCATAATCTCATCATTTATTAAAAAAGGTAGGCTCAAAGACAAACATAAAATGCTGGGCGAAAACATGAGCCCCGATTGCTAAATAGAGAAAATAAAAGCAATGACAAAAGCAAATGACAAAAACATGCTAAGGCAAATAAAGTTGTTTTACATTTTGAAAACTACGAGAAGTTCTTGGGTCAACCCGTTCCGGAAAGTCAACCGAGGCAATGCTTCATCTTCCTTCCCCACTTGCGTTTCCTTGTCTTCTCCTTCGATCTCGCCTTCTTCATTATTGACGATTCTTGACCAAGGTTTTCCAACCCTTTATCCCCTATTACTTTTGTCATGACCAGGCAATGGATTTGAATTGATATTGGGTGTGTCTTCAAACAACACCCATCCTATCTTGATGAGCTTTAACAACATGTTCTTGAAAGCGTAGCACGTTTCAAGACAATGTCCGGAATACCAGATGGTACTCGCAAGTCAACTCGGGCTTATACCGGATGGGGAATGGTGGTTGTAGTGGTAATGTAGGGATAGGAGCTATTTGTCCAATGCTCGGTAGTTTGGCATACATTTCCTTCAAAGGCATGGGTAATGGCGGTAGTTGTTACGCAATGTACCTTGTATTTGGTCTTTGGTAGTTGTTTTGGTTGTTTGACTGGTTATTTGCTCGATTAGAGGAAAATGGTTTGTTAAAGTTTATGTGGGCAACATGAGAGGTAGGTATTTGTGGGTTGAGTGAATCCACTATATTGCCCTTGGACCCACCTTCAAAGTCGTAAATGTGACCTTCCATTTTTCTTCCAATAAAACCCTTCGCCTCCAATGGCTCAACTATACGTCCAGCTTTAATCCCTTGCTCTATTCTTTCAGCTATGCGTACCGCATCGTAGAAATGCTTGAGATGAGCTACCCATTAGGTGCTCATAATATGGTGCTTTAAAGGTATTGGCAAACAAGGTCACCATCTCCGTTTCTATCAAAGGGGTTGGACATGCATTGCCTCATCCCTCCACCTTTGCGCATAGGCCCTTACCGACTCTTGGCTCCTTTTCTCCATTGACATTAGACTTGTTCGATCGGGAGCGATTTCCATGTTAAACTTGTACTTGCTTAAGGAAAGCCTCCATCAAGTCTCTCCGGCTCACGATCCCGACACTTTGTCTAACCTCATGTACCCATTTCAAGCGGATCTCGTTAGGCTATCTTGAAAGGAATAGATTAGCAATTTATCGTTATGGATTACTTCCGCCATTTTGTTGCGATAGGATCGAAGGTGAGTGTTTGGGCATTCCAAACCGGTATACTTAATGAATTCCGTATCCGGAAATCTTTTGGCACCGCAATGTTTGGTACCAAACATACTTCGGATGCTCGTATAGGGTCAAACCAGTCATTACCCTCAACTGCCCTTAATCTTTCTTCCAAAGCAAACAGCTTGTCTTGGTCCATCAAACTAGGAGACCTATTATCCAGGATTCCCTCCTTTGTTAAGTCCACGGTGATTGGAGCGTGAGTTGGTTGGATAGGGGTGATAGGCACAAAATGTTGTTCATTGGCCGAGTTTGCCCCCTGGTTTTGAGATGCTTGAGGGATGTGAGCTCCTGGCGCTCCTTCATGTTGTCGATGTTCCCTCCCCATTCCTAGCTCTTAAAAGTTGCTCGAGTAAGTCGGTTAGCCGAGAAACTTTATTTTTTACGGACTCCAACTCGGTCGATAATGTGACTCTAAGTGAGCTCTTTCTTCGTTCTCCATTCTTGATCTAGACCGGGTGTGGTGGACTTCGGATGTGGGACCTATGTTTCACGATCGGCGTGCGTGAAAAAATGTAAATGAATGTATGATAAAGAACAATGCATGATGCATATATGACGTGAGCTGAAAAGACACGAAAACCAAATGCCTTATGGTTAGGTTTTGTCTTATGCAAAAATATTTTGTGGAGCATACACCCTATAGCCGGTTCTAATTCTTTTGTGCTTGACGAGGGTAGGTTGGCTATTCGGTCTCTAAAAGGGTCTCTTCTTTGTCCCGGTGATTGCCCTCGTGGAGGCAATATGGGGGCTTGTAGGCAATGAGATGGCACATGTACCAACTATTGCCAGTCTAAGCACTCAACGAAGAGTTGGGGTTTACACAAACTTAAACCTTGACTAACAGTCGTAAGGTAAGTAGCTAGTCCCCCACTTAACTTAAAGTTTGCGTGTGCTCTCAATAATCAAAGTATGTGATGCATGTGACAGTTCTATAAGATGTATGAGACAGTTCTATACAAATGCATGAACAATATGTGTAAAAATATTTAAAGCATATAAGCGAGATAACAAAAGGAAAGGCATATTAACAATAAACACACGAAAACAAAAACAAATCGAGACAAAAACAAAGCTTAGTTCACAAGGTCCCCGGTGGAGTCGTCATTACGCGCACGATGCGCGACGTCGCGGCGATCGTCCACCCTCGAATGTGTGATGGGGGGTATATATCTAGTAAATATGGTGAGACAAGGAGTTCTTTGTCTCTTAGCGGTGAAAAATGGTGTGGGAGTCGCCACCTAGTATCTTGGTCACTAGGAACCCTAACTGGTCTCGAGAGATCGGGCACGGGGACCCGGTTGCGTAAAGGGAAGGTATTAGCACCCCAAATACGCCCTACCTAAGGTAAGCCTGCATTGTTTATTTGTCGATAAAATTCAAGGTCTCGTTGTGTTTCCTAGTTGTTGGGCCGTCCATGGTTCAAGAAAAGTCCTCCTCAATAAGGAGGTCCTTATCTTATCGAGTAAAACCTAACCGTTCTAATGTCTATGTATGTTGGTCTGTCTATGGTTCAAGAAAAGTCCTCCTCAATAAGGAGGTCCTTATCTTATCCGGTAAAAACCTAACCGTTCTAATGTCTATGTATGTTGGTCCGTCTATGGTTCAAGAAAAGTCCTCCTCAATAAGGAGGTCCTTATCTTATCCGGTAAAACCTAACCGTTCTAATGTCTATGTAAAAAAGCTATATTTTTAATATGAGGAATACATTTTACGTATAAATTCTTAATCCCAAATACTAAAAGAAGACAAAAAGATTTTTTTAGAATTTTTGAAATATTGGCCTAGTTCTCATGGCTTGAATAAACTGGTTATTAAAGCCAAAATGCATGCTAATACATATATTGATTTTTGAAATTTCCTTTGTTGTGTGAAAATATCTTTGTTATAATATTTATATATATATATTGGAGAGACTAGGCCGTATGCATGAAAACAAAACATTTTTTTTTGTAATTATGTATTTTTTGATGTTTTGACGCAAATCGGGTATTTTAATGCGGGTTTGTATTCTTACGATATAAAAATATAACCAAATATTAATCCACTTTGATAAAAAAAATGCGGAAAAATCAACAATATTTTTAAAGATATTTTTAGAAAATTTTTGAAAGCAAAAGACATTTTTTGCTTTGAAAATCTTTGATGTTTTGATGAAAACCGGGTATTTTAAAACTGGATTTTGTATCTTTACGGTATAAAAATACAAACCAACATTAAACCACTTTGATAAAAATATGCAAAAAAATCAACCATATTTTTTTAGATTTTTCCAAATATATATATATTTTTAATTATCATATTTTATATATATATACATATATACACACATATATTATAACATATTATAATATATAATATATAATATAAAAACAAATCGGATGGGCCGGACCAAATAAATGGGCCGGACTCGGCCAACAAAGAAAGGTTGGGCCAATCTCGGCCCGGCCGGGTTGGGCCGATCTCGGCCCAACAGGCCATCATGCTTCTTACGTGACGGATCTTTGCACACAACGGTGGCGAGATCGTACACAAATAGTGACGGGTCTTGTACATAAGCACGGTAACCCGTTAATTAATTAGCCGGCTCTTGTGCCCTCGCACGGTAACCGGCTAATTAATTTCTTGCTTACGAACGTGCACGGTGCACGTTCGCATGCAAGAAGATGAACAGGGGAAGAGTTACTGCGACGATGAGCTTGGGTAGAGGAGGCGACGGTGGTGCTGGTGGTTCTTGGCCGAAGGTTGGCTCTTCCTCTTCTCTACCGCTTCGTGTTATTTCTCCTCTCCTCTCTCTCTTCTTTTTTTTTTTTCATGCTCTTTTGTGTCTCGTTCTCTTCTCTATTTATAGGAAAAAAATGGAGCAGTGCGCCTTCAATCACGCAACGGCTGGTCGGCCGGTGACCCGTTCGGTGGTCTAAAGGTGTGGGGCTTCGGTGGGGACGAGGAGAGAGAGGCGGGACGGTTTTTTGAAAATGGTTTTTGTCTTCGTTGTTGTTCGACGGGGAAGGAGGAAGATGAACGGTGTCATTCAAAACGACACCGTTCGGCCTTCCTCTTTTTTTTTATTATTATTCTTTTTTTTTTTATGAAACGATGTCGTTTTGGATAAAACGCGTCGTTTCATTTAAATGAGCCAAACTTCAAATCAGTCCTCTATCATTTCTTGTTCATTTCAATTGTATCCCTGCCAAATTCGATCTCCGCCCCCATAGTTGGCCGCGTTTTTCACTTTAGTCCTTGGCCTCTGATTTATGCAATTAAGCCCTCAATTGATCAATAAACTTCCAAGTAAAACAGCCCCCTCTATTTACCCGGTTTTTCCAAATTGGTCCCTGGTTTCGGTTTTTTCAATTAAACCCCTAATTGGTCATTAAACTTCAATATTTATTCAATTAAACCCCGATTTGACCCAATAAATTCCTAAAAAATATATTTTGGCCCCGAACTTAAATTTCTTTCAATTAAAGCCTAAATTGACTATAAAATCAATTTTCTCCTAAATTCCTAAAAAATAAATTCCAATTTTCTTGCAATCAAATCCCCTATAAAATCAATTAAAAATCCAATTAAGTCTATAAACATCCAAACTTGGGCTTTTCTCCTTAAAATTCAAATTTCCTTCTCAACATGGCTCTCATCCTTCAAGAATATCTTGTCAAAAATCCAATCTTTGTATTTTTAACCTCCTTGACCGATTTTTCCGATCATTTGCCGAGCGCTTACGCCTCCTGTTATTTTTCTAACCTCCTTTGGCTATTTATTTTATTTCATTTATTTGGGGACCCAAAAATGGGTTACAACAGATGCCCCCTCTTTATAAAGCTTACGGAGCGGAGGTTCTCGCGATAAGTTTTATAAAGATAAACCAAAACCGAGCTCCGGCTGATTTAGTCGGAGCTCGATTGCTCAAAACTTTGTCCTTACAACAATCCTCCTTAACCCAAAAACTATGATCAAAATTTAGTCATCTCGAGATCCCTTCGGTGATCTCCTTTAACCCCAAAAACTTGGAATCTCATCTGGCGATTCCTTTACCCATAACCAAATACAAAAACACGTATGTGGTCTCATTATGACGGGTGACTCCGCCCGAATGGGAAAAGGAAAGAGTGGTCTCATTATTATGGGTGACCTACCTAGGGGGAAGAATGGCCTCATTATTATGGGTGACCTACCCAGGTAAAAAAAGATGAAGAATGGTCTCATTGTATGGGTGACCTACCCGGGGGAAGAATGACCTCATTATTATGGGTGACCTACCCGAGGTAAAAAAAGATGAAGAATGGTCTCATTGTATGGGTGACCTACCCGGGAAAAATGATGGTCTCATTGTATGGGTGACCTACCCAAGAAAATGATGGTCTCATTGTATGGGTGACGAACCCAAGAAAAATCATGGTCTCATTGTATGGGTGACTAACCCAAGAAAAATGATGGTCTCATTGTATGGGTGACTAACCCAAGAAAAATGATGGTCTCATTGTATGGGTGACTAACCCAAGAAAAATGATGGTCTTATTGTATGGGTGACGAACCCAAGAAAAATGATGGTCTCATTGTATGGGTGACGAACCCAAGAAAAATGATGGTCTCATTGTATGGGTGACCTACCCAAGAAAAATAATGGTCTCATTGTATGGGTGACCTACCCAGGGGAAGAATTCTTAGTAAACTCCATGCTTTTCTAAGAAATAGTTTCAATACGAGGTCCCTTCTAGCGACCTTCCTTGATGAATGTCGAAGTACGAGATCCTTTACGGTGATCTCAAATAACTTGAAATCCCATCGGGCAATTCCTTTTACCAAAGCTAAAACATGAAGTTCCTTCGGCGACCTTCATCGAAATACAAGATCCCTTCTTGCGATCTCCTTTATCCAAACAACTTGGAATCCCATCTCGGCGATTCCTTTTATACAAAAGCTGAAATTTAAGGTCCCTTCAGCGACCTCCATCGAAATACGAGATCCCTTCGCGATCTCAACAACTTGGAATCCCATTTGGCGATTCCTTTTTACCGAATGTTATCGATGTCGTTCTTCCTGTTGGCATGGTTTGAAAACCATTATCTTCTCTTCTTGTTGTTCTAGAATCAACTCAATGATTCTTTCTTCGTCCATAATCTTGTTGGAATGCGCTAAGATCTCCTTCGTAACGATCCAAAAAACATACATGCAATGATTTATGATTAGATGCAATGCATGCATTCGTACACTGGTTTTGAAACATAGGCCCCATCCTCTTCTTCTAGTTCATGAGACTCCTCTTAACATGAACTTTACTTTTGAAGTCGTATCTTTGAATTCATCTCTCGTGTTGCCTATCATATTCTTGGAGAAGAAGTCTTTGACTTTCTTCAAGTAGTCCTTTTCTCAAAATGTATGACTTGTATTTGCCTCTTTGTCATGCTTTTGTCAAATGCTTTAGCTTGATTTTCAAAACTATAGGCTTCCCACCAATTTTAAACACGTAAAACTTTTTAAAAAACAACTCGTTTTGCCCCGGTGTAGGGGTGTGATCCTAGTCCGGGCTTTTATAAAGAAGAAATTCATTCAGCCAATGATAAACTTTTTTAGTGCGTGAAGGGATAATGATGATTTTTTTTTTCAAAATGCACATTGTTATGGTTGATAAAGACAATTACGAGATGATTATAAAGTGACCACTTAATCATTTATCCATTCATTACGCTATCGGAGGTAGGGATGTACTTTAGGGTTAGCTTTTCTTAAATTTCATATTAAACCATTTTATGATATAACCACTCAAACTTGTTCAAAAAGTGCATAATCTCATCATTTATTAAAAAAGGTAGGCTCAAAGACAAACATAAAATCCGGCCGAAAACATGAGCCCCGATTGCTAAATAGAGAAAATAAAAGCAATGACAAAAGCAAATGACAAAAACATGCTAAGGCAAATAAAGTTGTTTTACATTTTGAAAACTACGAGAAGTTCTTGGGTCAACCCGTTCCGGAAAGTCAACCGAGGCAATGCTTCATCTTCCTTCCCCACTTGCGTTTCCTTGTCTTCTCCTTCGATCTCGCCTTCTTCATTATTGACGATTCTTGACCAAGGTTTTCCAACCCTTTATCCCCTATTACTTTTGTCATGACCAGGCAATGGATTTGAATTGATATTGGGTGTGTCTTCAAACAACACCCATCCTATCTTGATGAGCTTTAACAACATGTTCTTGAAAGCGTAGCACGTTTCAAGACAATGTCCGGGAATACCAGCATGGTACTCGCAAGTCAACTCGGGCTTATACCGATGGGGAATGGTGGTTGTAGTGGTAATGTAGGGATAGGAGCTATTTGTCCAATGCTCGGTAGTTTGGCATACATTTCCTTCAAAGGCATGGGTAATGGCGGTAGTTGTTCTGCAATGTACCTTGTATTTGGTCTTTGGTAGTTGTTTTGGTTGTTTGATTGGTTATTTGCTCGATTAGAGGAAAATGGTTTGTTAAAGTTTATGTGGGCAACATGAGAGGTAGGTATTTGTGGGTTGAGTGAATCCACTATATTGCCCTTGGACCCACCTTCAAAGTCGTAAATGTGACCTTCCATTTTTCTTCCAATAAAACCCTTCGCCTCCAATGGCTCAACTATACGTCCAGCTTTAATCCCTTGCTCTATTCTTTCAGCTATGCGTACCGCATCGTAGAAATGCTGAGATGAGCTACCCATTAGGTGCTCATAATATGGTGCTTTAAAGGTATTGGCAAACAAGGTCACCATCTCCGTTTCTATCAAAGGGGGTTGGACATGCATTGCCTCATCCCTCCACCTTTGCGCATAGGCCCTTACCGACTCTTGGCTCCTTTTCTCCATTGACATTAGACTTGTTCGATCGGGAGCGATTTCCATGTTAAACTTGTCTTGCTTAAGGAAAGCCTCCATCAAGTCTCTCCAACTCTCCCGATCCCGACACTTGTCTAACCTCATGTACCACTCAAAGCGGATCCCGTTAGGCTATCTTGAAAGGAATAGATTAGCAATTTATCGTTATGGATTACTTCCGCCATTTTGTTGCGATAGGATCGAAGGTGAGTGTTTGGGCATTCCAAACCGGTATACTTAATGAATTCTGGTATCCGGAAATCTTTTGGCACCGCAATGTTTGGTACCAAACATACTTCGGATGCTCGTATAGGGTCAAACCGGTCATTACCCTCAACCGCCCTTAATCTTTCTTCCAAAGCAAACGGCTTGTCTTGGTCCATCAAACTAGGAGACCTATTATCCGGGATTCCCTCCGTTGTTAAGTCCACAGTGATTGGAGCGTGAGTTGGGCGGATAGGGGTGATAGGCACAAAATGTTGTTCATTGGCCGAGTTTGCCCCCGGTTTTGAGATGCTTGAGGGATGTGAGCTACCGGCGCTCCTTCATATTGTCTTGATGTTCCCTCCCCATTCCTAGCTCTTAAAAGCTGCTCGAGTAAGTCGGTTAGCCGAGAAACTTTATTTTTACGGACTCCAACTCGGTCGATAATGTGACTCTAAGTGAGCTCTTTCTTCGTTCTCCATTCTTGATCTAGACCGGGTGTGGTGGACTTCGGATGTGGGACCTATGTTTCACGATCTGGCGTGCGTGAAAAAATGTAAATGAATGTATGATAAAGAACAATGCATGATGCATATATGACGTGAGCTGAAAAGACCTGAAAACCAAATGCCTTATGGTTAGGTTTTGTCTTATGCAAAAATATTTTGTGGAGCATACACCCTATAGCCGGTTCTAATTCTTTTGTGCTTGACGAGGGTAGGTTGGCTATTCGGTCTCTAAAAGGGTCTCTTCTTTGTCCCAGTGATTGCCCTCGTGGAGGCAATATGGGGGCTTGTAGGCAATGAGATGGCACATGTACCAACTATTGCCAGTCTAAGCACTCAACGAAGAGTTGGGGTTTACACAAACTTAAACCTTGACTAACAGTCGTAAGGTAAGCTGCTAGTCCCCCACTTAACTTAAAGTTTGCGTGTGCTCTCAATAATCAAAGTATGTGATGCATGTGACAGTTCTATAAGATGTATGAGACAGTTCTATACAAATGCATGAACAATATGTGTAAAAATATTTAAAGCATATAAGCGAGATAACAAAAGGAAAGGCATATTAACAATAAACACACGAAAACAAAAACAAATCGAGACAAAAACAAAGCTTAGTTCACAAGGTCCCCGGTGGAGTCGTCATTACGCGCACGATGCGCGACGTCGCGGCGATCGTCCACCCTCGAATGTGTGATGGGGGGTATATATCTAGTAAATATGGTGAGACAAGGAGTTCTTTGTCTCTTAGCGGTGAAAAATGGTGTGGGAGTCGCCACCTAGTATCTTGGTCACTAGGAACCCTAACTGGTCTCGAGAGATCGGGCACGGGGACCAGTTTGCGTAAAGGGAAGGTATTAGCACCCCAAATACGCCCTACCTAAGGTAAGCCGCATTGTTTATTTGTCCGATAAAATTCAAGGTCTCGTTGTGTTTCCTAGTTGTTGGGCCGTCCATGGTTCAAGAAAAGTCCTCCTCAATAAGGAGGTCCTTATCTTATCGAGTAAAACCTAACCGTTCTAATGTCTATGTATGTTGGTCTGTCTATGGTTCAAGAAAAGTCCTCCTCAATAAGGAGGTCCTTATCTTATCGGGTAAAAACCTAACCGTTCTAATGTCTATGTATGTTGGTCCGTCTATGGTTCAAGAAAAGTCCTCCTCAATAAGGAGGTCCTTATCTTATCCGGTAAAACCTAACCGTTCTAATGTCTATGTAAAAAAGCTATATTTTTAATATGAGGAATACATTTTACGTATAAATTCTTAATCCCAAATACTAAAAGAAGACAAAAAGATTTTTTTAGAATTTTTGAAATATTGGCCTAGTTCTCATGGCTTGAATAAACTGGTTATTAAAGCCAAAATGCATGCTAATACATATATTGATTTTTGAAATTTCCTTTGTTGTGTGAAAATATCTTTGTTATAATATTTATATATATATATTGGAGAGACTAGGCCGTATGCATGAAAACAAAACATTTTTTTTTGTAATTATGTATTTTTTGATGTTTTGACGCAAATCGGGTATTTTAATACTGGGTTTGTATTCTTACAGTATAAAAATATAACCAAATATTAATCCACTTTGATAAAAAAAAATGCAGAAAAATCAACAATATTTTTAAAGATATTTTTAGAAAATTTTTGAAAGCAAAAGACATTTTTTGCTTTGAAAATCTTTGATGTTTTGATGAAAACCGGGTATTTTAAAAGCTGGATTTTGTATCTTTACGGTATAAAAATACAAACCAACATTAAACCACTTTGATAAAAATATGCAAAAAAATCAACCATATTTTTTTAGATTTTTCCAAATATATATATATTTTTAATTATCATATTTTATATATATATACATATATACACACATATATTATAACATATTATAATATATAATATATAATATAAAAACAAATCGGGTTTAGGGCCGGACCAAATAAATGGGCCGGACTCAGCCACAAAGAAAGGTTGGGCCAATCTCGGCCCCGGGCTGGGTTGGGCCGATCTCGGCCCAACAGCCATCATGCTTCTTCGTGACGGGATCCGCACACAACGGTGGCGAGATATCGTACACAAATAGTGACGGGGCACGTACATAAGCACGAGAACCCGTTAATTAATTAGCCGCTCTTCGTGCCCCCGCACGGTAACCGGCTAATTAATTTCTTGCTTGCGAACGTGCACGGTGCACGTTACGCATGCAAGAAGATGAACAGGGAAGAGTTACTCGCGACGATGAGCTTGGGTAGAGGAGGCGACGGTGGTGCTTGGTGGTTGTGACCGAAGGTTGGCTCTTCCTCTTCTCTACTTCTGTGTTATTTCTCCTCTCCTCTCTCTCTTCTGTTTTTTTCTTTCATCCTCTTTTGTGTCTGTTCTCTTCTCTATTTATAGGAAAAAAATGGAGCAGGTGCGCCTTCAATCACGCAACGGCTGGTCGGCCAGTGACCCGTTCGGTGGTCTAAAGGTGTGGGGCTTCGGTGGGGACGAGGAGAGAGAGGCGGGACGGTTTTTTGAAAATGGTTTTTGTCTTCGTTGTTGTTCGACGGGGGAAGGAGGAAGATGAACAGTGTCATTCAAAACGACACCGTTCTGGCCTTCCTCTTTTTTTTTTATTATTATTCTTTTTTTTTTGAAAACGATGTCGTTTTGGATAAAACGCGTCGTTTCATTTAAATGAGCCAAACTTCAAATCGGTCCTCTATCATTTCTTGTTCATTTCAATTGTATCCACGCCAAATTCGATCTCCGCCCCCATAGTTGGCCGCGTTTTTCACTTTAGTCCTTGGCCTCCGATTTATGCAATTAAGCCCTCAATTGATCAATAAACTTCCAAGTAAAACAGCCCCCTCTATTTACCTGGTTTTTCCAAATTGGTCCCTGGTTTCGGTTTTTTCAATTAAACCCCTAATTGGTCATTAAACTTCAATATTTATTCAATTAAACCCCGATTTGACCCAATAAATTCCTAAAAAATATATTTTGGCCCCCGAACTTAAATTTCTTTCAATTAAAGCCTAAATTGACTATAAAATCAATTTTCTCCTAAATTCCTAAAAAATAAATTCCAATTTTCTTGCAATCAAATCCCCTATAAAATCAATTAAAAATCCAATTAAGTCTATAAACATCCAAACTTGGGCTTTTCTCCTTAAAATTCAAATTTCCTTCTCAACATGGCTCTCATCCTTCAAGAATATCTTGTCAAAAATCCAATCTTTGTATTTTTAACCTCCTTGACCGATTTTTCCGATCATTTGCTGTGCGCTTACGCACTCCTGTTATTTTTCTAACCTCCTTTGGCTATTTATTTTATTTCATTTATTTGGGGACCCAAAAATGGGTTACAACAGAAATCATCCCTGTTAGCTTATAGAGTCAAGAACTTAAAAGTTGTTTTTACCTTTGGAAGAGGACAACTGAACTGGATAACCATAGCACTGTGATATAAAGAGTCCCTATGTAAAATCTTAAAACAAGTAGTTGGCTAAGTAGATAACCAACATGAGTTACCAAATATCCAATCTAGTTTCTCAATAATAGTACCCCTACCATGCTGACCATTATGCCAAGTGTATCTCAATCTCAAGTATGGAACTTTAACTAGTTTCGTTGCATGAACATAATTGCCAAAGTTATTCAAGTGCCTATGTCAGGTAAGATCACCCCCATATTTGTTAGAAGTACTCATAATATCATTAAAGTCTCTTAAAATAAGTTATGGTCTAGGCAGAAATGCAATCGCATGTCCTAATAAATAATCTCATAGGGTCTGACACCCCGTAAATATATTGAGGCCATAAAAAAAATGATAACAAAGGAACACTCATTAACCAGATTAGAGACCTCACAGGTTATCCATTGAAAATAAGAATGCATCAAATAGACATTATATACCATCGGGTCCTAATCAATAAGAATATGACAATTAACTATATCTAAGATATTAGATATAAATTGTTATGATGAAGGATTAATAGTTGTTTCCATTCCTCTCATTTTGCTAGAAGCAGTCTTAGTCTCAATGAGACTCACAATATTGAGTTTATACTTATTAATCCAATCCTTTATTGCTTTATGTTTTTACGGGCTTTTTAGACCCCAAATATTTCAACAACCTAACATATATAATAGGAAGTGGAAAGATAGTAAAAAAATAAAATCAACGGTCCTTAGACCCTTTCACCTTCTTCTTCTTACCAACAGTTTTAAAAGTTGTGTTTGACTATTCTAGTTGAAGCTTATTTTTAGCCCTTATATTCACACTATTGCTTCGCAAGTTCGTATTTTTACTCTCTATACACTTAGCAACTTTAAGAAAACCAATTTGGTTCTCTTCAAGCTGGGAATAGTCCCTCTCTGAGTTTTGATCCAACCCAACATCATCGTTCAAAGCGTCCTTTCTAGCAGTTTGAGTAGAAAGTTCAACAACATTGAATTGGTTAATCGGTTTTGAATTTTAACTGGTCGATTAGTTTCATAAACAGTAACTCTACAGGCTTTTATCTTATCTAACAAATCATTCGGATCCTAGGATGTTTGATTTGATCGACTAGTTTTTGTAGAACTGACAATCTAGGGTGCTAATTTTATTTTGGTAGCTGTATTTGAATGGGATGAACCTCATTGACAATAATACCCGGGGAGCTATATGTATGTAAAGCATTACCCCTATTTTGGATCTTTAACATATCCTTAACTGAAAGATTTAGGGCTTTAACCAAAGCTTTGCAAAAGTGCCCAAATACTTTACAAATGTCACAGGTTCGAGGTTTCCATTCATACTTACATATAATTATGATAGAGTCTGAAGATAACCTATATTTCATTAGGAAATTGTAAGCCATGGGTAACGAGGCATCAGTTCAATATAGACTTGGGCATTGTTAAGCCTGATGTTGTTAAGTGTTTGTTCATCATACAGCCACCTTTGAGATTTTATTCTTATTGAGAACAAAATGATGGTGTCATGATTGAAGGATAATGGTCTTTCTCCCCAAACATCTACAACCCTTTTTTCATAACTAAATAGGCATTATCCTTCATCTTAAAATTAAAAATCAAGAAACTTTGTTGTGTCATGATGACATTCTCAAAGCTATAATTCTTCCATACCTGGAAGACAATAGAGTTGGTTGCATGGTAAGACATCTTATAATCAGGAAAGTATCCCACCAAGCATCAGTTTTATTTTGATGTAATCTCATCAATGACATTATCTAGGATTTTTGAAATAGTATCAATCTCTTATCGTGGAAAAGAGGCTATGTTAGCTCAGGTTATTAAGTTGGACACTTTCACTCTATCAACCCATGAGGTGTTAGAGGTTAAGGTGGTGGTGGTGGTGTTTTTTAGTGTCATGGTGGCAATATGGGTGGCAAAGGGGTTCGTAATGTTTTTTGGGTGGTTTTGATTTATAGGTAGTTTTGGTGTTTTAAGGAGTTTGAAGTGTTGGTATTATTTAGGTTGATGGCATTAGAGGTTATTTTTGGTAGTTGTGGTGTTGTCAATAGCTTGTTACATTAACCAATCAACTGGTTTCTGGGTTTGCTGAACCGCTCAACCGGTTCTTGGGTAACTAGTGGCCATGTATGAAATTGATAGAAAACGGTTCGAGGCGAACACAAAGTTTTAATGTTGTTTAAATTTGATCTCCATTATTCAAAACAAAAAGGATATCTAGGTGAACCCATTTAAGAGTAAATCCAATGGTGAACAGAGTAAAACCAATGACACGACCAAAAGATTGATGTCTTCTCCCAAGTGTAGGAGTGTCGAAGTAATAAATAATCCAGCAAGACCGGGGTCGAACCACAGGGAGGTTAATTGTATGAATTATAAACAACAATAATACAACAACAATAGTAACAATAATAACAATAACAATAACAATAACAATAACGATGAAGAAGAAGAAGAAGTTGATGAGAACTTTGAGATGGAAGATTAACGTAAGGATTAAACAATGATAACAACAAATGTCAAGGTTAGAGGATCCACTAATGGTATTTCAAACAAGTATAGTATATACTCTTATTATTCAATTGGAAACCACACACAAAGGAGGTTCCGATCAGATTATAACTTGTTAACATGATTACATTAGTTATCTTATTCTAATAATGCTAATACTTGTAAATGTTGTCAGGCATTCATTTAAGATGAACATTTACCATAAATTAAAGGTATCTTATATTATTAGATATGTTATTATAAAACATGCTTTAGTTAAGGAGTTATTGATACTTCAAGTGCAAAATAATGATATAAAACCTTGATAAAAATGCACTTTTAAAAAATACACTTTTAAGTACTAATCACACCCCCCAACCAGCTTATTACTAGTCCCTAGTAATCAAAGTGTTAAAATAGAAAAACAATTTGCAAATTCCATAAAACAAGGCATTCATCATTCAACTTCCATTAATCTATCCAAATAAACAAACTCATTAAATTTTATATATCTGCTCAATACCTCTTAAACAAGATATTAATAAACCTTCCTTTTATATGCTCAATGTATGAAAACATAGATAATGGAGCTTTTATTGGAAGAAAACAATATTATGTTCTAATGTTTAAGGTTAACTTCCTTGGGTTGAGTTTATTATCTTTTTGTTTTTTTTTCCTTTTTTTGCTTTTTTTTTCTCTCTGTCTCTTTTTTTTTCAATATATATACATATAACTTAAAACGCAATGCATCTTTAACCCATGTAACGAGCTTTCGACTAATGACTCACAAACCAGTTAGTCTTAGGGCATTGGGTGTTGAGACACCCCTACGAGCTTAGTAACTCGGGTTGCAGATACTGATATGTAGATAGTGCAATGTTTGATTCCCTTAAGCTTTTCTCCTTAACCCATGTAACAAGCTTTGGGCCAATAGCTCCCAAGTCGGTTGACTTTAAGGTATTAGGTGTTAAAACACCCCTTCGGGCTTAATTGCTTAGATTAGGGAGGCTTCAAAACCAAACTTATCTACGTTTTTATTATCATCATTTTCTTTTTGTTGTTTTTTTTTTGGCAAATTATAGACTATCCCTATCCCTTAGTTGTTACCTTTAACAAAAGAACATAAATAATGTAATAATCCAATGTGCAACCCACAATCATATGTTAAAGTGTGTGTGTGAAAATAAAGGTTTAAGAATATTTGTTAATGAGTATATGAGCAGAATCAAGTGATAACAATGCGAGAGTTTGTAAACCTGAATATTTTAAGAAGTATTATGATAGGCCTTGATAAAACTATTTACTAAGATGCGTCTCAAGAGTCAATAAAATTCCTCCTTACTCTGACATCCTAATAACAGTTTTGTCAAATGGTTTTAATAATAGCAAAAACAGTTAGTAAGTTAGTTTTTTTTTATCAACTACTACCCTCTTCCCCCAACCAAAACGAGACATTGTCCTCAATGTTATAAGATAGAAAGATAGAGTATAGAAGACATCACCTGAAACAACAAACACTGACAAATCTGAAACACACTTAAACAAATATAAGAAATAACAAAACAAAATACTATGCTATTAATAAAACCAAAAGACACGAGGATTCACAAACGAAGGCTCAAATCCAATCTAAGCTTTTTACGGCTTTTCTTAGTTGACCAATTTATGCGACTCATGAAAGGATCAATTACAGGGATGAAAGATTGTAGTTGGTCCATCAATTGTTCAAAGAAAGCGCAGAGAGATTATGATTTGTCGTGCCGAAGATGTTAAAAATTTACTTCCACGGCTTGATCAAGAAAAGACAACAAATTATCAAAAAAACCATTAACATTTAACAGACCTATGGGTTTATGGTGAATGTGCGGTTAGCCCAAGAGAAAATATGAAAGATCTCTTCCAATGTGCCCACCACCTGGTAAGGCAATGAAGGCGTCGGATGGTTAAACATTGCATTCATTCGATCAAACATTGTGGAGACCTGTAGTTCCTCTCCAATTGTTTTTCTAATGATGTCCCTTTTTGCTAAAGCTTTGGGGACGACCCCCAAAACTTGACTTCCTCCTAAAAATGCAGCTATTGACACCCCCCATTAACCCAAGGCTGCCTCCTCCATACACCAAATGAATCTTTCTCTCAGCTAATACCTGACTAAGATGATTTGCTGATTCTAAAAACTCTTTTTCTTTGTCAAGACTGGATCCACCGAAAACACAAATATTTCTGATGTGATGACTTGAGGAACCTGCCAAAATTCAGAACTATTGATTTGATGACTAATTGTTGAGTGGGTGGCCACATCTTGACTTGGTGACAATCTTTATCTTCATGTCTGCCAAAAACATCACTGCTAATGTCAGAATTTGAATAGATTTTTGTCATGAAAGTTCTAGGAAATTGTCTCAGCTTTCCAACAAAAAAATAATCGGTGCATTTGGACTTCTAGAACTCGAGATATGGGCTGAATACTGAATAGTGTCTAGGCTGCAGGATAGATTCCGACTTCTCAATTGTTGCTAAGATTTGGACTTCCAAACAGCAGAATTGAGTCTTTCACTCCCATGAATGTTGTAGGTTTATGTATTAGCTTTCTAGCCATATAAACCAAATTGAAATCCAAGATCTACAGCTTCAGATATGACCCAATAACTGAACAGTGTTGCAGTTTGGACTAAATCAGCATCTCTTTTCTAAGCTTAACCCTCTCTTTGTCTTCTCAATTTCAGTAGTTGAACTCATCAATCAATTCTTTGACTTATGTGATATGCCTGCATTTAAAATGAGCATTTACCATAAATTAAAGCTATCTTATATTATCATACTTGTTATTATAAAACATGCTAAGTTAGGGAATTTAATGATACTTTAAGTGCAATATGATAATATAAAGCCTTAGTGAGAATGCACTTTTAAGTACTAATTAAATACTGCTTGGATAGTAGTTGTTAAACCAGTCAGCTGGTTCATGGAAAACTCAGAATTGATCGATTGGTTTTGTAAAAATAACAGACATGTTAAGTGGAACTCTAAGAGAAACAAACTAGAGGTATCTTGTGACTCTAGAAGACTTCATCTAGATCTGAAAGTAGTTGAAATCTAGTATTTTGGTTCTAGTTCAACCAACCTAGATCTGATAAGCTAAAAGATTTCTTCACTAACAACATGATACGGATGATAAGCCTAGTGAGAAACTCAATTATTCCTCTCATGCTATATAAAGTAAATTGTGGCTGAGAGTAGTAACCGAGCAAGTAGATGCATAAATTCCTTCTTCTGTATATAGTGCGTGTATATCCACTAAAGCAAAGGTCATCATGTCATAGAAGGACAACTTATAAGAGTCCTGCTTCTGGTAGACCCCATATCGAAGCAGAGAAAGGACAATGAAAGAACAGATGGTTGTGTGGCTCAATATGAGAGCCACAAAGGATACATATCGAGGAGCTAATGATTTGATAAGCATGGAATTTATCCATAGTATGTAGACGACCCATAAAAGCAAGTCATAAGATAAAAAATGTCTCGAGATATGACCTTGAAACTAAAAGAGGTGATGTATAAAATATGTAAGTCTCGTGTATCTAAGAGCCTCTCATTTTAAGTCGATAAATAATATCTTTGGTGGATCACCTTTTTAGATATAGTGCTCTAGCAGTGCATTCCTAAGATGGAAATGAACCTAGTCCTAAATAGATTGTAACTCCTAATTACTCGAGGAAAAACACCAAGTGTCTTCCTCAATAATGTCTGAGACTTTGGCATCCCATGAAAGCACAATTACGGATATCAGTTTGAAAGGTAAAAGATCATAAAACCATTGACCATCTAGCAAATAATAGTCTAACCATACAGAAATAGCAATCTCATCACCAATATATAAGATAAATCTCCCTCTACACCAGTCTATATTAAGTAGGATCTTTCTCCAGTACCAAGAGGAAACTAAATGAGGCCTCATGCTAGAAAGATCTACCTCTAAGTAAGATAATATGAACTGATCCCGACCAAACTGATGATCTTTTTAAAAGAAGTCTCTAGACATGCTTGAGAATAACTACTTTATTCCAGATCCCAATCCTTTTTATCCCAAACCTCTCTCTTTAAGAGGATAACAAATTGAAGCCTAGGCTATCTTAGCCCCTGAATGCAAGAGAGAATAACCCTTATACAGAAAGACAACTAAAATACTCTTAATCCTTTTAATAACAGAGTAGGGAAGAGTAAACATAGAACAACAATATACCTGGATGGAAAAGAAAACAGATTTGATCAATTGAAGGTGTCCAACATAAGTAAGAGAAACTAAAGTCCACAACTTAATCCCAGAAAGAATCCAATCCATCCAAAATATACAATCACTATGTGCGAGTCTGTTAGAGATAAATAGGACTTCTAGATACCTAACTGGGGGAACCTAACCTGAAACCTAAAAGAGTCTACAAAAAGGTTCAAAACTCATCATCGATTCTTGACAAGTAAACATGGCTTTTCTCCATTTTTGTAATAAGCCTAGATAACCCAACAAAATAATCCAAAACATTCCTTACAAACTTGACTGAGTTCATATTTTCCCAACAAAAAATCATAAGGTCAACTGTAAAACATGAATGAGTAGTGGTAGTTTGTTGACACCTTTAATGGTATCGAAACCCCGGGTTTTGTGAAGCCTCTTTTAGTATCCCCCATAAACCCTCTATAGCAAAAAATAATAATAATAAGAGGATAAAGGGTCACCTTGCTGAAGGCTCCTAAAAGATGGGGAGAAACCGTGACTTTCCCTATTCATGACCACTAAAAAATAAGTTATAGACATGCATATCTCAATCCATATAACCATAGCTTCAGGTACTCCAATAGCTCTTAGCCCGGATAAACTCCCAACTAATTATATCAAAAGCTTTCATAAGATCCATTTTAAAGCACATTTAGGCATAGGACTAGCTAAATGATAGTTATGCATAAGCTCCTGAGTCAACAAGATGGCATCTGATATTTGTCTATTCGAACAAACGTAGTATAAGAATGACTAATAACATCCAAAAAAATTTTATTTAATCTACTCATAATGACTTTAGATATGCATTTGTAAATCATATTACAAAAAGAGATAGGTCTAAAGTCATTCATAGTGGAAGGAGTCTCAATCTTAAAAACCAAAGCAATCCTAGTAGCATTAACACATTTAAAAATAGTAGAAGAATTAAAGAAGTACTTCACAACAGCAAGGAAGTCCCTACCAATAATGTCCCAACTTTTTTTAAAGAACAAAGAAGTATAACCATCTGGACCAGAAGCCTTATCATCCAGGATAGAGAATCAGGTTTTTTTGATCTCATCATTCGTAATGTATGACTCCAAAGTAGGCACAATTTCAAGAGGAATCCTACCAGAAAAGTATCGGGAAACATCATTTAAAGTAGTGGTTAGGTGTGTAGAGAGTGACCCTTAGAAGTAATGAACAACCAATCAATCTAGACCTTGCTGATTCTGAACCCGAGACCCTGTTTTATTAGTCAACCAATAGATTCTATTCCTGGCCTATCTATGAAGCAGTGATCTGTGAAAAAACTTGGTACATCAATTTATCTGACGACTAGGAATTTTTAAATATTGACTAGTACCTAAGTGGTACTAGAGGCGTCACTTTATTTGATGACTAGGAATTTAAATATTGACTAGTACCTAAGTGGTACTAGAGGCATCAGTCTATATGATGACCGAGAATTTAAATAATAAATTTACCTTAAGGAAATTAGAGTCATCGAGTGATAGATGACCTGAATGATGTAATTAGGATAATTGATTTGAATGATATAAAAGAATTAATGGTACTATCAGTTCAGATACTGTTGGATAATTGATGACATAAAATTCCTTAATTGTTGATTATTTATATTTGTAATTTGATAATTATTGTTCCAAATACACATATCAATTGTTAAATAGTATTTCTATTGTAAATTATTTTGACTACTTTTGTTATTACTCATGATGGTAGACGTAATGTTGAATTTAGGAATACCACACACTTATTATGTAATGTAGTTCCAATATTGTCTTTTGATATGTAATTAAATCTATTACTAAACATGCATATATTAACTTAAATTTTTTAGATCGTTGTAGTATTTTATGTAATCTTACTCTTTTATGTCTTAACTAGAAATATATGGAATTTAATTTCTTAATATTTTACAACTTGTTTATGTTAAGTTTATAAGATAATTATGTAGAAATCATTATATGGAATGGAAGAAGGGAAAGCTAAAAGAATAAACGTAGTCTATTTTGATCTTGTTGAACATGAAATGATTGTGTAACCCATTTTTGGGTCCCCACATAAAAAAGAAAAATATACAAAAAAATCAAAAATATTATCAAAAAAATAATAGCAATGAAAAAAGGATGTCGAAGCGCCCAAAAAATAGCTAAAAGTTGGTTGAGGAGGTTCAAAAATACAAAAATTGAAATTTAACGGTATATTGTTGACCGATGAGAGCCCTGTTAACAAAGAAAAGTGAATTTGAGAAAGAAAAGTCCAAAATCAGAGATTTATGAACTCAATTAAATTTTATTGAAGGTTTAATTGAATTTATAGAGGGTTTAATTGCAAGAAATATTGATTTTTAAGTCAATTTAGGCTTTAATTGGGAGAAATTAAAGTTTTGAGGTCAAATTATAATTTTTGAGAGTTGATTTGGTTAAATCAGGGGCTTAATTGCATAAATATTGAAGTTTGATGGCCAATTAGGGACTTAATTGAAGAAATACGAAACCAAGGACCAAACTGGAAAAGGCACTTAAATAGAGAGGCTGTAATTAAACCGAATCAGGGGCTAAATTGAAGAAATTAGAAGTTTATTAATCAATTGAGGGTCAAATTGCATAAATCAGAGATCAAGGACCAATTTGGAAAAGGCGGCCAACTTCAAGGCCGATTGAATGTGCGCGGATGCAATTGAATTGATTTTTAAAATCAAAATTTGCAATCGAGGACTTGATTGAACAAATCACAAATTAAAGACTGATTTGGACTTTGACACGTTTTTGCCGTCCTTTTTCTTTTAAATAAAACGGCGCGTTTTCATCCACTGTTCATAAAAAACGAGAACCAAAACGGTGCTGTTTTGAACGACATCGTACGTCTTCTTCTTCCCTTAGACGTGCGTAAAAACAGGGGAAGAGAGCTTTTGTTCCCCGTTTTCACCGACTTTTCTTCCTCTGAAAAGCATCAAAAAGACGCCGACCAAGGACACCCACTTACTAAGCTGACTCGTGGCCTCCCACATGTTGGAGAAACGAAGGAGACATGCCTCCTAGGGCGCCTCCCGGGGTGCCTGCACAGTGGTCGCCCCGTCCATATCTCTCCCCTATTTTTGCCTACAAATACAGGGGAGACGAGGAGAGCAAAAGGAGGGAGCACAAGAGAGGGGGAGACCGAAAGAAAAAAAAAAGAGAGAGTTGAAATAAACGAAGAAAAAACAGAGAGAGAGGGAGGAAGAAGGCAGAAACCAGAAGAAAAAAAACAAAAAAATAGAAGAAAACAGGGGAGAATAAGAAGAAGAAATTATCGTCCACCTGCCACCCTCAGCTCCCCAATTCGCCACCGCTAGCACCAGTAGCACCTCCACGAAGCCGTTGCAGTTAGGCAGAGCGTTATTGGCGAAGGGAACGAAAGGCAGAGAAAGAAAATAGAAATGCAGTAGAGGGGAGAAGCAGAAGAACCACCGTCTGCCGCCACAGTCGTTCACCGCGACAACAGCACCGCCTCGACGCCACCCCAGGTAACCCTTGCTGCCCCGTTTATTTCCTTCTTGCTCAGCCCTTGCCTGCATTTGCATGCAGAACTACATCAAATGATGAAGGGCGGTTATTCACGTGCATAAGCACAGTAACCAGCCCATTTGGTTTTTGGCCGGTGTTGGCCCATTTTTTTGTTGGGCCGGTGCTGGCCCATCATTTTTGTATAAGGCCGGTGGTGGCCCATTATTTTTATGTTGGGCCGTGCTGGCCCATTACAATTAAATATACCGTAAAAATATAAATCTGGTATTAAAATACCCGGTTTTCGTCAAAACTTCCAAAATATAAAAAAATTGAAAAAAGAAAAAATATTTTTGTGCATACGACCAAGCATCTCAAAGATAAAAAATCATATTGTGTTTTTCATACATTAAAAAACAATGTTTTAGCATGCATTATGACTTTCATAATCAGTTTATTAAAGTCAAGAGAACATTGGCCAAAATTTCAAAAACAACAAAAAAAAAATTTGTCTTTTAGTATCCGGGGTACGACATTACACGTAATACGTATTCCAGATATTAAATTCTTTTTTTCAG
The DNA here is from genome assembly GCA_019202695.1 of Populus x sibirica. NCBI lineage: Eukaryota > Viridiplantae > Streptophyta > Magnoliopsida > Malpighiales > Salicaceae > Populus > Populus x sibirica. Next base: position 2,337,852 of record JAGMVL010001026.1, on the reverse strand, counting down.
ACGCTATAACGGTTAGGTTTTACCCTATTAAGATAAGAACCTCCTTATTGAGGAGGGCTTTTCTTGAATCTTAGACAGACAGGACCAACAATTAGAAAACACGACCAAACCTTAGATTTTGATCAGATAAATAAAACAATGCAACTTACCTTAGGTAGTACGTATTTGGGGTGCTAATACCTTCCCTTTACGCAACCAGTCTTCGTACCTGATCTCTGAGACCAGTTAAGGTTCCTAGTGACCAAAATATTAGGTGGGGACTCCTATTACCTTTTACTGATAAGAGACAAGAATTCCTTGTCTCTCCACATTTGCCTGATAGACCTATACTTTCAATCCTGAGGGTGGACAATTCGCCGCGACGCCACACACGTGCAACAGAATGACGACTCCGCTGGGGACATTGTGGACCAAGCTTTGTTTTTGTCTGATAATTGTGTTTTATTGTTGGGTTTGTGTGTTTATTGCTGATATGCATTTCCTTTATTTATTTTCTTATGCACTTTACATTTTGTACATATTTGTTCATGCATTGTATAAAATTGCCTCATGCATCACATTTTAATTTTTTGAAAAGCACACACAAGCTTCTAAGTTAAGTGGGGAATTAGCGATCTGCCTTATGACTATTGGTCAGGGTTCAGATGCGTGAAACACCCAACTCATATCTGAGTGCCTGCTTGGTAATGACGGGCATATGTGCCTTAGCTGTTCTTTGTAACTCCCCCATACTGCCTTTACGAAGGCCGTCACTAGGCAGATATGAGACCCGTTTTGAGACTAGGTAGAAAACCTACCTTTTATCTCACATAATGAATAGAGCATGTCCTTAGGTTGTATGTGTAATCTTTATTTGCATAAAGGCAAACTCTTCTTGAAGTATCTTGAACTCAAGACTTGTATGTGGCACAATGACCGTCACTCAGAAAATTTTAATTGTAGAGTTTGGGCAAGAATAAAGATTCTTGTTTCATCATGCAAGAGTTACGACCATATGTCACCCCTTGAAGGGCGAGTTCATCATATAGAAAAATGTTCATACATTTATCATGTATGCACCGAGATAAAAAGTAGGTTCCCCCACCTGAGGTCTACTACACTAAAATAAGAAAAGTCAGAAAATAAAGAATGGGGTTCGGAAGAGACTCATTGTCTAAAGAAAATGGAGAGCATCAAATGTGAAGTAGCTAGACTCATTTATCTGCTTGAACAAGTGCTGAGCATCAAGAATGGAAAGGGAATGCATATGCAGCCTTCTGTGGGAACACTGTTTGACCACATCCCACACGAAAAGAATATTTTTAGCTCTTCTTCCCAGCACTCCACCAGCAACGACCACATCGTCGAAGCTGCACCTCTTTTGTTTAGTCTTGAAAATTAGCAATGCCTTTAGTCATCAATGAAAGATAATTTCTTTTCTAGGTTAGCTGCCCTCATAAGATATTGATTTGAAAAACACAGTAGAGAGAAGAGCACTCCCGATCCAAAAGGCAAGAGTAAATGTCATGGCAGAGCTCTCTCGACAGAGATCTGTTTGTAGATCTGCTAGTTGGGAATCCGAGAGAGGGGTGTAGTAGTTTCCCATCAGCTACAATTTTGTCCACTAGTGTCAGCAGGAAAACACAGAAGTAGGGAGAAGAGACAGAACTAGTCTAAAAAACAAGAGCAGACATTAAACTTTAACATAACAAAACTCCCTCTATAGGTGCTTGTTTGCTACACCGCCAGTGAGGAATTAAGAGGAGATAAAAAGGTTTTAGATTTATCAGTTTCTCTTCTAGTTGAGACAACGCGTGATTCCACACATCAGCAGTAGTGATGCTACATGTCTTTGGGCGCTATCAAGATTACCTGCTATTGGAAGGTTTCCAAAAATCCTCTTACAACCACAACAACATGTGCATATTGATATGATGTTGTGACGATTGCTGAAAGAATTGAACAAGCTATGAAGAGGGGAAAGATTGCAGGTTCTGTCATGAATTCTAGAACAACAATGAGAGATGGATCGAAGAGAACTTTGAAGGTGTAAAACCTTATTTATATGGTCTAGCCAGGTCTCACTATAGCATCAACTGCTCAAATGTTTGTGCCAAGATTGTCTACTAGCATCTATTATACTCTAGACTTATTCCCCGACTCCATCAAATCCCATGCAACCATTGTTTTATAGGTGGTATAACCCAAATACGAGATGTGAATATTATGATGGGGGTTATGGGGCATTTTAGATGAATAGTTGCAAGAGTTTCAAGAATCTAGTCCAGAAGTGGTTAAACAAAAGGCTATATTGTCACCTGAACATCCTAAGAATGACAAGTGATCGAAAATGGTTGGCAAAACACAAAGATTGCCCGGAAAGTTGATCCAAGAATGGTGTTGAACTTTCAATCATCCTTGTTATGGATTTTTGCCATTTTGCATTTTGTTTTGGGATCACATCTCATCCCTGAACAAAACAGGTCTCTTCTTTGTCTCTTTGTTGTTATAAAATCATGAGATGTTTCTTTCACAGGGTATTGTGATAAAATACTTTGATCAAACTCCAACATGCAAAATTAAAGCTAATCAATCCTGAGGATTAAAGGTGTTTTAATTGCAGAAATGACTCGTTGACATGAAAAAAAAACATGAGGTAACCGAACAAATCATAAGCTCACACCACAAAATTAGACCACACATCATATAGCTAAGTTTTAGCAATATGCATAATGACACACAGTGGATTCAGTAGTTATGGACTCATGAATCAAGACTCTTACAAGTTCAAAGCATTATACTAGATGAGGTCAAAATTTATCGATTCTAACCGACCTTACATGAAATGAAAAAAGGCCATCTTTGTTATCCCTTCACTGTCTAAAGATTATATCCCTTGTAATCCCTATTTGAGCCAGAATAATTTTCTTTTAAAATAAATCCTGACTAGGATCACACCCCACACTGGGGGCAAACGAGAGATATTTTGAAGACACTGATAGAATCATTGGAAAAGGGAAGGTTAAGAAAAAAAATATCCAACAATTGAGAAAGGGCTAAAAGAAAAAAGAGACATAGACTAGGGGGCAGAAAATACTGATGCTGATCTTTCCTTACCATCCAGACAAATCAGTGAAGATAGGTGGTGGAATTAATCATGTCATAGTTATTAGGACAACAAATGCCAAAAGTCAAACACCAAAAAAAATACTGAGCTATAAGCATAACTTTTGGTATCTATGATAAAGTCTCTAATGTCTTCAAAATGATCCAGATTGGTCATTCATTAAGAAAATAGATTATGACCCATGTTAAGAGACTTTTAATTTTATCCTTAACATGACTTTATGTCATTCTTCTACAAAAACAACAAGAGAAAGAGATTGATGAATAGTTGATGTTGATCCTAGATCTTTAAAACCCTCAAACACATTTTGAGCTAGTGAAATCCCTTTTCTTTCATAGCCTTGAACCATAGCTTGCATTACATGCTTTTAAAAGCTCTTTTTGATCAAGTAAGCAATCTGAACCGATAAATGGTGCTCTCAAAAACTTGAAGAGCCTTTCCATAAGAGTCGTGGCTTTATGAATTAAGGTACTAGTTATTATGCATGGTGATAAAATAGGTGCTAAAAAAGGGAAACACCCTTCCTTGATAAAGCCTTGAGTTTTGATTTGAGCATCCTGTTTCTTAAAATTCACAGAAGGTCACCTCATCACGTACCATAAAAGATATACCAAAGATCAAATATTAAAACTAACACAAAGAACCACAGAAAATGCAATTTTAATCTTACAATGGATCAATTTCTGTTTTCAAAAAACAAGACAATCGAAGGACTACATTTATTGAATGATGTGTGTTGGGCCTTTGACCAAAGAAACTTGATTTTCAAAATACTTTCCAAAATAAACATCTCTCTGATTTCATTTCAACAATTACACTTTGAATAGACATGATCTTTGAAATATAAGAGTTGATTACGAAACAAGAAAGATTATCAAACAAGAAGAACATCGATCGAATTTGCAAAATCCTTGACAAAAAGGACATCGCCATTTCTCAATACTTCTTGAAACGTTGAGCAACTGGGGGCAATATAGTGGACCTTGAGAATAAAAACAAATAGTATTTAAATCAGCTGGGGCAAATGAAGAATCAAATGATGAGTTAACAAAGTCCATCAAAGTTATGATTAGCATCTGGTAATGATAAAATCCTCCTGCGAGCATGTTCATATCAACTGGGGGCAATGTTGTTCAAAGACAGCCTATGATCTAGTGCACCCTCAACAACAATTGATGAGTAATGTGCACTTAAAAGGACATCTTCATATCATCATCTTTTAAAAAAGGGATATTGATCAATAAAGGCATCAATTGTATTTGAATGAATGACAAAAGATGCAATTCATCAAGACTAACTATGGAGCAAAGATATACCTGAAGGACATCTTCACATCGTTATCCTTTGAAACATGGTTATCGACTGATGTTGTCATGATTGCATTTGAATGAATGATGAAAAGATGCAAATTACCAAGACTGACTGTGGAGCAAAGACATACCTGGAGGACATCTTCACATCGTTATCCTTTAAAACATAACTATCAACTGATGTTGTCATGATTGCATTTAAATGAATGTCGAAACATTGCACATCACCAAGACTGATTGTAGAACAATGCTGCATTGAAAGGACATCTTCATCTAGGGTTATATGTTCTTAAGGGCAGGTAATTAGATAGTTGACCACTTATCTTGTTTGGTATTATAGTCCACCCATGTTTTTAAAAACTTTTTATTTTTTTAGCTTCAAATCAAATTTTTTTTGTTTTTTTATCGTTTTGATGTGCTGATATTAAAAATAAATTTTAAAAATAAAAAAAAATATTATTTTAGTGCATTTCAAAACGAAAAACACTTTGAAAAACAACTTTTACTATACTCTCAAACATGTACTAAGCTAAGCAAAGTCCAGCCAGAGTCCTGCTCACTGGGCTTGCAGGGTGTTCAGTAGGCTATGAGGAATAGTCGTGGTGCGCACAAACCGGCCCGGACACCCCACGCTAATAAAAAAAAAAAGTCCACCTGAGTTGAGGGGTTTTGGTGGCCAACATCAATGTTCAAATAAGTCACAAAGACTCTCAAATATCAGGATTTTTGTTTAAGAGTGTGATAACCTTATAGAAAATAAATCAAGATAATTTATAAAAATAAATTTAATATCAAGTAAATATTAAAGAATAAAACAAAAAAAACAAAAAAAAAAGTGACTTTGTAAAAAAAGTGAGTCGACAACCATCTCTTCAAGATATATTAATTTTTTCATCCCCTTGTTGAGTTTTAATCAAATCTCATTTTTATTTTAAAATAATTGTTTCAAATATCTTCAATTCGGCAGTTCACTGATGTTGAAATATAATTAGAAATTAGTCCTTAAATTAAATTTATAAGATCCACACAATTATTGGTGGAATCCGAATACTTTATATAAAGGCAAGGGAGGACGCGACAATGTCATTATCTCTAAGATATGCAAATTTGTGAGTGCCACGTATATCTTGCACTAGGTTGCTTAGGGTCAAATCATACACATGAGATTCCCTATAGCTTGTGGACCCAAATGCCTAGCCTTGTCCCTTTGTCATAAATGCCAGCCTTCCATTTTTTGGATTTTCCTCGTCTTGCTCAGATTTAATATTTTCAGCTACAGGACACCACTCGTTTCACAATTGACTTTATTGGACGATAATTAAATAATTGTCACATCTTCTCACTGGTGTGACCTCACATCGAAGAACCCTTCAGAATTTATAGCCCAACCACTTCAAATTTATTGAAAGTCCCATTCCCATGCATGTGGACTTTTTTGAACTGAGGGGCGTCGTGCGTGCGCCAAGGTGTTTTTTTTTTTTTTTTTTTTATCCTTTTATATTTTTTACTTGTAATTTCATCCTTTGTTGGCTGTTTTTTTTTTCAATTTTTAACAAATTTGATGATGTGTTTTTTATAGGATATGATTTAATTTCTACTTAGTTTTACAAGTAAGATTTCATCATATTTTTTTTTTTTTATGTTAGGAGGTATTATTTCTTTATTATCCCTACTAAACAAATTTCTCTTTAATTTTATTCAATTGATTTTCTATTTATATTTATTAAATAAAATATTTATTTTAAGAGATAATGTTATTAGATATAATTGAGTCTATGACTCGTGTTTCAAGACCAGATGTTTGCAGTCACATCTATCTCTCGACTTTTTAATTTGATCTTTGGTTAAAAATCACTTCATTTGTTTTACTTAGTTTTCACATAAAATTATAAAATCTTTTTAAACTATGTGCAACTTGGCATAATATATTTTTCTTTGATTTTATTAAATTGGTTTCATATGTATATATGTTTCTATCATTGTTAGATTAAATAAAGAATTATACATAGCTCGTGTTGCCAAAAAAAATATCTTAATCTACATTTACCTCTCTATTTTTCCAGTTTAATCTCTAGTTATCGTTAATGATTTTTTTATATTTTATTGGCGTGGATAATCGTTTGATTAAATGGAGAATTTATTCTAAGAAACAAATTTATTAAATAGAATTGGTCCATGATCAGTATTACAAGATCAAATATTTTAATTTATATCTATCTCTTAATTTCTCAAGTTTAGTCTTTACTTATTATTAACCTTTTTTTATGTTTATTAGCATGGATAACTTTTTATTTATTGAATTAGTTGCATGCGTGAGGTTTAAATTTTTTATTATAATTTTTTTATGACCAACACATGTCAAATAGCTAGTATGTAAACTCCTTGATGCTCTATAGTTTCAAATTTATCCTTTCGTATTTAACTTTCAAGCCCTTTCTTATGTAAACTAACTTTTCTATTTTTGATCCGTAGTTTCTAAGTCATAAAATCCAAAGAACAACTTACGGAATAAATAGTTGTTTATATTAATAATATACTTCCTTTTAAGCAAAATTGTTGAATATGTGTAATCCAAAACTTAATTTTATGTATTCAAATTATCCAATATCTTATTTGGCAAATAAATCTTAAAAAGTTTATGAAACAACTTGAAGATTTTAAATCTAATAAATTTACCAGCAAGTTCAAAAAATTCATTTATTGATTTAAGCAAGTTTTAAAGAATTGGAATATCCATTTTAATAATTTAATCAAATGATTTGATTTTATCTAAAATAAGAATAAGTCTTGTATTCATGAAAAGATTAATGAAAGTGAAGTTGTTTTTCTAATAGTATACACAGACGATATATTATTAATAAAAAATGATATTTATTTACTCTAGTAAGTAAAGATCTAGTTGTCCAAGAGCTTGTTCATAAAAGATACGGGAAAAATAATCTATATATTAAAAATAAAAATTTATAGAAATAGATATTTTTTTCAAGTAGTATTTATTTAAATCTTAAATAATTTTAGATTATTTTTTAAAAAAATATTATTATTTTTAATGTCTATATGTGTATCGAGAAATCCAACAAAACTAACCTTATTTGGTACGGAAAAAACCTCATCAAGGTACCTAGAAATGGAGCACTGATAGTTATATTTTAGGGAAATTAGAAAGATAAAAAATTGGAGGAATATCGAAGAGATCACGAAGGTCGGTTTTTAGATGTCTCGTCTTCTCACATAAGAATTAGAGCCTAATAAGGTATAAATCCAAGTTATCCGAAGAGTGTTGGTCTTGGAGAATAGTGCAGTTTCATCTTATGCACACAATGTAGATTGGATATTTGAATTGTACTGAACTAATTCCATCCGGTGGTTGTGTAATTTTGTTTGTTTTATGTTTTAAAAGTGTTTTTAAAAATTTAATTTTTTTTAAATTAATAATTTTTTATATTTTTAAATATTTTAATGTGCTAATATTAAAAATAATTTTTAAAAGATAAAAAAATATTATATTTTTAAATAAAAAATACTTTAAAAAAAACACCAAACATACATTTTATCTCTTTTCTAGACTTTCACATCTAATTTCCTTTCAACCAGTTGCACCTCGTTTAGAAGCCATTGTAAAGAACTTGCCTGCTCAAAAGCTCTTAAATCCCTTTGCCACTTCAAGTTCCATAACCATTGTAAAGAACTTGCCTGCTCAAAAGCTCTAACAGTGAACCTCTTCTCTAAGCCTCTCTAGCCTTTACTCTAACAGTAAACCTTTTCTCTAACAGTGAACTTGTTGCTAAGCAGAGCTAGCCTTTACTCTAACAGTGAACCTTTTCTCTAAGCCTCTCTAGCCTTTACTCTAACAGTGAACCTACTTGCCACTGTACTTTTGTTAAATAATTTTCTCTATACTGATTAGGGTGAAATCAGACACCCGATAGCTTGGGGACCTGAACGCCTAACCTAGCTTGTCCCTTTGTCATAAATATCCATTTTGGCTTTTCCTCGTCTTATTCAGATTTAATAATATTTTCAGCTACAGACTCCACACGTTTCACAATTGACTTTAATGCACACCTCCACTGTGATTGAATGATTGACACATCTTCTCACTTGGTTTTAATCTCTTTATTTTCTAAGAATATTGATTTCAAAAGAATGTTAATTTGCTAAACATGAAAACAAATACGGGTGAATTACTATGGCTGCAAGTGCCAGTATATCATCTTAACTTATTAATATTAATTTTAGGGTTTCCAGAAATTAATCAGTAAACTGACGAACATTCACAGTAAAAAAACAAAAAACAAAATGCCAGGTATATCTTGCACTTGGTTGATGAGGGTCAAATCATTAACATGGAATTCCCTATAGCTTGTGGACCAGAACGCCTAAGCTTGTCCCTCTGTCATAAATGCCCGGCTTCCATTTTGGATTTTCCTTGTCTTGTTCAGATTTTTAATAATTTCAGCTGCAGCTCCCCACATGTTTCACATTTACTTTATTACACGCCTCCACTGTAATTGAATAATTGTCGCATCTCCTCACTGGCGTCCCGAAGTGGACTCCATATCATCATATAAAATTTATGTATGAAATCCTTTAGAATGGTAAAATCAGTAATTTTTTCATCTGCAGCCATGAATTTTAAATTGATTTCAATGTTTGATGATTGCTATACAAAACTTTTTAAAAAAAAATTATCGCCGGAGATGTATTCACTATTCTAAGAAACTCTAACCTGGAAAATTCAGTGTGGCAAAAAAAAAAAAAAAAATTCAACACAATTCTCTTTTTTTTCCTTTTTTTTTTTCTTATTATCTATTAATTTGTTTTTTTACTATAGGTATCCGGATCAGTTTATGCGCATCTTGATTAATTTCTTGAAGCCCTAAAATTAAAAATCATATAAGTCTCCAATAACTCTAATTTATAACACTCAAATTAATTATCTCTGTTTTTTAGTTACATGATAAGATAAGATGGTTTTCAATATTTAAATTGGTCCGTTGCCTGTAATTATTATACTCCACTATTATTGATATCAAAATCACAAATAAATTGATAAAAAATTATAAAATGATTGGACAATTCATCCAATCCAGTTAAAAACATATTTATTTGGAATCTTTGTATTTTTTTTTTTAATTTTCAAAGATGTGATCAAACAGAGGCTAAAATCGAGTACGACATGGCATGCTGAAATCTAATAAAAAGTTGGTCATTAAATTAAATTTATATGAAGACAACAAAAATGAGTTTAAAATTAATGATTCACACCATTATTATTGATGGAATCTGAATACTTTTATAAAGGCAAGGGAATTTGTAATAATGTCTTTCTTTCTCTTGAAGATTTGCAATTTTTCAATGCCTATCATCATTGATTAATACTGTGTTTGTTTACACCGCAGCAGTTACGTTTTGAAAAAACCATAATTTTATGCTGTTTGGTTAAAGTGAAAAGCAGTGTTTTTAGTTGATAGAACCCACTGAAAACCGCATAAAAACACAGGTAGGGGAGAAGCAAGTTATACCTGCTTTGCCGGCACTGTTCACTTAACAAAAGTGAACAGTGCTCTGCACATTTGTTGCACATTTGTTTGTGTTATACGTTGACAGTGCAGTGATTTTCACTGCACTGTTCATGTGAACAGTAAAATGAATTTATTCACGTGTATGCACTGTTCACGTGAACAGTAAAAAATCTATTTTTTAAAAGTGTATTTTATTAAAAAAAAAATTAGTGTTTAATATTATTCAATAACACTGCATAAATTAGAAGGAGATCGCATGATAGCGTAACCTTTGCAGAATTTGATCGTAATTCCAATTTTGTTCATAATGATATTTTACCTGATTTTGTTGTACGCTCAAAAAACTATTGAAACTGTAGTTTTTGTCGAATGAATTTCGTACGTGATAAAATTATAGATAGTTTAATGGAACAATAAAAAATATTTTATATAAAGTATTATTTATTTCATGATGTAGTAGCAGTAGTTAAATCTACAATATTTAAATTAAAAATTATCAATATTAATATATATTTTTTAAAATTATTTTATAACTTTAATTTCAAAAGCATTTTTAACCAAACACATTAAATTATTTTTTGTTCAACCTCAATTTTAACCACAGTTTTAACCAAACATCTATTTTTTCAAACCAACCTCAACTAAAAGTACTTTTTATAAAACAATTTTTTTCAAACCACAACCACAACAGCTACCGCAATACCAAACACACTCTAAATGATATGGCTGTTAAACTTAAAGGGCTTAAAATATTATTTATATTTTTAATAATATTTTAAAGTTTTAAAAAAATAATTGATATTGACTCGTTGCGAAGCGCGGATCAATATACTAGTAGATTCACTATAGCTTAGGGATCAAATGCAAAATGTGCATTAAATAAAAAATATGCATGCACCCTACTTTAACAAAATCTAATTGACATTGGAAAATTACCGTAACTCCAAACCCATTGTGCATGTTAATGAATATATCTCATATAGAATAAACATAAGAAAAGAATATATATAAAATTGAGAATGGATCACCCATCACAAGGTTTAATGACATTAAAGGTTCTTTTGGTATCGATTTTTTACAAAGACACTCTTGTAATTTCATTTTGAATAATTGAATCATTATGATCTGAGCTAATAAGAAACACATATTTCTCTGTTTGCAATGAACCTAATTTTATATTAATATTAACTTTTAAAGAGGATCGATACACGTGTCAACTTCTTATTAGTTCCAATTGCTTAAATTGAAACAACATATATGTTTTCGTAAAAAAACAAATATACATATCATCATATAAAATACAAATCAGACACACGATAGCTTGTTGACCAGAACGCCTAACCTTGTCCCTCTGTCATAAATATCCATTTTGGATCTTCCTCGTCTTCTTCAGATTTTTAATAATTTCAGCTGCAGCTCCACACATGTTTCACATTTACTTTATTACACGCTTCCACTGTAATTGAATAATTGTCGCATCTTCTCACTGGCGTCCCAAAGTGGACTTCATATCATCATATAAAATTTATCTATGAAATCCTTTAGAATTGTAAAATCAGTATTTTTCTCATCTGCAGCCATGAATTTTAAATTGATTTCAATGTTTGATGATTGCTATACAAAACTTTTTTAAAAAAACATTATTGCCGGAGAAAGGCATTTCTTAAAAAATAAGGGATGCTCCTGGCAAAACAGCTTATATATATATATATATATATATATATATATATATATATATATATATATATATATATATATATATATTCTAAGAAACTCTAACCTGGAAAATTCACTGTACCAAAAAAAACTTCCACACACTTTTCTTCTCTTTCCTTTTCTTTTTTCTTATTATCTATTACTATTCCTCTATTTTTTTTTTATAACCCGGGTATCCGGGCCAGTTTGCACGCACCACAACTATTTCCCGGGTCTACTGAACATCCTGCAAGCCTAGTAAACAGGTAAGACACCACGGGGATGACAGGCATGCACATAAAGAATCGAACTCGGGACGTTGGGTAAGACAAGCCTCACTTATTGACCACTGAGCTAGATCCTCAATTGCACTATTCCTCTATTTTTTAGTCGTTTGGGAAGGTGGTTTTCAATGTTTAAGTTGGTCCCATCCCGTACTCAATAATTATTATACTCACTATTATTGATATCAAAATCACAAATAAAATGATAGGAAAATATAAAATGATTAGACAGTTCATCCAATCGAGTCATAAACATATTTATTTGGAATCTTTGTACATTTTTTTTTAATTTTCAAAGATGTGATCAAAAGGGCCCAAAATCGAGTTAGGCATGCTGAAATCTAATAAAAAGTTATTCCTTAAATTAAATTTATATGAAGATAACAAAATGAGTTTAAAATTAATAATTCACACAATTATTATTGATAGAATCCAAATACTTTTATAAGAACAAGAGAATTTGTAATTTCTCAATGTCTATCATCTTCCACTTCGTTGATTAAGTTAAAATTATAACAAAAATTAAATAATATGAGGAAATTATTATAAATAAAGAGATATTTTATTATAAATTATACTAGTAAATTCATTTTTAATTTTTCATCTTTTCACAAGTTAATAAATATTTTTTTGACTTTCTTTCACACGGACAATAGGTTTTTCCAATTATCAAGTACAAGCAAATAACGATTTTAGCCTAAAAAAACAAAAAAAGAGTTTGAAAAATTAAATCATTATGATTTGATACAATAAACAACACATATTTCTCTATAACTTAATTTTATATTAATATTAACTTTTAAAAAGGATTGGTACACGTGTCAACTTCTTATTAGTTTCAATTGCTTAAATTGAAACCATGTGTATGTCTTGTCTTCGTCAAAAAATACATATCAAATATCAATTAAAGACAGCCACAATTTAAGTTTCTTAGATGGAACACAAATTCAATATAATGGAAGATTCATTAAAGCCCAACAATCTAGTGAAGATCCTCAAGTTCAATCAACATAATAATTATAAGCCATAAATTCACTATCATAAAATTGTAAAATAGCAACAGAATTGCTGATGAAATATATTTTCTCGATAATATCCGATTATAATAGCGATGTAATATTTATGTCAATAATTTCCAACCTAATTACCAACGGAAAAAATTATGTTGGTAATTAATGACGGAATCACAAATACAATAAAATAATAAAAATAAGTAAAAAAATAGTATGTCGGTGATTACGTTGTTAATATGACATGTCATCATATCCAATGGATTTATCGACGGTATTTTCCAATGCAATATTCCATCGAAAATTTCATTGGAAAATTTTAGAGTGTTATAACTGACATCAACCCTATTCTCTTATCCTTCTTTTTCTTCCTTTTCCTCTTGAACTGCAAATCAAAACCACAGCCCCTCCCACCTATATTGCCATAATTCTAGATCCTATCATCCCAAATTTAGCCACCCAACACTCCAAAGTTTCAACATTATTGTCTTGGTACCATTTTTTCTAAATATTATCTACACCAAGTAAGCAAACCTACCCATTTATGTTTTAAGATAATGTATTAATTTAAGATGGAGTATTTGTAGTGTAGTTTGCTTGTATATTTAAGTATTTCACAACCCTTTCATATAGAATTAAAGTTTGATTTGTATGTTAAGGTTTGTTTGTAATTAGAGGAAGTTTGAAATTATTTTTTTTATAATCTGATGAAATTGATTTGTAACTTAAATGTGTTATAATAAAAGAAATTATGGGTTATTTAATGGGTAACAATCGCATTATGTTAATTTTATTGTTATGTTGGAAATTTTAGGGAAATAGGTTTTTTTGTGGAATTGGTAACAATTAATTGGTATTAATTTAGATTAAATAAGTTTGAATTGAAAAAATAATAGATGATTAGTTGGGTACCTATTAAATCTTGTTAATTGGATTTATTTTGTTAATATTTTATCGCACCATTACATTTTTGTACAAAAATAATAATTGGTTATTAGATTATGAATTTATTTTTAATTACCAAAGTTTAATTTTGAATTGATTGTTCCATTATTAAGAAATATTGTCATCATTTTTCTATATAGGTTTCCTAAGTAATGGATGATCATTTTTGGATGTATCGAGATTCACCTCAAGAGTTGTTTATGGAAGATTATTGTAAAGAGGTTGAAGATTTTATTAATTTTTCACTTTTAAATCCAAAGAATATTAGTGGAGGCAGAATTATATGTCTATGTGTGATGTATAAAAACAAAAATTCTACCAATTAGATGTTTTGATGATGCATCTTCAGGAAAAAAAAAAGGTTCATTGAGAAATACATTTGTTAGTTTGCACAAAAAAAATCTTATGTTCCTTACGAAACCATTTTAGAAATGATTATTGGCTCAATATCTATTTCCAGCAAGATACACGAAGTTGTAGATGATGATAATAATTGTTATAGAAGTATGATGATAGATTTAAAGAGAATGAACCATGGTTATTCAAGTAAAGGTTCATGTGTAGATGAAGAACCAAATGTAGATACAACTAGGTTTTTTGAATTTCTATAAGATTTTGATTAACCATTATGGAATGAGTGCACAAATCATAGTAAATTATTGGTCATTGTATAAGTTTTTACTATAAAGTCTGATTATGGTATGAATGAGGCCGATTATAATAGCATAATCGAATAAGCAAAAAACATATTACCTTAAGAAAATAAGTTGAAAAAGAACTTCTATATTGCAAACTCCATGATGAAACCCCTAAGCATAGGATACTAAAATATTGATATATGCCTAAATATTTGTATGTTATACTATGGTGAATATGTAAATTTAATAGAGCACAAAACCTGTGGGCATGCTCGGTATAAACCTAATATGGGTCGGGGAAGGACACTTGTCACATACAAAAAACTATGATACTTCCTAATCACTCCTGGGATACAAATGTTATTTATGTCTTTGAAGACATTTAAGCACATGAAATGACATCATTCACATGATACAGAGTATGGAGTTATGATGTACCTTTTAATGGTGAAACGTGGAAGAAGATTGATATGGTACATCCTAATTTTTCAATGAAACCATGGAATGTGCATCTTGGTTTGTGTACATATGAGTTTAATCTATTTGGGTTATTCGATGCACTCTATTCTTATTGAATGATCATACTAACAATTTACAACTCGCCCCCGAGGATATGTATGAGACTGAAATTCATGTTTTTATTTGCGATCATACCTAGTCCTTACGATTCGGGTAGGAATATATATATGTTTGTCTTCAACCATTGATTGATGAGTTTAAACAGTTATGGTTATTCAAGGCTTTAATGTCTGATATCATAAAGAAACAAAATTTTTAAATGAAGATAGTTTTGATGTGGAATATATATGATTTTTCAGTGTATGGGATGATTTTGAGATGAAGCACACATGGAAACTTATCTTGTCCTAATTGTATGAAAAACAATAAGGCCTTTACCTTAATAAATGGTGGTTAAATCACTTTTTTTTATTGCCACCAAAGGTTCTTGTCAAGTCGTCATCAATACATAAAAAACAAAAAAGACTTCCTAAAAGGTAAAGTTTAAAGGGATGTTTTACCACCAGTACTATTATGTGAATTTTTTTTATGTATTCTCAAAATATAAGGATATTGTTTTGATTTTTAATCTTGTAAGTAGAAGTTTCCTGGTTTTGGTGTAATCCATAGTTGGGTAAAATAAAGTATTTTTTAGGAACTTTTTTATTGGAAGACTAATTTCTTCTATCGTAATTTGGATGTCATGCATATTGAGAAGAATGTGTTTAAAAACATTTTTAACACAGTAATAGACATCAAAGGGAAAATAAAAGACAACATAAAAGCTAGAATGAATATAATTTTGTTTTGTGGCCGTCGGAATATGGAGTTGCTTAATGATGGGGTATGTTTGGAAAAGCCCAAAACAACATTTTCCTTAGATAAAAAAACCATAATTTCTTTTCTATGAATGGCATAAGAGTGTGATTTTTTATAGATATGCTTCGAATATATCTAGATTGGTGAACTTTGAGGAATATAGATTGTATGGAATGAAGAGTCATGAATGTCATGTGTTTATGTAAACACTCATTCCAATTACATATAGAGATTTATTTCCAAAAAAAAATATATATAATGCACTTACAAAGATTAGTCATTTTTTTAGAGATGTTTCCTCAAACAAGTTGCTTTTATAACATATGAAGTAGCTTGAAAGGAACATCATGAAAACAATCTATAAATTTTAGATGATTTTCTCTTCCTTCTTCATTAACTTAATGGAGAATTTGCCTATACATATAGCATATAAAGCATAACTTAGAGGCCTTGTGCTGTCTATATGGATGTATCCTTTCGAGAGATTAGGGATTACATGCATCCTAATTTAGTAATGTGTTTTCTAAAACTTTCAGTCATTCAATCTATATATGTTTATCTTAATGCAAACACTTGTTCAACCTTAAGAAAAAAAGTTAAAAATAAAATATATGTTGAGGCTTCAATGTGTGAGGCTTATACTATTAAAGAGATTTCAACATTTATGTCATATATATTATTCTGAACCCTATATGAGAAAAAGAATCAATTGCGTTTCAATACATGATGATGGTTGTGAATTACTTTCTAATGAGAATTTATCAATATTTTCCCATCTTGGTTGACTATTGTCGAATAATGCAATTTCGATAAAAAATTTAACAAACATCAAATTTAGACAAGCATATAATTATGTGCTATTTAACTATGATGAATTGAGATATTTTGTTAATTAATTCAAGTTTATAATTTTTGAAATGATAAATGATTTTCTCATGTATTCTCATTTATGATAAATGATCACTAACTTTCTTATAAGAAATATTGTAGTGTTTTGTTATTCCAAAATTCACATCTCACTAAAGCTATAATTTTTCAAATACAAGATGAACAATTCACCACGTGGTTTAAAATAAAAATTCATTGACTTTAATTTTTTTTCTCAATCATAAATGGTTGTTATTTGTAACCAGGTGTACAATATAGGAGGCAATGCTAAGAGTTTGAAATTACTATCTCTAGGTCCTAAAGGAAAGATTCGATGTTATAATGGGTATTTCATCAATGGATATGTCTTTTATATTGAAGATTATAGAGAAGGTGGAAATACCTATAATAGTGGTGTTTGTGTTAAGGAGTCAATTTTTAATGAATTTGAAATTGATTATTATGGCAAGTTAGAAAAATGTCATTCAATTACAATATCATATGGCATAAAATACAATTGTTTTTATTTAAATGCTATTGGTATGATACATATAGAGAAATTAGGATAGATTCTCACCATGGTTTGGTTGAAATCAATAAAAAGGGTAGACTTAGCAACATCAATGATGTTTTTGTATTTTCCAAACAATACCAACAAATGTATTACACATACACTCAATACTTAGAAAGGATCATAATAGAGTTGATTGGTTGTTTGTTATGAAAACCAAACTTAAGAGTCATTCCAAGTTGTTCATGATAGTAATGATGAAGTAACTAGGGGAGAAGATGTATTTCAACTAAATGAGTTAGTTGATCCATATCGAGTCACTTCATTTACTCAGTTAGAAGAAGATTCAATTTTATTGTAGATAATACTTATGTTCATATTGATATTAACAAGCTAAACAATATATTGAGTACTAGTGGAAATACGAGAAAATTATAGACATGAAAATGATGCAAATAAAGGAAGATGAAGATGATGAGGATTTAGATTAAACGATTGGATCTGAAATGATTTTAGGTGTAAAACAACATTATGCATTTAACATATTTATTGTCATTGTATAATGTATTTTAACTTTATACATTTATCAAGGGTTTATTATGGTGATTGTGGTTTTAATGTGTTATGAATAAACATGTTGTTACTTGCATAATTAGGTTCGATACGGATTATATCCAATATATAAGAAAATAAATTACTATAAATTTACCGACAGAATACCTAATAAAATATAAAATCATCGGAGAATTATAGATAGTTTGGAAAAGAATTTAGAAATGTAAAAAAACACACGGATTCTTTGACAGATTATTTTACGTCGGTGATATTAAATATCGATACACTCACTAACAGACAACAATATCATTGGAGAATTATAGAGAAGAATTAAGTAATTTTATTCTCTAAAATTTTTACTAATGGATTATAAAATCATCAGATAATTATATAGTATTTAGGGAAGAATTCAGGGGATTGGATTCACCGATGGATATATACCAACAAATGAAAAGTTATCGGTGAATTTGGGGGTTTTCGAAAGAGTTCTGAAATGTTTAAATGTTCGACAGAGTCACCAACGATATCAAATTCCCATCGTTAAAGCTATTGGTAAAGTGCAGACATGGTTTATTGCCAATAGATAAACCAACATAAATTTATTTCAGTGATTTTAAACCTAGATATGTTGAGGCAATCCCTAGTTGTTCCACATTTCATCTCCTCCCTCTAAATCCTTTCTCTCTCTCTCTCTCTCTCTCTCTCTCTCTCACACACACACACACACACACACACTTTAACAATAATAGTCACTAGCGCTATCTCTTTTCTAGTCAGTTGTTTCTTTCTCCTTTAGAAGATATTTTCTCTCTCATTGAAGTTTGATTTCTTTTAAGCTCTTGGACTCTACTGTTGACATGTTATCATTTTGTTATGAATCATTCTTCAATTATAATGGTGTTTCCTCACTTATTTTTGTTTGAAATTGAAAAATTCCTAATTTGAGGGAAGTTAAGGTTTATGCTAATTTTGGATTTTATGTGAATTTATGATCTAAATAGACTACATGAAGAATTTTTTAATAATTTTATTTGTTGATTTTCAGATATGATGTTGATTTTTTAATAATTTAGTTAGTTAGTTGAATAAAATAATTTTATTTTTGAGTAACATACATAAATTATGTCATGTGGAATGAATTTGACCTCTCATTATGTATGTATGGTATCTTTTTTTTTTCTTTTTTTTTGGTTCAGAGGTATTTGATTCATGTTATTATGTTGTTTTTAGTTAATGCCCTAAAATATAATAAACTAATATAGAAAAAATAAAAATATTTTGTTATTAAAGATATGTAGATATAAAATAAATGTATTTGAAATAGTTTTTGAGTGAATTTATATATATATTTTTTAAAATAAAATACAAGAAACATGTCCCTATGCTTTCTTTATCCATGTCTTGAATATTCTAGGTTAGAAACCAAGTAAAAAGAATGAGCATTAACCAAAATTCTTTCCTTATAATTGTTTTTTAGATCGTGAGCCCATAGAAATAAATGGTAGTGTTTATATATCTCCCAACCCCAGATGCCCGCCAATAAATTTGCATCTCAAACACTTAGAATATAGATTTTTATAATAATTTAATTAAGTTGCCCTTTCAAGACCGGTAGTAGATAAATATGTATCATAGTACTAGGACAACATCTGTAAAATAAATGTTTGTGTTCCGTGACATATAAGTTAGCTCTTGCATGTAAAATAATTTTTGACTAACTCATTTCTCCATTTCATTTTCATGCTTTACATGTTTTTTGCGAATTTCTTGACACGCGGTCAAAATATAGATTTCAATTGTTTTTCTTGTGACTTCACATGGTAATTGAAAAATACTGAAATCATTTTGAGTAAGGTCAAATTCTTCAATTTAAATCTTGAAAGGGATGAGCTATTAATATAAAAATGTTATTAAACCCAATTCTAGTTATGGGTTGAGGGGCTAAGTGATGAATTGCAGTAATAAATATGGTTACTTTTTAAATGTTGTTTGGATATCATGTTATCATTATGATAACCTTGTTTAATTTTTTTAATCATATATGAGCATTGTTTTGGTTTGCTATGTTAAATCAAATACCGTAATATCATAGTTTTTAGTAGTTGATAACCTTAAACCTTGTACTCGAAAAGAATGCATAGTTAGTGTGTGTTTGACTTGTGGGTGATGATTTGTTTGTGTTCTATTTAGTTATCTGTATTTTTTTTTTCAATTTTGAGCAAGGTCCTGTATAAAGAAGGTGTTGTCGAAACTTATAAATGGATAGATGCAATAAATTAAAAAACCATAAACCATAGATTGATAATATAATTTGAATATTCTTAATTATTTAGTTATATTATTTAGATGTTGAGGAAACATTTAGGGTCGAAACGGAGTGCTTTTGCATCTTCAAGTAGTAGTGCTCCTAATCTTGCTGTGTACTTAGGGCTCGATCATGAAGAGACACCTGATACACATTCTAACGATGCAAGCTTGTCGACTACAGGTCACAAATCTAGCATTCCATCTGACAGAGACCCATATTCTGGCAAGTTAATAATGGATTAGAAGTTAAATTTATGCATGTAAGAAAAACATTTTAATTCAAATATACAATTATATTAATAATTACATGTTTATATAATCAACCACTAATTAATTGATTTTTAGATTCATAAATATGAAAGTTGAGTGAACGATAAGATCGATTATGAAATAATCGATGTAAGTTCTATTGTTTCAATAGAGCCAACGTAAAAGACATCCTAAATGGATACCCGTGGTTAAGGTTTGGTGGGGGAAGTTTAAGGTTAGTACATATATAATTAATACTTGTTTTTATTAATAAAAGATGTTTTTAAATTTATAAACTAATTATTTTTTAAAAAAATGATTATAAGGAAAACTTTCAATGGGACAAGGAAAAATATAGGGTGGCATGGCAAGTCTGGAAAAATCACAATGTAACTAGGTAAGTTTTAATATGTGAAGTTTAATTTTTTTTTATTGAATTGTAATTTTTTTTGTTATATATATAGTTCTTTTTATGAACTTTTGAACCAAGTTGTATGATTTGTGTTATGACGTGCACTCTTATGCTAGAAGATATACCGAGTTAGATGACTTTGAGAACTGGAAGAATTATAGACTTCCCCACATCACTAGGAGCAATTAGGAGAGATATCTAAAGTTCTTCACGCTGGAAGGTTTTAGGAGGCGTTCACAGATTTAATCATCGAACAAAAACAAGGAGACTCACGGTCCCATAAATAAGCATGCCAGTGAGTCGCTTCCTTTTACTAACCATGCAAAACGCCTAGTAAGTAAGCCTATTTTAATTTTGAGTGTTTTTCTTAAAGTAATAGTTATTATTTGTGATAATGTTTTAACTAGGGATTTATTTTGCAGGCTACACAACTTGGACACAAGCCAATTACGATGGAGTTATACATGGAAACAGATATATGAAGGGAGGATACACACAGTGAGGAGAAATAATTTGTGGACAACTAAGCTGAGGAGTTTATTATAAGTCACCTTTTAAACCTTTTGTACATTGTTTGGACTAATATTTTTTTATCCATATCTTTGACTTGTTTATTTTGTTGTGTAGGAATAATATAATGCCAACATGCGTGCCAAACATGGAGAGGACCCTTCAACCTATTTAGAATACGATTCAGAGTTGTGGTTTAAAGCTGGAGTAATCGGTAGACCCAATAGGAAACGAGTTTATAGTATCCCTATAGCTACAGCCTGAGATATGAGATTAGGTGATAAATACTTAAAAATACATTTTTATTAAGGTTCTATATTATCATATTGCACTTAAAGTATTATTAAATTATCTAACTTAAACATGTTTTATAATAACAAGTCTAATAAGATAAGATATTTTTAATTTATAGTAAATGCTCGGTTTTAAATTCAGGTTTGTAAAATATGCATATCTCACAATTTAGAGGACTAATTGATGTGTTTGATTATTGAAATTGAGTAGATAAATAGAGGGCTAAACTTAGAGAATAAATTCTAGTTGGGTTGGTTTAATTCAAACTGGTACATCATTTGGTTTTTGGGTCATAACTGGAGTTGTAGACATTGGAGTTAGGTGTGGTTTAACTTGATGGAAAGCTAAGATATATAACTAAAACATCAATGAAGAGTTCAAGACTCAATACTGTCATTTTAAAGTTTAAATTTTAGCAATAAAAGAGAAATTTAAATTTGTCTATCAGCCCATAAACTATTCAGTGTTCATCCCATTCATTTTTGTTGGAAAGTTGAGACAAATACCTACAACTTTTATGAAGATCATTTGTTCAAATTATGATTCTATTAATGATGTTTTGTCTAGTCACCAAATCAATAGTTCTAAATTTTAGCTAATAAAAAAAGACATTTACCATACATTTAGACATCTTGGTTTTTATATCAAGATCTATGCTCTTGCTTTCTTTCTTTGTATTTTTGCAATGTCCAAGTTTTATTTCATGTTATATTCTCGTTAATATTTTGTTTATGCTTATAATTTCCTTTATTATACTTAGTTAATTTATATAATAGCTATGTTTTTATCTCATTTATTTATTTATTTTTCTTTTTAATCAAGTTTAGTTAAACTTATTTTTTTCAATGTGAAAAGGTTACACTAATGGTGTAAGAATAAGTATAGCACAAACTCAACATGAATTTTAAAGTTTAAATTCAAGAAAGTTTGCTATTAACATGTATTATAATTGTTATCTTAATCAATTTTAATACTATGTTTGTTAAGTAGTTAGGCTAGATTCCTGGTGTACGATCCTTGACACAACAAATACTTGATTCTTTTATAGTCTACTGTATGGATAACCGACACATATGCTAAGAAAGGATCTTGATTTATTGTTAATATAAGTTAGCTCTATGAATATATGACAACATTTACAAGTATTGGTGTTACTCAAAAAAGGTAATTAATATGATCACGTTAATAAATTAAAACGAGCCATAAATGATAAATCATTCAATTGGAACCTCCTTTGTTTGTGATTTTTAGTTGAGTAATAGAAAGAGTTTGGACTACACTTATTTGACATATCATTAGTGGATCATTTAACCTTGACAATTGTTTTATCTTTGTTAAATCTTTACATTAATATTACATCTTTTAGATTTCTTTAACTCTGTTTCTTTTATTATTTGTGGTTTTGTATAATTAACTTATTCGTGGATCGACCTTGATCTTGCTAGGTTATTTAATACTCTAGCACTCCTGCACTTGAAAAAAAAAACATCAATTATTTGATCGTATCATCAGGTTGTAGTGTCTCGACCGTAGACACTCCACAGTTCAGCGCAAGTCAATCATCATTAGTCGTTGAGGAGTTGGTTGAACAATGAATTGGTGCTGAAATGAAGGCAAAGTATGAAGAACAAAAAAGGTAGCAATGGGAGGAGATGATTGCATACATGTCCGGTCATTATCCTCCCTCTTATGGACTTCCCGAGATTTTCCTCCCCCCTCTACGTCTATTTGCAACCTCTTGTTAATTAATGTTTATAAGTATTTGTAATTTATTTTTACAGTTAAATTAATAATATTAAATGTATTATTCAAGTTAAATTAGTTGTTTAATTATTTAATATCAAATTGTTTTGATAGCATTAAAAACAATACTACACCACCGATAGAATCATTAACGGACATAAATTGCATTGGTTATTCTGTCGGTAAAACATGGTAATTTTTCTTGAAAAATTACAGAAAATTATTAAGTTTTTTTATATAGACCGACAGAATCACTGATAAAATATGATTGTCAATGATTTTATTGGGTATCTATTAGAAAAATAAGATGTATTACTAACATGTTATCTATCAAAAGTCCATCAATAATATTTTATCTACTGATATACCAACAAAAACGGATCTTCGTATATTTTTATAATTGATAATAATAATATTTTGTCAATGATTTTATTGGGTATCTATTAGAAAAATGAAATTAATTACTCACATGTTATCTGTCAAAAGTCCACCAATAATATTTTACCTCCTGATACTGATATACCAACAAAAACTGACCATCACATATTTTTATCATCAATAATAATATTTTGTCGGCCAGTGATTAAATTAATAATTAAAATACAACGGATATGAAATCATCAACGTGATTCTATCTAATGACACGATTCCATCAGACATGCTTTTTCATGGACGCAATATGACGTCGGTATAGTTCATTTCTGTGGTGGTACGTGATTGCAAGTCAGAGAGAACATTAATTAACATGTCCTATAAATACAAAGCGGTAAGACTCAATTATTAAATTCAAGTACTGTGAGATGACTTGATTTGGTTGCTTTATTTCTTACAAATAAACACACAGTTTAAAACCATCTACATTTTTATTTGATGTTTGTGAATTCTTATTTTATGTTTTGTAATAGATTGAGAATTATAAAATTAATTAATGATTATGATAATTGATTTCCTTGTGATTAAATATTATTAGGATATATTTTATTAGCTTTTTTTATTTTTTTTATTTGATAATAAATCCAAAACTCAATTTTATGTATCCAAATAATACAATATATCTAAGCTAACTTTTGGTGTCATAGCTACAAAATTACTTAATGGGTACATATATAATGAAAAATAATGGCATTTTATAGTTTTTTTTATTACCGACATACTTAGTTTTTCTTACAAATATATTATAGAAAATGATAAACTAGCTTTTAAAATGAATATTTAATTTTGTTTTTACTATAGAATATAATTTATATTATTATTTAATATGTTTATTTAAGTGATTTTTAATTTAATTAGAGAATGAATTGGTAAGGATTGAGCTCGTAATTATTTTGTTATCTAAATTATCATACTATTTAAAAAACATTATTTTAACCAAAAAAATTTTCAATACACATAAGTAAAGTGATCACGTGTTGCTTTTATTTAATTCAAAAGTCCAAGTGATTTCAGTACTTAAAGTTTGTGGAAGAAAAGGCATTCCTTTAGCAGCCTTTTAATAATAATAATAATAAATAAATAAATAAAAACATGAATTCCATGCATCCAAAGTTCCATGTGAAACGCACATCGATAACAACAAACTCCTTTACAGTATAAAGTAAAATAAAAGAAGGATCTGACATTGACTTCCACTTAATTGCTGGAAAAAAAGAAGAAAAGGAGAGCCATTTTATTTGGTGCCAGTCATAACTTAGAATTCTATTAAATACGGTCATCATATAAAAAATTTATTTAGAGATTTTATTATCAAATATTAATTGTTACAACTCCTTTAATTAGCTAAAAAAATCAATCTAAACAAACTATATATAAAACCTGAAATTAAAGAAAAAACAATAAAAATCCTAAACTAAATAGAAAATTTTTAAGATTATTAAGCATAATATTTAATTTTATAAACTAAATAGAACAAAATAAAAATAACTAAGGCAAAATTATTTTACTTAAAACTGATTTTTGAATTATGAATTTAATTGTAAATGCATGATGCAGGAACAATTTTTAAAAACTAATATTGATTTTATAATTTTATAATTATTTCTATTGAGTTTAGGAATCCCTATATTAATTTTATAATTATTTTTTAAGGTTTTTGTTTGTCTTTAAGGATGAGGATTTAGATCTAGAACTGATCTAAATAGAATTGTTTGGTATATATTTTTAGCAGACACGAATGTGTAGAGAATCAAGTTATAATTACTGAAATCAAAGATGAAGATCAGAAACATGATTAACCCGTGAATGCAGCAACTGAGATTCCAAGGGATCACAAGAAGCAGTCCTCCATGAATGCAGCAACAGAAAAATGCTTATCAAATCACAATAACATGCCTGAAGCTTAAATTAAAAAAGATATGATCATGTGATTTAAATTGCACAGCTGGTACCAGCTTGAATTTATATTCATGTTAGAATTTCTTTGTTAATGCAATGCTATATAAAGTAGAGTTTGATTTACTTCAAAAATTATTTCTAAACAAACATGTTCCTGACTGTTCTTGAAGGAACAGCTAAAAAAAAAAGAACTTAAATCAATTTAGAGAAAAAAAGTAAAAGTGATCACGTGTTGCTTTTTATTTAATTCAAAAGTCCAAGTGATTTCAGTACTTTTGCGGAAGAAAAGGCATTCCTTTAGCAGCCTTGTAATAATAATAATAAAAAAAAACATGAATTACATGCATCCAAAGTTCCATGGGAAACGCACATCCATACCTACAATACTTCCTTAACATTACACGATGTTCGTTTATCTGCTGTAAAGTAATTTTTTTAAAAAAATAAATTTTAACAAAGTAAATTTTAAAAAAATAAATTATTTTATGATATTTGGTAGTGTAATGAAAAATAAATTAAAAAATATTTTTCAATATTTGATTATGTTATAGAAAATGAGCTGGAAAATAACTTATTAATTTTTTATTTTTCTCAAGTTTATTAAAATAATAGGGAACAAATCTTACAAATTAAAAAGTTGAATGAGAATGAAATTGAAAAAAAAATTCATAAATTATCTCAAATAAAATAAATAATAATCAAAATAATAGAGATCAAATCTAAAAAAAAATGAAAGATGAAGAAATTAAAATAATAATAATTAACATTACATAAATTATTTCAAATAAAATAAGTAACAATCAAAAGAATGATGATCAAATTTGATAGATAAAAAATTTCAATAAAAAAATGATAAGGGAAAAGCAAATAATAATTATAAAAATGAGGACCAAAGTTAATATAAAATTTAAATTTTAAGAGATGAAATTGAAAAATAAATATTCAAAACAAAATATATATAGCAATCAAAAGTTTGAGGACCAAATTTGATATAATCAGCAAATAATAAGACATTTCTAAATTTTTCACAACTTTCAGAAATTGTTTTCCGCCCAACTTTTTCAGGAAAACACTTTTCTGGAAACCAAGCCAAATTTTCCGTTGACTGGAAAGTGTTTTCCATTGACCAACTTTCCTAATAGCAAATAAACATAGGAAAGTTTAGAAAGTGGTTTCCTGAAAACCACTTTCCAAAAAACAAACATGGCCTAAAGTAAAATAAAAGAAGGATCTGACATTGAATTCCATTTAAGTGTTGTAAAAAAAAGAAAAGGAGAGCCATTTTATATAGAGATTTTATTATCAAATATTAATTATTTTACCAAAAAGTTTACAACTCCTTTAATTAGCT
This sequence comes from Populus x sibirica, assembly GCA_019202695.1. Lineage (NCBI taxonomy): Eukaryota > Viridiplantae > Streptophyta > Magnoliopsida > Malpighiales > Salicaceae > Populus > Populus x sibirica. The sequence goes on along the minus strand of JAGMVL010001026.1, from coordinate 2,310,892 downwards.
AAAGAATCAATCTAAACAATCTATATATACAATCTGAAATTAAAGGAAAAACAATAAAAATCCTAAACTAACTAGGAAATTTTTAAGATTATTAAGCATAATATTTAATTTATAAACTAAATGGAGTAGAATAAAAATAACTAAGGAAAAATTATTTAACTTAAAACAGATTTTTGAATTATGAATTTAATTGTAAATGATGCAGGAACAATTTCTAAAAACTAAATATTGATTTTATAATTTTATTTTTTCTATTGAGTTTAGGAATACCTATATTAACTTTATAATTATTTCTTAAGGTTTTTGTTTGTCTTTAAGGATTAGGATTTAGACCTAGAATTAGTCTAAATAGGGTTGTTTGGTATATATTTTTAGCAGACATGGATGACTAAAATTAAATGTTCTGGTTTCTCTCTATAATTATGTATTTGCTTGATCTTTAAGGGTTTTAATGTATAATAATTTTTGTTCTGTACTATCAAATTATAATCATTGAAAGTCAAAGATGATGTATTCATAATGAAAGATAATTTTTTATAGAGGTAGTTCTTCTCGAAGAACATTATGTTGGAAAATTTCATGATGGATGAAGGTTTTCAAATGAGAAGATTCTACTCGAATAATGATATTTTAGATGTTTTCATGGACAATTTAAACTCGAGGATCAATTTCTTACAACTTAGGAAAACTTATACACTAGCAATTTTGGGAAATTAAATATTTTTTATAATTTATTTTTTTATTAAGTTTTGTGATCCATATATTAACTTTATAATTGTTTCCAATGATTTTTTTTCTTTTTTAAAGATTAGGTTTTAGATCTAACACTAGTATAAATATGGTTATTTGACTTGTATTTTTAGTAGACGTGGATGAATAAAACTAAGTATTGTGGTGTCTCCTTATAGTTATGTCTTTTGTCCGTTTAGAGGGTTTTGAATTGTCACATACCTCATGGGTCTTTGAGAGTTTTGACTTGTAATAAGTCTCATTACCATTTGTTTCTGACTACATCAGCTGATATCATAACCTTATTATTCCTGAAGATTTTTGTTGTGTGCTATTGAATCATCATGATTGAAAGTTATAGAGGACTTATTCATGATGAAAGATAGTTTTTGACAGGGGAGAATCTGTTCGAAGAATGTTATGTTGGATGTTTTCATGATGGATGACTGTTTCAAACTAAGAAAGTTTTGTTCAAAGAGCGATATGCTGGACATTGTTATAGATAATATGAACTTGAGGACGAGTTCCTTACAACCTAGAAAGATCGATGCAAGAGCAATTTTAGGAAATGAAATATTTTTTTTCTAATTTTATTTATTTTTATTAAGTTTAGAAATCTCTACATTAACTATATAATTAGTTCATAGGATTTTTTTTTTCCTTTTTAAGGATTATGATTTAGACCTAGGATTGGTATAAGCATGGTATTTCAAGTTGTATTTTTAGTAGACATAGATGAATAAAATTAAGTATTTTAGTGTCTTAATAAAAGTTATGTGTTTTTTTTTTTTTTGTCTTTGAGGATTTTAATGTGTAATAAACTCCATAGGTCTCTGAGACTTTTAACTTTTAAAAAACCTTATTATCATTCACTTCTCAGTTGCGTTAGTAAATTATAATTCAAAAGTTATTTTTCATAAATAACTTTTAAGAAAAATAAATTAAAACAATTGAAAGTTTGAAATATGTTAGATGAAAATGCCACAAATCAACTTTTTTAAAGAATGAATATGGTGTAAGTGAGAATCCATAAATTATAATCAACAATACTGTTAGGAAAATAAACACACTTAACATCTTACAATAAACTTTTATATCATAAATAAAAATGGATATAATGTTTTTCTCTTTTTTGTATACATATAAAAAATTTAAATAGAGCATAGATTATTAGTTTGGATATAATCTGAGAAAAGAACTCAATCTCAAGTTGAAAACAAAAATAAAGTAAAAGTAAAACCAATAAAAAAAAGAAGGAATAACTCACATTTGTGTTCTATTTGCTAAAAGACAAAAAGAAAAAGAAAAAGTTTTAATTTTTTTTTATCATTTAGAAAAAAGGTAAAGGTAAAAGTGATCGCGTGTTGCATTTCATTTAATTGAAAAGTCTCAATTAATTAAAGTTCTTGGAAGAAAAAAGCCTGACTATACCTACCAGCCATATAATTGATGGTGACCCATTTTATTGGGTGCCAGCAGCATAGTTTGCCAAAAAAGATAAACAAATGGCATAGTCTGTTCCCACATTAGACACTCACCAATAAAGGCCAATAATTCATGGTGAAGTGACAAGAGACTTCCATGCGAAAAATTTTATGAAGAATTTTTGAGTAATTAATAATATTATATTAATTGCTCTTTATGTTAAAAGAAAAAAGAAAAAAGAAAATTTAAGAACCTGTCAAAAAATTATAAAAATATCTCTATCTAGGTTTTTTCTTTTATTTTTGTATTTATATTTATTTTTTTAAAAAAATAGTTACAGTTAAGAAGCACTCAATGTTATTCAATTTAACTCGGGTCAACTAGGGTTAACTCATCAAACTTGTGATTAGAGTCATGAGATGAGGATAATTTCATAAAAAATAGATCAAAATAAATCACGAAGCATATTTCTCAATCAATCCAATACTGAATGATGAAATTGAGAAAAACAAAGTCAATTAAAAAAAAAAACTCGAGTCAACTTAGTTAACTTATCATACTCGCATTTTAGATCATGCGTTTGGGATAACCTCATAAAAAAATTAAAAAACAATTATAAATTCTAATTTCCAATAAATATAATGTTGAATGGTAAAATTAAAATTGAAAAAAAAACATAGATTAGAAAAAAATCAAAGGAAGGAAAAACAAAACACCATTAAAGTGAATAGAATTAAGTAAGGAGGGGTACAATACTTGAATCATGAGATGAGATAACCTCATAGAAAGCAAAGTAAAACAAATTACGAAACCTAATTCTCAATCAACCCAATGTTAAGGATGAAATTGAGAAAAAAAATAGAAAAAAAGAAAAAAAAAAACTTGAGTCAATCCAATGTTGAAGAATGAGATTGAGAAACAAAAGTTAATTAGAAAAAAAAAACTCGAGTCAATCAAGTTAACTTATCAAACTTGCAATTTGGATCATGAATTTAGGATAACCCCACAAAAAGTAAATTAAAAAAAATTATGAAGCTCAATCCCAATAAATATAATATTGAAAAATAAAATTAAAATTAAAAAAAAAATAGATTAAAAAAATATAAAAGGAAGGAAATAAAATACTATTCTAGTAAATAGTATTATGTGAGGAAGGGTAAAATAAAACTCTCTCTTCCTTTAGTTTTTTTGTTAATATTAATGAGTTTATAAACCATCAAAAACTCCTTTCTATTCTTTTTTTTTTAAAAAAAAAACCAAAAATATCTATGATAATGAATGTTAGTAAGTTAGATTAAATTATGAATTAGATTCTCTAGTTTGGAGAAACAGATTAATTAATTTGTCTCTTATTTAGAATTTTGATCAGTTTAGACCACTTTTAATTTAATATTTATTTATTTTAAAAATTGTTCATTTCTCATTAACCTTTTCATAATATATATTTATTTATTTTTTCCATTTTTTCAAACAAAAAAATTGAATAATTTGGAAAAGTACGTGAAATGAACAAAAAATAATAGTTAATTAGTTTTTGAAGCAGGAGGGATTAATTAATTAATTTCTCAAAACTAGAGAGATTAATTTATAATTTATTTTTAATATAAATTATTGTTTAAGTGAGATAATATTTTAGTTGAAATATTTTTTTAACATGATATAAAAGGTTTTATAACCAAATGATAACAATTTCTATCTCTACTACATATATTTTTTTTTAATTAAATTAAGAATTTCAGAGTAAGGTAACGCAGGTTTATAAAAGTTTCAAATTCAAGGAAATTATAATACAAGATAGCTCTTATAATTTACGGCCAACTAGAAAGTGAGGTAAAATAAATTGTCCTTGGTTTTTTTTCTTTTCCTCTCACCACAACTCTTACAAGTTGCCATTGTGCTAGGGTCGCATGAAGGGGTTATAGCAAAGCAGATATGAATCAAGACGACGAAGGGTTGTCATGGTGGTTGCTCACTGTCTAATAGTGGTCGATGTTGGAGAAGGAGAGTGAAGCACGGTTGTCGTGCTTGTGAATGACAAGAAGGAAAAGAGGAGAAGGGAAGAAGAAGAAGAGGGGATGTTTTGTTTTTTTATGAAAAATGCTTTTTTTTTGTTAATTTTTGAAATTTTATTAGAATATTTAGAAAAAAATAATTGGGATTCAAAAATAAGCTAGAACTTTGCACATTAAAATTAATATATTAATACAAAATATCTAATAAAGTATAAATTATTAACGTTCACACATGTTATAGGTGATACTTTTATCAATATGTAACCAAGTTTATCTAGGTTTAAATCCTCGTTCTAACATATAGTTGTTTTATATTTTATTAACTTAGAAGCATATTTTCATAAATTCATATTAAAATTATTTAATTTCTATTTACATGAACATCAATTTCAACTAGAAGGTTATTTTTTTTTATATAGAAAGGTAATAAGGTGTAAAGGATTGCGCTTACAACTATGTTTGTCGGCAAAAGGTAAAGGATTCTTTGAATGCAATATATTTTGTTTTATAGCTATGGACATTTTTTATATATATAAAGAAATACATTTTACAATTTGTGTGGCCACTAAAAGCAACTATTAGAAAATAGAAGGAAAATTAAATCGAAGAAGAAGAAAATGTAAAAGAAGGAAAATTATTATTTTTTATTTGTTACAAGGAAAGCAAGGGAAATCAAGTTTTATTTGTTTTGATACATTCATGTAAAGAGAAAGAAAAATAATTTTTAAGATATTATTGTAAATGTCAAAATTATTGACATTGATTAGCAAGTTCACTCATTCTAGAGTGAGATCTATTTTTCTTGTTGAACATGTCAATACTAACTTTACCAATGCAATTCAATGGTAAGAACTATGCTTATTGAAAAGTAAAAATGAAAGCTTTCCTTAAATTACAAGACAAGAAAGTCTAGAACCTAGTTTAGCATTGATGACCAAGCCTGAAATGTCTTTTAGTGACTGGACTAAAGACGAATACAATGATTGTAATTGGAATAATAAAGGCTAGAATGCTATATTCATGGCAGTGTTTTCTGATGAATTTAAAAGAATCTCAATGTGTGAAATAGCCAAGGAAGCTTGTTATATTCTTGAAGTTACTTATGAGGGAACCAAGATAGTAACCAAATTCCAAATTATATGTCGTGACCTGATTCCCAGGTCCATGACTGGTAATGCAAACATAGCACCTCAAGGTGCCCCATCTGCGCTAAGCCTTAAAACTTACACATTTGATATCATAAAAATCATAAAATAATGCAGCATAAAACAAAATATTCAAAACTCAGAAATTCAAAACATAATTAAAATCATTATATGCAGTATCTATGAATAACAAATAAAGAATAAACTAGAGGCCTCGAGAAACAAATGAGGCATATTGACTCAAGAAGCAGGAAGAACATAGCCAAAACATCCTGCTACCGAAACTAAACTAAAGACCTGAAAAATATAAATGGAGGGGTAAGTCCAAACACTTAGTGAGAGATAATAACTATAATACATGCTAATAAACATTTTAAGATAAGTGAATTTGGTTACATAAATCAAGTATCGAACGAAACATGTATATCAAAGGTATCATATTAAATGACGCATAAAAAAATTATGCATGTCAGAATTACATATCATATTACTAACATCCTACTCATCAACTAGGGAACACACACACACACACACACACACATATAATTGTGGAATCCGCATAGTATTGACACCCTGCTAGCCAACTAGGAAACATAATACCTTTTGCACATAGGCTACCAACTCTCTATTAGAATGGAGTAACTAGCTACCCTATGTTAGTCTGGAGTTTCTGACAACGGTCTAAATGAGGTAACAAGAATCATGAGCTGAAATGAACAAATAACATGGATATAAGGTTCATGGTTTATCATCAAGATTCACAATGCAAGCATGATCACATTTGAACAAATATAAAGGATATATGAACCATGTTCAAATCAAACAAGCATATGATGAGTATTTAAGAAGAAAACAAAATAATAATAACAACAACTAATCAGACTTATATTATCAACAATAACAATAATACTCATAATTTCATACCAATATATAGCCACACACACATACATAATGTATAATAGAAATAATCTCACTCACCAGGAAAAAAAAAAGATAAACGAATGCAAAACCAGAGATTATTGAGGCTCGCTAAGAGGAACGTCAGCAGAACTTATAACAGATATGGAAAACACTAAAAAACAACTCAAAGCAACATAACATAAAATATTAAAACCATAAACTTAGAGACCAAATCATAATAATAAAGTCAAATTGAATTCACTCAATCGATTCCGAACATAACCCAAACTAATCGAACCTAACAGACCCGGTCGACTGGATTAACCAACTGGTCAACCATTACATAAACCAACCGGTCAGCTGGTTGTAAAATATAAACCGGTCGACCGATTCAGCTCAACTGGTAGACTGGTTGGTTGGGATTTCTAGAATCCCAACCTACTAATAAAAAATTTGCAGAACCCAAAAGTAATAGACATTCTGTTCTTCAACAAACCTATATTATAGACATCAACCTAATTCATTTTAGTCCAACTAACACCCTAATATATAGATTAAATCCCTTAAATCATTCATATATCAAATCAATATATATTAAACATCTTAAAACCCTAAAACACTTCCTTAATCCATGAACTATCAAATCCCAATTGAAATCTTAAAAGAAGGTAGTCATAATACTTGTTTCTCCAACTCTTCTTAAATTCTAAAAGCTTAAGTTTAAAAAGAGCTGAATCCCTTGGTATTTTGAGAGAAAATTCATGGTAAAAGAAGAAAAAAAAAAGAAACAACCTCTAGTCACATACTATTATATATGTAGGTTTGGATTGGTTTTTGGGTTGGCGTGGGCTTAGGCTTGGGCTTGGTCCAAGAATTTGGGTCTTACATTATAAATGTTAACCTCAAGATTCAAGGAGATAAGAATGTTGAAAGATGAATCTTTTAATGCGTTTTATGCAAAAATTAACAATATTATAAATTTCAAGTCCAATCCAAGAGAAAAAATAGAGGACTTGTAAATTGTAAGGAAGATTCTAAGATCTTTACCTGAAAGATTTCGACCAAAGGTAAAAGCCAAAAAAGAAAGCAAGGATTTGAACACTATATGTGTTGAAGAATTGGTAGGTTCCTTACAAACTTATGAATCTACATTGCCTCATCAAAAGAAAGGTAAGTCCATTGCATTTAAATCTGTTAATAAAGAATATGATAATTCTTCTAATAATGATTTTAATAGTGAAGATATTGCTCTCATAGCTAGGAAATTCAGAAAATTAAGTTTAAGAAAAAGAATAATGGTAATGATAAAAAAAAAATTTGCCAAAAGAAATGAGTCAGAAAATGGAAGCAAAGGTAAAATTGAATCTAAGAAAAGAGTTTAGTGTTTTGAATGCTTAGAATATGGTCACTTGAGAAATGAATGTTCTAATTTTAAAAAATAAAGATAAAGGAGAAGCCCTTAATATTACATTAAGCGATGAATTTGATTCTAAAAATTCTAATTCATCATCTGATAATGAATTTGATTTTGTCTCTCTTTTTGGTCTTGTTGATGGTTGTACTAATATGTACCAAATTATCAATACATTAAGTGATTTTGACAAATACAAAATTGTTAATAAATTTAGTAGTTCTAACATAAATCAAACTATTAGTTATTCTAGTGATTCAAATATTACTTTTATTATTGACGATCATGAATTAAGCTTGTAGAAAGCTTATGATGACTTATGTGAAGAATTCATGAAAGTTAAGAAATTGAATAAAAAGTTGTTCAACAAGCTGAAAACTATGGAGAACAAGAAGAACAATCTAACTGAGGCTCTAAAGCTATCAGAAATAAAGATATCTAGATCTCTTACTAAGCTCAAAGCACTTGGGAAAGAGCTGATAATGTATAAATAGAAAAAGGAACAATCAGCAACACAAAAACATGATAGAATATTGAAAGCTCAAAAGCTCAACAGTGATCGTATAGGTTTAGGATACACGATGCTTGGAAATTTGATCAACAATACGTTGCTAGCCTCCTCTTCTAAGGAATTACCTTTAAAAAAGGTAAAGCAAAAGAGATTATCATGCTACAGACGAGTCAAACAATGTCCAAACAAGTAAGTTAAAAGGTAAGTTTACTCCTACTTGTAAGTAATATAAAATTGCAGGACATACAAATATGAATTGTTTCAATCTAGGAAATAGATTTTCTAATAAGAGTCAAGATCTAGAGTATAAATTTGATTTATTATTAAATTAATTATGTACTATAAAAAGAAAACTTGGTAAGTTATCAGGTTGTAAGAAATCTCAAGAGTTTGAAAATTATAACAAAACAATAATAAAAATCAGTGGATAGTTAAGAAAAGAAAAATATGTCTAGGAGCATATATAACACTCGAAACAATGAATAACAATTTGTGGTATTTAGATAGTGGTTGTTCTAGACATATGACAGGAGATAAAGGTTAGTTCAAAAAATTTAAATCCTCGAGTGGAGGATCAGTGACCTTTGAAGATGGAAGCATAACTACTATAAAAGGTAAGAGAAGTATTGATATTCTTAGTTTACCTACTTTTCATAATGTTTTGTTTATAAATGGCCTTAAAGCTAACCTACCGAGCATAAATCAATTTTGTGATGAGAATCATAATGTATAGTTTTTTAAAGATGAATGCAACATCTACAATTGTGCTAGCAAATAAATTATGCAAGGTGCTAGAACATTAGATAAAATAGCCTCAACATATTAGTCATATCACATTTAGAGACTTGTCAAAGATATCTAAAAGGGAAGCAGTACATGGTCTATCAAATTTGTGAATAGTCAACAAGATGGTGTGTAAAGCATGTCAATAAGGAAAATAAGCTAAGGCTTAACATAAGAAGACCATTGACATTCTGACCTCAAGACCCCTTAAATTATTGCATATCAACCTAATAGGTCCAACTCAAACTAAGAGTTTAGGTGGAAAGAAGTATATCATGGTCAATGTGGATGACTATTGAAGATATATTTAGACTATTTTATTAAGATAAAAGCTTGAATCTTTTGATCTTGTAAGGAAACTATTCAGAAGACCACAAATAAAAAAGCATATTTCCATCTTTAGAAGACGCAGTGACCATGAGAAAGAATTTGAAAGTATTAACTTTTCATTTTTTATGAACAAGGTATATATCAAGAATTCTTTGCTCCTATCACTCCTCAACAGAAAGGTATAGTTCAGAGGAAAAATAGAGCTATACAATAAATAACTCAAACTATATTAAATAATAATAAAGTTGCGCTGTACTTTTGGAGGGAACTTGTCAACAATAATATACGTATTTTGAACCATGTTGTAATTAAACCTAGAACAAAACTTACTGCTTATGATTTATGAAACAACAAGAAGCTCATGGTCAAATACTTTAAATTGTTTGGGAGTTCTTTCTACATCTTGAGAGATAAAAAAAACTTATGTAAGCTTGATAGCTAGAGTGATAAAGTAATCTTTCTTGGATGCTCATTACACAACAAAGCCTACAGAGTCTACAACCTATGAACACAAACTATCATGGAATCAATCAATGTGATTGTTGATGAAAATCTAAAGAAATCTGTCTAGAAACATCTCAATAATATCATTGAGATAACTGAAGAAACCTTACCAGGACAGGATGAAAAAGACAAGGAAAAGAGTTTTTCACACGTTTCTAAATAGTCATAAGAGAACGAACCTTTCTTAAGGGTAAAACATAATCATTAAAGGAGAATAATATTGAGAAATTAGATTTAGGCATGAGGTTAAGAAAATTAGTTATCAATCAAGATTCATATGTGTGTCATTTGTCATAGATTGAACCTAAAAAGGTTAAAGAAGCCCTACAAAATAAAAGTTAAATCAATGCCATGCATGAGGAACTAAATCAGTTCATAAAAAATAATGTATGGGAATGGGTTCCATGTCCTGATAATCACAACATAATAGAAGCCAAGTGAATCTTTAAGAACAAATCAAAAGAGCATGAAACAATCATTAGAAACAAGACTGATGGCACAAAGATACACTAAAGTAGAAGAAATTGATTTTGATTAAACATTTGCACCAATAGCTCATTTGGAATTTGTTTGCATACTGCTTGCAATTGCTTGTCACTTAAATTTCAAATTGTATCAGATGGATATGAAGAGTGCATCCTTAAATAGAATTCTACGAGAAAAGGTCTATGTAGAACAACCTAAATATTTCACTAATCATTTGTTTCCTAATGTGTATAGGTTAAATAAAGCCCTCTATAGTCTAAAACAAACATCGTAAGCATGGTATGAATGGTTAATAAAATATCTGCTAGATAACAATTTCAAAACAGGACAAACTAACAAGACTTTTTTTGGTAAGAAAAACAGGTATACATCTACTCATTTATAAGATTTATGTTGATGACATTGTATTTAGAGCTCCTCCTAATTCACTTTCTCATGAGATTTCTAAAGAAATGAAATGTGAATTTGAAATTAGTATGATTGGTAAGTTAAACTTTTTTCTTAGCATACAAATTAAGCAGAGTAAAAATAAAATTTTTATTTCTCAATCTAAGTATAATAGAGATATGGTTAAAAAGTTTATTATTGAAGGAAAGAGTCGTGCTCGTACACCTATGAGCACATCTGTCAAAATCAGTTTAGATTTTACAAGTAAGCGTGTTTATTCTATACTTTATAGAAGCATGATAGAGAGTCTATTTTATATTACTACTAGTAAACCTGACAATACTTTTATTGTGGGTGTTTGTGCTAGATTCTAATCTAATCTTAAAGAATCACATGTTACAACATTTAAAGAAATCTTAAAATACCTTTGTAGTAAAATTGATTATGATGTATGATATTTAAAAGATTCAAACTTGAGTTTAGTTGGCTATTCAAATATTGATTAGACATGTAATACTGATAATAAAAAAAGCACTACTAGAGGGTATTTTTATGTTGGTGGCAATTTGGCAATATATATGAGTAAGAAATAGAATTCAATCTTATTATTCATTGTATAAGCCAAATATATTGCAGTAGGTAGTTGTTGCACCCTACTTCTTTAGATGAAGAAGATGCTAGAGGATTACGGTTTCTCTCGAGATGTTATGACTATTTATTGTGATGATCCCTATGTAATTAGTATCTCTAAAAATCATATGCAATATTCAAGAACCAAACATACATACATGGTTGAATCAAATATTGTGTCATTAGAACATGTGAACATCGAACATCAATTGGCTGACTTATTCACAAAATCTTTAAATGGTCTAAGATTTGAATTTCTTATGAAAGTCATTAGTGTATTTGACATGCCCTGATTCTTAAAAGAGAAAATTTTTAAATAATAATAATAATGATGAAAAAAATGTCTACATAGTTTTGTTTGTGTTTTTATATGTTTTCACACAAGTGATAAATTGCTAACATCGAAGCACAAAAGCAAACTTTGTAAATATACCTAGTTTATACCTTTAAATCTCATAAATTTTATTTTGCTAAGATCGAGGAAAGTCTTGTCTGGTATGGTCTTCACTTTTAAAATACTATTCTTTTGGAAGATCAAATAAATGTATTATCTTAAGCACCGTGAGGAATTCAAGTTGTTTTATTAACTGTTAGCAAAAGTAAAATTGAGTAAGGTGTCTTTGAATTGACTAAAGCTAGTTGAACCTAGTACCCAAGTTGTTAAGATATATAATTAGAAGCATTTGAGAGAGCAGCACTAACAGCGGAGTAAGAGTGCACAACCAGCTAAGAAGTTACATATAGTTTCACAGTATATACTCTTGATACATAAATGGAGTATGAAGAAAATTCTTAAGGAAAACTGTTCACTGAAGAGTTGGAGAATCTGCAGACTCCTAGGAGGAGTTTCTGTATTAACTATTTGCAAGTGAATGTTCCAATTAGAATAACAACATTTTTAAGATCATCAAGTGTTTAGGCAAGTTATTGTGATAGAAGACCAAATGAAGTGTTTGTCTTAACAAGGTAGTATAGATACAAATAATTTGTAGTCTAAAATACTATCCCTGTAATCTTCTAAACTAGTGAAAGTTGTTTATCTTGGGTTTAGCTATCTAGAAGAGTTTTTTTTATCATTTGAAAAGTTATTTAAAAGGTTCTCTCCATAGTCAAATAATTTGTTTATTTAAGTTTTTTGTAATTATATTTATTTGGTTATTCATAAGTGTTTACAAAATATCAGTAAATTACTTTTTAATATCAAGGGAAAAAAAAAGAGAGACTGTCAATTATGAACACCGTTAACTTTTCTCCTGCTATGAGCCTCCACCCCCCCAATTAATTTCTTTCTCATTACTTTTCTTCCACTTACTTTCTCTTAGTACATTCACGCTATTACTGCTTATTTATATCCGTATTAATATAGACCTAAAATGATTACTTGAGAGCAAATCTTTTGCTTAACCGGCACAACTTCCAATCATTTTTCAATTTGTAGGCAATGAATGCAGTTTTTTAAAATGATTTTTTTCAATTGAGAATGGATCTTTCACATTATTAACTTAAAGGTTGGAGCATGTGTATTTGATAATATGATAAGAATGTTTTTATAAAAGTTTTTTTTAATTAAAAATATATTTAAATGATGTTTTTTTAGATTTTTTTAATTTTTTTATCAATATATAAAAAATATTAATTTAATATTTTTTAAATAAAAAATAATTTAAAAGATATTTCAAACTACAAAATCAACACGCTTTGACCACTTGAGGTTTCCTTAGTTAGGACCTTCCAATGAGAAAAAAGCCACGTAGAAAATGAATTTAGTTAGGACATTATAGCAAAATAACTTTTGTCTGGTTTTGAAACAGTTGGTCATTCTTGGTGTAATTTTGATGTTCTTGGATTATATGATGATTAACTCTTGAGCAAGCATTTCACATTCGGGATCGATGGAGTAACAATAAAATATTGTAAATCATCCTAAGATTCAAACGTTGAACAATTCAACAACATGAGGAACAACAAATTATTTGCAAGTTGGAGTGAAACCTCCAAGATTGCATGGCAAAATTATACACTATGTGTTGTTATCTTCAAATATCAAAAGCAACGCGTAAGTGAGAATGAAGCACTTGATGAATCGACACATAAAAATATTATTTTCATAAAAGATAATACTCTGCACGTTAGAAACAAAGTAGCAGGTACTATGGTGTTAAAAAAATAACACAAGTTGGAAGAAAATGAAAAAGGAAAAATACACGTGTCAGGTTCAAACCCTGTAATTGTTTATATGATGGTCATTGGAGGCTTACATGGTCATTAACTTCAGGGTCTATGGGATTAGTACTTCAGGGTTTGTGGAATTAGTCAAGATACGCGCAAACTGACCCAAACACCACCATTAAACTAAAAAAAAAGTACTGTATAAAGTTTCACGCTGACGCCCCAGACCTCTATATATAGCCCTGGTTCGTTCCTTTCCAAAGCACCATCCCTAGAACTCACTTCTTCCTTCTTTCTATCTTGTTTTCGACAGCAAAGCTCTTCCTTTCTATCTTGTTTTGCTTACTTTTCAATGGCCGGTGGGCTTAAGGCATTGTGGGCGTTGTCTGTGGTGTTGCTGGTGTCAAACTGGCAACACTGGACTTATGGAAAGGCCACGCCTCAAGTTCCTTGCTACTTCGTCTTTGGAGACTCCTTGTTTGACAATGGAAACAATAACTACCTTACCACACCTGTTAAAGTTAATTATCTGCCTTATGGAATAGACTTTCCTTTGGGGGCTACAGGAAGGTGTAGCAATGGCCTCAACATAGCCGACACCATTGGTCTGCATGCAGTTTGCTCTCCTCTCTTATAATACAACATAACACTTTCGTTTTGCTTTACTTAACGGGCAATAATTATTCTCCTTAGGAAGTTATTATATTAAATTTAGAAATCGGGCCAAGTCTGCTACTGATACTTTTGTTGCTGAGATTTACAATTTTTATAACGTAAAAAATCACTTACTGATACCAATTTTACTAGCTAAGGCTATGCTATATATATATAATACGCGCACGCATGAGCTTGTAGCTCAATCAGTATCCATTTTCCCCTTCTCCTGAGAGCTTTTGGGTTCAAATTTCTTTATATACATAAAAATAGGTATATAATCATGATGCTATTGAACTAACTTGTATTGTTTTGTTTCAGCTGAACAACTAGGTTTCGACAGTTTCATCACGGACTTCGGTGTCGGAGGTTTCACTAATTTCCTAGATGGTGTCAATTACGGATCTAGTGGAGCTGGCATTCTTGATGAAACAGGATATCTTTCGGTGATTATTAATGATCATACACATGCCTCTATTGAAAGCTCTTGTTGATTAAAAAAACTATTAGAATTGTTTTGTATGGTTTTGGAGATGTTGTGTTTATTTGTGGGAAATAGAAAACTAAATAAAACAGATTTTCTAATTGAAAATATAATTTTTTTCTCTAGAAAATGCTGGTTTTCTATTTCTCCAATTCTATAGAAAAATGAAAAATATCGAAAAAGGTTATTTCCCAAATCATAATACATAGAATAAGGAGCTCGTTTGGTTCACCAGATTTTTTATGTTCGTTACTTCTATTTTTTTTTTTCAATATAAGCCAAACAAGCTCTTAATTTCTTATTTTCTCATAAAATAGTCTTTCTAGTTGTGTCTTAATTTCTATCATTGCCACTCCTCTCTCTATAATCAATTTTAGTTCTAGTAATATTGGTCAACTTATTTCTTTCAATTAAAAAAAATAAAATTTCTTACATAGTTGAGCATATGAAGTTTGGAATCATGTGTGTCCTTTGGCAACACTAACTATATATGTGTGTGTGTGTGTTTCTTTTTGTGTACGCCAGAGAGATCTGTTTACCATGAATATTCAGTTATATAATCACAAGATAACTGTTTCACGCATTGCCAAACAACTGGGAGGCGATGACGTTGCTAAGAAGTACCTGAGCAAATGCATATATGTTTCTGATATGGGCCATAACGACTACCTCAACAACTATTTCTTGGATACCTACAACAGCAGCGAGATATACAATCCTGATGAATATGCGCAACATCTCATTAAGACTTACAAAACTCAACTGGAGGTGTCTCTTTTAAGACAATAACTAATTAATGTCTGATCTGATTAGAAACTAACTAGGAGCCCCTCTTAATCCCGTTTTCCTTCCTGCCAGGATCTGTATTCTACAGGAGCGAGAAAGATAGCCGTGTTTGGTCTTATTCGGGTAGGATGTATGCCGTCCAACATACAACAAAATCCTAATGAACTAGATGACAATTTATGTGCGTACAAGCTCAACGATGATGTTAAGATTTTCAACAGTCTGCTTCAAACAATGCTCGAAGAGCTTAATGAAAAGCATAAAGATGCTGTATTCACCTACATAAACTCTTACGATATTGATTCTCACGTAACAAATGCAGGTACTAATAAATTTCTCTTTCTTTCCCTCTATTTTTTTTCTTCGTTTTCTTCTCTGGATTCGGAAGAATGGTTGAAGACAGACATTTTCCTTTAGTTAGTCCTTCGTTACTAATATTACTTTTGCTTCAATATTGCAGGTTTCAAAAATACCCGTGAGAGCTGTTGCCAGGTACTAAACTCGGGTGCCGTCCCATGCCAATCCCTTTCCGTCCCATGTGCCAACAGGAGCGAGTATGTGTACTGGGACGGGGCCCATTTTACTGAAGCTAAAGCTTGGGCCTTCGGAAAAAGAGCATTTAAACGGCAGTTGCCTGAGGATGCACACCCATATGATATCAGTGAGCTAGTTAAGCTCGAGCTTCCTGGTAATGATGTTAACAATGTCAACCTTGCTCAGCTCTAATGTAGGAGATGAATGTCCAATAAGCAGTACTAGGCGTGATTAATGAAGGACTGTGATTGTGAGGGTAATGGTAAAACATGTGTTTCCATTATCTTGCATGATAATAAAATTGAGTGAATAAAAATATCAGACACATGACAGACCACTAGGCTGTCATGTTTCTGTTCAAAGACTCTCATCTCTTTGGCAACTTACATCGTATTGAAAATTGCATTTATGCCTTCCGGAAGATTTCATAATTTTATCATGAACAGAATCAATCAATGTCTTCATAATTAAGCCTGGTAGCCCGAAGATTATTACATCATATATATCCATTTGATGTCAGTGTCAGCTGGTGATGAAATATTATCCTCACAATATCGACTATGGTACGTACTCACCTCTAATGGAAGAGATGCGGCAATAAATTAAAATAAGGTGATTGTAAGAATGGTGGAAAAAATTTAGTATAATAGGTCATTAATTGAATTAGAATTTATTTATGAATTAAAATAAGACATAAAAGATTTTAATCTTCGAAGTTTGCCATAGCTACCTTGTGGGCTATCCTCATGCACTGCCATCTCAAGCCTCATTGTCAAAGCCTCAAGCCTCATTTTGTAAGATCCCTCCTACACTGCCATAACCTTGTGCATTAATTACTTGTCTTGGAGCATTTATTTCCTCGCGCACTTGCCCTCTCTTTTTGCGCACTACTATACCCTCAAGCCTCAGTGCACTTTTGTTTTCTAGTGTCTACTTTATTGAATGCGCACCAGACCAGATCACTAACGATGCAATTTTGTTTTCTTGGTGATGATTATATTTGTTGGGTGTCCTTGACTAGCTAGGTGCTATTAATGGACCACCACAATTCTCTGATTTCAAATCTTGATAGCTGCTGCTCCTTCCTGATGTGCGAAGATAAGAACATGTTTTTAGTGTGTTACTCATTGTTTTTTAAATAATTTTTTATATTAAAATGTATATTAATGATTTTTTTTTATTTTTAAAAAATTATTTTTGACATCAGCACATTAAAACGATTCAAAATATATAAATTATATTAAATTTTAATAAAATAAATTTAAAATTTTTGAAAACACGATTTACATAATTTTCTGAATTCAAATCTTGATAGCTGCTGCTCCTTCCTGAGGTGCGAAGATAAGAGTGGATCACTAACTATTCAATATTGTTTTCTTGGTGATGATTATATTTGTTGTGTGTCCTGGACTAGTTAGGTGATGATTGTATTTTGTAGTGGTTGTTTAAAATATTTTTTATTTTAAAATATATTAAAATAATATTTTTTAAAAATTATTTTTAACATCATCACACTAAACTAATAAAATATTAAAAATATATTAATTTAAAACAAATCAAAATTAAAATTTTTAAAATTTTTTTCCAATAGCAGTGTCAAACGCTGCTTTAAAACTCATCAACACTCCTACCATATCTTGTTAAATTGGCATGGATCCATGCTACATAAGAAATGGATTGGACTGAAGGTGAACTTTGTCCAACGCAAGGTTTTGGACCGTGCAAAGATGGACACAAACATTGTAGTATGGTTAGTGTTTCTTTTAAATGTATTAGGGAGATTGACTTTGGTGGGCTCATAAATGCCAGTTGAAGTAGTTTAGCTCAAAATAGTCTATTGTTTTTTTAACCCATTTGTTAGCATTGCATCTTGCTTCGTGAAGCACCTATTTTACTTAGATATTTTGAAAGTGTTTTTAAAAAAGATTAAAAAATTGTATATATATAATTTTTAAATTAATATATTTTTTATATTTTTAGATCATTTTGATATGCTGATGTCAAAAATAATTTTTAAAAAATAAAAAAAATATATTATTTTAATATGTTTTGGAATGAAAAGTACTTTAAAAAACAACCGTTATCACACTCTTAAACACCCTTTAATTTTCTAATTAATTTGCTGCTAATATTATAAATCAAAACATCAACTTCTAGTATTTTAATGGATTTGCTAACCTATCACTAACTTATTCTTGAAAACCCTCCACACATACTTTTATTCTCTTAATCACTTAAAAAGACAACCTGCTCTCTAAGTTCCCCCCATTCACAATTTTTAATTTTCTGTTTTCATTAAAAAAAATAGAAAAGAAATTAATGCATACCTCCTTAATCACTACATAGCATTTATGCATGCAATACCGCAAGCATCCCATTTTTTTTATATTCTATGATTAGAGGCAGGGCCGGATCCAGGCTTAAGAGGGTAGGTCGACAGACACCACTAGAATAGAGACAAACTAATTAATAGAGTAATATTTTATTAGAATTTTATCGTCATTATAGGTTTCCTAATTTGACACCACTGAAATTAATACAAAGTGTAATTAAGCCTATAAAATGAATTTCCTCTCTAATGTGTCTTCTCTTTTTTGAAGCATCAGTAAAATTCGCATATTAAATATTAAAAAAAAAACATTTTCATTCCATCAAATAAAAATGTCTCAAAAAGTTTATTGTAAAATTCAATTTTTTTCCCTGAAAACTGGTGTAAAATTATCTTAGAAAATTCTTAGTTATATGTTCTCTTCCTATGTATCTCATTTTGCCCTCTCATTTCTAATATTTTTCTCCTAAGTTTACTATTTTCTTGCTAATACAATTTCAGTATCAAAATTGTATATTCTTTCATAACATTTACCTTGTCATATTTTTATATATGATTAAGCAGAACACCATCTATTTTAATTAGAAACGAATTGTATATTTTAAGTATTATTTATTTATTTATCTATTATATTTTACTTTAATATATAACATTAACAATAAAATTATCATTCAGTATTTTCAAAATATGAGGCCTCCGTGGATAACTATTTCAAACATTTCACTATATGTTTTTTCAATTCATTTCATTTTGCATATATTTAGTAACATAATGTAAAGTACTTTAAGATTTTTTTTTTCAATTGGCGGTTATAAATTCACCTCACTCATAAAAATTTATGAATCTACCATTTAATCGTTAAGGACATATTGATGAATTATAGGTCAAATTATAAAATTTAGTTGTCACCTAGTTTTATAATAATTAGAAAACCCTAGCTAATTTTTTAAAGATACTAGGTCTGTTGTTTATGTAATATAAAAGATAATAATTATTTTATACATCCTATCTAATATAAACTACATTGTGCTTATTTAAAAAAAATGTTTATTGTATTTAGGAATTGTCTAAACTAACATGTTTTTATTTTAAAATTAAACTAAAAGAATAATTTTGAATTTAATCCTGAAAATGACTTGATCTGCACTTGATAAATGACAGGTGTTTGACCTGTGGTGATGGTGAGTTATCGATAGGCATGAGCTCATTTCAAATTATATTGATTGAAATTGATGGGCTCAAAAGCCAACACTTATTCCCAATGAATTTATTTGGGATCATGTTTGTCATAACCCAATTTTAAAATAAATAATAAAAATTAAATATAATTGAAAATAGGGTTTAAGACAACACAAATTCGAAGTTAAAGGTTGAAATTATCAAAATTAAGAGTAAATTGATCAGAAATTGAAGAATTAATAAGTTTGAAATTTAATTAAAATTTGAATTAGTTTAATTAATAAAATCAGGAGAATTAATAAGTTTACGGACTTAATTAAACTTTGATTTAATTAATTAAATAAATTCAGGGATTCAATTGAAATTAATCCAAGGGGAAAAATTACAATTTATTGATTAAGGGACCCCAATTGTTAAGTTTAAACTGTTTAGGGACCAAAGTGAAAAACAGTCATGCCCAAGGACACAACGGCGCCGTTTTGGAAGCATTGTTCATCGTCTCCTACGTTTTGCACGGATGAAGCCGGTTTAACAGGGAAAATCCAGCAATCACAGCCACTATACCCACGATGCCCATGATCTCTTGCCTCCACGATGCCCGCCGTTGCTGGAAGCAGAGACACAAGACCTTCTCTGGCATTATAAAAGCCAGAGAAAGGACTCGGTGAGAGGCAGGGGGGGAATTGGACTGAAAAGGGGACGAAAAAAGAAAAGGGGCAGGAGAGAACAGAGGAACGAACAAAACACAAACGTGGGAAGAACTGGAAGAAGAACACTGGAAACACAAAAAAAAGGGGGATTATACAGAGAAGGAGAGAAAGGCAGAGGAGCAACACAGAGACGAGTATTGGCTCTGCCATTGCCTTCGTCCTTACAGAAAAAGAAAGACCCATAATCATTCAAAACACAAATTCACAGCAGGCTGGCCTCTTCATCATCTTCTTAGTTCCAAAAGCTGCTGAGAAAGCAAAAGAAAACGCAGACAAGTTAACGCAGAAGGAAGACAAAGGGAAGCAGTAGGCAGCGTTGCAACCATCTTCGCCGTCTCCAGAAGCAGGTACGCACGTTCTTCATCCCCCTTTTACATTCTTTGAAATCCAAGTGTTGCAAGAATACTGTGCGAAGGTAATTTAATTACTTTTGTACTGTTCATGCACGAGTGAAGTTGCTTCACGCGTGCATCCTTCTTTTGCCCAGCCGGGTCACTGGCTTGGGCCAGTGACAGGGCCGGGCTGGCTGGGTCTAGCCCAGCCCATATGGGCTGAGCTGGGCCCAGCCCAAAAAAATAAAAAATAAAAAATATGTGTATGCATAAATAAAAAATAATAGAAATTTATTGGTTTATTCACTGATGCCAGAGTCAGGAATAAAATGGTGGTTTAAATTTATTTTATTTTAGCTACATAAAAAATAAAAAATATGTGTATGCATAAAAATAAAATTTATTTTTATTTTTATTCACTGATGCTAGAGTCGGGAATAAAAATATGTATTTAAATTTATTTTGTTTTATAACTACGTAATATTTACCAACGCCAGAGTTGGAAGTATT
Organism: Populus x sibirica; assembly: GCA_019202695.1. Classification (NCBI taxonomy): domain Eukaryota; kingdom Viridiplantae; phylum Streptophyta; class Magnoliopsida; order Malpighiales; family Salicaceae; genus Populus; species Populus x sibirica. The sequence continues at coordinate 2,289,952 of JAGMVL010001026.1, read as the reverse complement.
CGTAGAATATTCACTGGCGCCAGAGTCAAGAATATTATAAGCAAATCATCACGGCAAAAAAAAATTAATAAACATTTAGCAATTTAAAACAAAACCAGCAATGCAGTTTGCCTCGGGTAGAATGTTTAAGGGGTGATAATATCTTCCTTTTTACGTAAGCGGTCCCGAACCATAGAATCTATGTTGACCAGTTAGGGTTCCTAGTGACTATAATACTAGGTGGCGACTCTTTAAACAAGACCATTACCCATCAAAGAATAGGATGCCAGAAATTCATTATTTCCAAGAAAATTTTAAGGCCGTCGCGATGTCGGGTGCGACAACGTTGATCAAATCCAAACGTACTCACAACATCAAGAAAAATATTTCAAACACAAAAACAAGTAACAAATATAAACATTTCTTCAATTCAAGTATATGATAGTCAACATTGAATGATATGAGCTGGAAGTGGGTCATTTGATCCAAGGTTGAGATCTTGGAATAAATGAATACATCACCATAAACACAAACAAATATGAAAAAGATAAAATATGTACTTGTCAATTCAAATATTTGATAGTCAACATCTAAAGATATAAGCTGAAAACAGATCATCTAATCTTAGTTTGAGTTCTCAAAATAAATGATAATTTATACACAACAACAAACACTTAAACATCAAAATGACAAAAAACATGTATTTACCAATTCAAATGTCCAATAATCAACATCCAAGGATAGGATCCAATAATGAGTCATTTTATTTGGGGTTGAGTTCTCGAAATAGATGGCAGTTAATTCATCATAACAAATACAAACAAACATGATAACAATAAAAATGTTTTTCGTCAGTTCAAATACTTGATAATTAACATCTAATGATAGGAGTCGGTCAAGGTTCATCTAATCCTAGGTTGAATTGTTGAAGTAAATGACAACAAATACATAACACAACTTGAAAACAAACGTAAGATGTAAAACATAAAATTGATTGAAAATCTATATTTTAGCATAAACATCGCTATAAATAAACAAATATACACGCATTAGATTTCCACACCGTGACCAAACCATTATACCTCGGATAAACCGGTTGCAACCAATCCTCCTAACCCTAATACAAGGTATTGATTCCAACCAAGGTTGTTAAAATCGCGATTTTAACACAACACGGAAAATACAAAACAAACTCGGATCGTAAAAACGAATCGTAAAATCGTAAGGAATTTTAAAATACATTAAAAAAAAATTCATGCTTCAAATAAAAATTCATACATAGTTCAAGCATCTTAAAACAAATATGCATAAAAATTACTGCATAACATAATTAATATAGAAATACTAACAATAGTTATGTACCTGAATTGGAGCCGATTATACATATATTCCTGCAATTAGCCAATTGAAAATGTGATATGTCGATGATTAGATCAAAGGCTCCAAGCAATGAGAATCAAATAAAAACCAAAAAAAAAAAAATACCGGTATTCAATTTTTCATAATTTTAAGGTCAAAACAAATAAAAGACTATATAAAGAACACCCAAAGAAAACATTATTTTTTAACAAAATAATGACCAGAAACAGAAAATTGACTCGGTAGACTAAATAAACAAAAATTTAAGAGAAAACAAAAATTGTGAGACTTTAACATCAATTAAGCCCAAAATAAAAATAAAATAAAACTTTACCGTTGCATCAGTTTTATTCTCAGCAACCAACAGAGTATAACAAAAACGTTAGATGCATGTGGATATTAAACGCTCAAGACATGGAAATTTAACCAATTACACCAGAAAAAAAAAAAAACAAGAACAAGAATTGGCCTTCAAAGTCAAACAAGAAACAAACAACATGTCCGCACTTTATAAAAAAAATCCCAAGATGATAAAACTTAGAAACAAATCTCGTAGATGCCATTAATGAGATAACTAAAGAAGAATCCGGAAGAGCAAATAAGAAACTGTTGCCATTTAGATAAAAAAAACCATAATTTCTTTTCTATGAATGGCATAAGAGTCTGTGATTTTTTATAGATATGCTTCGAATATAACTAGATTGGTGAACTTTGAGGAATATAAATTGTATGGAATGAAGAGTCATGAATGTCATGTGTTTATGCAAACACTCATTCCAATTACATATAGAGATTTATTTCCAAAAAAATATATATATGATGCACTTACAAAGATTAATCATTTTTTTAGAGATGTTTCCTCAAACAAGTTGCGTTTATAACATATGAAGTAGCTTGAAAGGAACATCATTAAAACAATCTATAAATTTTAGATGATTTTCTCTTCCTTCTTCATTAACTTAATGGAGCATTTGCCTATACATATAGCATATAAAGCATAACTTAGAAGTCTTGTGCTGTCTATATGGATGTATCCTTTCGAGAGATTAGGGATTACATGCATCCTAATTTAGTAATGTGTTTTTTAATACTTTCAGTCATTCAATCTATATATGTTTATCTTAAGCCAAACACTTGTTCACCGTTAAGAAAAAAAGTTAAAAATAAAATATATGTTAGAGGCTTCAATGTGTGAGGCTTATACTATTAAAGAGATTTTAACATTTATGTCATATATATTATTCTGAACCCTATACGAGAAAAACAATCAATTGCGTTCCAATACATGATGATGGTGGTGAATTACTTTCTAATGAGAATTTATCAATATTTTCCCATCTTGGTTAACTATTGTCGAATAATGCAATTTCGATAAAAAAATTTAACAAACATCAAATTTAGACAATCATATAATTATGTGCTATTTAACTATGATGAATTGAGACATTTTGTTAATTAATTCAAGTTTATATTTTTTGAAATGATAAATGATTTTCTCATGTATTCTCATTTATGATAAATGATCACTAACTTCCTTATAAGAAACATTGTAGTGTTTTGTTATTTCAAAATTCACATCTCATTAAAGCTATAATTTTTCAAATACAAGATGAACAATTCACCACGTGGTTTAAAACAAAAATATATAATAATTTTTCATTGTAACAAAAATTCATTGACTTTTATTTTTTTTCTCAATCATAAATGGTTGTTATTTGTAACCAGGTGTACAATATAGGAGGCAATGCTAAGAGTTTGAAACTACTATCTCTAGGTCCTGAAAGAAAGATTCAATGTTATAATGGGTATTTCATCAATAGATATATCTTTTATATTGAAGATTATAGAGAAGATGGAAATACCTATAATAGTGGTGTTTGTGTTAAGGAGTTAATTTTTAATGAATTTGAAGTTGATTATTATGGCAAGTTAGAAAAATGTCATTCAATTACAATATCATATGGCATAAAATACAATTGTTTTTATTTAAATGCTATTCGTATGATACGTATAGAGAAATTAGGATAGATCATCACCATGGTTTGGTTGAAATCAATAAAGAGGTAGACTTAGCAACATCAATGATGTTTTTGTATTTTCCAAACAATACCAACAAGTGTATTACACATACACTCAATACTTAGAAAGGATCGTAATAGAGTTGATTGGTTGTTTGTTATGAAAACCAAACTTAAGAGTCATTCCAAGTTGTTCATGATAGTAATGATGAAGTAACTATGGGATAAGATGTATTTCAACTAAATAAGTTAGTTGATCCATATCAAGTCACTTCATTTACTCATATTGATATTAACAAGCTAAACAATATATTGAGTACTAGTGGAAATACAGAAAATTATAGACATGAAAATGATGCAAATAAAGAAAGATGAAGATGATGAGGATTTAGATTAAACAGTGGATCTGAAATGATTTTAGGTGTAAAACAACATTATGCATTTAACATATTTATTGTCATTGTATAATATATTTTAAATTTATACATTTATCAAGCGTTTATTATGGTGATTGTGGTTCTAATGTGTTATGAATACACATGTTGTTGCTGTATAATTAGGTTCGATACGAATTATATCCAATATATAAGAAAATAAATTACTATAAATTTACCGACAGAATACCTAACAAAATATAAAATCATCGGAGAATTATAGATAGTTTGGAAAAGAATTCAGGAATGTAAAACAACACACGAATTCTTTGACAGATTATTTTACGTCGGTGATATTAAATATCGATACACTCACTCAAAGACAACAATATCATTAGAGCATTATAGAGAAGAATGAAGTAATTTTATTATCTAAAAGTTTTACTAATGGAATATAAAATCATCAGATAATTATATAGTATTTAGGGAAGAATTCAGGGGATTGGATTCACTGATGGATATATACCGACAAATGAAAAGTTATCGGTGAATTTAGGGGTTTTCGAAAGAGTTCTGAAATGTTTAAATGTTCGACAAAGTCACCAACGATATCAAATTCCCATCGTTAAAGCTATTGGTAAAGTGCAGACATGGTTTATTGCCAATAGATAAACCAACATAAATTTATTTTGGTGATTTTAAACCTAGATATGTTGAGGCAATCCCTTGTTGTTCCACATTTCATCTCCTCCCTCTAAATACTCTCTCTCTCTCTCTCTCTCTCACTTTAATAATAATAGTCACTAGCGCTATCTCTTCTCCAGTCAGTTGTTTCTCTCTCCTTTAGAAGACATTTTCTCTCTCATTGAAGTTTGATTTCTTTTAAGCTCTTGGACTCTCTTTGTTGACATGCTATCATTTTGTTATGAATCATTCTTCAATTATAATGGTGTTTCCTCACTTATTTTTGTTTGAAATTGAAAAATTCCTAATTTGAGGGAAGTTAAGGTTTATGCCAATTTTGGATTTTATGTGAATTTATGATCTAAATAGACTACATAAAGAATTTTTTAATAATTTTATTTATTGATTTTCAGATATGATGATGATTTTTTAATAATTTAGTTAGTTAGTTGAATAAAATAATTTTATTTTTGAGTAACATACATAGATTATGTCATGTGGAATGAATTTGACCTCTCATTATGTATGTATGGTGTCTTTTTGTTTTTTTTTTTGGTTCAGAGGTATTTGATTCATGTTATTATGTTGTTTTTAGTTAATGCTCTAAAATATAATAAACAAATATAGAAAAAATAAAAATATTTTTTTATTACAGATATGTAGACATAAAATAAATGTATTTGAAATAGTTTTTGAGTGAATTTTTATATTTTTAAAATAAAAAAAATACAAGAAACATGTCCCCATGCTTTCTTTATCCATGTCTTGAATATTCTAGGTTAGAAACCAAGTAAAAAGAATGAGCATTAACCAAAATTCTTTCCTTATAATTGTTTTTTAGATCGTGAGCCCATAGAAATAAATGGTAGTGTTTCTATATCTCCCAACCCCACATGCCCGCCAATAAATTTGCATCTCAAACACTTAGAATATAGATTTTTATAATAATTTAATTAAGTTGCCCTTTCAAGACCGGTAGTAGATAAATATGTATCATAGTACTAGGAAAACATCTGTAAAATAAATGTTTGTGTTCCGTGACATATAAGTTAGCTCTTGCATGTAAAATAATTTTTGACTAACTCATTTCTCCATTTCATTTTCATGCTTTACATGTTTTTTGCGAATTTCTTGACACGCGGTCAAAATATAGATTTCAATTGTTTTTCTTGTCACTTAACATGGTAATTGAAAAATACTGAAATCATTTTGAGTAAGGTCAAATTCTTCAATTTAAATCTTGAAAGGGATGAGCTATTAATATAAAAATATTATTAAACCCGATTCTGGTTATGGGTTGATGGGCTAAGTAATGAATTACAGTAATAAATATAGTAACTTTTCAAATGTTGTTCGGATATCATGTTATCATTATGATGACCTTGTTCATTTTTTTTAATCATTTTTAAGCATTGTTTTGGTTTGCTGTATTAAATCAAATACTGTAATATCATAGTTTTTAGTAGCTCATAACCTTAAACCTTATACTCGAAAAGAATGTATAATAAGTGTGTGTTTGACTTGTGGGTGATGATTTGTTTGTGTTCTATTTGGTTGCCTACATTTTTTTTTTCAATTTTGAGCAAGGTCCTGTATAGAGAAGGTGCTGTCGAAACTTATAAATACATAGATGCAATAAATTAAAAAACCATAAATCATAGATTGAGAATATAATTGAATATTCTTAATTATTTAGTTATATTATTTAGATGTTGAGGAATCATTTAGGGTCGAAACGGAGTGCTTTTGCATTTTCAAGTAGTAGTGCTCCTAATCTTGCGGTGTATTTAGGACCCGATCATGAAGAGACACCTGATACACATTCTAACGATGCAAGCTTGTCGACTATGGGTCACAAATCTAGCATTCCATTTGACAGAGACCCATATTCTGGCAAGTTAATAGCGGATTAGAAGTTAAATTTATGCATGTAAGAAAAACATTTTAATTCAAATATACAATTTTATTAATGATTACATGTTTATATAATCAACCACTAATTAATTGATTTTCAGATTCATAAATATGAAAGCTAAGTAAACGATAAGATCGATTTTGAAATAATCGATGTAAGTTCTATTGTTTCAATAGAGCCAACATAAAAGGCATCCTGAATGGATGCCCGTGGTTGAGGTTTGGTGGGGGAAGTTTAAGGTTAGTATATATATATATAATTAATACTTGTTTTTATTAATAAAAGATGTTTTTAAATTTATAAACTAATTATTTTTTAAAAAATGATTACAAGGAAAAATGGGACAAGGAAAAATATAGGGTGGCATGGCAAGTTTGGAAAAATCACAATGTAACTAGGTAAGTTTTAATATGTGAAGTTTAGATTTTTTTTTACTGAATTGTAATTTTTTTTTTTGTTATATATATAGTTCTTTTATGAACTTTTGAACCAAGTTGCATGATTTGTGGTATAACGTGCACTCTTATGCTAGAAGATATACCGAGTTAGATGACTTTGAGAACTGGAAGAATTATAGACTTCCCCACATCACTAGGAGCATTTAGAAGAGATATCTAAAGTTATTCACGCTGGAGGGTTTTAGGAGGCGTTCATAGATTTAATCATTGAACAAAAACAAGGAGACTCACACGGTCCCATAAACAAGCATGCCAGTGAGTCACTTCCTTTTACTAACCATGCAAAACGCCTGGTAAGTAAGCTTATTTTAATTTTGAGTATTTTTCTTAAAGTAATAGTTATTATTTGTGACAATGTTTAACTAGGGATTTATTTTGTAGGCTACACAACTTGGACACAAGCCAATTTCGATGGAGTTATACATGGAAACAGATATACGAAGGGAGGATACACATAATGAGGAGAAATAATTTGTGGACAACTGAGCTGAGGAGTTTATTATAAGTCACCTTTTAAACCTTTTATACATTTTTTGGACTAATATTTTTTTATTCATATCTTTGACTTGTTTATTTTGTTGTGTACGAATAATATAATGCCAACATGCATGCCAAAAATGGAGAGGACCCTTTAACCTATTTAGAATACGATTCAGAGTTGTGGTTCAAGGCTGGAGTAATCGGTTGACCCAATAGGAATCGGGTTTATAGTATCTCTATAGCTACAGCCTGAGATATGAGGTTAGGTGATAAGTACTTAAAAATGTATTTTTATTAAGGTTCTATATTATCATATTGCACTTAAAGTATTATTAAATTCTCTAACTTAAACATGTTTTATAATAACAAGTCTAATAATATAAGATATTTTTAATTTATAGTAAATGCTTGATTTTAAATTCAGGTTTGTAAAATATGCATATCTCACAATTTAGAGGACCGATTGATGTGTTTGATTATTGAAATTGAGTAGATAAAGAGAGGGCTAAACTTAGAGAATAAATTCTAGTTGGGTTGGTTCAATTCAAACTGGTACGTCGTTTGGTTTTTGGGTCATATCTGGAGTTGTGGACATTGAAGTTAGGTGTGGTTTAACATGATGGAAAGTTAAGATATATGCCTAAAACATTAATGAAGAGTTTAAGACTCAATACTGCCATTTTAAAGTTTAAATTTTAGCAATAAAAGAGAAATTTAAATTTGTCTATCAGCCCATAAACTATTCAGTGTTCATCCCATTCATTTTTGTTGGAAAGTTGAGACAAATACCTACAACTTTTATGAAGACCATTTGTTCAAATTATGATTCTATTAATGATGTTTTGTCTAGCCACCAAATCAATAGTTCTAAATTTTAGCCAATAAACGAAGACATTTACCATACATTTAGACATCTTGGTTTTTATATCAAGATCTATGCTCTTGCTTTTTTTCTTTGTATTTTTGCAATGTCCAAGTTTTATTTCATGTTATATTCTCATTAATATTTTGTTTATGCTTATAATTTCCTTTATTATACTTAGTTAATTTATATAATAGCTATGTTCTTATCTCGTTTATTTATTTATTTTTCTTTTAAATCAAGTTTAGTTAAACTTATTTTTTTCAAGGTGAAAAGGTTACACTAATGGTGTAATAATAAGTATAGTACAAACTCAACATGAACTTTAAAGTTTAAATTCAAGAAAGTTTGCTGTTAACATGTATTATAATTGTTATCTTAATCAATTTTAATACTCCGTTTGTTAAGTAGTTAGGCTATATTCCTGATGTACGATCATTGACACAACAAATACTTGATTCTTTAATAGTCTACTGTATGGATAACCGACACATATGCTAAGAAAGGATCTTGATTTATTGTTAACATAAGTTAGCTCCATGAATACATGAAAATATTTACAAGTATTGACGTTACTCAAAAAAGGTAATTAATATGATCACGTTAATAAATTAAAACGAGCCATAAATGATAAATCATCCAATTGGAACCTCTTTTGTTTGTGATTTTCAGTTGAGTAATAGAAAGAGTTTGGACTACACTTATTTGACATACCATTAGTTGAGTAAAGAAACAGAGTTTGGACTACACTTATCCGATTGGACCATTCTTGTTTGTGATTTAACCTTGACAATTGTTTTATCTTTGTTAAATCTTTATATTAATATTACATCTTTTAGATTTCTTTAACTCTGTTTCTTTTATTATTTGTGGTTTTATATAATTAACTTATTCGTGGATCGATCTTGGTCTTGCTGGATTATTTAATACTCTAACACTCCTGCACTTGAAAAAAAAAACATCAATTATTTGATCGTATCATCAGGTTGTAGCGTCTCGACCATAGACACCCCACAATTCAGCGCAAGTCAACCATCATTAGTCGTTGAGGAGTTGGTTGAACAATGAATTGGTGCTGAAATGAAGGCAAAGTATGAAGAACAAAAAAGGTAGCAATGGGAGGAGATGATTGCATACATGTCCGGTCATTATCCTCCCTCTTATGGACTTCCCGAGATTTTCCTCCCCCCTCTACGTCTATTTGCAACCTCTTGTTAATTAATGTTTATAAGTATTTGTAATTTATTTTTACAGTTAAATTAATAATATTAAATGTATTATTCAAGTTAAATTAGTTGTTTAATTATTTAATATCAAATTGTTTTGATAGCATTAAAAACAATACTACACCACCGATAGAATCATTAACGGACATAAATTGCATTGGTTATTCTGTCGGTAAAACATGGTAATTTTTCTTGAAAAATTACAGAAAATTATTAAGTTTTTTTATATAGACCGACAGAATCACTGATAAAATATGATTGTCAATGATTTTATTGGATATCTATTAGAAAAATAAGATGTATTACTAACATGTTATCTATCAAAAGTCCATCAATAATATTTTATCTACTGATATACCAACAAAAACGGATCTTCGTATATTTTTATAATTGATAATAATAATATTTTGTCAATGATTTTATTGGGTATCTATTAGAAAAATGAAATTAATTACTCACATGTTATCTGTCAAAAGTCCACCAATAATATTTTATCAACACAAACTGATCATCACATATTTTTATCATCAATAATAATATTTTGTCGGCCAGTGATTAAATTAATAATTAAAATACAACGGATATGAAATCATCAACGTGATTCTATCTAATGACACGATTCCATCAGACATGCTTTTTCATGGACGCAATATTACGTCGGTATAGTTCATTGCTGTGGTGGTACGTGATTGCAAGTCAGAGAGAACATTAATTAACATGTCCTCTATGCAATAAATATATAAATACAAAGCGGTAAGACTCAATTATTAAATTCAATAGTCTAATGCCCTTGTACTGTGAGATGACTTGATTTGGTTGCTTTATTTCTTACAAATAAACACACAGTTTAAAACCATCTACATTTTTATTTGATGTTTGTGAATTCTTATTTTATGTTTTGTAATAGATTGAGAATTATAAAATTAATTAATGATTATGATAATTGATTTCCTTGTGATTAAATATTATTAGGATATATTTTATTAGCTTTTTTCATTTTTTTTATTTGATAATAAATCCAAAACTCAATTTTATGTATCCAAATAATACAATATATCTAAGCTAACTTTTGGTGTCATAGCTACAAAATTACTTAATGGGTACATATATAATGAAAAATAATGGCATTTTATAGTTTTTTTTTTATTACCGACATACTTAGTTTTTCTTACAAATATATTATAGAAAATGATAAACTAGCTTTTAACATGAATATTTAATTTTGTTTTTACTATAGAATATAATTTATATTATTATTTAATGTGTTTATTTAAGTGATTTTTAATTTAATTAGAGAATGAATTGGTAAGAATTGAACTCGTGATTATTTTGTTATCTAAATTATGATACTATTTTAAAAAGAATTATTTTAACCAAAAAATTTCAATACACATAAGTAAATATAACCTAACAATTAAATTAGAGTGATTGAAAAGAATGATGTTTTTCTTTTGATACGGGTATTTGGGAGTGTGGTAGCGGTTGCTTTTCAAATTACTTTTCATCTAAAATGTATTAAAATAATTTTTTTATTTTTAAAAAATTATTTATGATATCAGCACATCAAAACAATCTGAGAACATAAAAAAATATTAAACCAAATTTGTTTTTAAAATTTTATAGAACATGGTTTCCACCGCGTTCCCGAACGGTTTCTAAATGCATGTATTTAACAAATATACTTGATTGAAAAATATATTTCGACTCAATTCTCCTCTCCTACTAGTCTTGGGGTGCTAGCTCACGATCCTCTTTGCTTTTAAAGAAGGACTATGGTATCAGTTAGAATCTACGAGTTAAAATCTTGACTCAATTTTGTAATAAACCAGACATGCTAGCTTCTTGTGACTCTTCTTTGAGTCAAAAGTTTAAAAAACAAGTTAAATTAACTTGAAAAAGTCATACAAAAAACAACCATAAAATACTTAACAAGTAGAGTTTGATTTAATTCAAAAATTATTTCTAAACAAATTAACATGTTCATGACCGTTCTTGAAGGAAAAGCTAAAAAACAAATTAAATCAATTTAGAGGAAAAAAAAAAGTAAAAGTGACCACGTGTTGCTTTTTATTTAATTCAAAAGTCCACTGATTTCAGTACTTTTGCGGAAGAAAAGGCATTCCTTCAGCAGCCTTGTAATAATAATAATAATTAAAAAAAAAAACATGAATTCCATGCATCCAAAGTTCCATGTGAAACGCACATCGACAACAACAAATTCCTTTACAGTATTAAGTAAAATAAAAGAAGAATCTGACATTGACTTCCATTTAATTGTTGTAAAAAAAAGAAAAGGAGAGCCATTTTATTTAGAGATTTTATTATCAAATATTAATTATTTTACCAAAAAGTTTACAACAGATTTTACTTTTAAATAGAACAAAATAAAAATAACTAAGGAAAAATTATTTTACTTAAAACAGATTTTTGAATTATGAATTTAATTGTAAATGATGCAGGAACAATTTTTAAAAACTAAATATTTGATTTTATAATTTTATTTTTTCTATTGAGTTTAGGAATAACTGTATTAACTTTATAATTATTTCTTAAGGTTTTTGTTTGCCTTTAAGGATTAGCATTTAGACCTAGAACTAGTCTAAATAGGGTTGTTTGGTATATATTTTTAGCAGACATGGATGACTAATTAAAATTAAATGTTTTAGTTTCTCTCTATAGTTATGTATTTGCTTGATCTTTAAGGGTTTTGATGTATAATAATGTTTTGTTTTGTATTATCAAATTATAATCATTGAAAGTCGAAGAGGATGTATTCACAGTGAAGGATAATTTTTGATAGAGGTAGTTCTTCTCGAAGAATGTTATGTTGGAAAATTTCGCTATGGATGAAGGTTTTCAAATGAGAAGATTCTACTCGAATAATGATATTTTAGATGTTTTCATGGATAATTTGAACTCAAAGATCAATTTCTTACAACTTAGAAAAACTTATACATTAGCAATTTTGGGAAATTAAATATTTTTTATAATTTATTTTTTTATTAAGTTTTGTGATCCATATATTAACTTTATAATTGTTTCCAATGATTTTTTTTCTTTTTTAAAGATTAGGTTTTAGATCTAACACTAGTATAAATATGGTTATTTGACTTGTATTTTTAGTAGACATAGATGACTAAAACTAAGTATTGTGGTGTCTTCTTATAGCTATGTCTTTTATCCGTTTCGAGGGTTTTGAATTGTCATATACCTCATGGGTCTTGAAGAGTTTTGACATGTAATAAGTCTCATTACCATTTGTTTCTGACTACATCGGCTGATATCATAACCTTATGATTCCTGATGTTAAAGAATGAAATTGAGAAACAAATATCAATTAGGAAAAAGAAAAGAAAAACTCGAGTCAACCAAGTTAACTTGTCAAACTCACAATTTGAATCATGAATTTAGGATAACCCCACAAAAAGTAAATTAAAAACAATTATGAAGCCCAATTCCAATAAACATAATATTGAAGGATAAAATTAAAATTGAAAAAAAAAACATAGATTAGAAAAAAATAAAAGGAAGGAAATAAAACACTATTCTAATTAATAGTATTATGTGTGGAAGGGTACAATAAAACTCTCTCTTCTTTTAGTTTTTTTTTTATTAATATTAATGAGCTTATAAACCATCAAAAACTCCTTTCTATTCTTTTTATTTAAAAAACCAAAAATATCTATGATAATGAATGTTAGTAAGTTAGATTAAATTATGAATTAGATTCTCTAGTTTGGAGAAATAAATTAATTAATTTGTCTTTTATTTAGAATTTTGATCAGTTTAGACCACCTTTAATTTAATATTGATTTATTTTAAAAATTGTTCATTTCTCATTAACCTTTTCATAATATATATTTATGTTTTTTTTTCATTTTTTCGAACAAAAAAATTGAATAATTTGGAAAAGTACGTGAAATGAACAAAAAATAATAGTTAATTAGTTTTTGAAGCAGGAGGGATTAATTAATTTATTTCTCAAAACTAGAGAGATTAATTTATAATTTATTTTTAATATAAATTATTGTTTAAGTGAGATAATTTTTTAGTTGAAATAGTTATGATATAAAAGGTTTCTATCTCTACTACATATATATATATATATATATATATATTAATTAAATTAAGAATTTCAGAGTAAGGTAACGCAGGTTTATAAAAGTTTCAAATTCAAGGAAATTATAATACAAGATAGCTCTTATAATTTACGGCCAACTGGAAAGGGAGGTAAAATAAACTTTTTCCTAGGTTTTTTTCTTTTCCTCTCACCACAACTCTTACAAGTTCCCATTGTGCTAGGGTCGCATGAAGGGGTTATAGCAAAGCAGATATGAATCAAGACGAAGAAAGGTTGTCATGGTGGTTGCTCATTGGCTAATATGGTCGATGTTGGAGGAGGAAAGTGAAGCACGGTTGTCGTGCTTGTGAATGACAAGAAGGAAAAGAGGAGAAGGGAAGAAGAAGAAGAGGGGAGGAAGAGGGGATGCTTAGCATCACTGGTAGTTATCCGTAGTGGAGAGAGAATGAAAAATAGCTAAAAATTTGAAATTATAAAAAGAAGTAAAAATACCTTAAAAATATAGAAAACTTCTAAAATGACTAACATTTGGGAAAAAATAATGATTTTTTTTTTATGAAAAATGCATTTTTTTGTTAATTTTTGAAATTTTATTAGAATATTTAGAAAAAAATAATTGGGATTCAAAATTAAGCTAGAACCTTGCACATTAAATTAATATATTAATACAAAATATCTAATAAAGTATAAATTATTAATGTTCACACATGTTATAGGTAAAACCAAGTTTATCTAGGTTCAAATCCTTGTTCTATTATATAGTTGTTTTATATTTTATTAACTTAGAAGGATATTTTCATCGATTCATATTAAAATTATTTAATTTCTATTTACATGAACATCAATTTTAACTAAAATAATTAGAAGGTTATTTTTTTATAGAAAGGTAATAAGGTGTAAAGGATTGCACTTACAACTATGTTTGTTGGCAAAAGGTAAAGGATTCTTTGAATGCAATATATTTTGTTTTATAACTATGGACAATTTTTTCATATAAAGAAATACGTTTTACAATTTGTGTGGCCACTAAAAATTATTAGGAAATAGAAAGAAAATTAATTTGAAGAAGAAGAAAAAGTAAAAGAAGGAAAAATATTATTTTTTATTTGTTTCAAGGAAAGCAAGGGAAATCAAGTTTTACTTTTTGTAATACATTCATGTAAAGAGAAAAAAAATAATTTTTAGAATATTATTGTAAATATCAAAATGATTGGTATTGATTAGCAAGTTCACTTATTTTAGAGTGAAATCTATTTTTCTTGTTGAAATGTCAATACTAACTTCACCAATGTAATTCAATTGTGAGAACTATGCCTATTGGAAAGTGAAGATGAAAGCTTTCCTCAAATCACAAGACAAGAACTTAGTTTAATATGAATGGACCAAGCCTGAAACGTCTTTTAGTGATTGGACTAAAGATGAATACAATGATTGTAATTGGAATAATAAAGGCTTGAATTTAAAAGAATCTCCATGTGTGAGATAGCTAAGGAAGTTTGTTATATTCTTGAAGTTACTCACGAGGAAACCAGGACAGTAAAAAAATTTCAAATTATATGTCGTGACCTGATTCCCGGGTCCCTGTCTGGCAATGCAAACATAACACCTCAAGGTGCCCTGCATACGCTAAACCTCGGAACTTACACATTTGATATCATAAAAATCATAAAATGATACAAAGATAAAACAAAATATCCAAAACTCAGGAATTCAATAAATAAATTAAAATTGGACTCTTTCATAAATAATCCAAAATGAATTCAAAACATAATTAAAATCATTATATGCAATATCTATGAATAACAAATAAAAAATAAACTAGAGGCATCGAGGAACAAATGAGGCATACCAACTTAAGAAGCAGGAAGAACATAGCCAAAAGATTCTGCTACCAAAATTGAACTAAAGACCTGAAAAATATGAATGGAGGGGTGAGTCCAAACACTCAGTGAGAGGTAATAACTATAATACATGCTAATATACATTTTAAGATAAGTAAATTCAGTTACATAAATCAAGTACCGAACAAAACAGGTATATCAAAGGTACCATATTATATAATGTATAAAAAAAGTATGCATGTCAGAATTACCTATCATATTACTAACATCCTACTCATTAACTAGGGAACACACACACACACACACACACACACACACATAATTGTGGAATCTACATAGTACTGACACTCTACTCGCTAGCTAGGAAACATAATACCTTTTGCACATAGGCTACCAACTCTCTATTAGAATGGAGTAACTAGCTACCCTCTGTAAGTCTGAAGTTTCTAACAATGGTCTAAATAGGGTAACAAGAATCATGAGCTCAAATGAACAAATAACATGGATATAAAATCCATGGTTTATCATCAAGATTCACAATATAAGCATGGTCAAATTTGAATGAATATAAAGGATACATGGACCATGTTCAAATCAAACAAACATATGGTGAGTATTTCAGAAGAAAACAAAATAACAATAACAATAACAATAACTAGTCAGACTTATATAATGAACAATAACAATAATACTCATTATTTCACACCAACACACACACACACACACACACACACACACACACACACACACACACACACAATGTATAATAGAAATAATTTCACTCACACCGAAAAATAGAGAAAAAAGATAAACGAATGCAAAACCATAGATTATTGAGGCTCGCTAGGAGAAACATCAGCAAAACTTATAACGGATATGGAAAACACTAAAAAACAACTCAAAGCAACATAACACAAAAGATTAAAACCGTAAACTTAGAGATCAAATTGTAATAATAAAGTCGAACTGAATTCACTTGATCGATTCCGAACATAACTCAAACTGATCGAACCTAGCAGACCCGATTAACTGTCATTACAGGGTTAATCGGCTATAACATGTGAATCGGTCGACTGGTTGGTCAAGATTTCCAGAATCTTGACCTGCTAACCAAAAATCTGCAGAACCCAAAAGTAATAGACATTCTGTTCTTCAATAAACTCATATTCCGGACATCAACCCAATTCATTTAAGTCCAACTAACACCCTAATACATAGATTAAATCTCTTAAATCATCCATATATCAAATCAATATATATTAAACATCTTAAAACCCTAAAACACTTCCTTAATTCATGAATAATCAAATCCCAAATCAAAAACTTAAAAGAAGGTAGTCATAATACTTACTTGCTTCCCCAACCCTTCTTAAAATCCAAAAGCTTAAGTTTAAAGTAAGTTGAATCCCTTGGTATTTTGAGAGAGAAGTCACGGTAAGAGAAGGAAAAAAAAAACCTCTGGTCACATACCTTTATATATATATATATATAGGTTTGGTTTGGTTTTTGGGTTGACTTGGGTTTAGGCTTGTGTTTGGTCCAAGAATTTGGGTCTTACATTACAAATGTTAACCTTAAGATTTAAAGAGATAAGAATGTTGGAAGATGAATCTGTTAATGAGTTTTATGTAAAAATTAAAGATATTATAAATTTCAAATTCAATCTAAGAGAAAAAATAGAGCAGTTGTAAATTGTAAGAAAGATTCTAAAATCCCTACCTGAAAGATTTCGACCAAAGGAAAGCCATAAAAGAAAGCAAGGATTTGAACACTATATGTGTAGAAGAATTGGTAGATTCCTTATAAACTTATGAATCTACATTGCCTCATAAAAAAAAGGTAAGTCCATTGCATTTAAATCTATTAAGAAATAATATGATTATTCCTTTGATGATGATTTTAATAATGAAGATATTGCTCTCATAGCTACGAAATTCAGAAAATTAAGTTTAAGAAAAAAAAATGGTAATGATTAAAATTTTTTTTTCCAAAAGAAATGAGTTAGAAAATGGAAGTAAATGTAAAATTAAATCTAAGGAAAGAGTTAAGTGTTTTGAACAATTGAACAATTTTATAATTGAACAATTGCAAGTATTATCAAACAAGTATAATAATTTTACTAGTAAGTGGGAAAAAATATTGATGTTGTTGACAAGTTGCTAATGGATATGCAACAAGATATTATACAGGTTAATTATATACTTGTTCAACTCGACTTGGATGTCGAACAAGTGCATTAGTTTGTTGTTGGTGAAGATAAGAACTAGGATTAGTGCCAAACCAGGAGGGGACAATGATGCATGCAAGGGATGCAAATGAGAAGCAGAAGGAGAAAACAAGTAGCCAACCAGCTAACTGTCATAATTGTTTTTGCTTTACTAGAATTTTTCTGATTTTTAATTATAAGTAATGAATATTAAATATTCTGGTCTGTAATAACTATGATATTGTTTTTTGTAACATAAGAACCTTTATGTTGAATATTTGATGCACTTTGAACTTGATATATATAATTGTATAACAATATCTTATATATGATAGTTTTTTAATATATTATGAATTGTTATGATACAATATGCTGCATGTAGTGTTTTTTAAATATGTTATGAACTGTTTACATGAAATATATTAAGATCGATTAATTAGGATGATGTTGCATAAATATTATTATATTAATTTTTCTCATGCTACTTGTTTCAAAATTCTCAAAGTAAATGACTTATTAATATCCTTCTCCTTACTTTTCTTCCACTTACTTTCTCTTAGTACATTCACGCTATTACTAATTATTTATATATATCCGTATTAATATACACCTAAAATGATTACTTGAGAGCAAATTTTTTGCTTAACTAGCACAACTTCCAATCATTCTCCTAATGAATGCACTTTTTTAAAATGAGTTTTTCAATTGAGAATGAATCTTTCACATTATTAACTTCAAGGTTGGAGCATGTGTATTTATAATGTATTTTTTAATTAAAAATATATTTAAATGATTATTTTTTAGATTTTTTTAATTTTTTATTGAAAAATATTAATTTAATATTTTTTAAATATAATTTATTTAAAAGATATTTCAAACTACAAAATCAACACGCTTTGACGACGTGAGGTTTCTATAGTTAGGACCTTCCAAAGAGAAAAAAGCCACGTATAGAAAATGAATTTAGCTTTAGGGCATTATAGCAAAATAACTTTTGTCTGGTTTTGAAACAGGTGGTCATTCTTGGTGTAATTTTGATGTTCTTGGATTATATGATGATTAACTCTTGAGCAAGCATTTCACATTCGGGATCGATGGAGTAACAATAAAATATTGTAAATCATCCTAAGATTCAAACGTTGAACAATTCAACAACATGAGGAACAAAAAATTATTTACAAGTTGGAGTGAAACCTCCAAGATTGCAGGGCAAAATTATACACTATGTGTTGTTATCTTCAAATATCAAAAGCAACGCGTAAGTGAGAATGAAGCACTTGATGAATCGACACATAAAAAGATTATTTTCATAAAAGATAATACTCTGCACGTTAGAAACAAAGTAGCAGGTACTATGGTGTTAAAAAAATAACACAAGTTGGAAGAAAATAAAAAAGGAAAAATACACGTTGCCAACTATTAAGTATTGTATAAGGTTTCACGCTGACGCCCCAGACCTCTATATATAGCCCTGGTTCGTTCCTTTCCAAAGCACCATCCCTAGAACTCACTTCTTCCTTCTTTCTATCTTGTTTTCGACTGCAAAGCTCTTCCTTTCTATCTTGTTTTGCTTACTTTTCAATGGCCGGTGGGCTTAAGGCATTGTGGGCGTTGTCTGTGGTGTTGCTGGTGTCAAACTGGCAACACTGGACTTATGGAAAGGCCACGCCTCAAGTTCCTTGCTACTTCGTCTTTGGAGACTCCTTGTTTGACAATGGAAACAATAACTACCTTACCACACCTGTTAAAGTTAATTATCTGCCTTATGGAATAGACTTTCCTTTGGGGGCTACAGGAAGGTGTAGCAATGGCCTCAACATAGCCGACACCATTGGTCTGCATGCAGTTTGCTCTCCTCTCTTATAATACAACATAACACTTTCGTTTTGCTTTACTTAACGGGCAATAATTATTCTCCTTAGGAAGTTATTATATTAAATTTAGAAATCGGGCCAAGTCTGCTACTGATACTTTTGTTGCTGAGATTTACAATTTTTATAACGTAAAAAATCACTTACTGGTACCAATTTTACTAGCTAAGGCTATGCTATATATATATATAATACGCGCGCGCATGAGCTTGTAGCTCAATCAGTATCCATTTTTCCCTTCTCCTAAGGCTATGCTATTGAACTAACTTGTATTGTTTTGTTTCAGCTGAACAATTAGGTTTCGACAGTTTCATCACGGAATTCGGTGTCGGAGGTTTCACTAATTCCCTAGATGGTGTCAATTACGGATCTAGTGGAGCTGGCATTCTTGATGAAACAGGATATCTTTCGGTGATTATTAATTATCATACACATGCCTCTATTGAAAGCTCTTGTTGATTAAAAAAACTATTAGAATTGTTTTGTATGGTTTTGGAGAAGTTGTGTTTATTTGTGGGAAATAGAAAACTAAATAAAACATATTTTCTAATTGAAAATATAATTTTTTTTCTCTAGAAAATGCTGGTTTTCTATTTCTCCAATTCTATAGAAAAATGAAAAAGATCGAAAAAGGTTATTTCCCAAATCATAATACCAGATTTTTTATGTTCGTTACTTCTATTATTTTTTTTCAATATAAGCCAAACAAGCTCTTATTTTCTATTTTAAATAATTTATATTTAACAAGCTCTTATTTTCTTATTTTCTCATAAAATAGTCTTTCTAGTTGTGTCTTAATTTCTATCATTGCCACTCCTCTCTCTATAATCAATTTTAGTTCTAGTAATATTGGTCAACTTATTTCTTTCAATTAAAAAAAAATAAAATTTCTTACATAGTTGAGCATATGAAGTTTGGAATCATGTGTGTCCTTTGGCAACACTAACTATATATATGTGTGTGTGTGTGTGTTTCTTTTTGTGTACGCCAGAGAGATCTGTTTACCATGAATATTCAGTTATATAATCACAAGATAACTGTTTCACGCATTGCCAAACAACTGGGAGGCGATGACGTTGCTAAGAAGTACCTGAGCAAATGCATATATGTTTCTGATATGGGCCATAACGACTACCTCAACAACTATTTCTTGGATACCTACAACAGCAGCGAGATATACAATCCTGATGAATATGCAAAACATCTCATTAAGACTTACAAAACTCAACTGGAGGTGTCTCTTTTAAGACAATAACTAATTAATGTCTGATCTGATTAGAAACTAACTAGGAGCCCCTCTTAATCCCGTTTTCCTTCCTGCCAGGATCTGTATTCTACAGGAGCGAGAAAGATAGCCGTGTTTGGTCTTATTCGGGTAGGATGTATGCCGTCCAACATACAACAATATCCTAATGAACTAGATGACAGTTTATGTGCGTACAAGCTCAACGATGATGTTAAGATTTTCAACAGTCTGCTTCAAACAATGCTCGAAGAGCTTAATGAAAAGCATAAAGATGCTGTATTCACCTACATAAACTCTTACGATATTGATTCTGACGTAACAAATGCAGGTACTAATAAATTTCTCTTTCTTTCCCTCTATTTTTTTCTTCGTTTTCTTCTCTGGATTCGGGAGAATGGTTGAAGACAGACATTTTCCTTTAGTTAGTCCTTCGTTACTAATATTACTCTTGCTTCAATATTCCAGGTTTCAAACATACCCGTGAGAGCTGTTGCCAGGTACTAAAATCTGGTGCCGTCCCATGCCAATCCCTTTCCGTCCCATGTGCCAACAGGAGTGAGTATGTGTACTGGGACGGGGCCCATTTTACTGAAGCTAAAGCTTGGGCCTTCGGAAAAAGAGCATTTAAACGGCAGTTACCTAAGGATGCACACCCATATGATATCAGTGAGCTAGTTAAGCTAGAGCTTCATGATAATGATGTTAACAATGTCAACCTTGCTCAGCTCTAATGTAGGACATGAATGTCCAATAAGCAGTACTAGGCGTGATTAATGAAGGACTGTGATTGTGAGGGTAATGGAAAAACATGTGTTTCTATTATCTTGCATGATAATAAAAGTTGAGTGAATAAAAATATCAGACACATGACAGACCACTTGGCTGTCATGTTTCTGTTCAAAGACTCTCATCTCTTTGGCAACTTACATCGTATTGAAAATTGCATTTATGTGTTCCGAAAGATTTCATAATTTTATCATGAACAGAATCAATCAATGTCTTCATAATTAAGCCTGGTAGCCCAAAGATTATTACATCATAATTTCTGTTCAAAGACTAGTTAGGTGATGATTATAACCGGTAATTGTTGTTTTATAAAATGTTTTTTATTTTAAAATATATTAAAATAATATTTTTTTAATTTTTAAAAATTATTTTTGATATCATTACATTAAAATAATCTAAAAATATCAAAAATATATTAATTTAAAACAAATTAAAATTAAAAAAATAAAAAAAAATTTAAATTTTTTTCCAGTGCCAGTGTCAAACGCTGCTTTAAAACTCATCAACAATCCTACCATATCTTGTTAAATTGGCATGGATCCATGCTACATAAGAAATGGATTGGACTGAAGGTGAACTTTGTCCAACGCAAGGTTTTGGACCGTGCAAGATGGACACAAACATTGTAGTATGGTTAGTGTCAATACTCTGTCTTTTAAATGTATTAGGGAGATTTACTTTGGTGGGCTCATAAATGCCAGTTGAAGTAGTTTAGCTCAAAATAGTCTATTTTTTTTTAACCCATTTGTTAGCATTGCATCTTGCTTCTTACACCTATTTTACTTAGGCTGGTATTGTATTTTGAAAGCTCTTTAAAAAAAATTAAAAAATTAAAAAATTTATATATATATTTTTAATTAATATGTTTTTTATATTTTCAGATCATTTTGATGTGCTGATATCAAAAATAATTTTTAAAAAATAAAAAAAATTATTTTAATATATTTTAGAATGAAAAGCACTTTCAAAAACAATCGTTACTATACTTATAAACACCCTTTAATTCTCTAATTAATTTGCTGCTAATTTTATAAATTAAAACATTAACTTCTAGTATTTTAATGGATTTTCTAACCTGTCACTGATTCTTGAAAACCCTCCACACATACTTTTATTCTCTTAGTCACTTAAAAAGACAAGCTGCTCTCTAAGCCCCCACACCTCCAACCCCTTTCTACATGCCATTTATGCATGCAATACCGCAAGCATCCCATTTTTTTTTATATTCTATGATTAGAGGCAGGGCCGGATCCAGGCTTAAAAGGGTGGGTCGACAGACACCACTAGAAAGACAAACAAATGAATAGAGTAATATTTTATTAGAATTTTATTGTCGTTATAGGTTTCCTAATTTGACACCACTGAAATTAATACAAAGTGTAATTAAGCCTATAAAATGAATTTCCTTTCTAATGTGTCTTCTCTTTTTTAAAGCATCAGTAAAATCCGCATACTAATTATTTAAAAAAAAAACATTTTTATTCCATCAAATGAAAATTTCTCAAAAAGTTTATTGTAAAATTCATTTTTTCCCCCTAAAAACTGGTGTAAAATTTTCTTAGAAAATTCTTAGTTATATGTTGCCTTCCTATGTATCTCATTTTCCCCTCTCATTTCGAATATTTTCTCCTAAGTTTACTATTTTCTTGCTAATACAACTTCAGTATCAAAATTGTATATTCTTTCATAACATTTACCTTGTCATATTTTTATATATGATTAAGCAGAACACCATCTATTTTAATTAGAAACGAATTGTATATTTTAAGTATTATTTATTTATTTATCTATTGTATTTTACTTTAATATATAACATTAACAATAAAATTATCATTTAGTATTTTCAAAATATAAGGCCCTCCATGGACAACTATTTCAAACATTTCACTGTATGTTTTTTTAATTCATTTCATTTTGCATATATTTAATAATTTAATGTAAAGTACTTTGAGATATTATTTTTTTTCAATTGGTGGTTATAAATTCACCTCACTCATAAAAAATTATGAATCTACCATTTAATCGTTAAGGACATATTGATAAATTATAGGTAAAATTATAAAATTTAGTTGTCACTTAGTTTTATAATAATTAGAAAACTGTAGCTAGTCTTTTAGAGATTCTAGGTAAAGGGTTGTTTATGTAATATAAAAGATAACAATTATTTTATACATCCTATCTAATATAAACTACATTGTTGCTTAATTTAAAAAAAAATATTTATTGTATTTAGGAATTGACTAAACTAACATGTTTTTATTTTAAAATTAAACTAAAAGAATGATTTTGAATTTAATCCTAAAAATGACTTGATCTACACTTGATAAAAGACAGGTGTTGGACCTGTGGTGATGGTGAGTTATTGATAGGCATGAGCTCATTTCAAATTATATTGATTAAAATTGATGAGCTTAAAAGCCAACACTTATTCCCAATGGGTTTATTTGGGATCACGTTGATCAAATCCAAACATACTCACAACATCAAGAAAAATATTTCAAACACAAAAACAAGTAACAAATATAAACATTTCTTCAATTCAAGTATCTGATAGTCAACATTGAATGATATGAGCTAGAAGTGGGTCATCTGATCCAAGGTTGATATTTTGGAATAAATGAATACACCACCATAAACACAAACAAATATGAAAAAGATAAAATATGTACTTGTCAATTCAAATATTCGATAGTCAACATCTAAAGATATAAGCTGAGAACAGATCATCTAATCTTAGTTTGAGATCTCAAAATAAATAATAATTTATACACAACAACAAACACTTAAACATCAAAATGACAAAAACATGTATTTACCAATTCAAATGTCCAATAATCAACATTCAAGGATAGGATCCAATAATGAGTCATTTTATTTTGGGTTGAGTTCTCGAAATAAATAGCAGTTAATTCATCATAACAAATACAAACAAACATGATAACAATAAAAATGTTTTTCGTCAGTTCAAATACTTTATAATCAACATCCAATGATAGGAGTCGATCAAGGTTCATCTAATCCTAGGTTGAATTGTTGAAGTAAATGACAACAAGTACACAACACAACTTGAAAACAAACATAAGATGTAAAACATAAAATTGATTGAAAATCTATATTTTAGAATAAACATCGCAACAAATAAACAAATATACACGCATTAGATTTCCACACTGTGACCAAACCATTATACCTCGGCTAAACCGGTTGCAACCAATCCTCCTAACCCTAATACAAGGTATTGATTCCAACCTTATGTCACCTTAAAAATAAATCCCTAGTGGTATTATACCCCTAAGTTACCACTCATCTGTGGAGACCATAACACTTCAAATATTTTATCACAAATGTCTAAAAAAACCATAACATTTTTAAAAACTAATCAAAATCAAATATTTCATCATAGTATTCATAAAAATCAATAACATGTTAAAAATTATTTAAAATAAACAATACAATACATTTGAAATTCAAAAAGACCTTCGAGAGCAGCTAGGGTTAACCGGAAGCTGCTGGAACAAAGGAGTAGTAGTGTTGACAAACCGGGTAGTGTTGGCATATAATCCATATCGTACCCTCCTTGCGGAGGCTTGACGCTTGGCGATATTTTTTGGGCGATGTTTTGGAATGGTTTTTGGTTGGTTTAGGGAGTTGCCACCTACCATTATGGTTACTAAGAATCGTAACTGGTCTTTCAAAGATTCTAGGCAAAGAACTTGTTAAGTAAATGGAAGGTATTAACATCCATAGTGCGTTTTACCTAAGTGCAGGAGTGTTGAAGTAATAAATAACCCGGCAAGACCGGGGTCAAACCATAGGGAGGTGAACTATATAAATTATAAATAATAATAATAATAATAATAATAATAATAATAATAATAATAAAGATTTAAAGAGGACTTTGAGATATGAAGACTAAACAATGTTAAAAATATTTGTCAAGGTTAGAGGATCTACTAATGGTATTTCAAATAAATATAATATAAACTCTTTTTATTACTCAACTGGAAACAACACATAAAGGAGGTTCCAATCGGATGATTTATCGTTATTAGCTCATTATAAATTATTAACATGATCATATTAATCATCTTATCTAAGTAACACCATACTTGTAAATATTGTCAGGTATTTATGATGCTAACTTATGTTAACAACAAATCAAGTTCCTCGCATAACAACGATGTTGGCCGAAAACTATGAAGGATCAAGCATTTGATGTACCAAGTGTTATACAACACAAATCTAGATTAACCATTTAACAAGCAAGATATTAAGAATTAGTAAGATAAAAAGATAAAACATGTTAATAACAATCTTTCTTGAATATAAACATTAAAGTTCATGTTGAGTTTATATTATACATATTCTAACACCATTAAAGAAACATTTTCACCTTGACATAATTAACTTAGCTAAACATAATAAAGAAGAAGAACATAAATAAACTAGATAAGAACATAGTTATGATGAAAAGCATAAACGAGAGATTAATGAAAGCAAAACTTAAGCATTACAAAAATATAAAGAAAGAAAGCAAGAACATGATCTTGATCTAAAAACCAAGATGACTAAATACATGGCAAATGCCTCCTTTTATAGGCTAAAATTCGGAACTATTGATTGGTTAACAAACTATTTAGTTGATGGCCAACCATTGACTTGGTGGCTGGTTTTTGACATTGTTGGCTGGTTATTATATTGTTGACTAACCAAAACGTCATTGCTAACATCAGAATTCGAGCGCATTGTATTCATGAAAGTTGTGGGCAATTGTCTCAGCTTTCCATACATATAAACCAGACCTAAATCCAAGGTTTACAACTCCAGTTATGATCCAATAACCGAATGGTTTTCCAGTTGGAATTGAACCAGCATCTCTTCTCTTAGCCCTTTCATTGTCTTTTCAATTTCAATAGTTAATCGCATCAATCAATCCTTTGAATTGTGGGATAAACCTGCATTTAAAATAAGCATTTACCATAAATTAAAGATATCTTATATTATCAGACTTGTTATTATAAAACATACTTTAGTTAGATACTTTAAATGCAATATGATGATATAAAGTCTTAATGAGAATGTACTTTTAAGTACTAATCAAGTTTCTTTCAAGATAAACTTGGAATTTTTTAAATCGCTTCATTCCAAATAATCTTTCAAATAAAATTCTTTATGGTTTTTATCTTTATATTATAAATGAATGAGTTGTATTACTCCCAATAATATTTCGAATATTACCCTTAAATAATTTTTTATCCTTATATTAAGGGTGAATAATAATAAATTATTATCCCTAATAATATTTTAGATATTAACTCTTTTGTAGGTTTTTTGTCCTTATCTTAAGAGTGAATAAAATATTCTCTTGCCAAAAATAAATTTTTAATATTTTTGAAATATAGACCAAAATTCTTTGGAATTTTACAAACTTATTGTAAAATTCATGCAATATATTTTTTGAAACATGCCTAAATATTTTAGTTTTCTTTTTATATGCTCAAATAATTTTTAGGATTTTTGGCCATATGCAAGGAAAAAAAATAAAATATTTTCTTATTATTTTTTTAGACTTTGTTTGGCAAAACCCGTTTTTCTTTGTAATAAAATTGTCAAAACAGGCCTAAGAATTGTTTGTCAAACACACCCTTAAACCAAAATTCCCTTTATCAAAACAATGGCAAACCAAACAGGTCCTTAACCCTTTAACTTGATTTTGACCCAATCCGGTTGACCTGAAATCTTTGGTTCGACCATAAGTCGAACCAAAAACATTGGAATGACCCAAAAACTAAACCAAAATTGGAATAAAACTTAAAATGAATCAAACTTAAAAACAATAAAAAAACACAAATTTTTTTTACCAAAAACATATCAAAAGCAGAAAAAAAAACTCAAGAACACGAAGAATATTCAAGGCGAACCTAACAACATGAACACTAATCTAGGCCAGATTTCATGAAATCCGAAGCACAAAAAAGGAAATCAATCACTAAATAATAATCAAGCATCAAACATCGATCATTATTAACCAATAATCATGATTTAGTCAAAATAGGTTTTGGTTCAAAACCAAAATTCTGGGATTAAAAACCCTTAGAAAACTTGTTATTAATGCAAACTAACCCTAGATTATTAATTAATCAAGTCACACAAAGTGTCATGTGCAAAGAAATGGACCAAAACTGGTCAAAATCATAGAGCTAAGGTAATGTTCTTCCCAAGAATATAAAGAATGCTACCCAAAGAACCCAGAAAAACTCAGCACACTATTAAACTCAGAACTAGCCTTTTAGGCTTCTAAAACATGTTGTTTTTTGTCCTCACAATCCATATTATCAATACTAAGCATAGTTGATCAAAATAACTAACAAAAAACATTAAATCATCAAAATCATGCATTAGGTTCCACCTTCCATAACTGCAGCCCTAATGACAGCCAACAAAAACATCAAATTTCACTTCAAAACTGACTCTTTAAACATTTGAGACCCAAACCAAACTCAGGAACCAAATACATGCACTAACAAATTAGAAAAAAGCATCAAACACCCATTGCCACTTTTTGGAAGAAACCAATACTATTTTATTTTATTACAATCAGTCACTAACATATTGTCTTGACATCCAGTAAAATCAACAACAACTCTAAGCACGATGTAAATAGTAACAACAATATTTTTATATACTAACTGAAACCAAAACAACAATCAATGCTATAAAAAAAATACTTGGAAACATCATCAAACATGCATGAACAAGCTAGAGATATGTCTCATGGACATCATCTACTAAACTAAGCGAAGGTTTTATACCTTTCAAGCTCTAGCAAATGTTGCTACCCTTTCTTTCCCAAGCTTGTTATTTTTTTCTCAAATTTGAGGAAATCTTTGCGTTGGGCTCTTAAACCTTTACACTTAGAGTTTCTTTATCCTATCTTCCTCAATTTTCTTCCTTTCTTTTCTCTGCCCCCTCTGCCTTGATTTTGCAAGGGTATTTATGTGGTTTCAAACTAGGATTTTGATGGATTCAATCAAAGATTGATCATCATTCATCAATGTTTGGCCTTCTAATCGAAATGGAATGGTTTTGGACAAATGTTAACAGCTAGAAACTCTTTTCTTTGTTGGTTTTGCAATTGTGGTTTTATAACAAACTCAAAGATGGTTTTTTGCAAAACTTTGAGGCCAATGTAAGTTTTTTTGGCCTTCTAATCTTAAGAGAAGGGTTTTAAATTCTTAATAAGAACCCTCTAAGCATTTTTGAAGTGTGAACACTTGAAAAAGATTAGTGGTTTTACAAAATAGGTATCATAGTCACTGATGACTGAGTTACACACTTTCAAAGCTTCGTTAGAGCAACTCCGACGTCATTGTTATTGCGAGACCACCTAAAGTTAGTAGAGGAGGTGCACACCTTCCGTTTGGATCCAACCTTACTTGATTTGGAAGTCTATAGCTTCAGATCATTCACTTAAAGGTACCAACTCGATCAGCCCAGAATATAAAAATGTAATGAGAGCTGGTTGAGGACAAGATGTTGTTGAGATCATTGAAGAAAATGAGAAGTAAATGTTTGATGAGAGTATCTAATCTTTGTAGATGAGATGTTTCTTAGTCGAATGGTGATAGTTATAGCCCTGAAGTGTTCAGAAGCGCCACATTCATTTGCCTAAAAATGCCTACTCAATTATTCAAAACTACCGAGGAAGAAAATACACAGTGGCCAAATGACTTGTCGTCTAAGTTAAACCTTAAAAATTTGGGTTCAATCCCTATTATTTTAATTTCTTTTAATTGCACCCATAATTGCCTCTCAAGTTTTTAATTTCATGCAATTTAATCCCTACCAAACTCAATTGTGAGCCCCAAAGTTGATCGCTTGTTTCATTTTAGTCCTTGGTTATGAAATTGTGAATTTTGACCTTCAATTGGTCAACAAACTTCGAATTTCTTCAATTGGACCCCTAATTTCATCAATTTCAACCCTTGCATTCACACGTCTTTTCGATTTGGTCCTTGGTTTTGGATTTCTTCAATCAAGTCCCTAATTGCCTATCAAACTTCAATATTTATACACTTAAGCTCCTAATTTGACCAAATTAATTCTTTTTAAAATTGCAATTTGACTCCCATACTTTAATTTCCTCTAATTAAAGTCTAAATTGACTTTGAAAATCAATATTTCTTGTAATTAAGCCCTCAATAAATTCAATTAATCTTTGAAAAATTCTAAATGAGTCCTTAAACATCTAATTTTGAATTTTCCTCCTTACATTAAAATTTTATTGCCAATAGGGCCTTTATCAATCAAAATGTTGTTAAATTTTTTGATCTTGTATATTTTGATCTTTTTCAACCAGTCTTTGAAAATTTTCTGGTCATTCTTCATGTTCTTCATACTAATGTATATTGTTTTTGCCAACTTTTTCTTCATTTTTTTGTATTTTTTATTTTACAATTTTTTATATTTTGTGGGGTCTGAAAATGGGTAACGACAAATGCCCTCTTTTTACAATACTTACGAAGCAAAGACTTGTCAAATGCTTTGAGTAGTAAGTTTGTAAAGACAAATGAATTGTTCTTCAAACCTAATCTTCTCGGAGCTTTAGTTTGGTTGACTTGAAACTCTGTTTTCATAGCAATCCCCTTCAAACAGAATAATTTTCGAATTATTTCCATCGAGAAATGAATCATGTCATCTTGACAACTTTTGTTCTCAGCTCAGCTAACCTGAAATCCTGCATCTCAGTGATTCCCTTCAACTACAACTTTGGTTTTACATCTCGGTTAATCTGAAATCTTAATCTGGTTATTCTTTTTTAATTAGAACCAAAATCTCTGTCTTCAACTCAGTTGACCTGAAATCCTGAATCTCAGTAATCCCCTTTAACTAGAACCAAAAATATTTTTCACAACTCGGTTAACATGAAATCTTAATTTGATGATCCCCTTTAACCAAAACCAAAATCTTTATCTACAGCTTGGTTAACATGAAATCCCAATCTAGTGATTCTCTTTAACTAGAACAAAAAATCTCTATCTTTAGATCAATTGACCTGAAATCCTGAATCTCAGTGTTTCCCTTCAACTAAAACTAAAATTTGTCTCTTGTGCTCGGTTAACTTGAAATTCCAATATGGTAATTCCCTTTAACCACAACCAAAATTTTTGTTTTATGCTCGGTTAACCTGAAAACTCAATCTGATGATCCCTTTTAACCAGAACCAAAATCTTGTTTATAGCTTGGTTAACCTGAAATCCTAATATAGCAATCCCCTTTAACCAAAACCAAAATCTTGTCTGTCACTCGATTAACTTGAAACCCTAATTTGGCGATCCTTTTTAACCAAAACAAAATCTTTACATATAGCTTGGTTAACCTAAAATCTCAATCTGAAGATTTCTTTAACCAGAACCAAAATCTTTGTATAGAGCTTATTTAACTTGAAATCCTAATCTAGCGATCCCTTTTAACTAGAACCAAAATCTTTGTCTTCAGGTCGGTTAACTTGATATCTCAATCTAACGATTTCTTTTTAACTAGAATCAAAATCTCATAGCTATTAGGAGAACTGTATTCTCATAGTTATTCTCTTATGCCACACTTTTCTGGCAGAGTCTTATCATCTCAGCGACTCATATTTTTGGATGAGTTAACCTGAAATTCTAAATTCAGTGATTCCCTTTAACTAGAACTATACAAAGATTCTTAATTGTTTTAACTGAATCCAAAATGTTTTGATTGCGAGGGTAGTTCCTTCACCGATTGCAAGGTTAACTTTCTTCTTCTTGATTTCTCAGCTCAGGAACTCCTTTTTTGTCATTCTTTGACTCATATGAGTCTGATTTTGAGAACTTTTCTGTAAAATAAAACCTTTTGCAATGTTTTGGGGTTAAATGCATGCATCCTTCCCTGGTTTGGAAACATAGATCTCCCCTTATTTAGTATCCTATGAACTCCTTCTTATGGTGCGAGCTCATTTATATTTGAATTTGTATACTTGAACTAGGATATATTTCATGTGCTACATCTCTTACCTAATTCATTCTTGGGAAGAAGTCTTTAGCTTTTGTTTCTTGTAGGGCTCCCATTGCTTTTCATCATGCTCTTGACAATGTTTTATTTGTCTTTTTTATTTTAAGGACTTTTTTTGGTTTTGTTTCAGCACATAAATCTTTTTCAAGAAGAAATCTTTAAAAGATTTGGTTTATCCATGAAAACTGAAACTTTCAATGTATGCATCAAAACAGTTTTTTAAGCAATTCCCTATTATGGTTTTATCAGTTTTAGAGTGTGAGTTATCTTTAGGTCAAGTTTTTACTAAAGGTGACCTTCTGTTTCAGTTCTCAAAACGATTTCAAGTATTTACTTTAAAATTTGTATAGAATCAAATTTTGCTTCATGTTAAAAAGTATGGTGCTTATATATAAGATGAATCCATAATTTATTATTTTATGTTTTTTAGGTTATTATTACATACAAGTTGTTACAAATATATACCCAAATGACTCCTGTCTCACACATATAATAATGTCGATTATGTCTGTCTTCTTTTTCCTTTTCTTTTTCTTCAAAACGGAATATGCGCAAACATTGATCAAGATGGCCTAGGCATTGTTGTATTTGTATGTGATATGGGCGTTTAAAATTTGGAATTTCTTATTGAGTCCTTATTCTTCATTATTTACAAGTTTTTTAAATGATTATTTCTGGGCTTTATAAACTAGCCATTGGAAAACTAGCGGTTTATGATCCTCGGAGGAAACTTATACAAACACGTATAGAAACCATTTTCATCCAATTCCAATCTCAAGTGTCCTCTCTTTCTCTTCTCTTTGAGTTTTTCCTAAACATAAATGGTGATTTTGAAATTCTCAAAATACCTCCTTGACCTTCTTTGTTTGAGAATAGATTTGCCCTTTGATTTTGGTAAAAATTGATCTTCACTGCTCTTGCTAGGGAGAAGGTCTTAAGCTACTCGTTTATTCTACATTTGACTGCACATCGTGGAGAATGGCTACAAACTAATTAATCCTGGAGAGCTTGAGTACCATAGTGTACCTTATGCACCAAACAATTCATTATTTGGCTAAACAATAGTGCTCTCCTTGTGATTTTGTGGATTAATTTGATGCTTCCAACCTTGCCTAATCTTAGTGAAAGGAGTACTTGGCTGTGCTGCCCTTATTTTTTGTGTCAATTTCAGTAGTGTTTATTTATTCTATAAATATGTAAAATATTTTTCATATACTATACTCTCTCCGTCTCATTATTATTGGCTTTTTTTAAAATAAAAAAAACACCAACAATGTATTAATTAATGCTGATTTTAGTATGTTATTCTTTTTCTACCTTTGTATTTATCTAACTCTTAATTTTGCATTTTAAAATTGTGAATTTAAAAAATGTTAATAGAAAAAAAATAGCTATTATAAAAACTTGAACTTATAAAACAATCAAATTTCAGTCTTGTTTGTTTTTATGTTTTAAAAGCATTTTTGAAAAAATTTAAATTTTTATTTTATTTTTTAAAATTAATATTTTTCGGTATTTTGAGATCATTTTGATATGTTAATGTAAAAAATAATTTTAAAAAAATATTATTTTAATATAATTTTAAATAAAAAACATTTTAAAAAATAAATGCTATGACAATCTTAAATGTACATTTGAAGTAGTTAATTTGGTCTATCTAACCACTTAAATATCCAACGGACATTTCAGTTAGTATTTGGCCAAAAGTTGTCGACATTAATTGAGAGAGAGAGAGATGGAATTGGAAGTGTTGATCTACTATAAATTAGCTCTCATTCGTTCCAGTGGAACAGAACAAGACAGCTATATATAACAGCAGGTGCTGAGTTTCATCCACTCCTGTTTGGCAAGAAAGATGTTAAATTTCCATGGATACCAAGCCATCACCACTTACATATCCAATTGAAAGCAATAAAAAGAAAACAGTGTCTTCTTCTATTAATTAACTAAATTTAGCTAAAGATATACTGACATGAAAACAAATCTATAAATGAAACGATTTGATACTGTTATGATTCACCTGGGTATGGTGCGTACATGTGCTAGTTCCTCACTAGACAGTCTAGGAAGGTAAGATACTATAAAAAAACAAAGAGATTAGGAAGGTAAGTTTGACCTTTTCTAATGAACAGAGCGAGGCAAGAAATAAGGGCAAATGCATGGGCCACATACATTAGAGCTGCTAGAAATAAAACAACATCCGTGAACAACCGAATTTGGGAGATCAGAGTTCTTTTATTCAAAGTAGGAAACGAGGTCGTCCTTCCCAAGAGATCTAGCTAGCTAGGTGACATATTTTCCATAGCAAAATCATAAACCCTGCTTTTTTAAAATATTAAGCTGTATAACCTCCTTGACTTCTTACATCTTGATCAACACAATCATCACACAGCCAGACAATGTATAGCAACCCAGCCCCTAGGCCGCCCCTCCTGTTCTCTTCCTTGAATTGCCCTTCGCTGGCAGTATC
Organism: Populus x sibirica; assembly: GCA_019202695.1. Taxonomy (NCBI): domain Eukaryota; kingdom Viridiplantae; phylum Streptophyta; class Magnoliopsida; order Malpighiales; family Salicaceae; genus Populus; species Populus x sibirica. The sequence goes on along the minus strand of JAGMVL010001026.1, from coordinate 2,256,061 downwards.
CTAATCCTCTTCGCCACACGCACAAAGTCTCTATATATTCACGCCCAGAGTGACAAATTAAGAGCAAGCAATAGTGTAGCATAACCATTTACAATACAGGCATAACCAATAATTTATCGAGCGAAAAAGAAAAAAAAAAAAAAGACCTCTATAGGTTATGGGTTTGCGATGCTACAATTTCATTACGGAACATGAAGTGGGTCCGTACGTGTTCATAGATATAGTAATGTGGTCATTAACATAAATATATATTTATCGATTTATCATATCAATATATATCTATTGACTATATATATATATATATATATATATTGATGTGATAGTCAATATAAATAAATTAATAGCTAGATCCATCAACATCAGCATGATCAAGATAAATATATCAACAAATCTACCAATATCAGTATATCAATCATCATATAAACATATATGTGTCAATAACGATCTCTATGTTGATTGTTATATCAATAAATTTGTGTAGTTAAAATAATCATATTAATCAGATCTATCTCTGTACGTAAATATACAAGACCCATATAACTGATGAGGCGATAAGAAACTATACCACTATAAGAAAGTTTTTAATAGGATTGCTTACTGCTGAAAGAAATAGAGTTTCATAATAAAAAACCATTTATATATGGAGTCCTGGTTAAAGGACATGTACATTTAGTCAATGACATTAAAACATGGCAATATAATAAGTCAAAATGATAACGTATACGTACTTCCAGTTAAGGTCACCAGCAAGAAGGAGATCACTTTCAATGTCTTCATAGGCGATGAGATGACCAGGAACAGCATTTGTGAGATCAAGATCATGATCACTGACACTCTCTGATGCTGATGATGCGGTCGACCCTCCGGAATCGCTGCCTCCGTCAACAAACATCTGCCTTAGAGCCTTCGCAAGGCTATGATAGCTGGCATGCTTATGAAGGCTAATTCTCTGGCAGATCGAACGGCCCTCGAGAACAACTGTCACCGGAGGGATCATGGTAGAAACAAGATCATCATCTTCAAAGCCAGGAAAGGTTATAGGCTTAGTCATGAAATTGGGTAAAGAAGAAGTTGGCCTAGGGAACTGGCTCATGTTTGGGACACTTGTAATCTCTTGCCATCTTCTTTTCAAGGGTTCTTGTCTTTGTTGAGATTCAAAACCGTTCATGTTCATTTTTTTCTCACTTGCTTGATATCTCTTTTGGGTGGGGGGGTTATGGAAAAGTGTCTGTGATCTTTTGAAAGAGAAGTAGCTAACAAACTGAAAAGGGTGTGGTCCTTGGTGGGATTTGTGTAGGAGGGAGAGTGAGTGCGGGCGTGTGTTAATTAGTTGTAATAAGTAGACTGAAAAGAGTTTGGTGTCTATGCAGGAGAGGTTGAGAGAGAGAGAGGTGTGAACCTCCTGATAGGGCAATATTGGGGTGACTCTGTGAGTTTGAATTGTATGTATTTGTTAGGTTTTTGGTAAGAATATATATATATATATATATGAATGAGAGGGAGGGAGGGAGGGAGGGAGAGAGAGTTCAAGTATGGGGAAGGTCAGGTAGGTGTCTGAAAGAGGTTTTCTTTTTCTTTTTCTTTCTTTTCCATTTTCAAACGAATCAATGTCATCTTCATGTGAAGTATGAATCGATAACTCTTTTATTCCTTCTCCCCTTGCATCTCCTAGTTCTTCACTTGACTACCCAGTGACGCCTGAGCTCTCAGCCCTGTCTTTTCTATTAGGACGTTGCGTTGTATATAATAGTGCCAACTGGCATATTGAAAATCTACTCTTATAAACATAATATAAAATCATATTTATTGGGATGGTGATTAAAAGCGTGAAGAAAAAGCGAGCTCAAAAGGCGTAGTGCAATTCATGAGGAATATATAAATACATATATAGATTTAGAAGCAATATTTAGTAAATAAATAATAAGAAATGTGTCTAGTAAATTGAAATGCATGGGCTACATAAACGACCGCGTTGCGGTCGGCGAACGCATCGCTTCTTTTTGACTCTCAGGCGGTCGGGAACTCCAAATTATATTTCTCTCTGGCCACTAGATCTCACCCTTTTTCTATTAAGATTAATTAATGTGTCCCCGTGAAGGCAGAGGAAATCCTAACCTTACTCAAGCAGAGGAAATATAGAATTTTGTTGGCTAGGGTTGTTTTGGTCATTCAAGTGGTTGCCTAGGGAGGGGGGGCTCTTGCCCTTTACCATCTCTTTCGGAAATGTCCAAGGCTCAGCACATTTTACTCCCCGTTGGCTTTGCCGTGAAACATGATTTATTTTTATTATATAAAACATATACATAAATAAATAGTGCTAAAAGGAAACCACAAGGGTTAGGTTGGGTAATTAAGGACATTTATTTATTATTATTATTATTATTTTATTTCTTGAATGCACAACGGTACTGCATATTTTTTTTAATCATTTGAATAAAAACTTAATCTTGATCAGCATATAAATTAGTTAATATTATCTCTGAAAGCAAATATATATATATATATATATATATATATATGAAGGTGATCCATCTTAAAAATCCAACATTTTTTTCTTTCCAATTTATTGACCAAGATCTAAAAAGAATTGGTTGTAACGATAATGTATAATACATTAATTTGGAACATATGCTCATCATAACATATGAATTCTATGTGCTAATAAGTTCAGAACATAGATTTCGTACGGATCGATCGTGTCAAATATAACTATTATTAAGGGTTTCAAATTTAATCAACCTATTTATTCTATATAAAAAAAAGACTAATCTATTACATTACACTATATTCTCTGTTAACTAAGTTAAGTAGGATGCTAAGATACAAGCAAGGACATGTACAGTTTATATGCTCTTGTTGTTATTGTTTACATAAATACAAAGTATTGTGAATTAGAGCAATATAATAGAAGAGATGTCCTTGCCACAGAGAGTTGGAAAGACTACAGGGGGAGAGTGGGGTTGTCTTTTCACTGAAATGCATATGGCATTTAAGGGATAATTAAGGAGAAAATGGTTAGCTCCAGTTTTGGTAGGGTTGCAGGCCCCGAACTGCATACACCTGGCATTGGAGTTGGCAAGCTCTAGGCACCCGCGAGCCAAGTGGGGCTGCAAGCCCTAGGCTGTAGACACATGATGCTGGGGCTGCCCTGGGCGCTGGGGCCAGACCCGCGCGCATGGCTGCAAACCCGCTTAGGATGCCTTAGCCTTGGGTCCTCTATTAGGATCCACCGCTCATGAGTGTTGTATCAGGACCCATGTCTCTTAGGTCCTACGTCGAGACTCAATCCTCTTGGGTCCTTTGTCAGGACCCAAGGTTCTTAGGTCTTGAGTTTATTAATATAATTATTATTATTTTTCTTATAATTCAAAGTATTCATCTCAAAAATAAAATTATCTATGTTATAAATATTATAATTTTTATTATAACTCAAAGTATTCATATAAAAATAAATTATAATTTGCGTTTGAAATATTATTATTTTTATTATAATTCAAAGTATTCATATAAAAAAAATATAATTATTTGTGTTATAAATATAATTATTTTTATTATAATTCTCTTAGGTGCTCCAGACGCAGAACCAATTGGCCTTGGGTCCTGTGTCTGGATCCAATTGGCCTTAGGTCCTGCGTCAGGACCCATTTCGCTTGGGTCCTGGGTCAGGAGCCAATTGTCTTGGGTCCTGGGTCAGGACCCATTTCGCTTGGGTTCAGCATCAAGACTCAGGTCTCTTGGGTCCTGCATCGGGACCTAATCCTCTTGGATCCTTTGCCAGGACCCAAGGTTCTTGGGTCTTAGGTTTATTAATATAATTATTTGTGTTATAAATATTATTATTTTTCTTATAAGTCAAAGAATTCATTTCAAAAATAAAATTATTTGTGTTATCAATATTATTATTTTTGTTATAACTCAAAGTATTCATATCAAAAATATTATAATTTGTGTTCGAAATATTATTATTTTTATTATAATTCAAAGTATTCATATCAAAAATATAATTATTTGGGTTATAAATATTATTATTTTTATTATAATTCAAAGTATTAATATAAAAATATTATTATTTGTGCTATAAATATTATTATTTTTATTATAATTCTTTTGGGTGCTCCAGACGCAGAACCAATTGGCCTTGGGTCCTATGTCTGGACCCAATTCTGTTGGGTCCGGCGTCAGGACCCAATGCTCATGGGTACTGCGTTAAGACCTATTTCGCATGGGTCCTATGTTAGGACCCGATTCTCTTAGGTTATTTGTGAGGACCCAAGGTTTTTGGGTCTTTGGTTTCTTAATATAATTATTTGTGTTATAAATATTATTATTTTTCTTATAAATAAAAGTATTCATATAAAAAATATAATTATTTGTGTTATAAATATTATTATTTTTCTTATAAATCAACGGGGCCATCAGGCCCACACGTCTAGGCTCATTTTTGCTTTTTTAATTTTTAATTTTTAATTTTTAATTGTATATTGAGGTAAAAAAACCAGTAAACCCACTTGAGTTCATAACCTAGGTTGTAGGTTTGACGAGTTAAATCCACAACATCTAGATCGATCCAATATTTTATTTTCTGATTTTTTAAAAACAATATATGATTGAAATTTTTTTTATCATTTGTTTTATTTTGAATTTGTCGTCATGGTGTATATTTTATTTTTTTCTTTGGAATTGATTTTTTTTAGATTTTATCAGCATGGTTAAGCCGTGAAACTCGGGTCGATCAAATATATTGTCATCTTATTTTTTAAAAAATATGATGCTCAAATTTCTTTAAGCTTTTATTTTATTTAAATTGGTCTTCATGATATATTTTGTTTTGGTTTTTTTTTTGTAGGATTAATTGGTTTCAATTTGCTTTTTATACGGTTTTTTATCATCTTGATTTTTTTTTAAATTCAATCCACATTATTATTGGTCACCTATATTATCATGTTTTATAACATTGAAAAACAAATTGCTGCAATCATCATGTGTTTTTATGTTTTTTTTAAATGGTCGGACTAATTACAGAGCGGATCAGAAAACTAGTATTATCTATATTAAGATTAGAGATTCATAAGAATTTTATTTCTTATGGTTTAGTATGAGACTAGTTTAGTGACCATGCTCTCATTATAGTTTGGGTTAAAAAAAATTTAACGTAACAAAATAATATTAATAATATAAATATTATTGTTGATATGGTGTTATAGTCAAACTCGATGTTTTTAGGTTCGGTGTTACAGCTAAACTAAATATTCTTAAATCATAAATTTTTTAATATATTTTATAAAAATAAAAAATTAACCCGTAATATAACAAGAGGCACATAACTAACTAATGTATAACTAGAGTAATAAGAGGGAAGGAGTCAAATGGTTAAAAAAAATATTCTTCATCCTTGAGCACCAACGTTTAAATTATACAAACAGCTAAAAAAAGTTTAGAATTTAGAGTTAGTTTCACTATTCATATAAATAATATGTAAACATGATTAATATATATTTTAATCATTTTATTACCAACAACATATCGTTGCTCAATAGTGAGAACATGTGTGGGAGATGTTGAGGTCGTGTGTTCAGTTCGATATTGAAGCAAAATTAATGATATGAACAATAAAAAGAGTTAATATATTTTCTTAATCTTTTTTTTATCAATATATATCATGTCGTAGCTCATCAGTAGTTAAAGCATGGGAGAAGTTGAGGTCGCGTGTTCCATTCGCAATGAAAGGAAAGTTTATTGCATTTCATAGACGACCTATCGTCTATGATTTTTCATTTCAAAGAAGAAAGAAAAAAATAAAAATAAAAAATAGTTCAGTCACGTGTTCCTCCTTCAAGCCCAAGCTCTTAGGCTATTTTACACAAGCACATGGCTTATTTTATTGGTCATTTGAGTTTTTTGATTTTTTTTAATTTTTTAATATTTTTTTAATTTATCTTTTAATATGAGGTTTTTTTTTAGATATTTTACTTTATCTTTTTTTATCTTTTTTTTAATTCTATCTTTTCATATGGGTTTTTTTATTTAATTTTATCTTTCAGTATTAACTTAATCATAAATTAATTTTTGTATTTTTTATCATATAATAAAAGTTTTTTTAGCCTTTTTTTTATCTAATGGTTTTTTATAATTATATCCTTTAATATAGGATTTTTATTTAATTTAATCATTCATTATTGATTTGATTATTTTTTTTAAACCTATCAAATGAGAAAGATCATGTAAGGCAATCCCCACACGGTTTGATAAAAAAATTTAGGCTTAGCAAATAAACGAGTCAGAATTTTTAAAGTTTGAATCATTTTACCGAGTTTCATGATAATTCTTAAAAGTTTCCGACAATCTAGATATTATTTTGTTACGTTAAAATTTTTTTTTACCCAAGCCGCAACGAGAACATGGTCAATAAACTAGTCTCATACTAAACCATAAGAAATAAAACTCTTATGAGTCTCAAATCTCAATATAGATAAGACTAGTTCTTTCACCCGCTCTATCACTAGTCAGATCATTTAAAAATAAAACATAAAACAATATGAAGATTACAGGATTTTGTTTTCAATATCATATAACATGATAAACTGGTGACCGATAATAATGTGGATTGAATTTTAAACAAAAATCAAGATGATAAAAAACTGTACAAAAAGTAAATTGAAACCAATTAATCCTACAAAAAAAATCAAAACAAAATATATCATGAAGACCAATTTAAATAAAATAAAAGCTTAAAGAAATTTCAGCATCATATTTTTTAAAAAATATGAGAAGACAATATATTTGATCTACCTGAATTTCATGGCTTAACCATGTTGATAAAATCTGAAAAATCAATTTCAAAGAAAAAATATATATACATCATGAAGACAAATTCAAAATAAAATAAATGCTTAAAAAATTTCAATCAAATAATTTAAAAAAAATCAGAAAATAAAATACAGGATTGATCCAAATGTCGTGGATTAACTCATCAAATCTACAACCCGGATTATGGACTCAAGTGGGTTTACTGATTTTTTTATTAGATTTTTTTACCTTAATATAAAATTAAAAATGTTAAAAAAAAAAGCGAAAAGGAGCCCAGACATGTGGGCTTGATGGTCTAGCATGCCTAGTTGCTCAATATGCCTAGACCTTCTAAAAAAAAGCCCAAACACATGGACCTTCCACTTCAGCTTGCGCATTTGGTCATGGTTCTATTCTTTTATTTTTTAAGGGATGGATGACTTGTTTTCCATTTTTTTTTTAAATAAGCAGATAATGCATCACCTGTTGTTTGCAGAATCTAACAATAGATTGCAAGAAAAACAAGGCTTCGGTTTTTTTGCTAAAAAATCTATTTTGACCTAAAACACTAAGAAAACACAATAAATACCTTAATAAACCTATTTATGGCTTCAAACAACCTAAAAAAACAAGTTAAAACCTGAAATCAACTTGGACCCGCAAATGTTCCCATGATCAAATCTACCTCATCAGACAAGGATAAAGAAAGGAAAACACCTGGGTGAAATTTCCTTTATCAAATGGAACCCATTGATACCAAAATCATCAATTTTGATGGTCAAATAAGTGTAAAAAGTAATTTTCTATCTCTACTGTAGAATCTGGTAAGTCTCTCTCTCTTCTCATAAAAAAAAATTGAAAAATAAGAGAAATAAATTTTTGTACCAAAATTGAATTTTTGAAAACTAACAAGACTTGTCATCTATTAATCGAAAAAAAAAATGGGGGGCAAAGTAAATCTTTTGTATGAAATTCGAAGTTGCCACCATTTTTTCTATGTTTTTCATTTTGATCTTTTGTTTTTTAATTCAATCTTTTAAATATATATATATATATATATAATTGGATATTAATTTGTGTCTAAAAAGGTTGATTATGCAAAAAAAAAAAATTAAAGATCAAATTAAATTTTTAAATAATTAATTATTCTAATTTATGGTGATTTGTGAGAGAGTCTAGAGTGGATATTGAATAGTAAAAACTCCCTTTGGCCTAGTTTTTTATATAATTATAATTTTGTAATATGGATATTGAATAGTAAAAACTCCCTTTGGCTTAGTTTTTTATATAATTATAATTTTGTAATATAACATCTGAACGTATAAAAAATGCGGTCTTAAATGAAAAAAGAAAAAACCGAGAACCTAGCTTGCAATTATTAGATTAGTTGGGATAGGTGTAAACGAATTAATAATAATAATAATAATAATAATAGCTCAAACAAAGTAATTGCCATACATGATACATTTATTATCTTTCAGCAGTCTGCTCAAGGTTTAGTTGGATTAAATTTTATATGTACGATCTTATATGCATTTATGTTAATAAAAGCTAACAGAGGATGGGAAAACACTCCACAGTGTGAGTGGAAACATTGTTCAACAGAGAGTGAGCTCATAGAACAATGTTTTCATGGTTTTCCTATTCTCATTGAAAAACTTAAAACTTGCTACCGAGAGCTTTGAAATCTTTTTATAAGGTTTATTACCTATTATTAAATTGATAAAAAATAAATAATTTTTTGTTATTTTAAAAGCACAATAAAACAACTATAATTAAAAGCAAAATAACAAAATTGGCGTCAAGAACAATGTTCTCACGGTTTTACCCTTCCCACTAAAAAAAATTTAAAGCTGACTTTTAGGGGTTTTGAAGTCTTTTTACAAAGTCTATTAGTCATTATCAAATTGATTGGTGATTGATAAGTCTTTTTTCATTTTAAAAACAAAATGAAATTGCCAAAATACCATTCAAAAGCATACAAATAAAAACAGGCATTGAAAGGTATTTTTGTATTTTACAATGTTTTTTTGTGATTATTATGTTAGATGAGGAAAATTTTGATATTTGATTATATATAAGAGCAAAGTGAAATGATCAGTATACTCTTAAATTAAAGCAAAAATTTTAAAATAGGTGTTAGTGAGATTTTTTTATCTTTTGGCAAAAGAAAAAATTTGTTTATTATTAGGTTATCTTATAGGTAATTTAGTATTTAACTAAATAAAAAAAAAGTTGTTGATTCAAGCTATGCCTCACAACAACCAAAATTCTCCTTTTATCATGTCATTAGAAGTGTTGTTATATACTATTCTTTTGAAGTAGCGCGTGCAATCAGTGGGTGGCACAGTTTATTATCAACAATACTTTTGTTTTTTTTTTTTTCTTCTCTTTCTCCTCCCCTTGAAATTTATGCTAGTTATGCAAAATTCATAGTTGTCTTTTGATTTATAAGAATTTTTACTTTGATCCTTATTCTTTTGATTTTTAATTTTTGTTCTTGATCTTTTTGTAAAACTTTGATTTATTTTTAATTTTATCATTCAATCTCAATCTGGAAATGTGATTTTTTTCAATTTGATCCTCATTATTTTGATTGTTTTTTTTTCACCTTTTGTTAAATTTATTTTTTCTTTTTAATTTCACCTTTCAATAAAAACTTTATTTATATTTCTTATTTTAATTTTGATTCTCATTCTTTTGATTTTTTTAGTTTATTTTGTTAAATTGATTTTTTTTTCAATTTCACCCTTCAATTAAAGATAAGATTTATTTTGTGTTTCAATTTTGATCTTCATTATTCTTTTAATTGCTATTTTTTAATTCATTTATAATTAAAAAAAAATTTAATTTAATTTTTTAATATTTAATTAATTGGGAATTAGATTTTAAGTATACTGCTAGTATTTTTTCTGTTTCTATATACATTTTCCCCGAACTACTCGTGTCCTTTTCACATCACTTCTACGGTTTCGAGCATTCTATTATTATTATTATTATTATTATTATTATTATTATTATTATTATTATTATATTTTTTTCCAGTTTCGACAATTTCCATATATGTTTGTGAAACTAGAATCTATATAATATTTGTTGGAATTTTATTAAATATAATTCAATTCGAATCTTAAATTTCCAATTTCTTAATTTTCGGTCAAAGAAGTTTATACAAGAATAAAACTATTATTTATTACCTATTTTATTTTAACACATCACCTCTAATCTTAATCTTTACCCCATTATCAATTAAGTTTCTCATTAAATTGACTAACAATTTGATTTAAAGTCTTGTTTCTGATAAGAGCATTGGGCACGTGGATCTCTTGCTACTACTACATGGAGAGAGTCTACGTGGAATTACTTTATGTTTTGTTTGTTTCATTGTTTAATTTATTTCATTGTTTAAATAAGTAATTGAATGGGTTAGAGAATAAGTAACGGGATTAGCAAGAGCATCCCTAGTCTTCGCTCTCCACTACTGGAGTTCCTATTATTTAGTTTACAGTTGTATTGAATGGCCTATTTAGGCTCACCGTTTCGAGAGGAAAGGCATGCAATCAATAAACAATCACCTTTTCTCTTATTATCTCTTCTTCCTCTAAATCCTATCTTATCAGTGGTATCAGAGCCTGGTTCAATCCATGGACACGCGTGGTAAAACTAATGCGGAGTTTCGTGCTGAGATCACAGAAACTCTCGGACGACACGACGCCAATTTTGACGAATTGAATCACAATTTCAATCGAGTCAACGACGCCCTTCAGGGAGTCATGGCAAAGCTACAAGCGATGAGGATCGCCCATTCCCATCGTTCCAGTGAGAGGGAAGTAAATCCTTTTGCTGGGGGAAGTACTTCTCACGACAGGTCGTCTGCAACCTTCAATGCCGACAGAAACCACACTACCCTCAAGTTGAATTTTCCAACCTATTCTGGAGAAGGGGAGGATCCCACTGGCTGGATATTTAAGGCAGAACAATACTTTGAGTTCCAGAACATTGACGCTCCACGACAAGTACAATTGGCGTCATTTCATCTGTCGAGTGTCGTCTTGCAGTGGTATCGTTGGTATACGAAAAGCAAGGGACAATTACGCTGGAAGGAGTTTGTCTCAGCCCTTCTCCATCGTTTTGGACCAACTGAGTATGATGATCCGTCAGAAGCATTGTCCAGACTTAAGCAAACCACGACTGTGAATGCATATCAAGAAGCCTTTGAGAAACTGTCTCACAAGGTTGATGACCTCCCAGAAAATTTCCTGGTGGGGTGTTTTATTGCGGGATTAAAAGATGAAATTCGTTTGGATGTTCGAGTTAAGCAACCAAAAACTCTCTCCGAATCCATTAGTGTGGCTCATTTAATTGAAGAACGAAATCAATTCCAAAGGAAATTCAACAATCCAAATCGGACCAGCGACAACACCTTCATTCCAACCGAAACCACCACACACAAACACCATGGGACTCTTGGGTCCCGCCCCGGCTCAACAAACAACTCACCCAACCGCACCTATTCGACGGATAACGGAGTCAGGAGGCAAGGGAGAGACGTGAAAAATGGTTGTGTTTCTATTGTGATGAGCGATATGTTCCCGGGCATCGTTGTTCACGGCCTCAGTTGTTCATGATGGTGGATGTGCAGCAGAAGGAGGAAGGAGACGATGTGGACATGGAGATTGTGACGCCTGAGGAAGACATTCCAGAGATATCATTTCATGCTCTGGTGGGAACAAACCACCCACAGACTTTCCGTGTCATTGGTAGAGCAGGAAACACGGCTGTGACAGTGCTCATTGATGGGGGAAGCACCCATAATTTTATTGATCAGTCCACGGCAACCAAATTGGGACTACATGTTATTCGCGGCAAAACCATCCAAGTCATAGTTGGGAACAAGGAGATTATTGAGTGTACTGGGCGGTGCTTAGGCCTTTCTTTATCGATTCAAGGAATCATTGTTCGCGCAAACTTCTTTGTGCTTCCAGTGGCAGCCTGCCAAGCCGTATTAGGAGTGCAATGGCTGGAGACTTTAGGCCCCATCAAGACCAATTACAAAAAGCTCATCATGTCATTTAAACAAGAAGGCCAGACGTACACATTGAAAGGACTATCAAACACTGAACTCGCTCCCCTAAGTGATAAGGAGTTGATCCACTTATCAGGTGTGGGGTATTTTGTGCATATAGAAACGGAGACAATGCCAAAGACAGCCTCAGCGTGGTCACCTGACCTCAATCTCTTCCTTTCAGATTTTGCACATGTTTTCCAAGAGCCTACAACGCTGCCACCTACGCGCAGCCATGACCACCAAATTCCCTTGATGTCCAATAAATCTCCAGTCAACAGTCGGCCTTACAGGTACCCGCACTATCAAAAAAATGAGATTGAAAAACTGGTCAAGGAATTCCTACAATCTGGAGTTATTCGCCCCAGTCGCAGCCCCTTTTCTTCTCCGGTTTTGTTGATTAAAAAGGCTGATGGGTCTTGGCGATTTTGTGTTGATTATCGGGCGCTCAATGAAATCACAATTAAAGACAAGTTTCCCATTCCGGTCATTGATGAGTTGCTTGATGAATTACATGGCGCGAAGTTCTTTTCAAAACTGGACTTGCGCTCCGGGTATCACCAGATTAGAGTCCAGCCGGAAGACATTCCAAAAACCGCATTCCGCACTCATGACGGTCACTACGAGTTTGTGGTCATGCCATTCGGATTGACAAACGCCCCAGCAACTTTTCAAAGTCTCATGAATGACCTCTTTCGCCCTCATTTATGGCGATTTATATTGGTATTTTTTGACGATATTTTGGTGTATAGCAGGTCTTGGATGGATCACTTACAACATCTCCGTCAAGTGCTGCGTATTCTCTCGGACAACCAGCTGTATGTAAAGCTCTCAAAATGCCAGTTTGGAGTGCTTACCGTGGGTTATTTGGGGCACCTCATTTCTGCCGAAGGAGTAGCAGTGGACCCTGCCAAAATCCAAGCCGTCCAAAATTGGCCAATTCCAGCAACTCCCAAGGATGTCCGTGGGTTTCTCGGTTTGGCTGGATATTACCGAAAATTTGTGAGAGGATTTGGCGTCATAGCTGCACCATTAAATCAGCTCCTATCCAAGGAGGGGTTTCGCTGGTCTGAGGAGGCGCTCATGGCTTTCAATAAACTGAAGCAAGCCCTCACGTCCCCACCTGTGCTGCGACTTCCAAACTTTGCACAGCAATTTGCAGTGGAGTGTGATGCGTGTGGTGATGGCTTGGGAGCAATTTTATCTCAAGACAATCAGCCAATTGCTTATTACAGTGAGGCCTTGAAGGGCAAGGTTAGATTACTGTCAACGTATGACAAGGAGATGCTCGCAGTAGTGAAGGCAGTGCGGAAATGGCGGCCGTATTTATTGGGCAGAACCTTTGTGATCAAGACCGATCATCAAAGCTTGAAGTACCTTCTTGAGCAACGACTTGCCACGCCTTCTCAAGCCCGTTGGCTGCCGAAGATTATGGGGTTCGATTACAGCATTCAGTATCGCAAGGGCAAGGAAAATCAAGGAGCTGATGCTCTCTCTCGCGTGGCAACAGCACAATTACACGTTATATCAGCTCCTATTACAGACTGGTGGGAAACTCTACAACACGAAGTCCAGCAGCAGCCCTATTACAAGACTGTGGCCACCAGTCCCACTTTAAAACTGGTTCAAAGAGATGGGGTTTGGATGCAGAAAAGGAGGATACACTTGAGTCCTACATCCTCTTTGTTACCTGCTGTTTTGGCCGATGGGCATTCATCCCCCGCAGTGGACATTTTGGCTATTTGAAGACCTTGACCCGTATCTCCTCCAAACTTTCTATGGCCTGGCATACGAACATCTCGTCAAGAACTTCATTAGAGAATGTGAGGTGTGCCAGCGTTGTAAACATGAAACTTTAAGGCCAGCGGGGTTACTTCAGCCTCTCTCAATCCCTCAGCGCATTTGGACGGACATATCTATGGATTTTATCGAGGGCTTACCATCTTCGCAAGGTTACAGTGTTATCATGGTTGTGGTGGATCGGCTCTTCAAATACAGCCATTTTATGCCACTTAAACATCCCTACACTGCAGTGACGGTTGCGAAGTGTTTCTTAAATAATGTGGTCAAATTACATGGCATGCCGCGTTTTATAGTGAGTGATCGGGATAAAATCTTCATCAGCTCCTTCTGGAAGTCCTTATTCACGCTACATGGCACGACACTTAACTACAGCTCCAGTTACCATCCGCAAACGGACGGCCAAACCGAAGTGGTTAATAGGACCTTGGAACAGTACCTGCGCTGTTTCACTTGCGACCACCCAAAGGCATGGATGGAATGGCTGGCTTGGGCTGAATATGGTTACAACACAGCCATTCATTCAACAACGAAGGTTTCTCCATTTGAAGCTGTGTACGGGGTCCCTCCTCCATCTATGATCTCCTATATACCAGGAACTATAAAGCTTCAAGCAGTAGATCAAATGCTGCGCACAAGAGAGGTCATCCTGCGGGACCTTAGACGGAATTTAATTGCTGCACAGGGACGCATGAAATCTCGGGCAGATTTGCATCGTCGAGAGGTCACATTTCAGGTTGGAGATTATGTGTTCTTAAAATTGCAACCATACCGCCAAAAAAAACGGTAGCTTTCAGGAGTTCCTTTAAGTTATCACCTAGGTTTTTTGGCCCCTTCAAGGTTCTCGCTCTTATTGGACCAGTGGCATACAAATTAGACCTTCCCACCGGGTCACGCATACATGATGTTTTCCATGTCAGTTTACTCAAGAAACAGTGGGGAGATATAGCAAAGGACACGGTGATCACCCTTCCTCCAATTACGTCGATCTTTGTGGTGTTACCGGAACCCGAAGCAGTCCTTGATAGAAGGGTTATCCGAGAAGGGGAAATACAGGCCACGAACGGAAATCTTGGTGAAATGGAAGGGGGCATTGCCAGAAGATTCTTCGTGGGAAAATTTGTGGCGATTTGCAAAAACTTATCCTCAATTCAACCTTGCGGACAAGGAGAATTCAAGGGAGAGGGAATGATAAGAGCATTGGGCACGTGGATCTCTTGCTACTACTGCATGGAGAGAGTCTACGTGGAATTACTTTATGTTTTGTTTGTTTCATTGTTTAATTTATTTCATTGTTTAAATAAGTAATTGAATGGGTCAGAGAATAAGTAACGGGATTAGCAAGAGCATCCCTAGTCTTCAGCTCTCCACTACTGGAGTTCCTATTATTTAGTTTACAGTTGTATTGAATGGCCTATTTAGGCTCACTGTTTCGAGAGGAAAGGCATGCAATCAATAAACAATCACCTTTTCTCTTATTATCTCTTCTTCCTCTAAATCCTATCTTATCAGTTTCATTATTTAAATTAAAGATGACAGGGTTGTTAAATCAATGGTGATAATCAATACTTCTAGCAATTATTTGAAATTATGACTGTGGTCACTATTTTAAATTATTAATAATTCTCATATTTAAGAATGATAATTATGATATTATAATTTCTTGCAACCAAAATATAATTTATTTATTTATTTTAAAAGATTTGTAACTGATTTGTGATCCTAGTAAAATAGTTCTTATATTTGTTTTTGCGTTTTAAAAGTGTTTTTAAAAAAAATTATATTTTTTTATTTTTTTATTTTAAATTAATATTTTTTTAGTGTTTTCAGATTATTTTAATATGCTGATATAAAAAATATTTTTAAAAAATAAAAAAAATATTATTTTAATATATTTTTAAATAAAAAATATTTTAAAAAATAATCACATTACAGCTGGCCATATCCCGACTCCATAAAGATAGGGAAAAAGCCCTTGGGTTTTGAGTCATTAAAATTGGACCCAAAATCAACAAGCCCTGGACACTCGACTTTCTTCTTCCTTCGTCATGGCCGTGAGTTCTCTCTGCTCTCTGTTGCCTTTGCTCTTGTTCTTGCGTTAATTATTATTATTATGGCTTTGAAAGTTTAGCGTATGTAATGTAATAGTTGATGGTTGCTGTCTCTGGATGTTTGCATGCAGACTGTACCAGTTAACCCTAAGCCCTTTTTGAACAATTTGACTGGAAAGACTGTTATTGTCAAAGCTTAAATGGCGAATGGGATACAAAGGTATAAACTTTGTTCCTCTTCTTAGTTTCCCTTTTATATCTTACTCTCCTTTTCTCCTTATGCTTTTGATTGGTTGCTTGGTCTGTCTTTCAGGTTTTCTTGCTTCTGTTGATTCATACATGAACCTCCAGGCACTGCCTTTCCTTTTCAATTTCTTATCTTACTTCTGTACATGCATGTTTTTTTTTCAAATTAAATTTTATTTCTTTACGTTACGTTATTTTGGGTTGTAGGAATCCCTTTTGCAATTTCAGATTTTGTTACTGAGCTTTGTACTATTAATGGAATGTGATTTGCAGCTGGGAAATACTGAAGAGTATATCGATGGACAGTTCGCTGGAAATTTGGGAGAGATTTTGATCAGGTAACTTAAACCAAGAGTTGATTCATAAGTTTATATGTTATTGGTATATGTGTTTTTTGGCACGAAAACTAAGCTCAAAGAGAACCGCAAAGCTCCTTTAAGTTTCAAGGACAATGGGTGCAAGTAAAGCTCTTTGGTCTTCAACTGATTGTATCTTAAAAAAAAAAAAAAAATTATGTATCTCCATTTCCTCAATAATTGGGTAAAGGCTTTTGTGATGTTGTTGACTTGTTAAAGAAGTAGGATATTTGCTCCGCTGTTAAGATTTTTATATTTGTCTCTCTTTTTTTATGGTTAATATCAAACATGCTAAGCTAAGATTGCACATTTACCATTCATCTATAGACTAGAATGATAGAGTAGTAACCTGCTTTAAAAGTTGGGAAGAGATAAGTTTTAACTCTATTGCTGATTATTGAGGCCTTAGAAACTTGGTTCTGATGACAGTGATGTGTGCAGTAATTGTGTAAACTCTTGCACGCCATCATGAGAGTACTGTTTCTTTACTGAAATGTTTGACCTGAGACGAAGAACAATGAAGAGTTAGAATTTATCCCCATGAAGGAGTTGTTGGTGTTATAACTAAAAGAGGGAAATACTCTTAAGTTAAAGCTTACCATGAGATTAAAGCTGTTAAGAAAAAAGGTAGAGGGTCAGATATTAGCATGATTTGTCCTTGTGAAAGCTAGCGCTTATGCCCATGAGGAAAAGAATCATGGCACTACAAACAAAAGAGAGAAATGCTTTAAAGTTGAAGCTTACCATGACACTAAAATTGTGAAGACTAAAGACTGAGAGTGTGTGTTCATTAGCATGACCTGTCCTTGAGGGATCCTAGAACTTGTTCTTGTGGTAATTTGTTCCAAGAGCTTGTCTAACTCTTACAAGAACGTTTAGGAAATTAAGGTTTCTATTTTTCTAGTATCTTGTGTGTTTAAATAGACTCGATGAATGCTATCTATATGTCACTATGCATTTGAAGTGTGGCATCTATTGTAGGGTTTTTTTCCTTCAAAGTAATGTTGCGAGCTTTTTGAGTGAAGGACAGGATTCAGCTGTGAGATAGTTATGAGGTAACAGATGTTGTCAAATTAAAAAGTTCTCTAAAATCATTTGTGCAACTAGGGACAGAGGGGTTACAGTTTTGAAACCATGATTAGAAAGAATGGCTGTGAGATATCTTCCTTAGGCATTAGTCACTTTCTAAGAACTAACCGATTTTCTACAAAGGCTAGGTTAAATGCTAAATGGGAGTAGCTTTCTCTCCTAAAAATCTAGTTACTCGTGTAACTGAAGTATAATTAGTAACACCAGCAGGTTTATATTTTAAATATACCACTGTTGAATTAGAGCTGTTTTGTATTGTGTTCAGAAGAACTTTAAGCCTAAATATGCTCTCAAACCTGTCTGACAACTGAGTTTGATACCCACAAAGCCCTTTGAAGTTTTTTCTAGTGTAAAGCTCCATATGAAACCTTTTGTTTGATCTTCTTGCTGTTACTTTATGAAAGAAAATAATGATTTTCATAAATTATGCTAATATTTGCATGTCAATGATTAGATTACTACTTTTGTTGTTTTGTCATTTGAATCAGTTTTGACATAAGGCTTTCCGAAGCATATGTTACCATACACTTCTACCTGCCTCAACTGTACCTAACACCAATAGAAAAGGCAACATTACTACTAAATGAACCCTTAGCATGTAATATCTTTCTTTAGGTTCAAAGCTTTCAAAGGTTTAGCCTCTTTTTGAAACTTGTGTGTTGAACATGGAAAGTATAGGGAATATCTATTCCAAAATCTTGAGACAATGGGAGAAATATCGATTGATTTAGATGCTTGGAACCAATAGAAAGCTGGGAATAGAAGCTGAAACAGTGTCAGGGAGAAAAAAAGGCTTAAGCCTAAGATGGCTCTTAATGATTTGACTTTGAAATTACTAGTATACGCAACAACACATAGGTATGGCGGACTAAACTCAGAACTGGTGATATTTTGTTACGATATGGTCTCAAATATGTTGGAAGTTCAAACATGTTATGGTTGTTTTGTCGTGTTATAACTTTGAGTACTATCTGCAATGTTCAGTGAGGTCTTCTACTAGTTTACAAACTCCTTTTTTCTATTTATTTCCATGTTTCATGCTTCCAAATTTACGAGCAAAAGCTAAAATTACTTTCAGTTAATGATTATAATAGAGCTTGATTCCTTTGTATTGGTCTATAATAAAGTACGAGGTGGAAGATGGACATAAGATGCAGATACTGTAAAGTCTTTTTATTTCATGGTTGTGTAGACCTAGAAGTGGAGTTTTATTTTTTCCCTTCCAGCAATTGTAAAAGAAATATGTTAAAGGCTACTCTGGAAGATTTTATGCAATTTAATACATCCATAAAGCATATAAATAGTAATAATAGACAACAATGAAGCATGCATTTATCTCTACATTGAAAATGTCTGCTCCAAACAGGCAACCTTTTGTGTATTACACACATGCATCACTGCATATTTGTATTTGTTGTTCTTCTATAGGTTGTAGGTTAGAAGTGCAGGTAGAGTTCCAGACACATAATTATGAAGCAAAAGAGAGCTACAGACAATATGTTATGACCACAAACAAAATAGTGCATTAAATTTTGGTTTCTATAATGCCTTTGTATGTTATAATGTATGTTGCTTTTGCATGTCATTAACTCTTCAAACAGCTATTGAGATGGTCATTTAGTTAGGACTTAGGAGTGCTAAATGTCTCATAACCTCTAAAAATATTATTTTTTAAATTGCTTTATTTTGTGCGAAAGTGTTTTAGAATTAAGCTTCATATTCCTTAAGAAGATTTACAGGATCTGTTTGCAAGTTATCTGCAGATGCAACAACGTTCTCTACCTTCATGGAGTTCCGGAGGATGAAGAGATAGAAGATGCAGAACAAGACTAAGAAGAGGTCATCAATGTATGTTCAATCATTGAGTTAATAGAGAACTCCAATAGTTTTGATTTTCATTTCGATATGCTAATATTGTACATGTATTTTAATCAGAGCTGTGCTGTTTGCTTTCAACATGAGCCATGATCGACAAATTCATACCACCTTAATTTAACTGCTGATTACCGGCATGTGGGATTTGAGCAAACACTCTGTTTTGCACTTGTTCTAGAGTGATCCAGTTGAATGACTCACTGATTCCATCTTCTTGTGTTGCATAACTGATACGGGACAATAAATAATAAGAATTAAAGCAAGAAAAAAAGAAGCTTTAGAGAAAGAAAAAGGCTAAAAAAGAGAAAAAAGGGGATTAGAGATATGCAAAGTCTGCAATATTTTCATTAATTATCAAAAACTCCTCAACATTTAGAAAAGTAGGATATAAATACTAAAACCCTAACTAGAACAAGCGATTGGGCTTATGACCCACTAAATAAAATATCCAACAATAATTAAATCAAACCCAACAAATAAAGTCAAATTAATAAACCTCAACTAAAAGTTAATATATATTAAACCCAAAAACATAAGCTAAAGTCTAATTTCTCAATGGTTTGAGCTATCCTTCATCGTCTATGATTATGCGCGTGCGTAAACAATGTTTCCGGTTCAGTGTCCCCATCAATTCTCCCGGGGTTGGAAGAACTCGACCTAGTCGAGTATAGGTCAAGGCGACTCCGATAACACTCTCAAAGATAAGGATCAAACTGTTGTGATATCTCTCTGATAATTCAAGTATAGTCTAAATCTGGTCGCCGAGCCCATATATTAGGATTTGCTGAAGTTCACAATCCTTGGTAAAAACAACTTGTGCATTCAAAGTAGCATTAATATGTTTCTTGTATGCCAAAGATAAGGATAATGAGGCAAGGGTTTCAAAAGGAGCATCAGGGATAGGATGTTGTGTTTTATATATAACAAGGTCCTTCATGTCAAAAGTAGAGTTAATATCAAAATTTAATGACAATTTAATGACATTTTATTTGATTCAATCGTTTGCAACACTTTGAATGGTCTAGCACTACTTACTTGCGATTTATGATCGATTTCCAAAGGACACCGTGCAGGTCTAATCTGTATCATGAAATAATCTCCAATATTAAGTGCATAATGAAACTTAAGTAAATCAGCTCGAAATTTGTATTATTCATTACTTGCTTGAATTTGTTTCATGATCTCAACATGCAAATTATGAACTCTACATGCTAATGGACTTAGACATCCTATCGTGAGGAGATATGGAAAGGTGTTCTAAAGGCTTCTCACGTTTGTAACTATGAACACTAAATGATTGAAAGTGTGGAATGAGACAAATATTGTTTGAAACCTGTGTAGATATGGTATGGACACAATCAAGTAAACTAGGATTATCTTTATCTTCCTCATCACGTGCATGAGGTAAAGGGTCAGGAAGCTCAACATGTTGCTCTAAACTTATGATGTGCTGGATACCAAGCATGTGGGGTGAGGAATCAAGTAGTTTAGGAGGACTAATATTACGAGACTCTTCTAAGACCATACTTATCTTTATAGGCGATTCCACTAAAGAGTTCCCTAAAACTTCCTCTACCATTAAAGCAGACATATCAAATTCTTTCTTAACCTCATTCTCAAGCTCACGTGGACTCATTATGTTAAATCCCTTTTCTTGCACATCCTCGTCATCTAGGTCACTAAAATCCTCAAGATTAAGCTCAACACTTCAACACTACAATCTTCCTCTTTACCTATATCCTTATATTTTCGGATGACTAGGGGTTTAGAGGTGCAATCTAAAGAGATATGACCAAATCCTAGATAATTAGTACACTTGAAAACCCTTGAACTCACCTTAGACACTTCACTGATAACTCGTTTGCCCTTATCTTTCTTATAAAGTTGGGCGCTACTAGGATTAGGTCTGTGGGGTGGAGCACCTAACAAAGAATCACTACTTCTGAATTGGAAACTAGTAGGGATATTATAAGAGTCTTGACGATTCTTCCCTGATTCTTTGTGGCCAACTTGTAGTTTTGAACTAAGGTACAAGCTTGGTCAAGGGTAGATACACCTTGAAATACAACTTCTCTTCTAAGATCATCATTCAAACCTTTACGAAATCTATGCAAAATCATGACTTCATTCTCTCTTATGGCACATCTCATCATGTAACGTTAAACTGTGTTATATACTCATTGATATACTTATTCTCTTGTCTTAGATTGTTCCATTGGTCTAAGAGTTTATTCCTATAAGACTGGGGTAGGTACTTTTCCTGAATGTTTTGTTTCATTTTGATCCAATCAGTTATAGGAGGTTTATCTGTCATCTGTAAACAATCCTCAACATCTCTCCAATAAATTTTGGCTCAACCAATAAGTATCATCTTAGCAAATCTAACTTTTCTATTATCAGACAAGTTATGACACTCAAAGAATCGATCCATATCACGAATCCACGTATCAAATATCAAAGGGTCATGATGACCTTTAAAAGTGGGGGCTTCTATTTTGTTAGGACTCATGACACAAAAGCATGCAACACTCACTCAAAAATGAAATTGAGATCACAAATGGTTCTTGCAAATGAAGTCACAATACAAAAATAAAGTTAATCTTATTTTATTTTATTTTTCTTATGTGAAGATTAATCAAGAACATATTATGCTAGGAAAATTATAAGCATGCAATGCTAAGTGTAAATGATTAATCAAATAACGATCACAACTTTTCAATAGTTTCAGCAAGCTCAACAACTAGTTGCTAAATATCAATAAAGAAAGAGGTTGATAAGCAAGAGTTAACAGATAACAATGCAAGGTGGGATATATATATATAGGCACAAAAGTAATATTAACGACAACTTTGAATACCAAGCGCAGTACCAAAACAGTAAAATCAACAAATCAAAAGGTAGAGTAATTTACCGACCAACATTTAAATTGTCGAATTCAATCGCGGATGGACCTCAGATGACATGTCAGCTGACATGGCAATAGGGGATGATGCGGTGATACATGCTTACATGGCGGTTGATTGGCATGATATGGCTCTGGAGTGATGATGTGGCGGCTGACGTGGATCCAGAGTGTTGGCGTGGCAGGGTTAATTAATTTCACCTCAAATTTCTTCTTTTGTGCTTTAAATTCTTGAGTTTCCTTTTGTTATTTGCGCGGCGGCGTGGCGTGATCTGCGCATATCAACAGTACGAAGGACTAGTTGTGGTGATTGCGGTTGGTGCTGCTGCTGCTAAAGGGTGCGATTTAGCGGTGGCTGAGGCTAAAGACAAAGATCTACTATGGAGACAACAACTCGGTGTGGTTCTGTGGGTTTCTTGTGGCGTGGAGTGATGGTTGGATGTCCGATCTGCTGATGGCGGGGAGAGGATGAACTGGTTGATGTGCCGCCGCCGACGAAGATCTACTGTTGCTGGTGTGGGCGACCTGTTATGGCTGTGGGTTGTTGTCTTCTACGGGGATCTGTCAAGTTGAATGGTAGTAGAAAGCTAGTCAGGGCAGAGGTTGTGGCGTGGGTGGTGTCTGGGTTGGTTGGTTACGGTGGCGTGGGCTAAGATTATTGTAACCCACTGATCTGCTGCTGCTAGTGAGAACTTCCTGTTGTGGAGGCGATGCAGGAGTGTTGGAGGTAGTAAATCGGCGTGGATCTGTGGACTGATGTGCAGGTCTTCTCGGTGGTGGGTCTGCTGCTGTGATTGGCTAAGGCACCGCTGATGGCAGGGGCGTTGCTGCTAAAAATTTGATTGCTTTCGTTGATGATGAACAGTGAACAATGATTTTGTTTTTTTTCCCCGTAATCAGAACAGTAGGATTTTTTTTAGATCAAACCGGATCTAGGGTTAAGCATAAACATGTGGATCGTTTAATTGTAAGAACAATTAAAACTGCGGCTCTGATACCAAATTTGATGCGGGACAATAAATAATAAGAATTAAAGCAAGAAAAGAAAGAAGCTTTAAAGAAAAAAGAAAGCTAAAGAAGAGAAGAAAGGGGATTAGAGATGTGCAAAGTCTGCAATATTTTCATTAATCATAAAAAATTCCCTAACATTTAGAAAAGTAGAATATAAATACTAAAACTCTAACTGGAACAAGCGATTGGGCTTATGGCCCCTTAAATAAAATACCCAACAATAATTAAATCAAACCCAACAAATAAAGCCAAATTAATAAACCTCAACTAAAAGTTCATATAAATTAAACCCAAAAAATAAGCTAAAGCCCAATTTCTCAATGGTTTGGGCTATCCTCCATCGTCTATGATCATGCGTATGCGTAAACAATGTTTCCATTTCGGTGTCCCCATCAATAACCGTGTCAATATATTGTCACAGCCTAATCATCATTGCATGACGTCCTATTTAGTTAATAACAATTATGTATGATTGCTTGAAGTTACCAAATTATGATGACTTCATTACTGAACTTTATCCTTCCTGGTCGGAAGGGTGAGAATGGAATATGGAAGAAGAGTTTCTTTTATATCTGGTTAACGAGCAGGAGAAAAAGAAAGTAGTTTGTCATTGTTTGAAGCGTTTCTTTTTTCTACTGTTATCATGCACTTCCTTTATCCTTTGCAATACCCGCCAACAAAACGGTATGCATCACTTCCTTTATCCTTTGCAAACCACCGCGGCTGCCAACCCCGCTCTTGCATCTTTCGGGCCTGGAATCCATATTAAAACAACATTCCATCACACCAGCATCAAAACCACAAAGAAAAAGTTGACTAAGCACATCAGCAGTGAAAGATAACAGTAGAGATACCCCATTGTATTATTTCTATTGCTATAAAATTACAACTAAACATGCAAGTATCTTGAATAAAGGAAATTATTCATGTTAAAAGTTAAGGTGACGGATTAGTGATTTAAGTTAGTCTTTTTTCTCTAGTTTGTGTCTTGTTTGTTCTCTTTTGAGAGTTTTTCTTCCCCCCGATATGTCGGAGTGTAGTCTTTGCTTTCTTTTGGTGTCTTTCCTCTATTCAAGATCAAATTATCGTGCTCCTACATCCCTGATTCCATTCCCGTTTATTATATTCACAAGGTGCTTTGCTGATTCTGTTTAGATGCTTTGCTTTGTACCGGTGTTAGCCTCTTTCACATCTCTTTTTATCCGATGCTTTTGTCTTATTGAGTTGTCCCCACTCCTTTGAAGTCTAGAAACTTAAATTTCTTCTAAGAAAGGACACCAAGTTGCCAATTTATGTCTCTTGTAATTGCAAGTGGTGATTCCTTTTCATGTAAATGATAATGATACTGATGTGATTTCACGCGGTACAATCTCCATGTCTTTTTGTTTCCCACGTATAGGAGGACCATTTTCTTGTGGTCTAGGTAGTCAGACACCAAGCAGTTTGGTTTGGTTTGTTTCTTGTCGAGCTTTGTGGCTCACAACATAGCGCACTTACCACCAATTTGTCCTCTTTTGCTACTAGATACTGCTAATTATCAACTTTATGTTCGGGTTTTTAACGTGACGAGTGTTTCCCTCGGTGCCCCAGGTCAAACTTTGCCCGGTAGATTTGCAGCCATGGATTTTTGGGTTACATCATTGCGTTGTGTTTTGTTAGTGTCTCAACAAATACAAAAGATACAGAGAGATATAAAATATAAAATAAATCTGTTTTTAAAATAATTTTAGAGAAATGGTTTTGGAGTTAGTTTTTATACCTTCAAACAAAAGATACAGAGAGATATATTTCTTTTATTTTCATCTTTTTTATTCTAAGATAGTAACTAAAAACTACTATGCGGATGTGCTTGTGTGTGACAATCTATGTGATAGTTGATTTTGTAAAACGAGTTTCAAGCTGCTCTTGAAAGAATCTAAAACCACTGTCTCTGTCTGTAGTTTATATAGAAAATCCCGTGTTTATGGCGAAAGAAACTTGACTAGAAAAAGACAGTCCCGGGTTCTCTTGGTTCATTTAAAAAAAAAGAGAGAGTGAAGATCGTTATCAAATAATTAGAAAGAACAAACCTCTCCACTGCCTCAAAACATCAAAATATTGATGCATCGTTTTCCTTGACAGTTGGGCTAGGGGGCATGGCACCCCTATTTTGGAAAAGCTTTCAAAATATATATATATATATATATATATATATATATATATATATATATATATATATATATATATATATAGAGGGGTTGGGATAACCCCAGCTACCATTCAAACCCAACACCTAAAGAAACTCTAAAGGATGAATAAAATAATTATTTTGCTACTCCACTCATAAAAAAGTATCCTTGAATTGAGGGGTGATATCGTCTTTTTATAGGGATTAAGTTGTTATTGTTGGTTTTTGTTAGTCAGGTTAGGCTTTTTAAACAAAAATGAATAGCGCAAATACTATAATACCCCTAAAAGAAAGGCAAAAAATAGCTTGTATTGAATGGTTTTTTGGTTATTTTGTATTTGGTTGCACAATATAATTACTGTCAAACCCTTATGGCCAAAATTGTTTAGGCTACCATGGAAGAATTGTTTTGCAAATTCATTTTTAATATACAGTATACTTATTTTCGCACTCTTGTGTCTGAAATTTTATAGGTTGTCATCAAAGGATTTTTTCGACTTTTTATCCTGATTTTACGTTAAACACAATGTGAATAATGGTTACTTTGGTCTTTTTGGAGGTATAAAATTAAAAGGAAAACAAATATCATATATATTGGGAGAACGCCACATTCAAGTGGCGCATGACACGTGATACGATGGCCAAAAACACTATACCCACCGTGTCACCAACTCTGGCGAGTAGCAACACTTCCATTAGGGTGGTGTGTGTGTGGTGATTCTCGATGGTTTGGCAGCGGTCAGGTTTTCCCCCCACCTCTTTTCTCTCTCATGGCCTCGGGAAGCATTGGCCAAGAAAAAAATAAAAGCATCCTCCCTTTTTATTGTCATTTCAATTATAGTTTTCATTCTTTTGATTGTTTGAGATCTGTTTTTTTTTATTAATTTTTCTTTTCAATTTCATCCCTATAGATTAAGTTGCTATTTTTTTTCTTTTCAATTTCAGCCCTTGAAATTTAATTTGATTTGGTTTTTATATCAAATGTGGTCTTCATTCTTTTAGTTAGTATTTTTTTTCTTTTCGATTTCATCCCCTAAGATGTTATTTAGTTTGATTTTTATATCAGATATGGTCCTTATTCTTTTAATTGTTGTTTTGTATATCCTTTTCCTAATTAATTTTTGTTTTGCAATTTCATCACTCATCATTTTATCCTTTAAAAAATTAGGTTTCGTGATTTTCTTTATTTTCCTTTCGCTATGGAATTATCCTGATCTCATGACCTTACATGTTAAGTTGGTGAGTTGACCCGGGTGGGCTCAAGCCTTTTTTTTTTCTTCTTATAATTGCTATTTTTCTAATCCTTTTCATCTCATGATTCAACATTTAACATTGTTTTTTTTTTAAAAAAAAAGGTTTTGTTATTTACTATGTTTAACTTCTTGTCGCACTATCCCGGTCTCATAACCTAACCCGTAAATTAGGTGAGTTGGCTCGGGCAACCTCTAAGTATTTTTTAACTTATAATTTCTATTTTGTTTCTCTTTGTATAATTGATTTTTTTTTCAAATTTAATCCTTCATTATTTGGTTAGTTGAGAATTGAGTTTCAGGTTTTTTTTAAATTTATTGTTTATGGTCAAATGACTCGGGTTACGAATTTAAAGAGTTAACACGGGTTCACATTGTTTTTTTTATTTATTTTATTTTTTATTTTCATCGTTTGATAATTTTTCTCTTTTTAAAATGCGATTTTGTTAACTAAACATCTTTTTGTATTATATTTTTTTTAGCTGGAGGAAAAAAAAAAAACAAGGTACATAACTAGTGTTATTCAAAATTCATAGGGTTACCCTTCTTCTCAACAACCATGTGAGCCCACTTTCATTTAATTAATTAAAAGCTATGTGTGCCCACAGTTTTTTTTAGAGTGAATGGCCCTGGATTCATCCAAAGTCCCTGCCTGCCTACATTGATTAATACTTCCTTTGGTGGACTGAAATTGTCCCCACCAATAACATGTATTTTAAACAGCATGTCCTTCTTCTTAAAACCAAGTACACAGAAGTGGAGTTCGATTGGTTTTTGCTCGCAAGGGTTCATCAAAGGCTTGCTCCTGGTTTCGTCAGGGTCAGAGGTGGTTCATTGATTATGTTAGCCTTGACTCGACTCCAGACCCAAAACCAGACCTGATTCTGTTCTTACCTAAGTCAACAGTCATGGATACCATTTCTCATACATCGTTGCCTCAGTGGATCTTGAGGGAGAGAATTCAAGAATATTAAAAGCACAGTTATTAAACCCGGCTCGGCCCGGCGGGTCGACCCGGGACCCGGTGGCTGGACCGGTCCGGGTTTAACAAAAGACCGGCTGTGGCAACAGCCCGGCCAAACCCGGGCGACCCGGTGGGTCGACCCGGGACCCGGACGAACCCGGACGAGACCCGGTTTTTTTTTTTTTTCAAATGTGGGATTTGAAACACATTAGTATATATACTCTATGTTCCCAAGAAAAAAGTCATGTTTTTTCAATGTGGGATAAAAAACCTTTTGGTTTAAATACTTCAACTTAAAATGATAACATAGTATCTTTTCAATGTGGGGTTTGAAGCCCTTTCATATATATACACTATGTTCCCATGAAAAAAACCATGTCTTTTCAATGTGGGATAAAAAACCTTTTGGTTTAAATACTTCAACTTAAAAGGATAACATAGTATTTTTTCAATGTGGGATTTGA
This sequence comes from Populus x sibirica, assembly GCA_019202695.1. Lineage (NCBI taxonomy): Eukaryota > Viridiplantae > Streptophyta > Magnoliopsida > Malpighiales > Salicaceae > Populus > Populus x sibirica. The sequence continues at coordinate 2,228,035 of JAGMVL010001026.1, read as the reverse complement.
ATCCCTTTCATATATATACACTATGTTCCCATGAAAAAAACCATGTTTTTTCAATGTGGGATAAAAAACATTTTGGTTTAAATACTTCAACTTAAAATGATAACATAATATATTTTCAATGTGGGATTTGAAGCCCTTTCATATATATACTCCATGTTCCCATGAAAAAAGTTATGTTTTTTCAATGTGGGATTTGAAACCCATTAGTATATATACTCTATGTTTTCAAGGAAAAAGTTATGTTTTTTCAATGTGGGATAAAAAACTTTTTTAGTTTAAATACTTTAACTTAAAAGTTTAACATAATATCTTTTTAATGTGGGATAAAAAACTTTTTAAAATATTCTTTTAAACTTCATAATATGTATAATCTATATTTACATGGATTTTTTCATATGAAATATTAAAACTTTATTTTTTTTTTAATTTTTCTGGGTTAATCCGGGTTGACCCGAGTTGACCCGGGTTGACCATTGAAACCCGAGACCCGGCCCCTTGGCCGGGTCAACCCCGGGCCAGGTCTAATAACTATGATTAAAAGGCGCATACAGAAATTTATCGTAGCAAACTTCAAACTTGGAATCTCCATTCATACAAACACTTGCACGTACGAGAAGAATATTTGTCTGTCATTTGAACCGTTTTGTTGGTTCATGAAAGGAAAATTCAAGTCATGCACTAGGGCTACTCTTAATTATTACATTACGTATAAAACATAAATTACATGGGCAAAAAAATTCCTTAATAGGAGACGAGAGAAAAGAATAACAATATTTGCTATAATGGTAGTACGTTCAATGACGGCCCTTTTAGGGGACACGTAGGCATGCATCACAAGTAGCCTCCCTCTCGAAAATCCCTTCAATCCTAGCAAGGCTTCAACGGAGTTAACTTTTGCATTACCCTCCGCTTTCTCTTTGCCTACATCAACGGCTCATTACCATACATCACGCAGATACCTGCCATTCATTTGCAGACCCTTCACAAAGCTCTCTGTCTTGGAGTTGTCAAGAGATCCCTGGATCCACAACCAAGTACACACAAGGTTAATAATGAGATGGGGAGAAATGTTGATTTAAAACCCAGCTACAGATTATTTCCAAAACAGTGAAACGAAATATTGCACAAGCAGAAATATTACGCCAGTAAAATTGGAGAAAGGGCTATGGTGCTTTCTGACACCAGAAAAAGGGACGGATTTATATTATGATGTGGATTCTAGCCATACAGGGAACTAAAGGGAGGATCCTGTGTATGATATTTGTCCACGAGCAAGACAAGGAGGCAATGTCAACATGGAAAAAAACTCAATCACAAAGCAGCTATGGACATCTGTCTGTGGGGGGAGTTCTGTTGGGACTTTCTTTTTTGCCTTGTTTTAGCGACTCTCGACCTCAAAAAGAAACTCCCAATAACTAGACATTATTTTTTACCTGCTCTTGCACGATAGTGTGGAGAGTTCTGTGGACATCTTTAGCCATGCCCTTGGCATCTCCACAAACATATAAATATCCTCCTTGAGAAATCATGTTCCAGATATCAGAAGCCTGAACCAGAGAAAACATATACTCAACGCTTTAGTTAAAAAAAGAAAATAAAAGGTAAGGAAATGATATCGCTGCATTTTAACTTCGCCATCAACGGTGGTTGGTGAAACAGAAACAAGTACCTTCTGCATCATCTTATGCTGCACATATTCCTTGGTAGGTCCCTCACGTGAGAAGGCTACAGATAGTTCAGAAAGTGCACCACTTTCAACGAAATTGTTGAGCTCATCTTCATAGATAAAATCCTGCAAAGATTATGCCAGTTAAATGAACGTTTTGAAAAATAAGGGTAGAGATTCCCCTACACGAACCACAGAGCAAACCCCTACACCAATCACAGAGCATTCTAGAGCTGATAGGAGCATAACCTACCATTTGACGGTTCCTGCAACCAAAGAATAATACAGAGGATCCCAGTTCTGCTCCTGCTTCTTTCTGGGCTAATCTTTCCTGAAAAGGAGAATACAAAATACAGATGATCAGATTAGATACTTCAAAGTGATAAGAAGGGTTGCTAGAAAAAAGACAACTGAACCAAGTTTGCAAGTCCAAACCTGAAGGAAACCCCTGAAAGGAGCTAAACCAGTTCCAGGGCCAATCATAATGATGGGAACTTTAGTATCTGCTGGAAGTTTGAAGTTTGATTGTCTAACAAAAATAGGTGCCCAGCTGCAATCATGGCTTTTCTCTAAAGGCACAGCATTCTGTGGAAGGAATAAAATAAGAATCAGCCTTACAAACTTGGTGTGTAAAATTATTCTATTAAAGCTAAAAAGTATATATTCACTGAGAGGAAACATCCAATCGCAAACAATTGAAATAGAAACTTCAGTACACAAGCAAGGGTTTGGGATGCAAGGGTTTGGGAGGGCCAACCCTAATATCTAGCATTGTAACGTGGATCACTCGATTTGAACCCCTGTGATAATTTAAGACACCTGATATGCTTACTACACAATTCATTCTATCTTCGAGCTACGCCCTGTGGTGTTGCTTCGACATAAGAAAAAAAAGTATAAACAACAAACAAAAAATTTAGAACACGTACCTTCATCCAAGTTGAGCACACTCCTTTGTGAATACGACCTGCTGGTGTTTTCTCAAGAACCAGTGCACATGTAACATGAATCCTTGAAGGTGCCTTGCTGCAGAACATAATTTCACATAGTATGCACATAAGATTCCAAAGAACAGGAAAACAAGAAGTCATGGATAGAGAATGATAAACCAAAGAGGTGTGCAATTTCAACTTTGAAGTTCCTCCCAAGCAAAGAAGGGAGCTGAACTTGATTTTCTTTTCTAAAGTAATCCTTAAACATGTAGAAGTTTCTTTGTGCCATGTAAATATGAATATCCAGACTCCAATTATAGTTCCTCTGAAAGATTTCCTAGTTACAAATATAATTTTTTGTTCTCCTCAATATTATGTCATTGATCTGTACAACATAATTTTGTTTGCCACCAACTAGAGCTTCTCATTCAGGAAATTGAGCAAGCTAAAAGAATTTAGGTTAGATGACACATGATATGAATCCCTTGCCATCTTCCATCAGGAAACTAGGAGATTAATTAGAAACTTGTTCCAGAAGAAGTGTTAAAAAAAATATTCACCTTGGAGATGATGAAATAGAATAGTATCTTGGCAGCAATCGCGGGGCAACTGAAGCAAAGAAGACTCCAAGTGGGGGTTTGGCTGATGGAAATTCAGCCATGACTTCCAGGAGGCTTCTATGATTTGCAACTATCCATTGTGCATATTCATCCTGTACGAATGCAATTTAAAGTTAAATCCACTTAAAACTACATACTAAAACAGTCACTACTGTGGTAACGAAAGTATTTTTGGTAGATTTACAACCTTTCCAGCAGGTGATGCAAGATGTCTTAGCCGATCAGCTTCGGTTGGATTAGTAGCATGAGCTGCTAAAGCCATTAAAGCAGACTGCAAAGCATATGCATTGCAACAATAGATTACTCAAATGTGACAAAAACTTGTATAAAATAAAATGTAAAACTCAATGATGCATCAAATTAAGAAAGCAGCTAACCTTTTTGGGTGAACTCAAAAGATCAGCATATCGAGTTAGAGCTGTTCTTAAGGTGGACGATGGGAATGGAGGTGGCAAGGCACTTCCACTAAGTGGTGTGCCATCCTCATTATCAGTATGGATAGTGAAGTAAATATCTGGCGATAAACCCAACAACTGCAGTGCTTCCTCAACAATTTCACTTAGATTTTCACAGTACACACCAACATGATCACCAGTTCCATATCTGAGCAACAAAAGAATAAATTGTGTGATGCATAATCAGTGCACGATGTTCTCTTACAAGTATTCCCCATGAAAATGCATTTGGATACCAACCATTTTCAAGGGAAAACAAGTGTGAAAACAATAAAATTGTTGCAACCAACTTACGCAAGTCCAGTGCCAGATATGTCGAACTCCAAATGGGTACATGAACGATCAGATGCAGGGGTATGAAGCTCCCTCCTCACAGTAACATTAGCCCTTCAGCAGTAAACAGAATACATTTTAGATCAAAATAACCTACAAAATTGTCACCAGAAAATCTGCAAGATGGACATTTTTATGTTACCTGCATGGATGCTGAGCATCATAAATAGCATGACCATTCGCATTACTCCAGTTATCATCCTCTAATGGTGCATCTTCAGGGTCATGCAATACAACCCGATATTCTGCCACGGCAGCAGTATAAGGGGTAGAAACACCAGTTGGATCATCCCCATCAAGAAGCAACTGGTCCAACTCAGGCCACAACAATTCTCGCCTAAAATAGAGAGTAGAAAAGAAGGTTAGAATAAGATCGCTCGATATAAGAAAGTTCATTCTGTTCATGCAGATTACTGATTCAAGTTCTTAATACCATGCGGCAAAGTCATCTTCCATGCATTGATCATCATCACCAAGACCCACTGGAACAAGCTGCTTCCCACCTAAAAAAGCAAAGAAAAAAACAACGAGAACTGATTAGCTATACAGAATGAACAATATCAACAAGCACATTTTGGCTCTTGAAAACCATTTGATATAACAAGGAACAACATCAAGGACCACATTGTGGCTTCTGATTAATCATAAAACCATGTCAATTCTTTTATTAACAATGCAGCTGATTGGGCTATCTTTTTCTCTTTCCAAACAATTAAATTGTAGCAACAGTGGTCCTTTTGGACCAAGAGCTTTGCATGCATCATGAAAACCTACCAGACTCTATTCAACCGAGCAAGGAAGGTAGCTAACATCAAAAGGCAAAAAAAATTATATACAAGTTTGTAAAGAGAAATGCAGGCATACCCTGGTTGCCAAGGATTTTATCCACCACTATGGCAATCTGTTCAACCAAAAACAAGGGCAAAAAAAATTAATCAGCAAAAACAACAAAATAAAAAAATTAATCCATCAGCTAATTGTGAAAGAAGGTATAAATAGAGTCGCATTACACACCTTATTAAAATGCTCGTATTGCCTGTTGCCAAGACCAAAAACAGCATATGGAAGTTCCTTAAGCCATTCCCCCCTCTCATTGCCCTATATTCACAAAATCATAAAACCAAAAACACTATTAAATCCAGCTCTAATACCAAACCAGATCAAAACATCCAATCGAAACCTTACATCTGTAAACCATTTATAAAACCTCGCGGCGTTATCTGTAGGCTCACCATCTCCATATCTACAAGAAAGAAATAAATAAGTAAAGGGGAAAAAAAAAGTAAATATAAAAAGACTAAATATCAAAGCTACTCACGTGGCCAAGAAGAAAATAGCCAGAGACTCTTTCTTCAATTTCTCTTCGTATTCATCGTCATCCTCCGCATAATCATCCTATCATCCATCAAAATTATAAATTCAAAACCACTGATTAGGAAAATAAAAACCAAAAATTGAATAACAGGTTATATAATAATAATAATAAAAAAAAAAACATACCAAATCAACAGTTTTAAATATAGCCTTCTCATACCGAGCTTTTGCCTCCTCAGCTAGAGCCTAAGACAAAAAAAAAATTAAATAAATAAAAGCTTAGCTCAATTACTCATGACCTGAAGCTGAATTCTCATCGTACACGTGTACCTTTCCAAGTGTACAGTGATGATGTGGCTCATTAAGAATAAACTAAGGAATCGCCTTAGAAATATAAATGTTATTTTTTATAAGTGTTTTTTATTTTAAAATATATTAAAATAATATTTATTTATTTTTAATAAAAATTAATTTGAACTCATCAAAAATATATTAATTTAAAATAAAAAATATTAATTTTTTAAAAAAATATTTTTAAAACAGAATGTTAAGCACCACCTTATAACACCACCTTATAATTTTATTTTAGATGGTTTTAAAAAAAATGCACTAAATTATTTTTTTTAATGATTTTTGATGTTACATGCGAAAACACGTGACAACATCCCAAACACCCCTAAGCTGTTGATAGCATGATGGGAAAACTAATCTGTACCTTAGCAAATCCTTCAGCAGTACCAGTTTGGGTGCCGAAAAAGATGGTGACCTTTTTCTTGCCATCATCAACTTCAGGTTCGAGGTCTTTAACAATCAACGGCTTAGGAGGGACAGGGACTTTAGGTTTCTGATAGCCGGATGATCTTCTCCAAATCAAAACGACGACGTAGCCGATCAAAACCGCTATGGAAGTAGTTAAGATAATAACAAACTCACGATTCTCGCGGATCAAAGTTGCCATCTCAGCAGCAGAACCACCGGATTCCGATGAAACATTTGTTGGGTCCACTTTGCCTTTGATTATGGCTTGCATAAGTTCAAGTGGTGACACTTTCATCGAGCTGCTTGATGATTGCATGTTTTTTCAAAAATTTAGAAAGCAAATAATTCTTCTTCAAGGAGGAATATGATCTCTCTCTCTCTGCTTCTTGTTTCTTGCTTGTTGCGTGGTTGGTGCGGTGTAGGTAGACAGAGAGAGAGAGTGGCAGAGAGATTTCCTGAGAGGGAAGTGTAGGAGAGGGGATTAATAAAGAGAGGAGGGAGGTGTAACGCCTAGCCTACCAAACCAGACTGGTCATACTCACCTAACACTGAGTTAACCATGGTTAAGACTTGCGTTTGAGTGGAAGGCTTTTTTGGGCGGTTGATCTCAGGACTCAGGAGTCAAGTTGAAGTTCTAAAATGCCCTTTTCTGTCTTTTTGTTTCCCAGGAAAATTAAAAAGAAAATTGCTAGCCTTGAGAATCATTGAGATTTTGGATGTAAATAGTAAAGGGTTGTTGGCATAAGGAACCAACTATGTATCTGTACTATCTACACGCCCCGACGTTTTTCTTTTTAGTGGATTTGCACGGTTGGTATATCAATTTTTTACATTTTTCTTTTAATCAAGTAATACGAGCTTTAGTTTTTTTCACATGCTATATGAACTCGAATAAAATAAAAATTGAGAAAATAATGATTTTTCAATATTAAATTAAAAAAATTAAAAAAAAGCTCAAAAAAACAATGTCAATCTGTATTAATCTATAAAGTTTATGACCTGAGTTATTTAATCAATAGCAACAAATTCAAAAAAACTTTGAAGCCTAAGGATAAAAACCTCAAATAATCATCATCGGTTAGAAGATGATAAAGTTGAGCATAGAAGAGTAAAAAGAAAAAAAATAACCAAAACATTTGATCCTGGTTTTTTAACATAATTGTTTAAAAATAAACCTTGAAGATGCTCCGATGCAATATCTAGTCTTGAAGTTTTTTATTGGAATGAGGAAGTCAATAGGGAAATTGAATTCATTATGAATAATTATGCATGTTAACTAGTGGATCTTCCTCTCGGAAGCAAACCTTAGGCTATAAATGGATCTTTAAGAGAAAGATTAAAGTTGATGGCACTATTGATAGATATAAAGCTACACTTGTTGTTAGAGATTTTAAATAATAAGAAATGTAGATGATTTTAACATATATTCACATGTGTCAAGAATAACTTCCATATGAATGTTAATAGCTATTCCAGCTATTAATAAGCTTAAAATACATCAAATAGATATAAAAACAACTTTCTTAAAATAATGATTTTTATGAGGAGGTTTACAGAGAACAACCTGAGGGGTTTATTGTTAATGGACAAGAAAAGAAAGTTTGTAAACTTGTCACATCATTATATGAGTTTGAAACAAGCGCCTAAACAATGACATAAAAAATTTAACAAGATTATGTTGTCAAATAAATTTAAAATCAACACAATTGATAAATATGTTTATGTAAAAAATACAAATAAAGGTTATGTCATTTTATATCTCTACATGGAAGATATGTTTATTTTGGGCAGTAATGATCACATGATCAAGTCCACTAAGAAAAATATTAACTAAACAAGTTTGACATGAAAGACTTGGGTAGTGCATGTATCATGCTAGGCATAAATATTTTTAAGACATCTGATGGATTAGTATTGCTCCAATCTCATTATGTTGATAAAGTTTTTGACAAATTTTTTAAAGGTGAAATAGTATTATGAAAACACCAATGGATATAGGTGTGTATTTGTCTAAAAATAAAGGCAATAAAATAGACCAATTAAAATATTCTTGGATAATTAAGAGCTTGATATATGTTATGAATTGCACAAGACCTGATATTGCTTACTCGGTTAGCAAACAGAGTTGATTTTTAAGTAATTTAATTATGGATCATTAAAAAGCAATACAAAGGGTACTCAAATATTTGAGGTATACCATTGACCATAAGCTACATTATACTAATTATCTAGCAGTACTATAAGGGTATAATGATGATAATGGTGGGAATTAATAATTCAACATTTTAGTTTTCAAAATTCACTTATAAAAAATAGATGAATGAAGAGTTTAATCTAAAAATTTCTCAGATTTTTACACTTTCTTCCATACCTCATATTTTAATGTTTTATTCTTATTTTATGATTTGGCTTTCCTCCCAAATCCAGAGCTTAGGTTCAAATTATTAAGAGATATTTAAGTTTCATACACGTGGTTCAAAGACCTTAGATTAGAAGTGTATCTAAACCAAGGTAGTGTTATTAGAATCTTGGGAGACATATTGCATACAACCTAGTTGCACAAGTGAGGAGAAATAAAATCTCATGGACAAATGATTCATTTTTTACAACAACAAAAGATTCATTACTTTAAAGTGCTTTAACAAGTAAGTATACTTCTTATTTTAATTTAAATATAGTTGAATTAAGCTTTTTTTTTTAATTTATAGATTTAAACATGTACAAACCCTAGTTTTTCCTAAGATATCTTTTGTTTAGCAAGCCTTTGTGATGATAAACTACCAATCCATGTTAATCATTTTTAACTACAATCTTGTTATGATAAACTAAGCATATTTGCACATTAGTCTAATATATTTACATATTTTAATCTATAAAAAAACAATCACATAAAGGGATCTAAAAGAAAAACAGTAATTAAAAGAAAAAAAAACACGAGCCCACCTGAGTTAATCCGCCAAACACATGGACAAAGTCATGAGATCAAGATAATCCTATAAAAAGAAAAATAAAGAAAACCATGAATCCTATTTCAAAACAAATTGAGTAATAAGATTGAAAAAGAAAATAAATTAAAAAAATAATGTAAACTTGTGTTAGCTTACAAAACCCGTGACCTGGCCCATTTGATCATAAGCACCAAACTTGGAAACACTACAAAGTCTAAGTTTTAATAAAACAAATGTCAAATGATGAGATTGAAAAAAGAAAATTCAATTACAAAAAAAAATTCAAAAGAAAAAAAATAACAATTAAAAAAATGAGATTCAAATTTGAAAAAAAAGAAAATGAGGATGAATAATTTTGGATTGAAGGGTTAAATTGAAAATAAAAATAAATTCCATAAATGAACTAAAATTTTAATGAGGACCAAATTAAAAAAAAATATTAAATTTTTTAATCAAATGATGAAACTGAAAAACAATTGAAAGTTTACAAAAATAGAAAGAAAAAAAATGAAGAAAAAAAAAGAATCAAATAAGGAATGAAATTGAAAACAAATTGAAAACTTACAAAAAGATCAATGACAAAAATTACAAATTAAAAGAATGAGGACTAATACTAAAATATCCATAAGGGGATTGTCATGAAATTTTAAATGTCAAGCGTGAATTTCAAGGGAGGATAGGGGTAGAAGGAAAAAATAGATTGTCGACACCAAACCCTATAATATTTGGCTACGCCGCCTCCTCGAGGCGACGATGTTGAGATAATTCAAATGTTGCCATGAAAGCTAATGTTCGATCACTAGAAGACCTCATACTTGCCGCCCGAAGGACATTGTGGTTGTCCACGCGTTAATGCGTGCGTTGCATTCATTTGTGTGTGTATTACACAATTGCCCCTAAACCAGCCTGACAATTACTAAAAAGCCTAAGTGCAAAGACAAAATTGCCTCGAGCATAAGCCAAGGAAAATCCGATTCCAAAAGCATGCAAGTCATTTTACTATTCATCTAATATGGAAAAAATGTCAATGCCACTTAAGGTAAGCTTAAAAAAAATTAGGTATAAGGGTCATTTTACTATGCACTATAAAAACAAAAAGACATTATTTTCTTTTTAAAATTTTAAATGCTAAATGGACCCATGCGAAAATACTTAATTACCCTAATATAATTGTTTTTTTTTTAATTATTTTTTAAGAGAATAATAGGCATTTTCACCCTAAAGCCTGAATAAGCCACTGATTCCCTCAATTTTTTTTTTACTTTGATTTCATGTCTTTCAATCTCACCATCCCCTAATAAATTAGCCTAAATTGGCTTACAATTTGGCCCAATAAAGGCTAAATCAAAAAAAGAAAAAGGAAAAGGAAAAGTAAAGAGGAAAAAGGCATTATGAATAATGAATAATGCGATTATAATGTTTGAGATTGTGGTAGCGGTTGCGGTTTAAAGTGTTTTTCGCTTAGAAATGCATCAAAATAATTTTTTTTTTTAAAATCATTTTTGAGATCAACACATCAAAATAATATGAAAACATAAAAAAAATTTAACAATTTATTTTTTAAAAAATTTAAAAGAACATAATTTCAACCGCATTCTCAAACGATCAGTAAATGCGAGCACAATACCATCTTGCCATGCTTTTTAGCATTTTTTATAATAGTTATATATTAATGTTTTTCAAAGCTATCAAGTACATTTATCTGTGCTCTGTCATTTTGATTTTCTATTATTTTCTTTCATAAGCTAACTTTAAATTTTGGGTTTTTTTTGTTAGAAAAAAAATTCTTTTAAAAAAAAATTTTATTTAAAAATTAAAACACATCATCTTATTCAATTAAAAAAAACAATTATAACAAGAACAATAACCAAGTCTCAAGTCCGGGGGGCATGGGTGTGGAGAAAATTAATAAATATATAGCTAAGAATAAATGCAATAAGCTCAAAGTTATGTGTCATGTCATTGACAAAAAAAAATTGACAGAATTTAGATGGAAGTATTTGATTGACAGCTTTGACAAAGATGGTATGATCAAACAAAAATCAAATAAAATGCATATACTCGATCGAGAAATGCTTAAAAAAAATAAAATAATGTACCAAAGTGTAATTATCCCTTTTCCTCACCGACTCCTTACCAAGTTAGCTGTGATTGACATATGTGTTTGGAATTTGTTTTTTTAAAGTGTTTTTATTTTAAAATAATATTTTTTGTTATTTTTTAAAAATTATTTTTGAAATTAAAACTTTAAAATAATTTAAAAATATCAAAAATAATATTAATTTGAAGTAAAAAATAAATTTTTTTAAATTTTTTGTTAAAATACTTTTAAAATACGAGGGATCGGTTTGAAAACTAAGGTTGACAATTGAAAGGGAAATTTTGGTGATTGGTGAGATCCCCTCGTTTTTTTTCCTGCGATTATTTCCACCCTTTTTACCTTTATGTCCAACTCATTATACACACGCACACCGATTTCAGAAGCAATCAAAGCTTAGTTTTAATTTCTTTATATTAATTGATGAGTTGATGGTTTTTCTTATTTAATATTAAATTGTTTAATTAGTATTTTCCAAATATGATGTCCTTGCTACGCCATGGAATACTCGTAAATGTGAAAAAAAGTTAAAAATAAAAGAAAACGAAGTTGTTAATATGTTTTATAATAATGAGTTTTTTTAAATAAAAATAAAAATATATTTATTTTTTTAATATTAAAATAATAATATATTGAATCGACTAAGGCTCGCTTGTTAGATTCGCAACTTAAATCTTAAACCATGCTGTGTTTTTAAAAAAATAATTTCAAAACCATTTATTATTGTTATAAATTTGTTTTAAATAAATATTATCAACTCGAGTTTCATATGTTAATTTGAGTCAATTTAATATATTATTATTTTTATATTAGTGAAAATAATTGTGTTTATTAATAACTCTTGTATAAATTTTTTCTTGATGCATTCAAGGGCAGACTTGACAAGACTTTTCTTTGGTTAAAAGGTAGTCCACAACTTATTTGAAAGATATTAATTAAAGAAATTAATATTAAATAAAAAGACCATCAGCTCATCAATTAATATAAAGAACTTAAAACTAAATATTGATTGCTTATGAATTCAGTGCATGTGTGTGTATGATAAGTTGGACATAAAGGTAAAAGGATGAAAAGAACAATGATCCCAACAACATAAAAACGAGTGACCAAAGTTTCTTTATGAGTTGTCCACACCCTAGTTTTCCCGGTACGTAGTACATTTAGTAGGTGGTGCTTGTGCTACATGCGTGATTGCTTTGAATATGCTATATTAAGAAATATTGTTGTAGTTTTGAAAATACTTTTTGCCACAGTGCTAGTACGAGAATAAAAACTGCATTTCTTTTTATTTAGGCTTTCCTTGTATAAAATGATTGCTTGCCGATTATTCTTTTCTATATATATATATATATATATATATATATATATATATATATATATATATATATATATTTTGTTGTGTAAGGATTTTGTTGTTGACCCAATCATTTCTTCATCGCTAACCATTATTACATCACAATTCACAAAATCCCGTACAAGTCATAATAATCGATGCAAATTCATAGAATAAATAAAATAAAATATGCCACTGGGTAAAATTGCACGAAACAAAGTTATCAATTTTAATGTGTTTGGTATTGCGGTAACTGTTGTGGTTGTGATTTGAAAAAAAAATGTTTTTTTATAAAAAGTACTTTTAGTTGAGGTTGGTTTGGGAAAATATATATTTGGTTAAAACTGTGGTTGAAATTGAGGTTAAATAAAAAATAGTTTAATGTGTTTGGTTAAAAGAATACTTTTCAAATTGAGGTTATAAAATAATTAAAATATATATATAAAAATATTGATGGTTTTTAATTTAAATATTGTAGATTTAACTACTACTATTACATTATAAAATAAATAATACTTTATATAAAATATTTTTTATTGTTCTATTAAACTATCTACAATTTCATTACGTACAAAATTCATCTGACAAGAACTACAGTTTCTATGATTTTTTGAGCGTGCAATAAAATTAGGTGAAATATTATCAGGAATAAAATTGAGATTACAAAGACGAGTAAATTTAATTCACCTTAAACTAATTTTTTTAAAAAACAAAAAAAATAATTTATTGTTCACGTTCACGTGAACAGTGCGAGTGAAATCAATTCACTGCACTGGTTTTTTGAAAAAAAAATTTCGAGTGAATTAAAAATTCACTCGCGAACAAAGGCGACAGTGGAGCATGACTCCACTGTTCAGTGATTCCTCCCCCACGAGAAGCAAGAAATTGTGCTTCTACAAAACCTGCGGCACAACCATATTTTTGGTGGGTCCTACTAGCATAAACCTGTGTTTTTTCTTTAACCAAACAGTAATATCTGTGGCTGCAGGTGAAGCTCACCCGCAGCCACATTACCAAACGGCCTCTAAACCCGGCCTGGCCTGACGGGTTGGCTCGATACCCGGTCGACCTGGTGGTTGGATCGGTCCAGGTTTAATAAAAGACTGGCCGGAGCAACAACCCGGTAAAACCGATAGACTCGGCGGGTCAACCCATGACCCGGGTGACTTGGGAAAACCTGGACGAGACCTGATGTTTTTTTTTCTTCAAATATGGAATTTGAAACCCATTAGTATATATATACTCTATGTTCCCAAGAAAAAAATTATGTTTTTTTAATGTGGGATAAAAAAATATTAAATTAATACTTCAGCTTAAAATGATAACATAATATCTTTTCAATGTGAGATTTGAAGCCCTTTCGTATATATACTCCATATTCCCAAGAAAAAAGTTATGTTTTTTCAATGTGGGATTTGAAACTCATTAGTATATAAGAAAAAAGTTATGTTTTTTCAATGTGAAATTTGAAACCTATTAGTATATATACTCTATGTTCCCAAGAAAAAAAGTTATTTTTCAATGTGGGATCAAAAACTTTTTAAAATATTCTTTTAAACTTCATTATTTATAATATGTATAACCTATATTATACATGGATTTTTTTCTTAATTTTTTCATATGAAATATTAAAGTTTTAAATATTTTTTTTAATTTTTCCGGGTTGATCCATAAAACCCGGGACACGGCTTCTTGGCCGGGTTTAATAACTATGTTCTAAACTCTACAACTATATATTGCAAAAATCAAATTCTAAATTAAATTAAAGTTAAAAGTGTATGTTACAGTAACTGATTACTTGTTATTCCACTAGTGGTTATTTCTAAATCCATATGTTAAGTAATGTTCTCAATAAAAAGGCATGAATCATACATGTGTTTTTGCCCCCTTTTCTTTATAAGAAAAAGAAGCTCAAACTAGAGATCCTTTAGAGGAAGGAAACTGGAAGTATTAGCTGAGCTACAACTCATTCGTATATATCACTGTCTATATGATTCATGTTTAGTTGCGGGTTCTATATTTTTATTTTTTTAAAAATAAATATATTTATTATTTTAACGTATTTTTTTATATAAAAAAATTCAAAATGTAAGTAAAAATTTTTACACAAGTATTTAATAAAATAAATTAATAATCATTTATATATGTAAATAAATAAATAAATAAATAAGTTGTTGATTTATATAAGAGAAAAACTGAAAAATTGAGAGATAAATGTAAATTAAGATATTTGATCCCGCAAAATGAGATATTTACTTAATTGTGTTTACTTAATTTGTTTATTAAAATCAATAAAAGATAAAAGAAATAGAAACACACGTGAAATTGATTGAATAAAATAAAAAATAAATAAATTACGCAAGGCCAAACAAATTAGAAATATTGTATAAAAACAATATTTTTTATTTTAAAAAATACATTTAATCTATACAAAACAAAAAAAATATAGATAAATTATAATAATATCTTCAAAAATTAAAGACACACAAATGATTTTTTTTGGGGGGGATTTTTTTTGCTGCTCTTATGTTCTTTTTGTGGGTTTCTTTTTGTTTGTCTTTCTGGTTGTTTGTTTGGTCTGTCGATTATCTACATTACTACTATAGGTGCCTTTTCTTCTCCGTTGCCTTTTGTTCCTTGGCCTGGCCATCATTACGTCTTGCATGTTGGGTTAGCCTTCAGTTTGTTGTTGGAACATAAGCTATCTGTCGCTCTTGTCGATTGTTGTATAAGTCTGCTGAAATTTTTTTCAACTTCTTACTATGTAGCAAGCCTGCTGAAGATTCTTTCAAGGCCTCAGCTCATCGTTTCATCTACGACAAGAAGTTCACAGATCCTTACGTTGTCGTGATCCCACCACAAATGATTGAGGTCTTGAACAAAATCAAAATCTTTCAGCTGTGTTTGACGACAACTCAGACCAACCACCCATCAAGCTAACTGGACAAGCTGAAGCGAGACCTTCAAGTTAATACTTCACCGCCCATGTCGACAACAGTTGATATAGCTTCTTTGACCCCTCCAGCACCTGCTCTCTATCAACTCCTTTAAATGTTGGCGTAGATGATCAGATGCACTCTCCTTATTCATCCCAACATCAAATTAAGCATTGCCTGCGCGCAAAAGATTCAAGTCTTTAATTGTATACATTCATGATTTTTAGTTATCCAATTACCTTGAAGATCCAGTTCACTCTCCCACATTTAGACAACAGTTTCATTACTTTTTTTATAGGACTGATCTTGCTGTTGATATCATATACAAAGAAACTTCTATTTTTCCCTTGTTTCTTTCACTGGAACATAGAAACTTGAGATCTTGGCTCTACGCTTTTAATGGTTGCTGAAATCGTCTTTTTAAGGCTTTTATAAACTATCAATTATCATAATTGCCTGTAGCATCAAGACTTCAAATTGCCCTCCAGCTTATTTCATTCTCTGTCACCTTTCACATGAACAAGCTTGATGACCAATTCCTCTTTTTTTTTTTTTTTTTAATACAAGACGTGACGAAAAAAAATTGCTTTGGATGAAGATGCTTCGTTACAAATTAACACTCCAACTGAACCACCTAACAAGAAACAATAACTCAATTCAACACCTTCTAAAGTAATGTCGTTGGACTGCAAATCTTTCTCATCTTTTCCTTCAAACTCTGTTCACACGACCAACTTATATCCGTTTTGCGTATTGCCCTTGTTCTATTTCTTTCTCGTCGTTGCATGGATGGTTGGGAGCTTAGTATCTGATCCAACGGTCACGATCAGATCAAACAGAACTGATCAATGGCCCTGATTGTTGGGTCTTTGGTCTAGTGTGGGCAAGCCTATTCTAAACTCTGATCAAGCAGCTGAAATTCATTTAGCCAACTTGATTAGACGGTTTAGAAGAAAAGCACCATTATACAGGAGAGAAAAAAAGTTTCTTTCTGGTGGTTTTTATTTGTTGGCCTCTCTCTGACTAATTCACCCCTTGTGTGGTGAAACCAAATTAAGTTTTTCGTCTTCAAGCAAATTTGGTGACTAAATAACTTAAAAACAAATTAATCCCTAAACTACTTCTTCTTCTTCTTTTTTACATTTGATTCTTCTGTTTATTTTTTGTATTTTGATTTTTGAAAAAACAACATCATCAATGTTGACTCTAAAAATGTATAGAAAATAGATTTTTTTTTATTTTAAATTCTTTTAAAAAGATGCTGAAGACAAGCAAGCGTCAAGAACATATTTTTTAAGTTTTTTTATTGGTTTTTCTTCGCAGTCGTTTTTCACATGTGCCATTGATTACCCAACAGTTTCTTGCTGTTTTTTACTTCTTTTTTTTCTTTGTAAATTCTCTAAAACGCTGCCATGAGAGCTTGCCCACTCACTTAGCTAACAAATGACCCCTTGTTGATTCCATATTTTTTCTGTGTCAGTGTGACCGACTCCTTTCTTGTTTTTTACTAAATGAATCAAACTGCCGGCCTCCCCTTTTATTTATTTATTTTAGTTGTCCCTACAACTCTTTTCCCCCCAGACTTTCCACCTCTGCGTGCTGCTCTTGAAGTTTTTATATACCTTTATCACCACTGTTTGCTACGATCATTCCTAACTATATATCCTCTTCCCAGCTTCGCTCCAACAATGCTAGTCTGCAGTCAACACATTCCAATGTGCATCGTGCTTGACCCACCAATGCATCGTCCGACTTCATCTTTTTTACCTCTACATAATTTAGATTGTTAAAGATTGGACAGAACGCTAACGACCCCCCCCCTTTTTTTTTTTAATTGTACTGAAATTTTAGCAGAATTTTGTATATATTTTCAATACAAGTTATTGACTTAATACCAATATCAGACTCTCACAATTCAATCACCATGTCAATATCCCATGGTCTTAATTTCATGCATATTCATCCATTAAAAATCAAGAAACAACACCTTTTACTATTAACTACTAATGATAAAAAGTGTCACAAAGCTATGCAAACGCAGCACCTGTTTGCACAAAAATCTAACAGGATAAGCGAAAACCCACATCTAAACCAGACCCGAGAAAGAGCTGTTTAGAAGCCGTTTTTCAAAGCTTAGTAGAAATAGAAAAGGAAATGGCACATACGACTCAATCATTAGAAAAGAAACCAAACCAGATGAAATTGAAGAAAAGCACTCATCTAGTCAGGTTTCTTTCCCAGCATAGTCCAGAAATGACCAGATGATAATCTGGAAACTAAATTGCACAACCTAGATCGAGTTAGAACCCAGCTAAACAGGTGCCAGAAGCTCTCCCAATGCTAGCTGAGCATTACCAGATGCATTAAATGCCACCGATGGCTGTCGCGTCCAACTTGCACACGATGCCACAAAACCCAGATATGTTGATAGAGAGGTAGGTCCACAATTTTCAGAATCCCAAGTCAATCCCTACCAACTGTGCTAGAAAAAGCAACAATTGATTGAGTGTTGCCCTCAAACCAACAGATTTTCGTGAGATCAAACGAAGCTTTCTGGGAGAAACACTGCTTGTATACACTTATTTTTTTTGTTTTTCTACATTTCTACAATCAAGCTATGTTTCATATGGCTATAAAAGCCGAGAATACTGGATGATTAAAAAAGTTTAATGGTACTTTTTGAAGGAGGGTTGCGGTCTCAAAAATACTCTTGTTTGGCTATGAAGGCAAAGTATGGCATCTTCCAAACCTATGGACCTCCGTGCTCAAATTTATATGTATAAATAATATATTTTACTCATAATATTTTTAATATATGTCTAAAATAGTTTTTGTGCTTTTTTTTAAGTTACCTTAATTAACTTTATTTGATATGTGTAAATTTTTTTTTTATGATTTACATACTTTTTTTTTTAATGAAAAGTGGCCATGAAAATAATAATATAAAGTTATAATAGGTTTGTCATTTCATGATTTTCAGCCATGTGGTATTCGTGTTAATGATTTTTTTGAAAGTAAAAAAATTCCAAGAATAAAAAAAATTAAGAAAAGAACCAATAACAAAAAAAAAAAAGTTTGGTGAAAATAATGATAATCAAGTGAGAATTCAAGGACTAAAAAAAATAAGGCTATTCTTAGATGGGGTAGAATATACTTACAATAAATAAAAAAAAAAGAACATTCTTAGACGAAGTAGTATAAATAAAAGAGATTTTCAGAGAGAGAGAGAAGGTGCGAAAAAAACCCTAGCTAGCATGAAAAGAACTAAAAGAAAGGAAAAAAGAGTGTGGAAGAAACCCTAGCTATAATTGAAGATAGAAGTATTATTTATCAAATGTTTTTTTCTTATAAAATTTATGCTTTACATGTGTTTATATAGTTATGAGAAATTAACTGAAATAATTCTACCATTGTGGACTAAATTGATCCACATACAAAAACTAACCCAAAACCTTTACTAGTAAGCTCAAACCCTGACCCAAATAAACCTTGGATTTTAGCTGAAAACCAAAATATAAATTAAGCTCAAACATAAAAATAATAATGAAAACAACAAGTCTAGACAATAGAGTTTTGATGCCACATATAATAGAAAGAAAAATAAGATAAAATATTTTAATTCCCTAAATTAAATAACTCTTGGCCAAAATCCACCTTCCTAGATACTCTAGGATTATTTAGCCAACTTTTAAAGTCCTTTAAATGTTAGGAAACATATCTGAATATGAATTTAATTGTTGAAGTCTTCTTTCCTTGTAGGACAAGGATTTCTCTTCATAACATGAAAAAAATTCCTAGAAATTAATTCCCCTTGTAGCCACCCATCGCTTTCCTTCCTTGACTAGAAAATTAAATCTTTAGCATTAAATAATCCTTCCAAATATAAGATTCAGATTTGATAGCTTTCTTTGGTTTTCTTGCATGACTAGGAAACTTCCTTCTTTGTTGCTAAATATTCTCCTAGATAATAGGAACAATAATGAACAAATTTCCCTTTCAATTTTAGAAGAATATTTTATTGATCCTTGTAAGTAAAGGATCCCAACATCTTAATTAGCCCAAGATAACTTTGGACTCTATGTGGCCCAAACTCATACTCATTAATATAACCAAATTAGATCTGATACAAGCTTCCAACAAGCCTACTTTGTTGCTTAAATTATACTCATACATGGACTGACCTGATATGGCTAAATGGACCATTAAAGAGATTGGACCGAACCCATCATCATGGACAAACCAAGGCTGGCTAAAACTATCCCATGCTAAAAACCCACATGACTGAATGGAACACAAGCTAAATTGCAAGGAAAAACACAATCTTGGTCAAATAGCTTCCCTATCAAATCCAAGTACAAAATAAAAGGCCCTTCACGAGAAATCTATGGCTGAATCGTATCATTACTCAAACCCATACTCATTAATATAACCTAAATCAGACATGATACCCAAATCAGACATAATATAAGCTCCCAACAAGCATACTTTGCTGTCCAAATCAGACCCATACATGGGCTGACCAAATTTGACCGAATGAACCATCAAAGAGATTGGACCGGACCTATCATCATGCACAAACTATGACTGGCTAAAACTATCCCATGCTAAAAATCCATCATGGCCGAATGAAACATAAGCTAAATCCCAAGGAAAAACACAATCTTGGTTGAATGGCCTCCTTATCAAACCCAAACATAAAATTGAAGGCCCTTCATGACACATCCATAGATGAACCATATCAGTAAAAGAAGAATAAAAAAAAGAGAATATCAAATCAGTAGAGAGAGAAAATGGCTGAAACTTGAAGGGCCTTGATATCCTTTCACAGGAGGCGGTGAAGCTCATCCTTAACATAGGAAAGAAGATTACAAAGTGGCTCATCAGGCAAGGTGATTAATGCGCCTCCTAACGTTACTAATGCATCTACCAATACGTCAATTGACGCAGGCTATCACGCATAACCACTACTTTCTCTTGTCCAACCACTATTTCAACCTCTTTCGGTCCACCCTGGCCACTTTAAAAGGTCAATTTCAAACTCTAATTAAATTTTTAACATATTGTTGATTTTGTATCACAAAGTATTAGTTGTTTATGATGATTTTGCACGTTTGATTTTGTGTGTGCTTGCCGGTAATCTTGTGTAGATATGACGTGTTTTTCGTATGAATGTGCATTGTGAATATGTGCTTTGTTTTTTTTTTTTTAAATGGTAGTGTGTTTTCATATAAAACAAGTAGAAACATAAACATAAAAATATAAAAAATAATTATGTGCTATTTTGATGAATTGCCACTTTGTTTTGAAAAATAATATTTTATGAAACATGAAAATGACTTGGTGAGTCAAAGGGTGTTTTTGACGATACCTTCTCATTAATTTTTTCATCATATAATAAATTGTTATCCTATCTACGAGGTTACTCTTGATGTGACAACATATAATTTGAAAATAATAAAAAAATATGATGTTTTTTTTTCATCTTTATTTATAAATATATTTGTGAGAAGTTTTTGTTTGTAATGATATATTACTCCTATTATTATGATTGGACTGATATCGTGCAAAGTGATCCCATATAAGCCCAAATAGCATTAGTGGGGCCTTTAAGCTTTATTTTGGACATATTAAAAAAAGTAATGCCAAAGATCAATTTTCACCATCATACCGGCCCAACGCTTATTTTAAAATCCTAAACCAATGAAAGCTCCTATTTTAAGGATTAACATCAAAATATCTTGATTGGAATCTTAAACCGGTGAAATCTTCTATTTTAGGGATTAACATCAAAATTTCTCATTCAAAATCCCAAATAGATGAAATCTTCTATTTTAGGGATTGAGTCAAAATCTTTCATTCAAAATCTCATATTGAAGAAATCTTTTTTTTAAGGAATATTGATAAAATATTTCGTTCAAATCCTAAATCGATGAAATATTCTATTTTTAGGGATTAACATGTGCTTTTAGGACTTATTTTGGACATATTTAAAATAGTGGGGGTAAAGCCTAGTTTTCATTATACATACAGGTGCAATGCCTATTTTAAAACCCTAAACCACTGAAATCTTCTTTTTCTAGGGATTAATATCATAATATTTTGTTCAAAATCCTAAACTGTTGAGATCTTCTATATTATAGATTATCATAAAAAATTTTCTTTCAAAATCCTAAAATAACAAAATCTCATATTATAAGGATTAATGTCAAAATTTTCCTTCAAAAGGAAAAATCATCAAAATCTTCTTTTTTTAGGGATTAATATCAATTTTTTTGTTAAAATCCTAAACCGAATAAATCTCCTAATTTTAGGGATTAGCATCAATTTTTTTCATTAACAGGCCAAAATGATGAAATCTTCTATGTTAAGGATTAATGTCAATTTTTTCGTTAAAAGACCAAAATCAATGAAATATTTTATCTTAGAGATTAAGGTAAAACTTTTTATCAAAATTTAAAAATCGATGGAATCTCTTATGTTTAGAAATTAACAATAATTTTTTTTGTTAAAAGACCAAAATCAAAGAAATATCCTATTTTTATGGACTAAAACCATTTTTTTAAGAGTCAAAATTGATGAAATCTCTTATTTTTAAATATTAACATCAAATTTATTTACGAATATCCTATTCTTAGGGATTGATGTTATTTTAAAAAAATTAAAATAAATCAGAACTAAGCTTATAAATAAATTTAGACCATTAATAGCATGCACAAAATAAACTTTGGAGAAATCTCGTGTCAAAGGTAACCTTTCATTTGAAAGGATATAGTTAGGGTGACATTGATATTCCATTAAGCATAACTAACCAAGTACATGAATCTCTTAAATCAATGTCTATTTTAGGATTCCTAGTTTGTTTTACTTCCTAGTGACTCCATTATTTTTATTTTCCATGGTACATGATAGTCACGTATTTATCATGGTGTAACAATTCATATAAATAATGAAGCAACTACCTTTCAATTTTTATTTCTTTGAATCCTTTTAGGCTTTTATTTTTTTTCAATTTCATCCTTCAATATTTGGTTGATTTTGAATTGATTTTCATAATTTGTTTTAATTTTTTTTCTATGAGGTTATTTGTTGGTTATGAGGTTATTTTTTTTCAATTTGTTTTCCATGGGCTTCGTAATTTTTTTTTCTTTCTATACGATTATCTCAATCTCATGAGCTAGACCGCGAGTTTGACAAGTTATACTGGATTGACTCAAGTATTTCTTTGGGTTCATTTTTTATTTAATCTTCATTTATGTTTTATCCTTTAACCCACCACTTCATCGGCTTTTAAATAAAACTCATACAAGCTCACCAAATTATCTTTTACTTTTTTTTGTTAGCAATTGTGCTTTGTCATAATCATACAACTCACCAAAACAAAATTTCACATATTTCAACTTGACGTGGATCCAAAACATTAGCCACATACAATAAAAAATTTCTGATTTGCTTCACAACCCCAATACTTCTCAAACTTACTCATCATGTTTATCGCCATTCCACTCAAAAGATTATCTCTACTTTTACACAATTGCAACAAGTTTGTATGTATGTAAATCAATTCATTGAAGAAAGAATTTGATGTGACATGCAATGAGCCAGAAAATTTCAATGTAATCATGTAAAAGATCTTTAAAAACTTCAAAGAAAGTTCTAGCATTTTCCCAATCCTCCAAACTAGGTGGCCCTATGTTTTTTTTATTCCTCTTTGAATCAACCTCTAAAAAATAACTCATATACCTAGGTTCACTTTGACTTAACCTCACAAACACCTTTTCAAACTTTTCAGCAGCTTCTAACATAAGATAAGTTGAATTCCATCGAGTTGCAACATCCAAACACAATGATTTCTTACACTCTATATGCAACTTTTCTACACACTTCTTAAATGCAAGTAGCCTAGAAGGTGAAGATCTCACAAACCTAATTGCATTTCAAATCTTAACAACCGAAACATTAATCTCTTTCAAACCATCACACACAATGAGATTTACAATGTGTGCACAACATCTAACATGCAAATGTTCATTTGACAATATATTAGTTGGCTAATCTTTCATCACATTCTTTAAATATGAAATAGTAACACTATTAGAGCTTGCATTGTCTATCGTAATGCTTAAAAGTTTATCAATCCCCCAATCTAACAAACAATTCTCAATAACTTGACCAATTGTCTCACCCATATGATTGGAAACTTGATAAAAATTCAGAATTATTTTATGCAAATTCCATTCATTATCAATCCAATGAGCCGTTAAGGACATATAGTTAATGTTTTGGATTGATATCCATGTATCTGTTGTTAAACATAATCGTTGATCCTTAAGAGCTATCTTTAATCTTTCCTTCTATTCAACATAAAGTTTCAAACAATCTCTCATAACAACGAAACGAGAAGGAATGTCAAATCTAGGCTGCAAGGTCTTAGAAAATAATCTAAATCCCTTACCCTTCACAAAATTAAAAGGCAACTCATCAATTATAACCATTTTTACTGGTGCTTGTCTACATTCATCATAATCATAACCTATTGCCTTAAGAGTTCCCACACTTCGATCTCCTTATTCACCCGTTGCTTTATTAGGTTATAATACCAAAATCTTTTGCTTCTTATCAACCACAAAAGAAAACTTTTTGCATACTTTTAAATGACTCCACATATTACTTGTCCCATTAATAATAGTATGACATGCATAATCATTTTCATAATAATTACATTTAGCTCTAGAGGCTGTAGGATCACCATCAAGTTTGGTAAAATGATCCCAAATTTATGACTTTTTTTATCATCAACATTTTTTTCCCTTAATGTAAGGACTTGAAGTTGTTTACCTTTATTATTCGTGGTAGATCCTGCAGTAGTTGATGTTGGGTTAGTGTTTGAAGCTGAGGCATTGGTTGATGTTGGGGTAGTGCCAGTGGATGAAACATTTTGATTTTGAAGGTTTTCCATCTGTAATTACCAAATGCAAACATGTAAATATTTATGCATGTTGGAATATGTAGTATATACTATATAGCAATGATGCAACAACCAACAACTATGGGTAAAAGAATCAAAAAAATTGCAAGAACGTAATAGATTTAATATAAATGAATATTCAGTAGCCATCCTAAAAAATTAAACCATAATGAAATTAAACTGAAACTAAAATTAAACTGCACTACAAAACCTCAAATATTAAACTGAAATACTAAATATTGAAATGCATGAAACAACACTACTACACTGCATAAATATTAACCTCAAATATTAAACTGAAATACTAAATTGCACTACAAAACCTTAAATATAAACCTCAAACTGAAATGCATGAAATTGTTGTAGGATTCCTTTGCTCTCTTTCACACACTTAATAAGATAATTAATTGTTTTTTTTTTTTGGATAAATTGAAATACCAAATGCATAAAGAATAGGAAAATATATACTGTAATTATGTCAAAACGACTTGTTACAATCTAAGAATAGGAACAACTTAGTTCACGTTGTTTTTTTGGTGATAGATTAATTGTTAGCATCTTTTATGTTGTTAAAATCGTTGATTTTTCTTATTAAGTTGGCATTGATGTTGCCTTTTTAAAAAATTAAAGATATAAAAAAATAAGAAAGAATCAAAAATCAAAATATTTGGATAAAGGGACCCAAATGAAAAGGAAGAAAACAATGGACTAAGGTGAATTTAGGTTGTATGTTGGACTAAGCAATTGAGAAAGAAAATGTTCTCCACCTATAAATAGGTGGTTATCTCACACAAAAGGGTAGAGACCATTAAAATAAACCTAAAGAAAATACCCACAAAAAACCCTAGCCCCCTTCTTGTCTACTCTAGCCACCACCTACATACCAAGAAAATACAAAAAACAAAACTCCCTCTTTTGGCCATAATAAGGACCTTGATCTCTCTATTTTTCATCACTTCAAAGAACCCAAAAACACTTGAAACCAAAGAAACCATAAAAACATTAACAAGATAACCTCTCTCCTCACGACTTCCAACTACCATCAGCCACCCCCTAACAGTTTCACCGCCGACAACAACAGTAACCAAAGATAGTGCAACACCGTGAGCGCCACCAGATCTTCTACCTTAGCCACAGTAATGCAACAACTTCCCCTCACTTCTTTCTTCCTTGTGGCAAAGATCATCAACCTCTCGTCACCCACGAAGGCAACAACGATAACAACACCATTTCCCTCCTTCTTTTTCACAGAGAGCAGTCCCTCTAAAACCAACCCAATATTCGTCGTTCTCTCCTTCAGCCACATCGATAACAACAATAGAGCTTAACCAACAACTTGTTCTCATAATAGACCCACAACCCGTACCAACGTCAATTTCTACCACCAAACCCGCCAAAGGACAACCAACACTCTTAGATCTAGCCACCAATTATAGTTCAAAGAGAGAAATCAAAGAGTTAGCAGAGAGAGGAGGAAAGGACCAAAACTTTTAGAGCTTGATCTCCTCCCTCTGAAAGCGGCTGATGACACCATTGTTATAAGAACAAAGAAAAAGGAGAGACATCACCAATCCATCCATCCACGCGTCTAGTTTATCGGTGGCGCATGCAACGATGCTTCACACATTAACACCTCGCAACAAAAAAGCAAATCTTAAAAAAAAGACAAAAATAAACCATTGTGTTTTTCTATTTTTTCAGGTGATAATGACACTCACCGTTAGCACATGTAGAAAGAGAAGAAGGAGATTTACCTGATCCACTTATTTTTTGCTTCACTAGTGACGGCGTATGGGTTCACACGCCGCTAGTAGCGGCGACACGTGAGACCCATGTGCCACCACCATTCCTGTAACCCTCAAAGTCTTCCAAAATGCTTCTTGAGATCCCAACAGTCTCTCCAACCCGTTTCCAGCCTTTGGAATGATTATTTTTAAAATTTTAAATTTTTAGTGTGTTTGAATTTGTTTTTAGATTTTGAATTTTTATTATTTATAAACATGTAACTGTGGAGTGTGTGAGTAAACTATAGTAAAAAAGTGTGTGTGTGTGTGTGTGTGTGTGTGTTTTGTGTTTTCTTTTTATTACCTTTTATTTTGTGTTAATTGAATGATAAAAAAGGAAAAAGATAAAAAAAAATTAATTAACAAAATATTTTAATTGCATACGGCCAAATCCTAAAGGTTTTTCATGCATACTTTCTAAAAAGGATAAAATTATATTTTTATCTTGTTTTAAAAATGCAAAATGGATATCGTTACTGATTTATAATTATCCATTAGAATTTGACTAAAATATAAAAAATCTCACAACAATTAGTTTGTTATTCAAAGCGGTAGGATTTAGTGGTAGACATTATTATTTGGGAGTATAAAATTACATTGTAAAGTATACCATCAAGTATTAAAGATAAAAAATAAGAAATAAATGTTATGCTAAATCTAGGTCTTAGAATGGTTAGGGTTTAACTCAATATGATAGAGACTTCTTCACGAAGAAAGATCTGTCTTGAACCTTATATGAGATTAACAAATAGAAACATGACCTAGAAAAACAATCAATCAGCAATGCAGTTTACCTTAGGTATGGTGTATTGGGATGATGTATTTTTCCCTTGCTCAACTAATCCCCTTAACCAGCTCTTGCAGACCATTAGGTTTTCTAGTGACCATAATACTAGGTAGCGACTCCTGAACTCTATAATCATAACTTTATAATTAAACTCAAGACCCCTTCAATTCCAAGAGGCAACTTCATCACGTGATGCCATGCATGTCACGACAAAACCTGCAACTTAAATCATGAACTCTACTAGGTTTAACAAAATATTTTTTACCTTTTGATATAATAATAAAAATAGATGCTCGCAAAATTGACTACTAACCAAATATCAGGATGTTTGTTTGAGACTACAATAACCTCATAGAAAACAAATATCAGGAGTGTTTTATGATAATGTTATTTGTTGTTTTTTCTTTAAGCCATTTGAAGGCAATGGTTTGTAATTTGGATTTTAACTTATTGGTGTGTAATTGTGAGTGTGTGTTATTTAAACTTTTCGAAACATAAAAATATTAGGAAGGTAAAAAATATATTGAATACAAGATTGACATTAATAATTTCATATAAATGAATATTTAGTGGCAAAAAAACTTAATAAACATAAGATTGACAATAACAATTTAATACAAATTAATATTTAGTGGTAAAAAAATTAAATATGCTTTGGAATCTTCAAAGAAAATTAGACAATATCAACATTAATTGCAAGCCCATCAGAAATCCATTAAAAGCCCATCACAAAGCCTATTACAAAGCAAAAAAAAAACCCAAAAAATAGCATATAGGTTTTTTCAGGTTTAGCCATAAAAAACCGAACCGAAACCGGTCGATTTGAGCTGGTTTCGGTTCGATTTCTTTTCGGTTTGGTTGTTTTTTATGGGTTAAAACCAAACCAAACCGAAAATGATCACCTCTAGTTTTAGGCTTATAAAACTGAAACCAAACCGAACCGGTCGGTTTTTTAAAAATTCTAATCGGTTTATTCAGTTTTTTTTTATGGTTCGATTTTTTCAGTTATTTTATTTTTGATTTTTCTGGTTTAATCGATTTTGTAATTTAATTTTTGCTCAGAACACCATCTACTTTTTTTTGCTTGTATTATGATATCAGTTTAATGGTATTTTTTTTCTTTGTGGTGCTTGATCAGATCCTGAAGGTATTTTAGCATCCTTCTTTAGTTCCCAATCTAAGGCATTTCCATGGTGTTCCTTTGTTTTTTTTATCTGTACGATTACTCCAACAAGGGATTGGGGCTACTGGGAAGCAGATAAATCAATGTTTTTATATTTTAAAAAAAAATTAAATTTTTTTTTGTTTCAAATTATTTTTTTTGATGTTTTTAAATCATTTTGATACGCTGATGTCAAAAATAATTTTTTTTTAAAAATAAAAATATATTATTTTAATATATTTTTAAATAAAAAATAACAATAACCATACTCAAAAAAACTAATGGGATGTTGTGCAGAGAAGATCCAATGGCCTAATTCATTTAGAGGTAGATTTTACTTGAAGGGGGTTTTCGTATTTGTATAAACTTGGTTAGCAGCCTTGATTTCAAGTATTCTTGAGGCCATCCAAAGCATTATAAATTATTTTAATAAATTTTCAAATAAAAAATAACAACAACCATTCTTCTAAAACCAGAAAAGATCCAATGGCCTATTCATTTAGAGGTCAATTTTACTTGAAGGGGGTTTTCGTATTTGTACAAACTTGGTTAGCAGCGTTGATTTCAAGTATTCTTGAGGCAATCCATAGTGTTATAAAGCATTATTTTATAATTCTTAGTTTGTGCTCATGTCTTCTAGGATTTAAGTGTTGCATTTTTTTTTTTTTTTTTTTTTTTTTTTTTTTTTTTTTAGGGTTTAGGGTTTAGGGTTTAGGGTTTAGGGTTTAGCCGCTGTGGTCAATCGTGTGACTTGTTCCGCCCCGTCCCGGGTTCGACCCTCGCGTGCACGCCCGCGTCACCCCCGCGGTGCCTAACTCCGCCCCCGGGCTTGCAGGATGTCCAGGTGGGCCGTGGGGAATAGTCATGGTGCGCGCAAGCTGGCCCGGACACCCCACGTGAATCAAAAAAAAAAAAAAAAAAAAAAAAAAAAAAAAAGTGTTGCATTTTCTTATTCTTGTTGTTGTTGGTTGAATGACGATAAATGCAAGCAAGCTACTAAATAATGAAACTCGATAGTTTTGCCTTATTTCACTCGGTTTAAGATTCTGACAGGAAATCTTCCACAATGGTTTTTGGCATCCACTGGCAGTTTTGCATAGAGAATATCGGTTCTATGATTTAGAGTTTATGTCTAGTTGTGTGTTATTAGAGAGAGGAGGTTTGTAAGAAAATTATGCAAATTTACATTTATTATATAAGAAAACAAAAATATATTTTTGTCTAATTTGATTTTTCTCATACAAAGGAAAACCAAAATTTCTCAAATCTTAGAATAAAAATAAAAAATAGATCAAAGTATATAATTTTTTTTTTGTAATTATCTCAAACCAAATAAATAACAAAAAAAAGATTAAAAAAACATTGTGAAGAGGGCATCAATAGTATTTTATGAAGGGAATCACGATGCATATTCTCCATATTTTTAATATTATTTATAATTACAGATATAAAATCTGGCTCGGCTCGATGGGTTGACTTGAGACCCGTGTGACCTGAGATCTTGATTGGGTTTCAAACGGTCAAAACAGATGCTTACAATTGGCCCGGTCAAACCTGGGTGACCCGCTGGTCAACCTAAAATCTAGGTAACCCTGCGTGACTCGGGTGAGACCCGATTTGTTTTTTAATAAACCCAAAAAATATATAATTAATTAATGAATACTTTGGCCTCACATTTTTTTTATAGACTATATTCTCATAAAATGTTTCTTAACTTTTTCTTGTGAGACATATATATATATATATATATATATATATATATATATATATATATACACATACCCGTCGGGTCAACCCGAAACTCGTGTAACCCATCATAACCCGAGTGAGACCCGAGCTCTATTTTTTATATATTTTTAATAAACCCAAAAAATATAAAATTAGTTTGTGAATACTTTGGCCTCACATATTTTATTTTATAGTCAACATTCCCATAAAATGTTTATTAACTTTTCTATGTGGGATAATTATATTTATAGACTACATTCATATAAAATGTTTCTTTAACTTGTTTTTATATGTGATAGCTATATATCTAACATTCATTCACACATAATATTTTTTAACTTTTCCATGTAAAATAACTATATTTATATGTTTTCATTCAATATTTTTTTTTCCACGTGAGATGTTTCTTTAACTTTTTCAAATGGTATGTATGTGTGTTTTTTTCTTAACTTTTATATATAAAATATTAAAATTTTAAATACTTTTTATTTTAAGTTGATCTAGATTAATTTTTTATTTTTTAACTATGCTTGTAATATATAAATAAATTTAATTTTTTAAATGTATCAAATCAAATAAATATAGTAGGTGCATTTATAAAATTGTACATTAAGCACACAGCAGAAGGGCGAGGCCATCAATCAGAGGTTCAAGAGCATTTTTTTATATATAATTTAATTCGACATAAGATTCCAAGAGTAGTTTCCGGCGAGTAGTTATGTAATTGTAAAGGGCACCCATTCATCAAAATTTAAGGGCTAGATTGTCCCAGGTAGGATTGACAGGGGGCAGCTATAAGATTGATCAGGAATCTCCATGTGAAGAGGAGTGGTGCCTCCTTTTTCTCCTTTTTTTTTTCTTTTTTTTTCTTTTTATAATTGGTAGCTCCTTTCCTTCCCTTGTTTGTCCTCGAAAAAGTTGTCATTGCATTCTACTACTTGTAAGTCCACACGCACACATTTTTGCCTCACTTCGAAATAGCTAACGGTCAAAAGAATGTGTTTAGAGTGCATTATTTACAATGATTTTCTTTTCTTCTTCTTCCTCTCTCTTTTTTTTTTTTTTTTTTTTCCATTTTCAAGGTCAATTTCCATGTAGACTAGTAGCTTTGAGTTGACCAATAGCTTCTCTCTCTCTCTCTCTCTCTCTCTCTCTCTCTCTCTCTCTCTCTCTCTCTCTCTCTCTCTCTCTCTCTCTCTCTCCCCAACACACATTTTACTATTTACTATAATAGTAAATTTACAAACTTACTCTTCCAAAAAAAACAAAAACAAAAAACAATTGCTTCTGGGTTGAGGGTATTTTGAGTTTTTTGCATGACTAATTAGTTATTTAATAATTGTAAGGGGGTATACATGTCTTTTTGATAAAGTTTTTAAATAATTAAACAATGTAATTACTCATAATTTCAAAAAAATTAAAGTTGTGGACCAAAAGTATTTAGATCTTTTTGTCTTTTAAAAGATATTAAAAAATCAATTTTGACCTTGCAATGAAGGAAGAATGAACCATGGATCCATGGGTATTTTGGTATTTTAAAAAAAATGTACCGTTAATCTTAGAAACATTGAAGTTAATTTGTTTTTTTTTTTAACTTGAATTATTATATTTTTAATTAATAAAGTTGTTGGTGTGTGTTTACCACATGTCAGCGCATGTGGTGCCTATCGATGATGAAACTAGACCTTTCATCGTGTTGTTGGATGTCGTCATGTCCTTTTTTTCCGGGTTCGACAAATGTAAACGACAGTGAGGCGGTTTCTCACCATTGAGCCTTTATTTATTTTTCTTTCTTTTCTCTATCCTCCCTAAAAAAAATGTAGGTTTGTCCTTTTTTTAATATTTCAATTTTAGTCCTTATTCTTTTGATTTATAACTTTTCTTTTTAGCTTTTTTCATAGAAGTTTTGTTTTTTTTTCAATTTTGTCCTTCAATTCCAATTTGTCATATTTTTCTTCTTCCAATTTCATTTTTTTTTATTTCTAATTTTTTCCTTGGCCCTTTTGTCAAGGTTTTATTTGTTTTCAATTTCACCATTCAATCCAAGTTTGTTGTGTTTTGTTTTTTTCTAATTTAATCTTCATACTTTTGATTTTTTTGTCCTTTTGTTATTTTTTTTTATTTTCAATTTAACCTTCCATTCAAAGGATTATTCTTGCCCTTTGATTTTTTTTATTTTGATTTTCACCATTATTTTTTTAAATTGCTATTTTTTTATTTTAGATCATTTCGTATAATTGATCATTTTCTCGATTTTATCTTTTAGCATTTGATTTGTTGAGGATTAGACTTCTTGGTTTTCTCATGTATGGTGCTTTTGGTCTAATGACTTGTGTCATGGGTTTTAAAAGTTATCTATCACATAGTTTTCAAACTTGACTCGAGGGACAACTTGGGGCAAGTCCTGGCCTCCTGGGTTATAGGTCAAGTGGGTTGACCTGGGTCAGACCAATTTTTTTTTATAAGCATGTAGAAATGATATCATTTTGAAAAACGTTTTAAAAAAAAAAGGTCAATGAGTTTTGACTAGGTTTTCCCATGACTAATTGGGTTGCGAGTCAACCTGGTTTTTGACCGGATCATACCTGGTCAATTCTTTCTCTATTTTTGTTAAAATCTAGCCTAGTTTAGGCTTTGGATCACTCGGGTCAGAGGTCAAATTGCAAGGTCAGGTCGGGTTTTAGAACAATGATCAGTTAAGTTATCTAGATCTCATTATCTTGGCTATAGGTTTGGAAAGTTAACGTGAGG
This sequence comes from Populus x sibirica, assembly GCA_019202695.1. Classification (NCBI taxonomy): domain Eukaryota; kingdom Viridiplantae; phylum Streptophyta; class Magnoliopsida; order Malpighiales; family Salicaceae; genus Populus; species Populus x sibirica. The sequence continues at coordinate 2,195,464 of JAGMVL010001026.1, read as the reverse complement.
TGACATCCATTTTTTTTCACTTCTTTTATCATATATATTTTTTTTCATTTTGACTCTTATTCTTTTGATTTATAAATTTTTTTCTTGGCTCCTTTATAGAAGTTTTATTGGTTATCAATTTCATCCTTCAATTTAAATTTATGGTATATTATTTTTTGCAATTTGGTCTTGATTCTTTTTTTTTTAATCCTTTTGTTAAGTTTATTATTCTTTTCGATTTTACCATCAAATTAACAATTTATTGTTGTCCTCTAATTTATTTTTTGTTTCAATTTTAACCCTCATTTTTTAATTTTAATTTTTTAATTTTGAGTCTTTTTATGTGATTTATTTTTCTTTCCAATTTTGTCCTTCATCATTTTATTTCTTAGGGATTGGGCATCGTATTTTTTCCATAGATGACATTTCTAGTCTGATAACCCGGGTCAACGGTTTGAAAAGTTAATAGGGGTTGACATCTTTTTTTTAGACCTATTTTCTTTTCCAATTTTATTGTTAGACATTGTTTTATTTTAAAAAAATAGCTTTGTAGTTTTTTTCAATTTCTTTTCTATTGGATTATCCCGATCTCATGATCTAGGAAGCAGGTTTGGTAGGTTAACCCGAACTAGCTCGCCCTTTAATTTTCAAATCACATATCTATCATGCTAGCTTACATTGACTCACACCGATTTTTTTTTATATTTTTTACCCTATTTCATCATTCCATATTTAATTGGGTAAAAATTGAACACCATCATTTTCCACTCTTGCATAAAGGGTTTTCCCCTAGTTATCGTAGGTTTATTTTTTTTGTTCGTTTGCTATCGTTACCTTCTTTTGTTCCATCTTATTCAAATAAAACCAAATTATTTGGCTGGTTAGGACCATAACCTTTTATTGAATTTTTCTTTTTTTTTTAAAAATACGTTTGTGGCACTAAAATATTTTTTTCATAAAAAATAACATGGACTTGTGGCAAAGTGCGAGCTCCCATCTAACGCTTGTATGTAAGGACTATGCGGCGTGACCAAAATTTGAAGGTAAAATGAGGCATTTGCTTTTTGACACCATCACGCCCTACTCCTAATTTAAGTGGTTAGAGTTAAAATTTCTTGAGAGATGGTAAAACATGTTTAGAAGCATATTAGTTTGGAGGCAAAAGAAAAAATAAAACAAAAAAGACGTCAATCGACTAAGTTTATATATTCCTTGTATGATTTTAAAAGAATATTCTCAACACTCAACATTAACCTGATATGTTCATAAAACTATATTTTCCTATATGTTGGCTATAAGATTTCACTTTAAGAAATTGAGAAAACAAATACATACACTTAAACTTTAGGGCAATTCTTTATATTTTACGACAACCGAATTATGAAATTTTCATATATAGGAGAATGGTCAAACTAATAAATTTCAACTTTCAAGACTCATTTTCAAACTTGAGATGTATAGATATTATTGCAAAGAGACATTGAATGGTGAACTTAAAAGGAAAATGATAAAAAAGAAAAAGAAAAAGAAGTTTACATCTAGTATTATGATAATTAAAAGATCTAATAATTGATCTATATAGAGATAAAGATAAGAGGTTAACTATACAAAAAAAATATAATGATCACCCTTCAATATTCTATCTTGATAAGCTACATTGGAATTCACACAAAGTATATAAAAAGGATATTAACTTGAAACAATCTTGAAAACTCAAATAAGAGAAAAGCTCTAATAAAATAAATAATTAAAATTTGCATTATATAAAAAGCCCACAAAAGCTAATAACTATGATTATTTATTTATTCATTTATCAAAAGATGACTTAAAAATCACTAAGAATATCATGCACGTTAGTAATGAATAAATTCAAATTCAATGAACATGATTTTTAAAAAAACATTATCCTAATAAATAAAATATTACATCAATACAACATGAATCAAACAGATCCACATGAAGACGATTACACCTTTTAGAATTAAATCAAACAAAATCATATTCTAATGTATTAGAAAGCCCAATGAAGACAACAATAAGCATAGAAAGACAGAATAATTGGTCAAAAAAGGATTATTATAAATAAAATTCTGAGTCGTAATTTTATTTTTTATTTTAAAGTCTAATAAGTTTCGCTCCTCTAAGAGATTTATAAGTTTTAAAATCGGCTTGAAACTGACCTTAACATTGAAGGCAAAATCAAAATTTCTAAACAAAAAGGAAAACTAACAGAAAATCTAAAAATAACACAAAAATCAAAAAAATCAAGGAAAAAATCAAAACTCGCTCAAATAACAACTCAGAAGCCTAATTTGGATAACTTCCTACTCTTTCTTATCTAGTTAAAGTTATGTTGTCTTTTATAAAATTGGGCCTCAAGAATGTTTTGGAAAAAATATTAAGCATGATCCACTAGCAAATTAAAAGTTATGGTATTTTAATGCTACTTTGCTTATCTGACACGATCAGGTCTTTTTATAAACTTAATTAGATTTGTCCCAGTAGTCCATAAATATATTTACTAGGTTATCTATATTATCTATTAATGCCTATCTAACTAATTATAATCCTCATCTGACTACTTAGAATCTTCACTTTTTACTAATCTGAATACATCACATTCTCATCCCTTATCCCTTGTAAAGTGTAAAGCATCAACCTTATTTCACATTAAAGTATCATGCAACTACATGACCTAATACTTTTATCGATTTTAAATTCAAGCAATAATATTTTTAATATATCAAAAATAGGTAAAAGCTCGAGGAAATGATGAAAATACCCACGAAAAAAAAACATCAACCATACCATCGGTGCATGACTGTCGTGTTATAGTTGTTGACTAGTCGCGGGTCAATCTTTTTTTGCATAAAAAATATAAAAAAAGCTAAGATTTAAAAGTGTTAGATCTTTCTGCAAAGCTACACCCAAGAGTCTTGGGTTTGGCTACAACGTCTGACCCAAGAGTAATATTTATAATATTAATAATAACATTAAACTTGCATGACCCAACTTTAAATGGGTTTGGCTGCAATACCAAACCCAATAACTTTGGATGTGGGTCTGGCTGCAAGGTCGATCATAAAAGTGTTATAATTAAATAGATTAAGTAAAAAGAAAAAAACATAGAAAAAAAAACCAACATGAAGAAAATAACTAATGAAGAAAAAGAAAAAAAAATCTGAATTAACTGGATTAACCCTTCAAACCAGGTTAACTCATCAAACATTGGATTCGTGTCGTGAAAGTTTGATAACTAAATAGAAAAAAATAATTGACGGGTTACCACAGAATTAACTAGGCTAACCCATCAAACCCGGGATCCGTGTCATGAAAGTTTGATAACTAAATAGAAAAAAATTTAACATTACCAAACTAAAATAAACAAAAAAAATTAATTAAAAAGGAAAAAAACCAAAAACAAACAAAAGGCATTGGCCTTTTCACTATGGACTACACTGTGCAATCCACAGTCAAATGCATAAAAAAGGCAAAAAAGAAAAAAGGAAAAAACTAACTGGGTTAAAAGAGAAAAACCTATAGGAAGAAAAAAATTAATGAAGAAAAAGAAAAAAAATATAAATTAACTGGATAACCCGTCAAACCTGAGATCCGTGTCATGAAAGTTTGATAACTAAATAGAAAAAATTTTAATATCAACAAACTAAATTAAAAAAAATAATTAAAAAGGGAAAAACAAAGAAGAAAAAACCTATACGGAGAAAAAAACTAATGAAGAAAAAGAAAAAAAAATCTGAATTAACTGGGCTAACCCGTCAAACATGAGATTCGTGTCATGAAAGTTTTATAACTAAATATAAAAAAATTTAACATAAACAAAACAAATTAAAAGAAAAAAATTAATTCAAAAGTAGAAAGAAAACAAAAACAAACAAAAGGCATTAGCCTTTTTACTGTGGACTGCACTGTGCAGTCCAGAGTCAAAGACATAAAAACATAAAAAAAAAATTAAAGGCATCAGTCGATAACTAAATAGAAAAAAATTTAATACTAATGAACTAAATTAAAAAAAAAATATTAATTAAAAAGAAAAAGAAAAGGAAAAAAAACCTATAAGAAGAAAAAACTAATGAAGAAAAATGAAAAAAATATAAATTAACTGGTTTAACCCGTAAAACTTGAGATTCCTGTCTTGAAAGTCTGATTACTAAATAGAAAAAAATTTAATATCAACAAAATAAATTAAAAAAAAGTTAATTGAAAAGAAAAAAAGAAAAAGGCATCAAGCCTTTTCACCATGGGCTCCACTATGCAGTCCACAATGAAAGACATAAAAAGAAAAAAATAAAGGCATCAATATTTTCACTGTGGACTGCATATAATATTAAAACATGAAATTAAAAGAAAAAAACTAATAAAAAAAATAATCTGAATCAATTAGGTTAACCTGCCAAATCAGGTTAACCCATTAAACCTGAGATCCATGTTATGAAAGTGTGATAACTAAATAGAAAAAAGATTTAATATTAATGAACTAAATTAAAAAAAAAGATTAATTAAAAAGGAAAAAGCAAAGAGAAAAAAAAACCCACAGAAGAAAAAAAAGCTACTGAAGAAAAAAAAATCTGAATCAATTGGGTTAACCCGTCAAATCTGGGATCCGTGTCATAAAAGTCTGATAATTAAATAGAAAAAATTTAATATTAAGAAAGTAAATTAAAAATAATAATTAAAAAACAAAGAAAAACAAAGAAAAAAGCAAAAAAAAAACTAAAAGCATCAGCTTTTTCACTGTGGACTGCACTATGCAGTCCACAATAAAAGGCTTAAAAAGGAAAAGAAAAGGAAGAAAAACAAAGGCATACCCACGAGTTAATTTTTTTTTCTTGGATAAAAAATATAAAAATGGTTAAGATCTAAGAGTGTTAGGTCTTTCTGCAAAGATATACCCAAAAGCCTTACGTCTAACTGCAACGCTTGACCCAAGAGTAATATTTATAATATTAATAATAATATTAAACCTACATGACTTAAGTTTAAGTGAGTCTAGCTGCAACATCAGATCCAAGAGCCTTGGATGTGGGTCTGGCTACAAGATCGTGTCATAAAAGTGTGATAATTAAATAAATTAATTAAAAAGAAAAAAACCAACATGAAGAAAAAAATTAATGAAGAAAAAGAAAAAAAATCTAAATTAACTAGGTTAACCCTTCAAATCAAAGTTAACCCATCAAACTTGGGATTTATGTCATAAAAGTTTGATAACTAAATAGAAAAAAAAGTTGACGGGTTAACCAAGAATTAACTCGGCTTAACCCGTGAAACTAGGTTAACCAACCAAACCCGGATATGTGTCATGAAAGTCCGATAATTAAATAGAAAGAAATTTAACATTGACAAACTAAACTAAACGAAAAAAAATTAATTAAAAAGAAAAAAAAAAGCAAAAAAAAAAAACTTCACGTTACCTTGTCAAACCAGGTTAACCCGTTAAATCCGAGATCCGTGTCATAAAAGTCTGATAGCTAAATAAAAAAAATTTAACATTAACAAAAAAAAAACAAAAAAAAATGGACGGGTTAACCCAAAATTAACCGGGTTAACCCGTAAAATTAGGTTAACCCGTCGACACTGGATATGTGTCATGAAAGTCTGATAACTAAATAGAAAGAAATTTAACATTAACAAACTAAAGTAAACGAAAAAAAAATTAATTAAAAAGAAAAAAAAAGCAAAAAAAAAAAACTCTGGGTTAACTCGTCAAACCAGATTAACCCGTTAAACCTGGGATCCTTGTCATTAAAGTCTGATAACTAAATAAAAAAATTTAACATTAACAAAATAAAAAAACAAAACAAAATGGACGGGTTAATCCAGAATTAACAAGGGTTAACCCGTGAAACCAAGTTAACTCGTGAAACCTGAGATATGTGTCATGAAAGTCTGATAACTAAAAAGAAAGAAATTTAACATTAGCAAACTAAAGTAAATGAAAAAATTAATTAAAAAGAAAAAAAATCCGGGTTAACTCGTGAAACCAAGTTAGCCTGTTAAACCCGGGATAAGTGTCATAAAAGTCTCGATAACTAAATTAAATTAAATATTAACATAAACAAATTAAATTAAACAAAACAAAATTTATTAAAAGAAAAAAAACACAAAGAAAGAAAGAAAAAAAAAACTAAAGGTATCAAAAATAAAAAAATAAAAAAAAATGAAAAAAAAACAGCTTAAAAAAAAAACAAAACAATTCAGCGTTTCACTGTAGTCTATGAAAGTGATAATCCGAGCAGTTTTAGTTTATGAGATAATGTCAACAACAAACTTTAGCTTAAAACTCCTTCCACTTGTTAATAAAGTATATGAGTATCAGAAGCAGCCAACAAGGCAGGTTTAAACTCGAGAAATCATGGCTGTTGTTGACGTAGATTTTTTCCACCACTGTTGCTTGTAATTGCCAATGGAGAAGGTAATGTGACAATGTGGGAAGATGAGAGATGTCTTAGCCATGTTTTACCATACCATATGTTTTTTTTTTAATAATATATGACAATGTGACAATGTGACAATGTGCTAGTTTGATTCACTAATTTTACTTTTTAAAAGGGTTTGAGAATAACTTAATAAAAAAATATATATATGTTAAAGTCAGGTTTGAAATTCTTAATCGTACCAACTACTGATGCATGTGGTGTTAAGCTAAAATATAATTATGATTCAAAATATACCTCGTTCTCTTGAAAGAAGAAAATAATATCATTTGCTCATCATAAATGATTACCTAACATTTTCTTCTTTGTCATAAAATGATTACCTAATTATTAATTATATTAATTTCAAATGTAACGTTGTGACAAATTTATCGCATTCACGATATTTAAAACTCAACTACCTAAAAGTTTGAATAAACTAAGTTTTATGATTAGTATACTAAGATTGATATTTATATAAATTGACAATATAATTCTACTAATTGTAAATGCATAACATAAATTAAAAATAATTGATAATAACTTTCAAAATTTAAAGAATAAAACTATTAGTAGTGAAAAAATTAAATAACATAAATTAAGGGAAAATTAATGACAATAACTCTTTTTATTTAAAAAAGACAAACTTTCAAAAATAATTTCTTAAAGTATGACAAATGTGAAGATTTTATTTTTATTTTAAAAAAACTATTTAATTATTTTTTTAGATGAAAACTGAATAAAAAATGATGACCATCATGTTTTTTTTTTTTTTTTTTTTTTTTTTCAATTAAAAGTTAAAACAGCTTTGGGGCATTCGGCTTCCCAACCTCCAACAACAGGCCCATCCATGGAGCACTTGAATATATAAAAATCTTTTTTCTACTCCCAGATTCTTTACTAGTTCTAACAAGCACTTGAATGTATTCTATGGCTTCGTGCACCACTTTCAGCATAGCTTGTATAGTTTCAACACGACAGTCCAGGATTGGAGGGAGGGAGGGAGGGAGGGAGGGAGGTTTATTTGTTATAGACTAATTAATAATTTATTCAGCATCATAACCAGCTCTTACAGATATAGACTGTGTTTGATTTCAGTAATTTTCATGTTAGTGGTGAATTACATTTAATAATATGTTTAGTTTTTTAAAAAATTAAGTTTTATACTGCCAGATTTTTTTAAAAATTAAGTTCAAAATACAGATATTTTTTCTAACTGAGTTTCATGAATATTCATAATATATTTATATGTATGAAGTTACCAAAAAGTTTTTGTTCATATTCTTTTTATTATTTGTAAAAAAGTTAAAAAAATTATCTAAACACTTTACACATGTTTTTTTACTATACATTAATTTTAATTATAATTTTTACCTAAACATATCTGAATATAACTAAATACAATTAAAAATATTTTTTTAAAACTTATATTTTTTAAATTACAACCATTATGGAAAAGAAATGATTTGTTGAAGCTTTCAACTTAGATATTCAGACGGTGTTACACTACATAAAAATCAATAGTTAATTTTTTCGTAAAATGCCAATTCAAATTTACAAGTGAGGTTAGTTCATGAACAAATTCAAGAGAGCCATATTTTTTATATACGATAATAAGGGGACTATATATTTAATATGGTTCCGCATTAGGGCTTGTTCATGTAGGTGCAGTCATTTGGCTAATTTTCATAGATTTCCTTCAACTATAGTTTATCTTGATTAACAAAACTTCAATTAATTTTATTTTTTATTTTTTATTTTATGGTGTTTTAAATGAGACCCTTCTGTTAGATTCTATATATCTAAAAAAATACATCAAATATCACCTGAAAACCCCTAACTGTAAAAATCTATAACAAAAAATAATTGTAAATAACCATAAAATTAGAAACAAAAATCATTAAATGTAGTTTTTTTTTATTTTAACAATGAATTATTTATAATTTAATCTCTATTGCTTATAAAATTTTAATTGATGAAATCCCATAGAATAAAAAATAATTAAAAGTTCTTTGAACAACATTAATTATTGCCATGCACGCGCTAGTGTGTCCCGACAACAAAAAAAATTCTCTTTCGTTGTGTCATTGGAATTGTTGCAGTGTCCTCTTTGACTTAGGGCAGCGCGTGATGGTATTGTTGGGGTGGTTTGTCGCCTACGGTGTTTTTTTTCTTTCTCTCCTCCCTTTAAAATCCGCGTTGGCCATTTGTTCTAAACTTTTTTGTAAAATTTCAATTTGTTTCTAATTTTCTCCTTCAATTCTAATTTATGATACATTATTTTTTTTATTATGGTCTTTATTTTTTTTCCCTTAATGTACACAATAAAAAGGGAAAAGAAGACCTATGGTGTAGCCTAACCATTTCAATTTTCAGCCTTCTTCTGGGCTTTGACAGCCTTGGGCTTTCTCATGGTGTAGCCTTTTCTATGAATGAGCTTGCATTTCTTAAGTCAGACAGAGAAGCACTCCAAATCTGATCTACGTCTATCTATCTAAGACCCAATCCGAGCACAGAAAATGTTGTAACACACTGATTATTTTTATGAAAAACGTTTCTAATCTCACTAACCTAAATGATAAGAACGATTTTCTTAAACCTTGCAGGGATTTAGTTTAATTGGTTAATTCTAAGTTTGTTTCTTAAAGATCACTAGTTCGAATCTTATAAACTTCAGAATCACTAGAATTTACATGATCGTTAACTTCGTGGGCCCGTGAGATTAGTCGAGATATACACAAGCTGACCCGGATATCCACGTTAATTAAAAAAAAAAACAAAAGAACAATCTTCTAATCCCAAATAAGACCAAATATAACTACTCCTAACAATACATTTTCGTGAAAACGAATTTCAAGTCACATAGAAACATTACTCTTTAAAAAAAAAAAAAATCAATAGGTCATAAAAACCCTAGAATTGCATGCCGTGTTTTTTTTTTTTTTTACCCCAAGAATTGGGCTGGAAACAAGACTAAATAGCAATTTCATTCTGCACCCTACATTCGGGCTTGTTTAAGGGACATGTGCTTTATCAACTTCCAAAGGAAAATTGGTTTCCATTATTGACTAGAGCCCATTAATATTAACATTATTTATTAAATTAAAAAAAAAACAATTGAAGCAGCTACCGTAAACCAAGAGACATTTTAGAATACTGAAATGATAAAATTATCCCTACTAAAAAAACCTTTGAACTAGGTATTAGGAGCAAGGTTGTTTTTTTAACATGACACAATTGTTTTTTATAAAGTATATGAGGTTATATTGGTCATTTTATTTTTTATTACACACTAAAATTACCAATTTAATTCTAAAATAAAAAAAATATAATGTCTATTACTAAGGGGTGTTTTGGCCTTTTTAATTTTTTTTCAAAATAGTATAATTACTTTGGTGTCTTTAAGGAAAAAATCAATATAACTCTCTCACAAGATTTTTTTTAAAAACATTTTGCATTGTTTTATTGTAGATTTAAAGGTTATTCTCGAATATTTTTTAATTGATATATATTAAATATTATTAAAAAAAACTACTCGTGCACACTCTAGCGTTTAAACGTCCTCACACCATTTTGGTAATGCATGTGGGGCAATCCGACCACCATTTGCCGCCTTCCAGGATGATATTTGAAAGCTTTTGACACTCTCAAAGTGATAGGTGTTTTATGCCTTAAAAGTGCATCGGGTTTGGCGCTGGTGGTTCTTTTCTTTTCTTTTCTTTCTTTCTCTTTCTTCAAATCAACGCCAACTCTTTCAAAATTTCAGAGTAGCCCTTTCAATTTCTTTTTTTTCTTCACATTTGGTCTCTTTCCTTTTGATTACTATTTTTTTTTTTGAAAAAGCCATGAAATTACAAATAGTTTTTAATTTCATCCCCTTTTATTTTTAATCTTTTAGATTTGGTCCTCACTCTTTTAATTACTATTTGTTTATTTTTAATAAGCTATAAAATTATATTTCACCCCCTTTTATTTTGTTTTATCTTTCAATTTTTGTCCTCATTTTCTTTATTGCTATTTATTTTGTTTGATATCATTTTCTAGGTTTTTAATTTTTTTTTTTGTAAAATTTCTTCCTCCATAGGTTTTTTCTATCAAGTTTGATCCTAATTCTTTTTATTACTATCTTTTTTTTATTTGGAAAGGTTTTTAAATTGATATTTTTTCATTATTCCATACTTCAAAATTAAGCTTATTAATTGAACCTCGTTTAAGGATTTCACAGGTTGCGAGTTTTAGATATTAGTTTGGGTTTAGAAGGTTTGCCCAGGTTTACTTGTTTTTTTTTAAAGCTAATGTTTTTTTTAGAGTTTGCTTTATTACATTTTACGCTTTGTCTTCTATAGGGTTAGTCTCGTATTTATAACTAGAGTCACTGGTTTCAAATGTTAATGCGGAATGATTTTTTTTGTCCTTTTTTTAAAAATTGAATTATTTCAATTTCATCCTTCAACAATTGATTTATTGAAAATTGCTCTTCATATTTTTTTTCCCTTTCCTTTCTATTGAGTTATCTTGATCATTGTTTAGGTTGTTTTTTTTTTTTTTACAATTTCATCCTCCATGTTTTTTTCCTATCAAAATTGATCCTTATTTTTTTTATTGCTGTCTTATTTCCTTTGGCAAGATTTTTTTAAATTGATATTTTTTTTAACGATTCCATCCTTCAAAGATAAATTAGTTGGGAATTAATTTTTTTGATTGAACTCGGTTCAAGAATTTTATGATTTCCATAGTCGTGGGTTAACCTAGGTTTACTTGTATTTTTTTCCAATAATTTTTTAAATTAAATTTCTATTTTTATTTTTGTCCTTCAACATTGAGTTGTTTTGTTGTTACCCATTTTAGGACCCCAGATAAATATACAAAAAAAAACAAAAAAAAAGATTGAAAAAAATTGGAAAAAAAATACATTAGTGGGACAACATGAAGAATTTCTAAAAAATTACTAAAACCTGATTGAGGAGGATCAAAATATCCAAAGTTGAAGAATTAACAGTTGAATTTTGACTAATGAATTCCTTATTAACAAGAAAAATTGGTTTTGGAAAGAAAAATTCAAAATTAAATATTTAATAACTCAATTGGGAGTTTTCAGGGTTTAATTGATTTTTTTAGGGTTTAGTTGCAAGGAAAATTTTTCTTTGAATTTAATTTGGGCTTTAATTAGAAAGAATTGAAGTCTTAGGGTTGAATTACAATTTGAAAAAGCTAATTTGATCAAATCAGGGGCTTAATTGGATAAATATTGAAGCTTGATAGGTAATTAGAGATTTGATTGAAAAAATTTAAAATCAATGACCAAAGAGTAAAAGGCATGAGCTTAAAGTCTAAAATTAGCAAAATAAGAGGCTAAATTGAAGACAATTAAAAGCTTGATGGTCAATTTGCATAAATCAGGAATGAAGGACCAAATTAAAAAATGCACTAAACTTTGGGACTGACATTTGAGTTTGACAAGGGTGAAATTGCATGAAATTAAAAGTTTGGAGGCAATTACTAGTGTAATTAAAACAAATTAGAAGCACGAAGAATAAATTGAAGTTTGCCAAGTCCTAAATTAAAAACCATAGTTTTTAGGGTTTAACCAAGATGACGCGTCACTTAGAATGAAGGAAATAAATGACACGTCGTTCGACCACTGTTTATCTTTTTTTTTGGCAGTTTTGGTTGATCGAGTTGGCATCTTTAAACAAATAAATTCGAAGTTACAGACCTCTAAATCGAGCAAAGTTGGATTCAAACAAAAGGTGTGCACCCCCCTTCTACCACCTTCAAGTGGTAGTCAATGACAATGACATCGAAGTTTCTCCAACGAGACTTCAAAATTAGTCAACTCAGTTAGTCGTGACTATAATACTCATTATGCAAAAACCACCCATTTTTTATGAGTTCACACTTGAAAGCTTTTCTAAGGTTCTTATCAAAGGCTTAAAACCTATCTCTCAAGATTAAAAGGCCTACAAAACCTTACATTGGCCTCCAAGTTTTGTAAAAACCATATTTGAGAGCAAAACTAGCCAAGGAGAAAGCTTTCAGCTGTTGAAATTTATCCAAAACTCTCCCATTTCTATTAGAGGGTTAAGCATTGCTCAATCATATATTGAATCCATCAAAAAACCTACCAAAAACCTATAAATACATTGGAAAATCAGAGCCAAAAAAGGGAAAAGAAGAAGAAAAGAGGGTAGGAAAATCTTGATAAGAAAGCTAAATATGAAGGTTCAAGAGTCTAACACAAAAATTTATTAAGCTTTGAAAGGGTAGTAATTTGTTAGTGGCAAAAACTTTTCAAATAAAAGTAAAGAGGGAGAAAATATTCTAGGTATATTTTCTAATCCAAAAGTAGAGTCTATGTGGCCTCCTTGAGGTGTTGATGATTCGTTTTTGGTTTATGTTTATGGGCATGAAAATGAGGTTTGGAATACTTAGCAAGTAATGTTGTGTTAACCTCTTTTGTTGCTATGATACTTTGATCTAGTTTTCTAAAGTTCATTTTGATGTTCTTGATGTTTTAGAAGCTTTCTAGTTTAGTTAATTTTGATAAAATAGTTTTATTTTAGTTTTGTTGGTTTAAGAAATGCATGTTGAAGCAAGAATATTTATCCTGAGTTTGCTAGGTTTGTGCATGACCAAAATAGGTTTAGAAAATCAATTTTGAATCCAAATTGCATGAACATGTAGGTTGTTTTAAGTTGGCAGCTTTTGGATTTGAAACCTTTTGCATGATTTTGATGTTTTTAATGTTATTTATTATTTTTTTTTATTCAAATACGTTTGTTTATGGCAGTGTGAATTTTTTTGAATGAAGAAAGTATATTTTAGATGTCCAAAATGTCACTTCTAGCTAGGGCTTGACAGTGTGCTGGGTTTCGGGCAATGGTCTTCGTGTTACTGGGAGAACATTGCCTTACCTCTATGATTTGGATCAATTTTGGTGTATTTATTTGCATTAGACACTTCTTTGGAATTGATTAGTCAATTATCTAGGGTTAATTTGCATCAATAACTGTTTTTTATGGGTTTTATTCCTAAGGTTTTTGTTTTGAACTGAAACCTTATTTGACCAAATTATGATGTCTAATTGATAATCAAAATAAATAGATGTTATATTATTGATCTTTGTATGAGTTTCAATATGTCTGTGTTCTTGGTTTGTTAATATCTGATTTGGTTTGAGAGTCACGTTGTCGGGTTTGAGTTGAATGTTCTTTATCTGTTCTTCGTGTTCTTCCCAAGAACATTTTCTTAATTATGTGATTTTGACTTATTTTGTTTCATTCATTTGCATATGCATCTTCGCATGATATTATTAGCCAATAATCTAGGATTATTTTGCATAGATAACATTTATTTCAACATTTTAATCTTAAGGTCTTGGTTTCGGATCGAAACCTTTTGTGTCTAAATTGTGAAGATTTAACGATAATTGAAGTGAATAAACCCTTAATTCTTGAATGATTTTCAACTTTCATATGCCTTTTATTTGATGAAATTTAGTTCGGATTCGAATTCGTGTTGCTGGAATTAGTATGAGTGTTCTTTGATGTTCTTTGTTTTATTTTGGTTTTGATAGAGTTTTTGTGTTTATTTTTTTAACATTAGTAGCAAGGCATCTATTCAATATGAGTAATATAATAGTTTGATGTAATGAAACTCAATTTTCTTAATTTTGAATTTTTATTAAAAGGAAAAGATATTTTTTTTATTAATATTTGTTTGCGTTGTTATTTTTGTTCATATTTTCAAATCTTTTAGCTATATGTTTATTTATTTACCACAATAGAATTTATTTTATTTTGAAAAAAGTATTTATTTTTTATTTCATAAAAATTATTGATTTATTGATGAAACAAACTTGATTCAATTTGAGTATTTTTTATAGGCATGATTTTTCAATTTAGTTTTTCATAAAGTTTTGATTTTATGTTTTTGAGATTTTGTAATTTTTACATAAAACTTATTTCTTTCCTAATGTTTTTCTTTGGATTTTGAAAATAAAATAAAAACTCATCTAGAAAAATAAAAAAATCCAGCATATATAAATAAAAAATGAAAAATTTCTTAATATTTTCTTTGTTTTTATTTTTGAAATAAATTTAAGAAATTCAAATTTATTTTCTGTTTCTTTCTTTTTGTATTCCTTTTTGTTAGTTAGCCTTTAATTTTGGCTCTAGCTTCATTTTAATAGAAAAATCCGATTATTATATAAAAAAATATAAAAATAGATATTCAAGCCGAACATAATTAACTCAATTTTTATGTGTGCCAGCAAAAAGTTGAAAAATCTTTCACATTTCAAAACTTAACCTAATATTTAATGCAAGCACGTTGAACTATTTGTTTTTCCTTTTCTTTTGGTTTGTTTTTCGTTTCACTCACATCCAATGTACAATTATTCGACCCAACTTAAATATATGAACATTCTTATTTAATCAACCAAATCCATTATTGAGACAGGACGTATATGTGCAATCAATCCAATGATGAGTTTTTCCTCGAGGCCGGTGAGAAAAAACTATGAAAACCAAGAAGTTTGCAGAACCAGTAACACATACATGCATTGTCAGAAGATGAATTTTCTCTTTAAAATTCACAAGTAGCATGAAGAATACAGTTTTTTTCTTAGATTTGGTAAACAATCTCATTGATATAATAATCTCCACTTGCTTTGGCAAAATCACAAGTCAAGGAAGGAGGGCAACACCTCAAAAGTCAACTGAATATATGATTTGTAGATTCAGTGAATCGATCCTTAAGGCATCTCTAAAACGGAGACTTGAGCTCTAAAATCATACTTGCTTGGCACTTTCATATGCTGCCATGACCTTTTTTTGCCCCAGATGGCCCAGGAGGTAAAATATATAGCACGAAAAGTTAGGCCATGGCTTAAGGGTTTGGTTATTGGCATATGCAGCAGAAACCGCCCAACAAAACCATAACCTTAATTAACGTAACCTTAAGAACAAAGGTTTTTTTTTTTGTTTTTTTCCTAAAAGGACTCCAGTCACTCAAAAGAGAAGTAACCAATTCAAAGCGAGAAAGTAAATAATAATAATAATAATCCGCAGTTGTTAGCTTGTCAATCATCAAAAAGCAGGATCATGCACCCTCAGACTCCATCATTTACCTAAGAAACCGGAGAATCTAACCCTCTATATAAGTACAACTTAATGATGAACTTGTATCCCTCAACAGCAAAAACATTTCCACCATTGCATCATTTTGTTGTTTCACAAAAAGAACACAAATTAGCTCCTAAATTATTTAGATTATTTGCATATCTTCCAAATATTTGCTATGGATTTTGTGCATGGAAGTACTGTTACTCATGAGAAGAAAACTTCGGTTCTTCAAGGAGATGATTTCTTCTTCAATAGAGTTATTTCAAGAAACTCTTCTGTGGGTTGCTCTTCGCGTATACTTTACTACCGGAGTGCAGAAGGGGTTCCATTTAAATGGGAAATGCAGCCAGGGACACCCAAAGATCCCCCTAAAGAAGAAAGTATTCCACCCATTAGGCCCCCACCTGCTCTGCTTGGCATAGGGCTGCCAAAGCCGTGCATTGATATTAAAGGGCCTAAGACTTCGATGCGGTCAAGGTTCAGGTTCTGGTTCTGGAAACACATCAAGAAAAATAAAAGAAACGAAAAACCCCAACGAGGGTCTCAGGGGAATGATATTATAAATGCTAATGACGAGTCTGATAAGTTTGAAATGTTTGAGTTTTATAGCTCCGATGGTGATTTCAATTCGTCGTCTCCACGGAATTCGAGCCTTTCGTCTTCGTCTTCGTCTTCATTGTATTTCTCTAATGGTCATTCAAGGAAGTTGTCAAGAATTGAGAGTGCTTCTGCTAGGGATTCAATGCAAAAGCCTCATGGTTGCATTCCTTGGAATTTTACTGCAGTTCTTATTAGTGGTGCAAAGCGAAATCGTTGACAATTTGCCTTGAGATCATATGCTATCTGTCCTAATCTTGTTTTAGGCTCATTAGTTTTTTGAAACTTTGTGCTGCTACATAGTTTGTTTGTGTGTATATTATCAACATAATATGTATTGTATTTATAACAATTTTCAGCATCAAATGATATGCTGACAATGACATTGGCTTCAATTAACATGGCTTTTCAATAAGTACAAGGGAGATTGAGCCATTGTAAATGATTAAATGGAGCCTTGAGCCATTGTTCAAACGACCTTTAGACTCTAGACGGCTCTGCCTGTACATTCCAGGTACAAGGGGGATTTGGATTTGAGGGCAGGTTCTCTAATAACCTCTTATTTATGCAGTTAATTTGTTGTGCTGCAATCAGTGTAAGATCAGATCTTGGGAGAGAAAGAAGGGAAAAGAGAAATGACTTGAGTATCATAAATTGCTAATATGTAATAGAATTCTGTCTTCTATTTGATGTCTTGTTAGCTTTGTTGGTGGATAATATCTAGACATGGCATTGAATTAATTATTATTTTTGAAAATCTAAGATGGAAAGTCTCAAAAAGGTTTATACCAGGACATGCTCATGTGATTTTTTTTTTTTTGAAAAATTCATTTCATTTCACCTCAAATACAGGAGTTCGATTATAATTCTTTCCTGGATTAGTTTAAATTTTGAATGAGGTTTATATCAAGATAGATACGTTAGAGATAAAAGGAAAAAAAAAATAGCAAGAGAAGTACTTTAGATAATGAAGAATCATCTCTCAAGAAAAAGAAAAAAAGCAAAGAGAAAAGGTAAATATTAAGAGCATCTCCAACCGGAGAGGCAAATGAAGAGGTAAATTTAAATACGTATCCTTTTAACTTTTGTTTTTTTATTTTGCCATTCCAATGCAGCAGGCAAAAGAGAAGCCAAAATGGCTATTCAATTTGAGAAGAGCTATTTCTACAGGTTTCTGTAGAATAACTAAAATGAAATTAACGTTGTCCATGGCTATTTTTATAGCCGTTGGTCAACAGTATTTTATTTTTTCTTTAAAAGCAAGGAAATAAACTTGTTTTTTTTTTAATCTTGTATTGTGCCTCACTCTTCTCTCAAATTTAGAAAAACAAGAATCAATTATTCTCTGGTTAATTAATAACATCAGTTGTGTTAATTAGCTGAAATTAAAAGATATGTTTATTTAAAAGCTTTTTATATTTTCTCTTTAATATCTCTTGATTTTGTAGATCTTTTGTTGTTAATTTGATATTTGTGATGATTTTTATTTCTTTGTTATTTTATGTTTTTGATATGGGTTAAAGAAAATAATTTTTTATTTATGTTGTTATCTTTGACAAAATTAAGATGAAGTAATAATGGTAGCTGATATTGATAAAAATATAGAGTGACATATTTAAAATTTATTTTTGATTGTCTGTTTTAATTTGAGGTTAATTATATTTTGTCTTGTTGAAAATGCAATTAAACCAGTATATCAATCCTCTCTTAATTCCAAAAAATTAGTCAAATTGTGATGTTAGAGCAAGTAGGATGCAATGCTTGTTATTAATTCACATGTATGTAAACTATAAAATTGCTAGACATTGAATGTGCGCTTCTTTTATACTCTCCTATAAGGTTTTAACTTGAGGTTTTTTTTTTAATGTAGATGGATTCAAATTTTCCAAACTCTCTCACCAACTTTCTTATGAGTGAGTCAGAAGATATTCTCTCTCAACCAAATGATTCTAATCAATTAATTGATGACTTAACATACTCGAATTTAAATGTCCATACAATAAAAAAAATCACAAAGAAGTAAAAACTTCTCACCAGAGGAAGATTGTTTACTTGTCTCTGCATGGCTAAATACAAGCAAAGATCCAAATACAGGAGTTGAACAACAAACAAAACAAGTTATGGGCTCGAGTACATGCTTACTTTGTAGAGAATAGAGGAAACTTGAATAATCGTTCCCAAATAAGCATCTCAAATAGATGACAAGAAATAAATAGAGAAGTCGGTAAATTTGTTGGATTTGTTACTTAAATTGAAAATCATCAGCAAAGTGGAATGACCGAAGAATCAAGGGTAATTTTAATATTCGTTTTCATGTTAAATTGTTTAACATATATTTTAACATTATTTAATTTCTATAATTTTTTACTTACCAGATTAATGATGCTCGACAAATGTATGCTTCTTGCGTTGGCAAATGATTTCAACTAGAACATTGTTAGGTTATCTTAAGAAAAGAACCCAAATGACAGTTTGAGCGTGCAAGTCAACATCAAAGGTCAAACAAGAAACAAAAAAGTCATGTCAATGCAAGTTCGATCTCATCAGCTCCATCTACCCCTGATTCTGTTAGTTTAGGAGAAGACAGTGAACCATTGATTTATCAAGATAGACCAATTGGTCAGAAGGCTGCAAAGGAACGACTTAAATGTAAACAAGGAAAAGATAAAGTTGGGGAGACAACGTAACAAATCTCTTACAACAATTCAGGGATACTCTAGTTGAAATTGAGGATCAGAAGAAACAAGACAAAAAAATTATGTTAGAGCAACAAGCTATGATGATTCAACAAAGTCAAGAGAAACAAGAATTGGACAGGTTTGCGAAAGAAGAACAAATTATGAAAATGGATATTTCTAATTTGGATCTAATTTCTCAACGTATTTTCAAAATAGAAAGTCGAAATTATGCAAAAGAGGGGTTTTAATTTTTAATTAACTAGATTTATTTATTGTTTAATGTAATGTATTTTTAATTAAATATTTAGAAATTTATTGGTTATTTTAAATATATTGTTATAAAAGTGGTATCAATTCATAATACTTTTTTGAAGTTCTTCTAACACTTAACAACAATAAGTAGGATTAATTAACTTAAAAGATAACAACCATAATGAAAAAAACATAAAAAACTTGAAAATTATGATGACATAAGAAGTTCAAAGCTAATGATTCTACTCGTTACCATATTGTTCCCATAAATGTTCAACCAAATCTTCTTGTAGTTGAGAGCTAGTTGCTCTATCCCTGATTCGATTATAAGTTTGAAGAAAATCATGTAGTTCTGGTATTTCACCATGTGACACTGATATAAAGGAATTGACTTCACGTTCATGGTCAAATCCAAGGTTCATTGCTCCTTCATCCTCAATAATCATATTATTCATTATTATACAAGCTTTCATAATATTTGCAAGCGTTTTTTCATCCCAAAGATCGAATAGGTCACGTACAATTGCAAAACGAGATTGGAGTACTCCAAATGCCCGATCTACATCCTTTCTTGCAGACTCTTGCTTACTTGCAAAATATTTTCTCTTTGCTCCTAATGGCCTTGGGATTGTCTTAACAAAAGTTGACCAATTAGGATAAATCACATCTCACTAAATAGTATCCCATTGTATATTCATGCCCATTAATTGTATAATTGACAGGAGCAGTACGACCTTCAGTAAGTGCAGCGAAGATAGGTGACCGATCAAGAATATTAATATCATTTAATGATCCAGGCATTCCAAAAAAGGCATGTCATATCCAAAGATCTTGTGAAGCCACCGCCTCTAGAATTATAGTTGGTTCACAACAATGACCAATATACATCCCATGCCATGCAATTGGGCATTTCTCCCATTTCCAATGCATACAATCAATGCTCCCGAACATCCCTGGAAATCAACGCTGCTCTCCAATTGATAATAATCGAAAAATATCGGCCTCGTTTGGTGCCCTTAGATACCAATCACCAAAAACTTCTACGATTGCTTTGACGAAAGCTCTAAGACTTTGTATCGCAGTGCTTTCTCCAATTTGAAGATATTCATCGATGAAGATCTGCAGGAATACCATATGCAAGTATTCTCGTGAGCCGCAGTTACCTTTTGAAGACAAGATAAACCAAGAACACCAAGAGCATCTCCTTTGTTTGAAATATGGATTATGAGCTTCCACCGCATTTGCGATCTGAAGAAAAAGACGACGACTCATCCTAAATCTTCTTCGAAATTGAGTTTTAGTGAATTTAGGATTTTCAGCAAAATAATCATTATATAACCTTAACTCACCTTTCTTTCTATTACGATTGACAGTATTGTGGCCAAGAATAGAGCCATGATACCCTGTTCTCCGCCCTTAATTATTTGATTCTTCTTCACAGAACCACAAAGCAGCAGCAACTTGAAAAGCGAACACATGAGTGTCATCATAAAAATCAAAAGCATCATAAAATTAAAATTAGAATGATTCATGATGAATTTTAATGAAATATATTTTTGATTGGAGAGAAAACAATGGAATGATGAGAAAAAATGTTAAGGTATATGAGAATATTTATAGATGGATTATTTTTTCAAATTTTGAAATCTTAGAATGTTGGGGTTCATTTTTTCAAAATTTGAAATTTTAAAGTTTAAAATGGTGGCGGTTATTTTTTCAAAGCATGAATTTTTTAAAAAAAATTGAAAATCAAAATTTAAAATATTGACGGTTTTTTTCAAAGTTTGAATTTGAATTTACTTTTAAAAAATTAAATTTTTAACAAGAACATATAAAACTGAAAATTAAAAATATTCATATAAATAACTTTTAAGTTTAATTTTAAATTATATCTTTTAACTTTCATCTTATTTCATTAAATTTTATATTATTTTTATAAATTACTCATATTAATTATATAATTAATAACATCATAATTATATTATATATAATATCTAAATTAGTTATATAATTATATTAAAATGAATTTAACATGAAATATATTAAAATATAAATGGCTTTTCTAAATAGGTTTTTATCATTGGAATGCATATAATCAAAAAAGCTATATTTATACTATTCAAAAAACCATTTTATCAATTTAGCTTTTTGCATTGGAGATGCTCTAATGAGAATCGTCAGATGGTGATATTGTTTACTGTATATTGCAAAAACATTGAATAAGAACACGTTAAATTACTCAACATTTTTCCTCATTAGGAAGACAATATTTTTTGTTGATTAATTTTAGAGAAAAAGATTAGATTTGTGTAATTATTTTCATGTATCCAAGTTGATATGTTATGATTTAGTTTCCGTATATAGGCGGACGTGGTCGTTCAATAAACTATGCTTAGTGACAGAATCCAATTGCGGATTTGCAGTGCATCTACATATTAGAAGCCAACTCTGAGGCATCTGATATATGACCCTGTCATTAGACCAAAAAGAAGAAGAAAAAATGGCTTTAGAAGACGAGAGAATTGTGACTCTATATCAAGTTGATCCTGGCTTCTACAAGAAAATCCTCTCTAGGAATTCCTCTCTGAGCAGTTCCAAGCGCATTTCTGATTACTATAGCCCTCCTGGAGAGGTCCCTTTCATCTGGGAAAAGCAGCCTGGGAAGCCTAGGGAAGCACCTAAAATTGAGAAAGTGCGACCAATTAGGCTCCCACCGGCTGTTCATGGCTTCAACATGCCGAAGCCACGCTTTCACCATTCCAGGCCTATGGCTTACTTTTCTAAGTGCATCGAGAAATTGAAGATGATCAAGAACATGCAACTTAGGTTTCCACCAGCTGTTCCAAGCTTGAGGATGCACAAACCTAAAATTCCTCACCTGGAGGTTAAAGTTAAAATTTTGAAGAGCTTGGAGAAAGTAAAGAAAATCAAGAATATTCATATTAGAAAGAAAATCAAGAGAATTCATCTTAGTAAGAAATCGAAAGCAAAACCTGTGGAGACTAATGGCTATGGTAGTTGCACAGACGAAAGTGATAGTTTCAGGTCCTGCATCATTGATGGTGATTGTACACCATCACGTTCAAATTCTGATGTAAGCGGTTCATCATGGTCACCATCATTTTCATCTGATCGTGTCAAGAAATGGCCAAAAAATTGGGATTCTGTAGTCTATCCAAGAAACTTAGGAAATGGAGAATCAAGAAGTGATCGTCTGGATAATTCCTTGGCTACCATTGTTGCTATATACATTCATGAGTGTAAGCTCCATTTTTTGCATGTAATTTAATGTCAAGGTCACCCAATATTATTTGTCGCGTTTCTTGCTATTCCACCATTACAGTAGAATACTTTTTTATATATATATTGATTTAATTTCTTATACACTAAACGAAAGAGGAAAGACATAAGATTAGTTTCTCGTAATTGAAAACAAAGAAGAAAAATATTTCGATCTTATACACTAAAATGCGAAACAATACAAATGGAGTAAAAAAAAAAAAATTGGATTCAAAATTTAGACTCACTAATTTAAAACAATCAGTGATGGGAGTAGTATCTTTGGAAACCATAATCCAACAATAAATTAGAAATCTTGCTTGTATACATTGTTTGAACAATTACTTAACTTCTAAAATAAGAGATATGCATAGAGATTTTGTGACTAAAAACAAAAAATTCCAAAGAGTGAAAGTGAGTCCCTCAACAAATGATTTTCCCAGCTTAATCCCCCATCTAATTCATTCATTAATTATAATATATATAGATGTTATCCAAGAGTTCAAACTAAAACTTCAACCACATTATACTAGATTATAGTAGAACACGGTAGTATTAATCAGATTCGAGAGATTCAAGTGAAAAAATCATTTGTTATGCTTGAGGATTAAATAAACTAAACAATTTAATTTATTATCAATTCAATAATTAGTTGATTTATACTTGAAAATCAAGTACAATGTATAACAATCCATCATGATTCCTCAAATATTAGAAAAATCATATATGGTTTGATTTAATATTTCAGTGACCAGTTTCTCATTATAATTATTATTCCTTCATTATAAATATTTTGATTTATACAATATAGCATGAAGTATCTCTACTTTGTTAAATCATTTTTTGTCTCAACAATATAATCATTGATTATTTGAATAAGACTTGAACTCTTTTCAAATATCATTTCTCTTTTCAAATTTCATTCCACATTGACCAAGGATTTCACAATCAATATTATTTGAGAATAGATAAAATATTTTTTCTAATTCACCTAGGGTGATAAATCCTTTCTTGTTTACTTAAATACCTTCATATAGTTTATGTTATATCTAATAATTTCTCATTTGTTACCTTTGATTAGAACAACATGTGGTCAGGACCAAAACATAACACTCTATATATAAGATAACTTAGTGATCTCAAGTTTAAGGATCACTTACACAACTATCACATGAGACTTTCTATAGATATAGGTGATCTCTCCATATGGAATTTTCTTGCGGGTAGTTTTGTGTACATGTCATTTGACAAACACCTCCATATTAGTTTCAAATATTCTTCATACCTCAGTTTATGAGAGCAACTGTTTTTTTTTTCATAAAGGAAGGCACATAATATGCATTGGTCTCAACAACTCTAGTTAATATTCATTCTTAATAGAACATTAATCAATAATATTTAGGAACAATGCTTTGATACAATAGAAATCTCATAATTATAACAACTTAATAATTTCTCTTGCAAAGCATTTTTGTTCTATAGACTTTATCATTACTCTAGATTCATTAATCAAATATAATTGAATATTAATTAAACATAAAAAAAATCTTTATTAATAATATTAAATATGTTTTACATGAATAAAATTAGTGCTATGTGTAACCAACTGATTGACTATAGGGCATATTCATTAACAATCTTCCAATTACACTATGCACCACAAAAGGTGATGGTGGAATCCTCACCACCGAAGTAGTATTTTCGAAGCAATATTGGTTGGAAAAACTAATTCTTGAGTTAAAAACATGATATAAATTATAAAAACAAAAGCCAATGATATTTATAAATAAATATTTTAGCTCCACAATAAGCAAGTAATAAAAAAATAAAATTTGTAATAAAAAAAACTTAATAAATAAAAATATTTAAACTATGAAAGATCAAACAATACATTAAAGCCTTAAGATTGTAAATCAAAGTTTATAAATATATTAGACTAGTGAGTAAGAATGTTTAGTTTATCATAGCATGAGAATATAAAACATGAAAGATTGTTCAAGATAAGCCTATAGTGCATACTATTTTAAATCTATAAACATGCAAAATAAAATTCAAGACAAACACGCTTTCAATATAAATATAATAAAAAGAATACTAGTATGCATACTAAGTACATATTCAAACTTGCAATATATATAAGATCAAAGTCCTAACATGCATAATAATAATAAAAATAACAATACTTAAATTAAAACAAAAAAGGGTATTACTTGTTGAATTGCTTTCGATGAATGAAACTTTTGTTGTTCTAAATGATGAATCATTTGTCTTTAAGGCTTTATTGCTCCTCACTTTTACAACTAGGATGTTTGCCATATATCTTTCAAGATTTCAATAACACCATCTTAGTTTAGATGCACTTTTAATCAAGGTCTTTGAATCAAAATAAAAAAACTTAAATATCTCTCAACAAAGTATAAACCTAAATTCTAGATTTTGAAGAAAAAACCAAAGCAAAAAAGAAAATGAAAAAACTAATTAAATGAGATGAGAAAACGTGTGAAAAAAAAATCAACTTATAAACTCTTCATTCACCCATCTTTTTATTGTGAATTATAGAAGCTAAAAAGTTAAAGAATTAATAATAATTAATTCACCCTATTATTAACATTTGATTAACCACTATAAATCAATAACTAAATTTAAAAAAATTAATGATTCTTTAAAATTAATGTTTATTCATCTATAATTTATTTAAACCATGTTAATTAAATAAATTTCCAAACAATATACAGTTATCCAAAAGAAAACAAAAAAAACCACGAAAGGAAAGGATTGAAATAACTACATATAGTTTCTTTAGACATTTGTTTGTCAATTAGTATGTGTTCTTTGTTCTTTTGCAAGGTAAATTTAAAAAGCAATTTAAGTATATTATAAAATATACATATTTATAGGAATTATTGTAGGATTATTTCAATGTTGTAATTCCTACAATTACTGCTGTGTACTGCATCATACATATAAGTAGGAAATGTTGGCTAAGATATAAGTCAAGTCATCATATTATTTTCAACTTTGTATCAGAGCCCTAAATAACTTAAAACAATTTCTCTCCCTCTCCAATGGACTCTTCCTCTCAACCGACTGTTGCCTCACCCTCTGTAGCACTGTCGGTGTTGGTTTCCTCCTCTACCGCACCACCAATTTCTTCCTCTGCTTTTGTCTTGTCGTGGCCACTGCCAACAGATGCTGGCCAAGCTCTTGTCAACCCAAACAACACTCCTCTGTTGTAGCCTTCCTCTATTATTGTTGTTGCCATTGTTTCCCTCTCCTACACTCACCAAGTCATCTCTCTCAAATTAAAAAACACCAATTACCTTTATTGAAAAATGCAGATGAAGCCATATTTCCTAAGCCAGGGAGTTTTCGAGTTTGTTGATGGCTCAAATTCGTGTCCTCCTCCACATGTATTTGTTGTCGATGGTACTTGTTTTCAGGTAAATCATTCTTTTCTTCGTTGGAAATAACATGACCAGTTCATTCTAAGTACCCTGCTGTCTTCGCTATCCATGGATATCCTCTATCTTGTTGTTGACTGCCAAACTTCGAGCTTTGTTTGGCGCAAACTTGAGCAAGCTCTAGCTTCACCATCCAATTATCGTATCATGCAACTCCTTGGCTCTTTTCAAGATCTTTGACAAGATGATGAGTCAGTAACTCAATTTATACAAAAAGCTAAAGCATTATTTGATGAGTTGGTCATTGTTGGCCGGCCTGTTTCGCTGAAAGATTTTAATTTTTATGTGTTTCGTGGTCTTTGGGGAGAGTTTAAGGATTTAGTAACAAGCCTTATGACCAGGGCATAATCTTTCTCATATGCTGATCTTCATAGTCACCTTCTCACGCATAAATTTATTCACAAGACCTCCCTTCAATCCATTGGATCTGCTACCATCACGCCCCTCTACGCCCACGCCACCTTCAGCTCTTGTTGCTCAACGTCAACCTTCTGAAAATTGACAGCGAAACAAGGGCAGATTTCAAGAAGGGTGGCATCCCAACTATGACAGCAACAAAAGGAATAGGTCTGCTGCTCCCAGATCTAATTTTCACAGCTTTAATGGACCTTCTAGCAATGACGGGAGGCAAGGTAATTAGCAGCGAAACAGAGGGCACTCATAATGGACTAATCCACGTTGCCAATTATGCCAAGCTTTCGGTCATACCGCCCTCACTGTCCCCAGCTTCATAACCTTGGATATGGACATCAGCCTAGTGCAAATCTGGCGTTGAGTAATGCTTCCTCAGCAGGTACTACCGATTAGCTTCTGGACACTAGTGCTAATCAACATGTCACACCTGATCTTGCAAACCTAACAGGGCCCGAACCATATATCGGTAATGAACATTTGCATGTTAGTGATGGTAAGAGACTTTCCATATTTAATATCGGGCATACTAAAATACATACACCATATTGTACTTTCACTTTGTCTAACGTTCTTCATATCCCACATATTACAAAACCTCTACTTTCTGTTCAGAAATTTTATCTTGATAACAAAGTTTATTTTGAATTTTACTCATTTGTTTTTTATGTCAAGGATCTCAACACCAAAACAGTACTCATTTCCGGTTAGAGTAAAGATGGTCTCTATGCTTTGACCAGGTCTTCTATCATATCAGTTCCTTAAGCTTATTGGTCTCCTTGCATATCTACTTTTAGCAATCTATGGCATCATCGACTGGGTCATCTTACCTCTTGTATTTTCAAATTTCTAGTTTTGTAAAATAAGATTACTTGTAATAACAAATGTTTTAATTTTCAATGTCAAACTTGTCCGTTAAGAAAGTCATCGCGTTTGTCTTAAAGACCTATGGGTCACAAAACTTTTGCTCCACTTGAATTAATTTTTAGTGATGTTTGGGGTCCTGCTCCTTTTTTTTTATCTGATGGTTTTCATTATTTTGTTATCTTTGTTGATGCATATACAAAATATATATGGTATTACCCTCTCGTTGCCAAGTCTGATGTTTACTCTATTTTTCATCAATTTCAGACTCTCATTGAGTGTTAATTTTCACTCAAAATTAAATCTATTCAAACTGATTGGGGCAGTGAATACCAAAAATATCCACTTTCTTTCAGACCATTGGTATTCATCATCGTTTGATTTGTCCTCACACTCATAAACAAAATAGCACGATAAAACGTCATCATATGCATATTGTGGAAACCAGATTTACTCTTCTAGGACAGTGTAAAGCACCATTAAGAATTTGGAATTATGCTTTTGAAACATCAGTTTATCTTATCAATTGCAAGCCTACTTTTGTCCTCGTAAACAAATCTTCTTTCTATTATATGTTTCAACGGTCTCCGGATTATCATTTTTTGCGTACTTTTGGATGTCTCTGCTTTCCGTTTCTGCGCCCCTATCATAATCATAAATTGGATTTTCATTCCTCTCCATGTGTGTCTTTTGGGTATAGCTCATAAGGTTACCGTTGTTTTGACATTGCATCCCAATGCATTTATATCTTTTGTCATGTTCATTTTCATGAACATGTTTTTTTTTTACAGATCTGAACAGATTACACAATCCTCCTCTCTAACCTCAAACTAACCTGTTATTGCCCTCCTACCAAATCTGTTACATTCCCTATTATTTGACACCATTGTTGATTCCATCAACCACCCATGTGCCCTACCTCCTATCGCCCACCTTCTACGTACCCGCAACAGCCCCACACATTACCTGTCCCATCACCACATGCATGTTTATCTAACCATCTTATTGCAGGTATATATAGAAGTTTAGCTCCCTCTGGTTTGTAATGTAGTTTCACGTAATTGAAAGATTAGTCTTTTCGATTGTGGTTTCACATAATTGAAAGATCCATCAACTTGATATTCATAATGCTTTTCTCAATGGTGTTCTTATCGAAGAGGTTTACATGAAACAAACTCCGGGTTTTGTTGACTTTGCTCTTCTATCTCATGTGTGCCGATTGCACAAGTCCTTGTATGGCTTAAAACAAGCACCGAGGGCATGATACACTCGCCTGAGTGATTTTCTGCTCTCTATCGGCTTTCACGCCTCCAAGGTTGACACCTCCTTATTTATCCTGTTTGTTGATGCTAATATCTTTTATCTTTTGGTTTATATTGATGATATCCTGTTTATTGGCGGTAACTCTACTATGTTACACCGCCTAATATAGTTACTGAGCTTAGAGTTCATGCTTTGTGACTTAGGTGTAGCTCATGATTTTCTGGGTATTGAAGTTCAGTCCACCGGTTTAGGTTTGATGCTACAATAACACAAGTATATTCTTGACATCTTTACTTGGGCTAGTATGACTTCCTGCAAACTTGTTGATACTCCAGTCTCTACTTCGAAGGTTACCATACTACCAAATGCCCAGTTTTGTGATCCTACACGGTTTCGTCAAATCATGGGTGCTCTTCAATATTCACCTTCACGAAACCAGATATTTGTTTTGATGTTAACAGAGTTTGTCAGTTTATGCATGCTCCCACAAATTCTTATTAGGTCGTCGTTAAATGTATTCTACGCTATCTTAAAGGTATGGTATCATATGGCCTTCATATCACTCATAGTTCCTCTTTTCCTCTACATGGTTTTACGGATACATATTGGGTAGGTAATATTGATGACCAAAAATCTACAGGTGGTTACCTTGTTTTCTTTGGTCAGACGTCGATTTCATGGAAGTCAGGCATGCAACGCACAGTTGCTCGCTCCTCTACTGATGTTGAGTATAAAGCCTTAGCATATGGCACAGCTGAGGTTATTTGGCTTCAATATTTATTGACAGATCTGCAGATTCCATCTACCTCTACTCCTACCATTTGGTGTGATAATCTTGGTGCTACTTATCTATCTGCAAATCATATCTTTCATGCTCGTACTAAACATGTTGAGGTTGATTATCAATTCATACTAGACCAGGTTCCGAAGAAAGAGATTCGGATTTATTTTATATTCTCTCAAGATTAACTTGCAGATGTCTTTACTAAGCCCATTTCCACTACTTCATTTACTACTTTTTTATTCAAGCTTTAGGTCGATCCTCCACCCTCGGTTTGATGAGGCATATTATAAAATATACATATATATATATATATAGAAATTATTGTAGGATTATTCCAATGTTATAGTTCCTACAGTTATTGTTGTGTACTGCCTCATAGATATAAATAGGAAAGGTTGGCTAAGAGATAAGTCAAGTCATTCTATTATTCTTAACTTAGTTAAAGTATTAACGTGTAATTTATAGAATTGGCTCAGCTTAGATTAGTCAAAAATTCATCATAAAATAGTGTGGAAAACATTGTATGTCAACGATGCCTACAATGCCTACTATGTGGCACTGGCAAGAATTAATGCCTTAAAATTGTTTTTGGAGAGTGTCATACAAAGTGCTAGCAAGATAGATAAAGTAGTCATTGGCAACAACTGTGCAGATGCTTACTTATTCACCTTTATAATTATTCCCCTACAACAACCACCTTCAATAAAGTGTAGATAGTTTAATTTTTGCCTTTATATACAAGGTAGTGTCGCAGGGGGCGCGACGTCGTCTAGCAACGGCGGAGGCTCTTTGTCGTTTCTCCTGTGTAAGGTGTGGTGTGTTGGGAAGGTTTTTTGGATTTAATCATAAAGTTATGATTAATGTTTAGGAGTCTCCACCTAGTATTATGGTCACTAGGAACCTATGATCTACGAGAGTCTGAGTAAGGGACTGGTTGTGCAAGGGGAAGACGCATCACCCCCAAGGCACCCTACCTAAGGTAAGCTGCATTGTTTTTTGAAAGGATTTTTTAATTTTTTTTGAAAATTTTTGTTTTTTATAATATTATATATTATTATAAGTAAATATATATAGTAAATATACATGAACTGGGCCAACCCAGCTGACTGGGCCAAGCTCAGCCTAGAAAAAAAGATGGGCCGATCTCGACCCAAAAATGGTTGGGCCGATCTCAGCCCCCTATAATCCTTCTTCTTCTTCTTTTGGAGTGGGCCGGACCTGCCCATAAAATTGGGCTAGGCCAACACTGGTCCGGCCTAAATCCAATGCTAATTATTTGCAGAAATGTGAACAGTTACTATTCACGTTCTGCATGCAACCAAAAGGTTGCAGAAGCTGCATATGGGCGGAGTGAAGTGGGAGGCAACCTTGCGGAGGAGAAGGAGTTGATATCGCTGGCCTGGCATGAAGTTGGCGGTGGTCTGGTCGTGGAAGACGAGAGGCTGATGGCGGCGTTGGTGGAGAGTTTTGGCAGGCGGAGTAGCTGTGGGAGAAAGAAGAAACCGGTTTACAGAGGAGAGAGAAAGGTTCACAGTGGCTCTCAGTGGTCGGTTGGTGGCTTACTGTGGTGGAGAAGCTGGTGATGAGGGTGGTGGTGGCTGAAGCGGTAGGGAGAGAGAGAGAGAGACTGTAGAAATAGGGGCAATGCAAGCTGGTTTTTTTCAAACTTTGGAACCCATTTTCTCCTCCCTCAGGTCATCAATAGAGCCTCTATTTATAGGCGGTGGAAGAGGGTAATCTTGTCTACACAGGGGTAAAATTTCAGCCCTTGATTCTGTTGGGAAGAATCCCATCTGTTGGCTCAAAGTAGGCATGGTGCACTGTCAAATCTGCAGAAAAACCTGACTGAATTGGCATGTTTAGGCAGGCGCCAGCGCCGATGAATTGTCATTCAGACTGAACTATTGACATGGAGCTGTAGAGGAATTGCAGAGGATCATTTTCATGCACGTTTGGTTAAATTTGGTGGACGTTAGGTGTATTAAATGCACCTGCAAAGGAGGTAACCGGACCAGCTTTAACCGGGTAAAAGAAGAAGTAAATGAACAGTTCTGAATGACGCGTCGTCTAACCTCTTCTTTTTTTTTAATGAAACGGCGCGCCGTTTTGGGTTTGAATTAGGGTTTTAACTGATTTTCAATTTATTCCTCCAGCTTTCAATTGCTTTTAATTGAACCCCTAATTGACCCTAAACTTTGGATTTAATGCAATTAAGCCCCTGATGAACTTCAATTGGAACCCCAAAGTTACGTGCCTATTGCAATATGGTCCTTGATCTCGGATTTTGTCAATTTAACCCCTAATTGACCATTGAACTTTCAATTTCTTCAATTTCACCCTTGGTTTTTGTCAATTAAGCCCCTAAATTTTGACGCCTTTTTCAGATTGGTCCTTGGCTGTGAATTTTGTCAATTTAACCCCTAATTGACCCAAAAACTTCGATTTCTTGCAATTTAGCCCCCTAATTTCAATCAATTAACTTGGTAAAAATTAAATTTGGTCTCTTAAAATTCCAATCTTCTCAATTAAGCCCAAATTAGGCTCCCAAACTTAATTTTTCACCAATTAAGCCCCAAATAAAATTAATTTGACTCATTTAAAGTATAATTAAGTCATTGCACTTAATTAAATCCTTTAATTGGACCCAAATTAATTCTTAAACATAATTAAAATTCAATTCGGCCCATGATTAAATCAAATTGGCCTATTAAAAATTTAATTATGTCATTGGACTTAATTTTTATGCAAATTCATCCAATAATCATTTAATTTGACCTTGAATTTGCATTTTCTCTCTATTTTGGGGCATAACGGGGTACAATTAGGACTTTAATTTCCTCCAAAAATTACAGCTTGATTTTTTCTATTATTATAGTCCTCCTTGATCTACTTTCTCCACATTGCCAGCCTTTCTTATTATTATTTTGATTTTTTTATTTTGAAAAAAAAAATTGATTTTTTGGGAATAACCCAGAATTTGGTTAATGACAGGTAGCGTAATGTTCTTTGGAATCATTATTTTTTTTTGTTGAAGTCGAGAATAGATATATTAAAAAAAGAGAAAGCATGAACAGTGTGACCAGAGCTTTAGCTTTAGCTACATAGATTGTAGCCAGGGCATCACCTAATTACGTAAAAATAAATACAAAAAAACCTATAACCCTACTATTTGGCCAAGCAAAAACAAACCCACACTAAATCGAAATTAAGCGAGACCATGCCGAAATACATTCATGATTCCTCGTATAGATCAAGCACCAAGATACCAAAAGGAAGAGTTGAGATTCCCGATCCATCCTGCAAAGAAAATAAAACAAAAGCCATAGGATATCTTCCCATATTGGCTTTTGATCCTCGAAAATCAAGTTGTTCCTAGCATTCCATATAGTCCAGATAATGCTAAACATAAAGCCCCCCCAAACAGATCTTTCAAACTTACAGTGGTTGCCCTGCAAAAGACCCAGCCATTGACATTGAAGGTCGTCAAGGCCAAACGGCATTACCCAGCTCAAACCTCTCCAAGCTACAATTTTGTTCCATAGTTTCCAAACCACTTGGCAATGCAAGAGGATGTGGGATACGGTTTCGAATGCCGCTCACAAAAAGGGCACCTGTCCTCCTGAGGGCTTAGAACGTGCCTCTTCACCAGGAAGGCTCGTGTGCAAAGGCCTTCATTTAAGGCCAGCCATAAAGTCATTTCTGTTTTTGGAGGGCAAATGGATTTCCATACATTTGTGACATAAGTTGTAGAACCAAAGATACCCGATTCTTTCAAGGGCAAGCATACAAGAGTTGACAAGATAGTCTCCGTCTTTCCCCCCACTCCCAAATCAACCTCGTCTTCTTTCAATCGATGAATAACTCGCAAGATTAAGATCGACATTAATCTCTCGAACCATCAAGGTCTCACTAGCTTTGAGGGGCCTTCTCCATTTCGATTCCAATACCAAGTATCCTCTAACCAAGATCCCATCCGACTAACAAACCCTGATTTTGAGGAGGACAGGTGGAAGAGGGCCGGATAAGAATTAGCTAAGCAAAAGCCAGTCAACCAAGTATCTAACCAAAATTTAACATGATTACCATTACCCATTTTAAGTTTACAAGCAACTCGAATAAGAGAGCTATCAAAATCCAAGCTAGTAATAGTAGAGCCGATTCCTCGCCAAATCCCCGAAAGTTTTTTCTTGAATGTGGGCATCCCATTTATAAACCGAGGTCCGTATTTTGCTTTAATAAAATCCGCCTAACTAGCTTTGTCATTGCTTCCCAATTTCCAAATCCACTTGAAGAGGAGAGCTTTGTTCTTTTCGATATATTCCCAACGCCTAGACCGCCCCTTTCCTTTTCTTTTGCCACTATATCCCAAGCAAGCCGATGAATTTTCCTATTATCAACATTCCCACCCCATAAAAACCGAGCCCGCATGGTTGTGATCTTACGTGCCACCTGTCTTTGGAATGCGAGAAGATGGACATGTAATAGAGAGGAATGGCAGAGATTACACTTTTAATCAAAATTGTTCTCCCAGCCAGTGATAATAACCTCCCCTTCCAAGAGTTGAGCCGACCTCTAATCTGAGAGAGAACAGGTTTCCATGTGGAAATCCTTTTGGGATTAGCACCTAGAGGAAGCCCCAAGTATTTGATAGGTAGAGTATCACATCTACACCTAAGAACACCAAAGAATCCCTTCAAAGATATATCCCATCCACCCCCACACCCACCAAACTACTCTTATGGAAGTTAACATTAAGCCCTGAGCATAAACTGAACCAACGTAACATTCTCTTGGTATTTAGCAGACATTGAAGATCATTCGGAAGGAAGAGAAGAGTGTCATCTGCAAATTGCAGATGATGAATATATGTTGTTCCCGGCAGATTCCACACCATACAAAGCACCCATTTTCGGCTCCTGCCGATGAGAACTGATATGCCTTCAAATTTGCCAAACAAAAGAGAAAAGGGGAGAGGGGATCCCCCGCCGCAGACCACAAGATGCCGAAAACTCGAAGTAGGTGAACCATTGATTAAAACAGATAGTCTTGCAGTCGAGACGCATGCCATAATCCATTTCCTCCAACGAACACCAAAATTCATGTAACCCATAACATCATTAAGATAGGACCAGGACACAGTATCAAAAGCTTTCCTGAAATCAAGTTTAAGAAGGAAACCTTGACAGCTTCGAGATTTCATGGAATCTAGCATTTCATTGGCAATAAGGATTGAGTCCAGAATGTTTCTGCCAAAGAATGAAAGCCGACGGGAGGGACTAACCACACTCGCATAACTCGCTTTTAGTCTAGTGGCGAGAATCTTAGCAATAATTTTATATAGCCCATTTAATAAACTAATAGGTCTATAGTCATTAAAAGAGGAGCTACCGGTAACCTTTGGAATTAAAGCAATATAACTGGTGTTAATACCTTTAGGAAGGTAGCCTCTCCGAAGAATTCAAGAACCATTGTGAACGAGGTCATGTTGCATTAGCTCCTGCAATTTCTTATAAAAATTGAAGTTGAACCCATCCGGTCCTGGGGCTTTGGAGCCTTCACTGCTGAATATGGCCAGATGAACCTCTTCTATAGTAACCTCTCTTTCAAGCCGGTGCTTGGTTTTCACCGAGCTTCATAAAGTCTCTTGACCGCCCATCGTGGGTCTTGTAGTCAAAGATTCAGAGTAGATGTTTGAGAAATATGCTTTGGCTCCTTCTTTGATTTCATTTGGACTGGAGAGAATCTTCCCGTTGTATGTGAGCTGACGAATATAGTTTTTGCATCCCCTCACTTTTCTTTGAAATGTGAAAGAACCGAGTGTTTTGTCCCCCGCTTGAGCCAAGACTGTCTTGCCTTTTGTCGCCATATGGATTCGACATATCTACAGAGTTTCCATTGCATTCCTTTTAGCTCATATAGCCTTTGTTGATCTGAGTCAGAAATCTTGCCACTTTCAGCCTGATCCTCAAGGACCCGAATAGAAGACTGGATATTTTGCGAGCCTGGTCTTGATTCCCAAACTCGGTTTTATTCCACCGGCCTAGCTTCGCCGCAGAGCACTAATTTGTTTGATCACCTGAAAGTCACCAGGGATATCATGCACAATTTCCTGCCAGAAGGCCTTCAGAGTGTTTTGGAAAGATGGTGCCATGAGCCAACAGTCTAAACATTTGAATGGCTTCCATCCCCGTTAACTTGTTCCTTACCAACAATCGGGGGCAATGATCCGAAAGACCATGATCCAGTCTAATCAGCTTCAATGAACTAAAGTGAGATAGGCATTGTGTGTGAGCAAAGGCTCTATCTAGCCTACTCATAGAACCACCTCTAAACCAGGTAAAACGATGATTCACCATCGGGTATTCTACCAATTCACAGCCATCAATAAAAGTTTGGAATTCTGCAGCCCCTCTCTTGTCTAGCAGACCACTACTTCTATCTGTCTTGGATAAGGTCTCATTAAAGTCACCTATTAAAAACCAAGGGTAGTCCGAAAATGCATGTTTAAGTTCAGTAAGTTCTGACCAGGATGCTTTGCTCTTTCAAATCTAGAGCCACCTCCATAATACCCAAGAATCACGCAATCGAAAGCATCATTAACAAAGGAGCCAAATAAGCTAATCCAGCTCCCAAAGATATTCGATTGAATCCACCCCGAAAATATCCTCATCCCACATGGCTAACAACCCTCCAGATCTACCCCGAGCCTCTATGCCGAACCATTTAATATTTTGGCCATGCCATAGACTATAGACCAAAGAGTCCGAGCATGAAAGTTTAGTTTCAATAATAAAACATACAATAACATTAAAATCTTTAATGTATTTGTTAATGGCCTTTCTTTTAGAACTAGATCCCAACCCGCACACATTCCAACTAAGAATCATAAAAGGCATATAAAACCATGCATAGATGCATAATAGCCTACTCGGACATACCGTCCCAATGGTCCCGCTTCGCATCAATGGCCTCTTTTATCATGACTTCAATACTCTCTCCAATTGTTCCTATTTCAATACCCAATTGCTGGCCAATTTCTTTCATAGCCCCAACCTCATCACAAGTTGTAGGAAGGTCTGGTGGTGGCTGAGATAGTTGGAGTCTTTGGTTGACAGCTCTGATGCAAGAGTCGATTGAGTCTTCATTTCCAGCACTATTACTAGAATCAGTTGAAATGGTTGCCTTCCTGTGACCCTTATAACATTTGGTGGTACAAATCTGTTTACCATTTCTGAGAGTCATGGTGCGGCCTTGGTTTGATGTAGGCCAGCTCTGCTGATCTTCTTCCATGACAGATATGTTGGCTGTTCCTTTTTCCTTGTCTGCACAAGGAATATTAGAAATCATAGGGGTAGATGTCTCGCCATTTCTCTCCTGCAGTCATATCGTGAAGCATGTAATCATCTAGGATTTCTGGGAAATAAACCTGACCTTCAAAACCGTGTGCATCCCTTTCTTTCTCTCGCCTCACAGTTGCTAAAACACCGCATCATAATCACTTCGTGACATATGCTAGGTCTCAGAAAGGAGGAGTTCTTGTTTGCGACATATATGGTTGCTCCTTGGTAGCCACAATCTCTAAAGCACTTGGTGATGAAGTGCAATCCAGCTCAGAATCAAACTCTTGATTAACCCCAATGGAGTAAATAAGTGAGGCCAAATCCATACAGGCCTCATATTTAATCTCCGAGATGTTAATTTCCACTTTTTCCTTATCTATCGTGAGATTAATTGTTCCATTAATAGAAACCATGGGTGGCTTGCCTACCAAGATTGTTAACCCCGATATAGTTCCTTTACTAACAGAAGTCAAGTCATACCCAAGGACCTTACAGTCTCCCCCCACCAGTCGTTTAATGCATTCCATATTCCAAGCTACAATAGGGAGACCAGAGATAAGTATCCAGGAGAATATGTCAGAGGCCTTATCTGTGATGCACCAAGGTCTTAAGTCTTCAAAATATTGTCTCCAAAATTCCTTCTCTTCATCTGCCACAAACTGCATATCTTGTTGTGTTTTGAAGGTGAGGATTGCTTTTGACGCCCCTAGGAACCGAAAGCCTTCCATGTTGTGCAAGGTCATCAACATCTTATTTTTAATCTTAGCATAATCTGTACCATTTGAAATAAGCCCAACCAGACTACGACTCAGCCATTCACGATCTTCCTCACTTGTTTGGTATGTGACGTTCCTTTCTGGTTTCTCATTTACCACCTCTTTGTAAGAACGCCCATCCCTTTGCTTTATTGGAACTTTGATGGATGAAACCGTTGGCACATGGGTTGTACTTTGTTTTACAACCTGGCGTTGATACTTGGCAATGTTAACACGGAGTTTGTAAGAAGAGAACCATATATTGTTAAGCTTCTCTGTGATTTCTGCTTCAGGGTTGCTGAGAGATAAGAAGCCAAACCTTTTCCCAGATTTGTTGAGCCTTTTTGAGACAAAGAGCTCTGTGATTGTTCCATATCTTTGAAATTCCTTCCTAAGCTCTGTGAAGGAGAGCCATGAGGGGAAACATTCAAAATAAAAGGTTTGCGCAATTGGATGATCGAAATTTTTGTGTAAAAACCCCTGAGTGGGTAAAACAAGACTCTGATGAGAGGGAACTCTGGTTTGAAGCAGGGGAAAGGTCTGGGTGGATGGTGGAGGGGTTTTTTTGTATTGAGTAAGTGGATTTGATGTTTGGGTATATTGTTCCCAGAACGGTCCTTTGAGGGTGGGACTCGGTGTTAGTGTGTCTATTGGTGTCTTTGTGGGGTCATCAAGGCAAAAAAGAGGTGGCGGCGTAGATTTTGTGAGGAAGTGAGCTTTAGTTGGGATAGGGATGGTGGGGGACAGGGGAGAGGGGGAGGGAGAGAGGGAGAGCATCTTGGGGAGTAATTTAAGACCAGGTAAATTACAGATCTAATTCTCTTTCTCTTCCTCTGCGTTTCGGATCCGCTTCTCTCCACAGATCAGTTTTTTTCCTTTGCTTTCTCGTTCTTCTCTGTTTCAGATGGTGGCAGAGTTGGAGGTGTCGCCACTGTGTAGATGCTGGTGGCCTGTGATGACTGCTGTGGAGCTGCGGTGGAGAGGGGATAGCTATCCGGTCTTCACTCCTCTTGGCAGATCTGGTGGGAATCGGTGCTGATGCTGTTGGAGATGAGAGGTTGTTCTGTTGGCTTTGTTAGTGCTTCCAGCTCTTCTACTTGATCTACTGTACAGAGACTCCATGGATCTGAAGCTCTTCCATCTGGCATCAAGTCTTCTACTTGGCGAGGAAATTTATCAGAGAAAACTTTGAATCAAAAGAAAGGAAAAACTAGTTGACAGCACTGCAAATCCTCCTTATCTGCCAGAAGATCCAGTGCGAACACCAACATCTCCCATTTTGATCATGGCAGATCCAAAATCAGAGCTGAATCTTGCAGGGTTCCTACTGTATTCAGAGACAATGCTGTCCGTGGAGCCTCCACTGAAAAGAACTTGATCTCAAGCTCTCCAACACCATCATCTTCACCTTCAAGCTACAGCTCCAGGTACGCCCTTCTTCCTCCTGCCCAGTTTCTAGCTAGCTGATCTAAAGGTAACTCCCGTCCCTGGTCTCTTTGGAATCATTATATATATATATATATCATGCATGAAAGCACACAAGGAAGAGAGTGCAGATAGTTTTGATCATGACCAACTCATTACCAACATACTCAAGAATCAACAAAAAAGAAGAGGAAGGCCAAGAAAAGGTGTCAATGTCCATGATCAGTTTATTAGCAACAAGAGGAAGTATCAGAGGAGTCGATTTTTGGACGATATAGAGAATGAAGAATTTACTTCCCTCCAAAGGGAAGTTAGTGTTGAAGGAGCCTTAGTTACCTTACTCAGTCGTCCGCTGTAAATCATAAGGCGACGGCACAAGCACAAAGGTACACCAAAGAGAGCTGCAATAATTTAGTTTATCCATTGTCTTTTTGGTTTTCTTCAAAATTAGGTGGGATTGCAGACCAAGCTTAACTACAACCCATTTAGTTCTAGTTTGTGTTTTAATTTTTCCTGTATCTCTGCCTCTCCTTTTTATTCTTTTTATTCCTTCCAAATTCAAAAGAAATGACGGATTACATGGTGTTAATTAATGTTTAATAGTAATTTGTCTTGGTAGTAATAATGTTTTCTCGATTTCTCTTTGAAAATATGATAGTTGTGACTCATATTTTTGTTGTTTATATACGTAGTCCTTTCTATCCTCATTTAAGCGATTGGAAACTAGCTTCGACTATGAAAAATATTTCACAAATCATAACTTCCTAACTTCAAAACCAAGTTTTCATAAATATATAAAAGTTGAACTTTAAATTTTAAACTTTAAATTGAACTCTTTCTAGAAGATAGAGATTGACTTGACTTGTAATTCATGATACAACATTGCTGCATAAAGGGCTTTAATGATGCAAACGAGTAAAGATAAAAATTATCCTTTGATTTTCTATCCATATACAAGCATCTATATGGATGAAATACATTGGTGAATTTTAAGATATAAACATAAAAAATTATGTTATCTTGTATCACTTATAGCTTTGATTATATGTAGGGGGTTACACTATTAATAATATATGTAACCCTAATTATATAAATAACGAGGATGGCTAATACAATTGTTAAGCATCCTAACACTTCTTATATCTCAACTTGGTATGAAAGCCAATACATTTATTTTTAAGCCCTATTCTACATGAATCCTAATCAATACATCACATGTGCTCTCAACTGTGCTACTGATAGATTTGTTATACCAATCCTTCCCTCTATTCTTCCCACGGGTCTTTCTTCTTCTCTGATTATCCCACAGTTGCAAGCCTTCGCACCAACGTTTTATTCCTTTTCCATTATGACATTTGGTTCTTCACCTCTACTATTGTTCAACAACTACCATCCTTTGCATCAACGTTTTATTCGTCTTCTCTGTTTGCTGGCAAGTTCCCGATTGCTCCTCTTGTTGCTGGTTTAAATCCTTCTGCTCTTATTTTTCACATCAATTGTGTGGTTACCTTAGCCCACACATAACAGGTTATTTCTTTAAAACTATCTCATAACAACTATTTGTATTTGAGGATGCAAATGAAACCTTATCTCCTAGGCCAGGGTGTTTACTCCTTTTGTTGATGGTTCTCTATCTTGCCCTCCTTCTCATATTATATCATCATCTTCGGTTGTTCATGTCCCAAATCCAGCATTTATGTCATGGAAACAACAAGATCATTTGATTATAAGTATTGTTCTGTCCGCTTTGTCTACTGAACTTTCACACTTGGTTGTTGACTGCCACACCTCGTCTTCTATCTCTTGAGCAAGCTCTTGAATCTCCATCAAATTCTTGTATTATACATCTCCATGGATCTTTGCAAGACATAAAACAGGGTGATTACATGGCCATTGTTTATTTACAAAATGCCAGATCTCTATTTGATGAACTTACGGTTGCTAGATGACTAATTACGTTAAAGGACTTCAATCTCTATGTCTTCAAGGGTCTGCGTGGAAAATTCAAACACTTGGTTACTAGCTTCTCCACAAAAGCTGAGCATTTTACTTCCATTGAGTTCCAAGTCTTTCATTTATGTCGTTGTTTCAATTCCAGTCCTTATCTTTCCAATTTATGTAATCTCAGTCAACTTAACCTTAAAATCAATTTTTCTTCAATTTCACTCTTGATTCGAACCGAATTAATCCCTAATGTTTTCTACCTATTTTATTTTAGTCCTTGTCTTTCTAGTTTGTGCAATTTTGGTCAAATTGGCCTTGAAAATCAATTTTCTCTTCAATTAAACCCCTAATTAAATTCTCAAACTTTTCATTTTGGTCATTGGCTTGCAAAATTAACCAATTTTGCCCTCGAACCCATTTTTTCTCCTCAATTAAGCTCTTAATTGATTTAATTTGTCTCCAAAACTCTATAATCTTTCTCATTTTGATCTTTAGTCTTTCAATTTGCACAATTATGATTGATTTCAATATTTTCCTCCAATATTTTTCTAATAAGACCCCAAATTGCATAATTGTGAATCAACAATTTTCTTAACAAAATTTTGTTTTAAATGATTATTTATTTTTTAAAGGAAAATATTTTATTTCTTTTTATTACTTTTTAAAAAAAATAGGAAAATTTTAGGGAACTCAAAATTGTATTATAACAGTAGAGTTGAAATGTCTTTCTTAATAACAAGATTTGAAACTTCTTGATAATAGAGTTTGAAGTTCCTGATGGCCTAAGTTGGATTTAACTTTTTTAATAACAAGTGTTTTAACCCATTTTTGGGTCCCCGCACAAGAAAGGAGAAAATACAAAAAATACAAAAAACAATCAATAAAAAAATATTAATAATATATCGAAAAAAATATAGTGGTGAAAAGAGGATGTCAGAGCGCCCAGAAAATGGCTAAAAAGTAGTTGAGGAGGTTCAATATATAAATATATATAAAGATTGGAATTTGACAGTATATCATTGACCGGTGAGAGCCCTATTGATAAAGAAAAAATTTATTTGAGGAAGAAAAGTACAAAATCAGATGTTTATGGACTCAATTAAATTTTATTGAAGTTTTAATTGAATTTATAGAGGGTTGATTACAAGAAAAATGATTTTTAAGTCAATTTGGGCTTTAATTGGAAGAAATTAAAGTTCTGGGGTCAAATTATAATTTTTTAGAGTTGATTTGGTCAATTCGGAGGCTTAATTACATAAATATTGAAGTTTGATGGCCAATTAGGGACTTGATTGAAGAAATCCAAAATCAAGAACCAAACTGAAAATCACGCAAATTAAAGGACTGACTTGAAATCTGACACACTTTGGCGCCAGTTTCCATTTAAATGAAACGGCGCGTTTTGGGAAAAACGACACCGTTTCATGCATTCTTCACTTCAAAAAAATGGGGGGGAACGAAACGGTGTCGTTTTTAGGCGGCACTATTTCTTCTTCTTCTTCCCCTGGACGTGCAACAGGGGAAGTGAAGTTTTTTGTTTTCTTCCCCTTGTTTCTTCCTCTCCCTCTCATGTGCTCTGTTACAACCAAAACCAGACGCCACCCGCACCTCCTCATGATGAGAAAACAGAGAAGTCATGCCATGCAAGTGACGCCCCCATTAGCCACCTCTCTCTGCGTCGTGACACAGCAGGAGGACTGTGTGCCCCATGTGCAATGATGGGACACGGCAAGGTTGATCCCGCTCCCCTTGCCCCTATAAATACTGTCCGAACAAAGGAGAAAAAGGAGGAGAAGAAGAGAGACCGAAAAGAGAGAGACGGAAGGATTTTTCGAGAGAGAAAGGGGTGAAGAGAAAGGGACCGAAAGAGTAGAAACGAAAAAAAACAGGGGAAAGAATAGAGAAGAGAAAGCAGGGAACGACCGAAGAGAAATATTACAGAAAGGGGGGCGTTTTTAGGGGAGACAGAGGAGAGAAAGGGAAGCCAACAAAGAAGCGGGGAAGAACGGGAAGTGACAGAGGAAGAAATAAAAAAAAAATACCAGAGAAGAAGAACAACCACAGCTGCCACTGTGCTTCCTCTCCACTGCCACAGCACACCACCTGACCGCCGCTGACACCGCCACCTTCAACCACCGCTAACAGCCACGAAGAGACAGAGGAGAAAAAGAGAAGATAACAAAAAAAAACAGAGGAGAGGGTTGAGAAGAGAAACAGAGGAGACAAGAGAAAAGGAAGGAAAATCGCCGCCGCCGCCACCTTCAACCACCGCTAACGGCCACAATTGTGTCTCGCCACTCCAGGTAACCTCCTCACCCCCGCTACCCCTATTTTACGTGCTCTTTCCTTTCCTTCATTTGCATTCAGAACGTGACTCATGTTCTGCAGCAAAGGAGATAATTAGGTAGTTATTGTGCTGAGCACAGTAACTACCTAATTACATTTAGCTGGTTACTGTGCTCAACACAGGAACCAGCCGTTTGTTTGTTGGGCTGGAACATCAGCTCAGGCCACGCGGCTCGGCTGAGTCCAGCTTTGTAGCTGGGTCAATACAGGCCCAACCCACATAATTAGGCCGGGTCCGGCCCAGTTCATATCTTTTTTTTTTCAATAAAATATATTTCCAAAGAAATTTTGATTTTCCCGTGTATTTGTTTTACGCCATTTTAATTCATATTGGTCTGTATTTCTTATCGTAAAGATACAAATCCGGTATTAAAATACCTGGTTTTCGTCAAAACTTTGAAAACATAAAAAAAAAAAAAAGAATTTTTTTTTATGCATACGGCCAAGTCTCTCAAAGCTAAAAAAAAAATCATATTGTATTTTTATATAACAAAGAAAACTTCAAAAAATATATATATATTTTAGCATGCATTTTTGCTTTAATAATCAGTTTATTAAAGTCATGAGAACTTGGCCAATATTTCAAAAAAAATCAAAAAAATATTTTGTTTTGTTTTAATGTCTGGGATTACGAATTTATACATAAAACGTATTCTCTATATTAAAAAGGTAGTTCTTTTATAGACATTAGAACGATTAGGTTTTACCCCATAAGATAAGAACCTCCTTACTAAAGAGAGTTTTTCTTGAACCATAGACGAACCAACATGATAAGACCTTAGATTTTTATCAGACAATAAAATAATGCAGCTTACCTTAAGTATGGCGTATTTGGGGTGCTAATACATTCCCTTTACGCAATCAGTCTCCGTACTTGATCTCTAAGACCAGTTAGGGTTCCTAGTAACCAAATACTAGGTGGCGACTCTCATTTTATTTTTCACTGATAAGAGACAAGAATTCCTTCTCCCTTCATATTTGCCGGAATAGATAGACTTACCACACATGATGAAGGTGGTGGACGATCGCTGCGACGCCGCACACATGCGACAACAAGGTTTGAAATTTCTTGGTAATAGGGCTTGAATTTCCCAATGGCCTAAGTTGGGGTTAACAAGAATAGCATTCTTTCCATAAAAAATGAAAATTCAAACCTCTTGACAATAATTCACAGATTTATCAAATGATCTAAGTTAGGTTCAACAAGTATGCCAAGAATAGCATTAGGTGCAAAATCATGAAAAAATATTTAATGACATTTAAGGCCTTTGTGGTATTAATTTTGGCAACAAAACAACGGCATGTTTTAATTTTGTCAATTAGGTGCTTATAGCTATGTTTAACGGGTAGTGCTAGTCTCTCCGGCAATGGCCAAACCAATTTTTGTTAATTTCTTACTTGTTTTTCGCTTTTAACATCTAATTAGTTTGATATGTGGCTTTTGTAAATCAAAAGTTGGTATTATAATATTTAATGAAAGATAGAGTAATGCACAGGAGGAGCGGAACCAGAAAATAAAATTAAAAAAAGCTAAATTAGAAGAATTATTCTAGAAAAATCAAGATTTCAGTTGATAGAAAGCATAAACTGATAAAAAAAAATCAATCAATAAAAAGTATAATATTTTTTCAATTATTTTGTATTGTTTTTTTAATTAGAATCAATAAATATGAAATGCTTTTATTCTTATCTTTACAAGTTAAAATTACGGGGAAAATAGTTTTGACAAAGGGCTAAACTTA
The DNA here is from genome assembly GCA_019202695.1 of Populus x sibirica. Taxonomy (NCBI): domain Eukaryota; kingdom Viridiplantae; phylum Streptophyta; class Magnoliopsida; order Malpighiales; family Salicaceae; genus Populus; species Populus x sibirica. The sequence goes on along the minus strand of JAGMVL010001026.1, from coordinate 2,150,788 downwards.
CACCGAACCACAGGTACTTAATTGTCAAAATAAAAACCACATGGTTGTTGTTGTCTAAAAACCCACAGCGTAGCACCTTCATGAAATGAAGGGGAAAAAAAGAAGAGGAAAAGAAAAGAAAAATTGGCGGGAAGGATGGAAAGTAGACTCTTGTAAGAAAACACACTAACGCTTTCGACGAGACGCTATTCACACAGAAAACGCAGCTCACACACAGCAGAGGCAGAGGCAGAAAGAGAAGAGAAAAGCAAAAATGCACGGAGGCAGCGAATTCGATGGAAGCGCAGCAGCCTTCATGGGCGGCGGATTCATGCCTACTCAATCCGCTCTGCCTTCTTCTTCTGATTCCTCCTCCTTCTCCATCTCCAAAGTACCTTTTCTTTTCTCTTCTCTTTTTACTCTGCTTTCCTCTGATCATCAAAATTATAAATTCCTTGTTTAATGGCTTATGCTTTTCCTAAACCCATGAAAGTTAGCGGAAATTTGTAGTTCGTGGGAACAGAAGGAGATCATTAGGCTTTTAATTTATTGTATTTGAATGGCAGAATCGGGAGGCGCGGTGCTTGTTTCCGCTGACTGTGAAGCAGATAAACAACCTAACAAGCAATGATGAATCTAATCTCATCATTGATGGTGCTGAAGTTAACAATGTAATGTTTTCTTTTACCACCACACTCCTGGGATTTGGGTTTTTGTTTTGGATTGGATTTTATGAGTTTATTAATTTCTGTGTTAGGTTACAATTGTGGGGAGGGTATCCCACAAGGAAGACAAGGCCAGCGAGTACTCATTTTTAATTGATGATGGGACTGGACAGATTGAATGTACCCAATGGTGAATTTCTTTTCATTTTTCTTGATTCCTTTTTAATCCGGGTCAGGGAAGTGCATTTGTGGGTTTATTTAATGTTCAATTTGATTAAGGTTTGTTTGGTGTTTAAATTATATTATTATGACAATAATGCAATTGTTTCATGTTGTACAGGGTTCAAGAAAGCTTAGATACAGAACAAATGGGGGAAATCTTGTATGTTTTTGTACTGTTCTCATACAGTGCCTCCTTGCCCTTTCTTAAAATTCTAGTTGCTTATTGCTTAATTGATCAGTCTATTTTTCTTTCGCTTGAATATAATTTTCACTACATCTTTGTTTGCCACTGAAAAGATTGTGTATGTTGGATTGTTGGGGTTCTGTGAGGAAATCAAAAGGGAAGCTTGGAAAATTACTACATGTTTTCTTGGGAAGGAAATTTCTGGTGTTAGGATGCCAAGTTTTCTTTCAGTGTACTATCCTCAGAAACCAAGATGAGCATGAAGGGTTTAGATTCTTCATGAAATAGTTTCTTAACACCAAAATAGTTATTCAAGTAACCACAGTTTTTACCTTTAATTAATTTGTTTGATACTATTTTAATTACCATTTTTTGCTATAGAGTTGGCATGTATGTTCGTGTTCATGGACACTTAAGAGGGCTGCAAGGCAGAAGGTTCTTAAATGTCTTCTCCATTAGGTATGTATTCGTGTTTCCTTTTCTTTTCGTCTGTTAATTTTTTTAATGAATATGGAGAAGGCAGACGTTCACCCTAGCACAGAATGCCTGTTGTTCTATTGTTATTAGGTCGTTGTTGGATGAGGTATAGGCCCTTAAATTATCTATATATTGTTTGATTATTTTATTTCTAAGTCAGTCTTCGCTTGAAATCCTATATGGTTGCTTTGTCGTACACTTATGTTCTAATAGCTACTGAGATATTTGTTTAACTCGCAATTTTTGAATTTTTTGAATTACCTTTATTTATCTTCCAACTGCACGACTTGCTCTATGTAATAATTCTCACTTTACAACGTTAAGTTTTTCCAGATTATCCCTATTAGGATCTTCACGTTCAAAGTTCCATTACCTGGTCAAAGGTTCTTTCCTAACCTATGGACAGTTGTTTTGAAAAAAATAGGAAAATTTGCGATGTGATTCTTTAACATTAGTTTTGAACCATCTCTTTCTGATTTGTTAGTCTTAAGGTGGGTCTTTCCATGGGTCGTGTTGACCTTTTGAGCTCATCTTTTCCCCCTATATGACTTGAATTTGCACTAAAATGGCACGTTTTTGTTTGATTGAATGTACAGAAAAGCAACAGCATTTTAAGCATACTGTTTTATTTTGCATTTCTTTGAAGATAACACCCATAGTGTTTTCCCTTGACGAGTTTCTGAGATTTGTATCTAATGGAATACCTTTTAAATCTAATTCAAAGAAAATTGAGGGCAACCAGATACTCAATCTTTTGGTGCTAATTATACTGAATCAAGATGATTATTTGTTTTTTTTGTAAAATTGTGGAACCAGCACCTGTCTCATTGCATGAGTTTGATCTTGTGCATGCTCCCCCCATTCTTCCTGACTTGCTCTTTTTTATGGACCAGTCGATCAGTTTGATATATACAAACTATTTTCATGCATCACATGTTACAGCAAGCAGAGTATATTCAGTTGGGTGCAGAAAACCAAAAATCTTAATTGAACTTGGCTTCATTTTTATTCCCTTGCATCTAGTAGCAGTAAGTGTATTTTGCACCTGTAGCTTTATGGGAGAAGTCCAGTGAATATTACCTGCTCTCAAATCTGCAGTGGCAGCATTTGTTTCTTGAGTTGCAGTGCATGTAGATAAAACGATGCTGTTTGTTGTGTTGAATATATTATCCTTCCCCTGCCATCTGTACTTTCTTCAGGACCTACTGTTTTAGTTTCTCTTTCTTTTCTATTGTTAGGTTGGTGTGAGGTTGAGGTTGCATCATTTGGCAATTTCCTTTGAGGACCTGAGTTTAACTCATCTCTGAATTTTACCAATGAACCATGTGTGGGTCTCTTCCAGTTTTTTTTCTAGAGGAGCCTAGATTTGGCTACATTGTATACTTGAGAGATCCCAACACACACACACACAGGGTTTAGTTTCATTTTTATAGCAATTATACTGAACTAAGTTCAGTGGTACAGTTATTTGCTAGCTTAGCCCTCCATAAACTGTGTGGTTAGGTGTCTTGATCAAGCAATTTCACATTTCTTGTCTGAATGCATAGTTGAGCTTTGAATATCCTTAGCATGATGTTTCCTTTTTAATACTCTAGTGGCTGACTATGATAGGTATTGCTGCTTTTGAATTTGGAGTCTGGTCTGGGCAAAAGATGACAAACTGGTCGTTTCACTATAGTTTCCACTTCAACACTATTCTTTTGGCTCTCAGAACCTTTTCAGTATTTCACATTTTAAAAATCAAAAGTAAAATTATTATATTCACTTATATAGATCAAAGTGAAGTTCTTGTGTTTGTTAGTATTAACATCCATGGACAAGATATTACTTTCTGGACATACTATTTCTTGGCTTAATTTCATTTATCTAAATTTTGAAGAAAAACTGCCTATTTTGGCAAACAGGAAGCAATCACAGTAACACTTCTGTTTGTTCTATTTCCTAGTTAAACTATTTGTCTGAACAAAACTCATTTATTGTTAATTTATGCCACCGTTGTTTTTCAGACTATTAACGTGACAATTCTCTTTTAGAGTTTTAATCTCAAACTTTGGATGTGGTTTTCAGGCCTGTTACAGACTTTAATGAGGTTCCAAACCACTTCATTGAGTGCATATATGTCCACTTCTACAATACCAGGATACGGGTATTGGTCTAGTTATTGCAATGATGCTCCATTTTAATTTTTTTTTTGTTTTAAGTATGATTTTGTAATTGATATGATATGGTAGCTTTGTTTATGTACTGCATTTTCACACTGAATGTGACCTTATGCTACTAAGTTCAGGGTGTCACTGCTCAGCCCCCAGTGGCAAATTCAACAAATACCTCTTTAAAGGGATACCAAGCTGCCCCGCCATATCAAGTAATCAATCTCACCCTGAGAATGTTATTTTGCTCAATAGTTGAGTTAGCATTTTACTGGCACTCAAATTTTCCTTTTTTTCAGTCTTCTGCCTATTCCAGTGCCGATGGACTGAACAATGCTAGTCAGATGATATTAAATTTTTTGCAGCAACCTTCGTATCTGTAAGTTATATTTGATACCCTGAAATTCTTGAGTTTTTATTTTAATGAACGTTGCAAGACGAAATAGAACACAACCCGTTGGATACATGTGACGCTCAGATGGGTGCCACGCTTGCACTGGTGCTGAGATTTTCGTTTCCCTTTTTTTATAGAACTTGGCTTGACTCGACTCTGAAATGAATTTTGTTCTCTTCTTAGTGTTGAACTCTCAATAGGGAAAGCATTTTTCTTATTTTTCTACTTCTATCTGCATGCCTGCTTTTTGAATTTTTCAGTTTAACCTAGCACATCATGTAACATTCTGGATGTGTTCTCTTGTTAATTCTTTATTTTTGAAATCTTTGATTGAACACGGAACTTATGACGAGGACAATCTATAGGCAAGTGATCAACTGCTCATATCTACAATAGGGCCCATGATAATTAATAAGGGGAGAATAGTTGTAGCCTTATTGGAAACTTTCAGCTGTTACTAAAACTCCTTTCATTTACCCTTTTTCTTGTAACTCATTACATAAAAAATTTAACATACTTACAATTTGCAAGAAGAAAATCCAAAAAAGGAGAGCATGCCAATCCTTTGAACCAGCTTGTATCGATGAAGTTCCCTATTCAGAGAACATATAGTTAAGAAAACATTTGTCTATGATGGTCAATAGATGACTGGATAGAGAATGGAAATGTGCGCGCTTGATAATATGCTCTGCATCCTATATTCCATTTACTTGATTTAATTATATGAAATTACAAGTTATGTGCAAACTCTCAAATTATGTTGGCATTGGTGGATAATGCGTTGTGATAACGTATAATTCAACATGATCTTCGCAAGGTGCTGTTGACCTACTAATTAATAAACTGTAAAAGTGTAGAAATAAGATCATTCATTTTGTGGTTGATTTATAAAAGTTAGTTAATTCTCCTATGACAATATTCTGCATTTTTGTCTGCACAAATGTTCTGGCAAGCTCTTGTGCATGTGGAATTGATGCAAGCAAACTTGAACATGTCTTTATGCAGACATGCATTGTGTGTCATGCATGCTTTTTTGGATGTTAACAAATTTTGGCCCTTGTATGGTATCTTGGACTCAACGCACTTTGATTTGGTACACTAATAGTTTATCCATTGTTCAAGCTTTGTTCTTATTCATGCATTTGCTTTCATGCTCATTATATATTGTTTGAGAACTTTGACCCATTGTGATCTTCAATTTTCTAGCACCACCGAGGGAGCTCACTATGATGCCATTGCCGGTCAGCTAAACATTCCAACGGATAAGCTCAAGTCTCTCTCACTCAATCTCTCTCTCTCTCTATCTCTCTTACTGTGTTTTTTAGAGGAGAATGTGCTAACATCATCCTCCTTGGTCGTTGACAGGGAAGTACTACAGGTGCTTGTTGACAATGGCCTCGTTTACACAACTATCAATGACGATTACTATAAGTCCACAGTTAATGCTTGATATCTAATATGCTGCGTTTATTGTCATGCTGCTGTGTAGCATCTGTGATTTGTTTATTGTCACTGATCTTTTTGAGATCCACTGTCAATAAACTAATGCATCGTTGAGAAAAGTAGCACGTTTTGTTTAAGGTTGTTCATGGAATGTGCCACCGTTTGTTTGTAGGAAATGAACTGCTGTTGTGATGATAGTTTTATGCATGCTTTTCTCCCCCAACATTCACAGGAATGCAGCCCTCTTTTGCACTTGTCAAATGAAGTTCTCCGAAGTTTAGAAGCACAATCTTGGTATCGAACTCTTTTGTCCACTTGTTTTTCCTACATTTGGAGGCGTATAGCCTTGAGCTACAACGAGCCCATTTTCATTCTATGGGTACTTCTGTCTCACGCTCAAGTTCCAGCTTTGTCATGTGTAAATTCACCGTCGATATCATTAAAAAAAGAAAAGGCAGACGACTTCCATGGCCCGAAAATAATAAATATTCGGCCCAGCTAGTAAGAGGCCCATGAATGATTATAGTATTTAGGAGGAGTAATTGTCTTTACAGGGACATAGCCGCACGTGTGTCAGCTGACTATGTGTCGCTAAGTCACGTGCACTCACAATCCCACCGCCCACCTCGGCAACCGTGCAAGTTGTCCATCTAATCTAATAGAGAGAGGGCACGTGTATGTCTCTGACCACCCAGAAAACACATTGTTTAGCCGATGAATAATGCCACACAGCTTCAATCAATCAAAAGGCCATCACTTCTTTCTTGTTCTTAAGAGCAGGAATGCATTATTATTTTTCCTTGCTCAATTGAGAAATTATTTTACTAATCCGAGCTCTCCTAACCAAACCAGCAATAGAAACATACAGATTTATGGACATGTCTTTATGGTAAGGGAATTTAAGTGTCTATATATTCAAGATCTTTACCCACCAAGTTTTTGTTTGGATTAGACTTGGCAATTACTCTGTTCGTGTCTGTATTGATATTTCTAAAATTTAGTTTTCCAGTTCAGTCAAATATATAAGCAATTTACACCGCGGTTAAAGAATAACTGAGAATCATATATCAAAGTATATGTATAATATCATTCATTAATTAAACTATATTGTATACGTTTTTCTCAGAGAACTCTGACAATTAGTAAAAAGGGTGGATTCTTCTTTTCTTTTCCTTTAGTTTACGCTCTTAAGTCTAGGGTAGGTCACCAACTTAAAGTTACATGTTCAGAAACTTATAACCAAAAGGCAGTAAATTACGTCCTAGCTAGCAATCGGCACGTAAAGGGCCGCCCGTGCATAAAATAAAATTAAAGGTACTGCGTAAATTGAAGCCTGTCGTCTCTCAGCAAAACCTTTGTCGATGAGTTCACAAGCCTTGACTCCATTCTGCAACACTGCAAGAGTCTGTCAACCGGGAGGTGCAGAATAATCATAACAAACCACACAAGAGACACATGCTCTAAATATAGAGAAGAACAAACAAAAGGCCTTCATCATATACAGAATGTAGAAACATTTAAATATAAGGAGAATTCAAGCGATGACAATAACAGTATCTGGCAATATGCAAGAGATTATAAGAAAGAAAAGGAAATCCCTCCAAATAAGATACAAAAGATGTCATGTGAGCTGTGATCATGAACTAATAATAAAAAAACAATAATGAAAGCTAAGCGAACGTGAGGAATCATTCGTTTCACTGACCACAAATCATACTTTATAAACATAGTTTGACCAGGAACATACATTTAGATGTTTCATCATTAGATTAGCTAGCTTTTAGTCTTACTGTTGAAGATGGGAACACACTAGCTCCCGCCGAACTCTCTGCCAATAATCTCCCTTTTAACTTGGAAAAATTGAAAACCACTCTCTTTTTGTGACTTTGCTTGGTGTCAAAGCATTTTTAACACTGTCCATCTAGCCGGGTTTTGAGGCCACCTTGTGATATTACCTAATCTCCTTTCATGTGGGTTTTGCTTGTCTTCCAGTTTTGTTAATTGGTTGGCTAGCTGCTTTGTTGTTTGGTCTGTAATGTTCTCTTAATCACTATGAGACAACCCTTCGTGTTACAAGTGGACATGGCTTCCGGAGCGGTGGAGTGGGCAATTGTACAAGTGATGGGATCTTGCTTCGTACCTAATCTTATCCCGTTTGATGATATTTGATGTTTAAAACATTATTTTAAATTTTGGTTTGGATATATTGGATTCATGCTAACTTGTCTAGTTAACAATTTCTAGGTGAAATAATAAAATAAAATTATTTAGAAGTTTTTAGGCTCTTGTTAAATAAATTTAGAATTGTTTAGAAATTTATTAATCAAAAATATAATTTTTTCGGTTTTATGAGAGACAGATTGTTATGCCGAAGAAAATGTCTACCATGTTAAAGAATTATTCATGAAGTATGTTTATCGTGTTAAAGAATTATTCAAGTAAAGAATAAACAGGATTTAACGTTGTAGACATATTCATTTAAAAAAAATTTCACTAGTGGTTCATGTAAATTACCGTTAAATTATGGAGTATGTCTATCATGTTAACAAATAATTTAGTTATAATTAGAGTATGTCTACCATGTTAAATCATGTTTGTTCTTTACATAATAGTCATTGATCATTTGAATAAGATTTGAAACTCTTTTTAAATCTCATTCCACCTTAATCAATGATTTTTCAATCAATACTATTTGAGAATAGATGAGCATAACATTCTTTTTATATAAGATAACTTAATAATCTTAAGTCTAAGGATTAATTATACAACTGTCACGGAAATTTTTCCATAGACTTAGGTAATTTCTCCATATAAAATTTTCATATAGATCAATTCGTGCATATTTATTGTAGATATTTTTTATATCTCATCTTATTATCAGAATAGTTGCTTTTTTTCAAAAATAAAAAAAACATAATATATACTATTATCATGATCGAATGTCATGGAGTGTTTGGAAAGCATTCGTGCTAGCTCGTGGAAAGTTTTGCAATCAAATTGTAACACAAGGAAAATACATGCTACTGCTCGAACAAACGGATATGGTTCATTATTTAGAGCAATTATTGCATATGGTAGTGGAAAACACCCGAACTGTTGTAACACCAAGAATGTTCTCTTCTGTTAATTAGCACAATTCATTAGAAGGTGTGCTCCCATTTTCTTTTGTTTCCTTTTTTTTAATATTATTACTATTTACAAGTTGGAAAATGCAGGCTTCTACCGAAATAGTGCTTCCAACCTAACACTAGAGCTAGCTAGAACGCAAGTGAAGATCTAGTTGTTTCGGTTTATCAAGATTTCTAAAAGATGTTGAAAATTAACTGTGATTAAATTCGCTAATTAATCATTTGCATGCAACCGTGATTAAGATAGAAAAAACTAGTTCCACATATGGTCAGGCAATTAAGGATATATATATATATATATATATGATTGGTTCGATCATTAGACGTAGAAAATCAACTATTCATGACTTAATTTAGCCTGTATCTGATTTGAGTGACTAGACAATAATGGAATATCAGCATGCCCAGCAGAGCACCGCCTCGGCACCCCATCCATGCTCTACAAAGATGCTAATCAAAATCTTGGGTGCCTGGAATCTTTGGTGCCGAGTTGACACGTGTGGATAGTGAGTGAAACAACATATTATCATAATGCACACGTGTCCTCTGAGCGACATGCAGGCATGAGGTGCCATGAGCAAAATCTATCTTCTTCTTCTTCTTCTCCTCTTGGCAGATGGGTTAGAGAACAAATAACTCCAGTCTCCAGCGTCCAGTCCACCCTGCTACTGTATATTTTACTATTCATGCGCCTGCCCAATTTATTCTGAAAGGTACGTGTCACTTACGTGAGAAACCCATTCCCACGCGCATCTCCTATTTGCCTTTGACTACGCTCCACTTTTACTATTACACAAAAATTGCCCTCTTGCTTTTTCAAGCAAACTATTGGCGAGATTATTACATTGTGATTTTTTTTTAATTTTTCTGTTTAAGTATCTTAATTTTCATTTTTTTAAGTTTACGAATTTCTAAATCCTTTTTAATCAAATATTTTATTTTTATGGCGTTAAATACATCTTAACATGGTTGTTAAACTGATACATTAATATGTTTTTTTATTAACGTGGGTATCCGAATCAGTTTGCGTGCACCTCGACTAATCCCACGAGCCCTGAAGTTAACGACCATGTAAGTCTCCAGTGGCCCTGAGGTTTGTAGGACTCGAATTGGTGACCTTTAAGGAACAAACCTATAATTTGACCAGTTGAGCTACACTTTTTAGGGATGATACATTAATATGTTTAAGTGTATGTTATGTATGAATAAACATTTTACTTTATTTTTGTAATGACAAAAATATATCTGTAACATTTTCTCCATTCAAATTAACTAGTTTAGCACGTGATTTGTAATGACAAAAATAAACTTTTATATGTTTAAAATATATATCTTTAGTTTTGAACTCGTTAAAGTAAGCTGGTGGAAGTTCTTTTCTGTCAAAATTTGTTATTTATATATAGAAGTCAGGCTTCCAAGTATTAAAACTATTCATTTCTTAACTGGAATCTAAGGTTCTCAAGTTTTAAGATTCTCATTTAGTTATTTAATTAATTGAGAAAGTATTTTAATATTTAATATAATATTATTAAACTCGATCTGATCAATAATAATCCAATCAATATTTTTTTCTGTGCTCTATAATTAACATATGTATATTTGGTTACCAACAAGAGGATTTACTAGCAGCAAAACACCTCGCCCACCTCGCTAAAAAGCTCGGGTTCGACTTGTTGTGTTATAGACCTTTGTCGGTGGCAATTCCACGTCCTACAATTCTATTCGTGGAGGATTACTAAGTTTCTGCCCTACTATATATATATATATATAGATGCTGCGAGGGTTCCTCCAAATATGTATAGTCTTGTACTGTAGCTTTTAATATTTTTTATTTTAAAAAAATTATTTTTAATATCAACGTATTAAAATAATCTAAAAATACTAAAAAAATATTAATTTAAAGTAAAGAAAAAAATAAAAAAATTTCAATTTTTTCAAAAATATTTTTAAAACGCAAAAACAAACATGACATTTTGTTTTCTAGTGCTTGTGTCTTGTTTTTGTACAGAAAATATTTATTTTACTAACTATGAGATATAAATAAATAAAAATTGCATGATTTTAGTAGGAGAGATATCAAATTCAAGTACCATAAAATTACAGTTTTTTTTCTTAAAAAAAAAAAACAATTCAATGATCATAAATGCATGAGCAAGTAGCTCCTTCTCTTTGGTATAGTATTAATTTCTTTTAAGAGATTCACGAATCAAATTTAATGTAGCCTCGTGCTGCTTAAAAGCAAAAATGCTTCCCCGTGACCAACACGCTCTGCTAGTTGCAGTGGAGAAAAACCAGAAGCGGCATTCATGAGGTTGCCCGTCTGAGATACTGGAGATGAATGCCGGCAGGTTTTTCTCAAGCTACAAATGAGTGTACAGAAACGAAATGCCTAAACGGGATAAGAAAATAAAATTAAAATTAAAGTGAGAAAATCCTCCCCCCAGAGACGCGAGTTGTCCTTTGCTGGCCTTTTTCTTTCTTGTGATAATGATGAGTCAACAAAAAAAAAATGAGAGGGTTTATTATTAGAGACAAAGACATGACACGCGGCACTCGTTGGGGACCAACTGTAATGATTCATTAGAATTAACACAAAATCCCCTTCCTTCATGGGTCACCGTGTCCCCCTTCTTCCCCCCTTGCTTCTCCACTTTCATACACCAGTTGTGTATATCTTTACACTCCATTTTCTCACTTATTTCCAACTCCTTCTCCTTCAAAAGTTTAATTTCGATACATTTGTAGTTATATAGAGCTCAGGTATATAGTTACTTCTAGGTTACTCGGACTCCAATTTTTTTAACGTAAATAATAAATATTCAAATTATGAAGAATTTTTGTAGTGTTGTTATTAAACTTAATCTAACAGTTAAATTTTAAAAAAACTTAATCTTATTATTTACCTAATACAAGTTTAAGATTAAATCGTGTGAAAGTTATTATGATGTGATCCAGTCAACTTAACGATTTAAATGCATCATGTACGAATGGTATAAACATAGTTTGGCATGGGGAAAAATCAATATGATATTTTAAAAAACTATTAAGATGGTGATATATTAAATCGATCTGGGCTCCGCGGCTTAACCCGCCAAACCGTGACCTATTTCATGGACTCCACTAGAATTAATAACTTTGTTTTTTTTTCTCCATATATATATATATATATATATATATATATATATATATAATGACCAAAAAATAGATGCTTACAAAATCAAGCACCAACTAAATATTAAAACGTTTATTTGAGACTGCAATAACCTCGTAGAAAACAAACTGAAACAAATTATAAGATCAATTAAAAATCAACAAAATATTGAAGGATAAAATAAAAAAAACTATAAAAATATTCAATAAAAACCCAACATTGAATGATGAAATGAAAGACCATTGAAGGACAACAAACAAAATTAAAAAAAAAAAAAAAAAAAAAACTAAACTAAGCTTGTGGGTTAATGTGGCACAATATACCTGGGTCATCTTTTTTTATTGTTTTTTAAAGGGAGGACAACGTGTTGTTCGCCCTTGCTTTTTCTCAGTAAAAGAATAATAGGCAACGTGTCGCCTATTGCTGTTTAGAATTCATCCACTACTATAGTGATTGAAAAATCAAGGGTAGAAGGTTGCCCTAAAATTCTAATTTTTTTCAATCCATTTTCATCCAAAAACGCCTCCAAAACACCATAAAGACCCTTTATAAACCACCCAACAACCCCAAAATCACTTAAAAAATTAAAAATCAAATGAATCCAAAAGGTCCAAATTGAACTCGATTTATCAATCCTGCAATGTTTAAAGGGAAAAACCACCTCCAAGGAACACCTATATCAAGAAGAGGAACTCGTTGATACAAAAATTATTTTTTTATGGTTGCACTGTGGCCAACTGATAACTTGACTCTCTCTCTTTGTCATTATATGAGTCTCTCTCTCTCTGCTCTCTCTAACACACTGATTGATAATAAATAAAATAAACTTTTAGACCAAAATAAAAATTATTACAAAATGATCATATATCTTCTTCTTGTTTTACATGTTAGTCTCTTTTCTTTTATTTTATTTTTCTTTCTAACATAATTTCTCATTCAATCTCATCTTATTAGGTCATAAAAGATCTCAATTGAAAAAATTAAACAATTAAAGGACAAAAACTAAAAAAAAAGAGGTGGAAATTAAGAAAGAAAAAAAAATGAGCTTCATATTACACAAATCAAGCCAAGTCTTTCGGTATTAGAAGGTCATTTTTGACAAGTGTATTTTGTTTTTGTTTTTTTTATTCAGATCCTCGCATATTTTGTAAGAATATTAAAAAAAAAACAGGTTAGATCATATTTAAATGATCAACTAAATATGGGTACACGCTTTGTTGCATGGTTGGAATAATGTTTTTCATAAAAAAAAAATATTTAAGTATTGCAAACGCGTTTTGAAAAAAAATATATGACCGGGTTATAGACTCGATTGGGTCAAATAAATTGGTTTTATTTTTATTAGATGATAAAAAGAATAAGCAATTATAGTAAACAAACCAATTTAAAAAAATGATAACTTGGAAAAAAAAACTTTTTTCAAAAGAAAAAAAATGATGCAACTCAATTCTTAGCCAATTAAATATGGAAAGACAAGTTTGGGTAAGAAAAGGAGAAAACAAAATGGCCTCGATCAAACCGAGTTAACATGAAAAACCTATAACCTAGGTAATAAGAGGCAACCAACCTGAGTTAACCCACCAAACTCACGACCTAAATCATAAGATTATGATAACCTGATATATAAGAAAATGAAGGAAATCACAATCCCTATTTTTCTCTTAAAAAACAATGACGAAAGATGACATCAAAAAACAAAGTGATTTTTTTAGAAAAATAATGTCAACCCATGTTAATTTTTCAAACTCATAACCCGAGTCAATAGACCTTAAGCACCATATATGAAAAAACTATGAAGTTTAATCGTTAATCAATCAAACATTAAAGGGTCAAACAAAAAAAATCAATTATACAAAAGGCTTCAAAACCAAAAATAGCAATTAAATTAATGAGGATCAAAACTAAAATAAAAAATAAATTAGAAGACAACTATAATTTTTTTATCGAAGGGTGGAATTGAAAAGAAGAATCAATTTAACAAAATGACAAAACAAATCAAAAGAGACGGGACCAAATTAAAAAAAAAAAATCACAAATTAAGATTAATGGATGAAATTGAAAACAAATAAAAAATTTTACAAAAATTCAAATCAAAAGAATTAGAAATCAAAAGAATAAGGACCAAATTGAAAAAATAATATATCATAAATCTGGATTGAGGGATGAAATTGAAAATAAATAAAAATTGTACAAAAAAGTCAAGAAATAAAAAGAATAAGTAACAAATTAGAAAAAAAACAATTCATAACAAATTGAGATTGAAGGATGAAATTGAAAACAAATAAAAATTTCATATAAGAGTCAAGAAAAAAAATAGAAATCAAAAGAATAATGATCAAAGTTAAAATACCAACTGCTAAGAGGACAACTCTAAAAATTTGAACGGCCAAATTGATTTTCGAGTGGATGAGAGAGAAAAGAAGGGGAAAAAAAAACATTGTCAGGAAACCGAGCCACCTCCAATGCTACACGCCGCCCAAAAAAAAAGACATTGTGAAGATTTCAATAACATAGTGGAAAAGAGTTTTTGGTTGCTAGGAGGCTCTACACGCTTCTCTAGAAAGGTGCGAGCACCTTCTATATACCAGCTTGTATATCGCATTTATCAATAATTTTTTTTATTATAATCTTATTTATATTTATTAAAAGATTAAATTGCTCCCCGAAAAAATTATAATATTAATATTAAAAACATAATAAAGAGATGAAAAAGCTCTTGGTAGCAAGTTTTAGAATTTTTAATTTAATGGTAGTAGTCATTTTACTATATAAAAAAAGATCAAATGATAAAAAAAAAAATTGATGCTAGGTCTGAATATTTTGCCTTAATTGTAAATGGGTAATTTAATTATCTTTAAAAGATAACTCTACCTGCAATTAATCGGGTAATTAATAACTAATAAGTTTTATAAAAATATCAAATTAAATACCCGTCAAAAGGCTATTATTTTTTTTAAAAGAGGAAAATAATAATTATACCGTAGGAAAATGTATCTATATATTTGCATAATAAAGTTTCCTTACACACAAATTACGATGATGGACAATTATTCAAACATGTGACTGAACACTATTCTTTATTTTTCTTTCTTTATCATCTCTCTTTTTCTTAGCAAAAAAATCTTTTCTCTAAACCTCAATTTAAATTACTGTCGGCTACATTTAGATGGCATCAACCTCTTTTTGTATTGGTTTTTTTTTTTTTGATGAGATTTTTCTCATCTTTTTATTTACTACATATTTCTATAGCAATAATTCAAACCTCAGGTTTGGGTTAATTGTGATGAATTTTGCATTTATATCTATTGTTTTGCTTATTTTGTTATGAGGTTGAAAAAAATCATAAAGTTAGGAATTTAGGTTTGACAAAAAAAAGAAAAAAAAAAAAGAATAGGACATCCCCAACTTCATGATTTCCCCCCTTGTTGTTGTTACTTTTTTCTTTTTTCCTTTGGCTGAGTGGGTACGTGAATGTTTACTATTATGGTAGTTTTGTAGTTGTGGTTTAAAAAACTGAATTGTGTTTGTTAAATTCAATTGAAATTGTTTTTTTGGAAATTTTTAGATATTTGGTTTAATAAATTAAAAAAATAAGTTTCGTTTGATTTTTTTTAGATTTTAGAAACTGAAAAAACTTAACTAGACCGAAAAAACCAAATTAGATTAAAAAAACACATTATAAACTAAATGTCTACTGAACCAAAACCTGTAAAAAATAACCCAATGAAAAGTTATATATATTAAATTAGACTTATTTGTTTTTTCAATATACAAAGTAGAAATGAATCAATTGGTTTGATTTTTTAATCTAATTTAGTTCAAAATCTTGGAAAAAATATTCAATTTGACTGTTTTTTTAATCTAAACTAAACTTTTAAACCGATGCTCACCCCTGAATATTGCTTCTCTTCATTATGATGCAGTTATGGACTTATGGTGTTGTTTATGTAAGAAATAATGTTTATATAGGATGGAACCATCTAGTAGGTAGTCTAGTGGTAAGAACTTGGGACCAAGGGGTTTGCTCCCTCCGTGGTCTCAAGTTTGAGCTCTAAGGTTGCTAATATTGATGGTCACTGGAGGCTTATCTGATCGTTAACATCAGGGTCCATGGGGATTAGTCAAGGTACGCGCAGGCTGGCCCGGACACCCCACGTGAATAAAAAAAAATGTTTATATAGGATGGGCAAGTGTGCAAATTAGATTGTGATGTCAATCTTTTAAAGCCATTGCAATTTTGTGAATACCTCTGCAAAACTTAAGACTCTTAGTTTTATCTAAAAAAAACATTTAGAACATCTTTACCCTAGGGAGATGACTTAAAATGCTACAAGAAATTGTTAAGATTGAGCTTTCTTGCATGTAGAATATGATTTGCTTGCGCTCCTCCATGTGAAATGAATTTAAAGGTTTCTGCTTATCATCTATAGGAACATAATGACTTGGAATATATTTTACAATTTTAGCTGACAACTAAAACATTACATTTTTATTTAACTATATTTAATTTAAAACAAAATCTTAAAATACAATTTAATTATGTAAATTTAATAATTGAAACGATGTTATTACATTTTAAATAAATTGGCATGATGATGAGATGTATTTAATTTGGATAGCAATAACATGAAATAATTGTAAAGTATACGAGGATGTTAAGATGTTAATTGAATTTTTAAAATGATTTTAAATCAACTGGTTTGTGGTTTTATTTATTGATGTGTATTGTAGATAATAAAATTGTAGTTGGTCATCCATAAAAAGGAGATGTTGTTGATTTTTTTTTAAAATAAGATATAATGATAATGTTATTACCCTTTTTATACTTAATTTGATTAGTTGATGATGAAAAGGTTAATGGGGAGTAATACGAACAAGACTGCTACTGGTTTTTCTGGCAGTGTTTTTGATGACCATAAGCTGTTAGGTATCAATCATGACCAAGCACATGCATCCTCTTTCAACCCCAAGCTCGTCGAGGGCGAGGTCAACTCGTAATAGAGGTGTCCTATCTGAGCAAAATGTATTCACTGGAAGTATATTTTTTAATGGAAGCCCGATCACAACATGTGTGTTTGTTGTCCTTTCCTAAACAATACAAAAGTAAATAATAATAGATAATTTTTTAATAATTAATTTCAATCAATGAATGAAAATTTAGGTTGACAAATGTGGAGGATACTCGCATGATAACATCGGTGATGAACTCGTTGATGGAAATGTCTTTGTTTCAATAGAGTTAGGTTTCTAAAAATCTTGAATGGAAGCCTATGATTGATGCTTGGTTCAGAAAGTTCAAGGATAGTATATACATAAATATTTTTTTTAATTTTTAAGTCGTTTAGTTTTTTTATTTTAATAAACTAATTATCTTATGAAATTGACATGTAAGCAAAAATTTTACTGGGATGAGGCTGATAATGTTGTTACTAGGAGAGTGTGAGAGAATCACAACACCATTAAATAATACATGTTAAAATTTCATTTTTCATAATCTTAATCGATATATTTTTTCTATGAACCATGTTGCGTGATTTCTGGTACAAGGTCCAAAAAAGGTCAAAGAAATATGCAAAAGAAAAAGGTTTTATAGGCTAAGAAGACGTAGTCGTGTTGAGAGGTTTCAGACCTCTGCACGTCTTGAAGGGTATCTAGGATGCTTATATTCAGCACGTGATGTCTGAGCATTTCTTGCAGCGGTTACAGTTTGGTGTGGAAAACCGAACCAAGGAGATTCATGTTCAATTACCATGCACACTGATGGATCCATTCCATTCAATTTGCATGCAAAGTGAATTGTAAGATTTTGTTTTATAAGATATTTTTAAAAAAATTGTTGTGTTATATAAAAATATTTAATTAATAGTATGTTTTTTTATATAGGTTACAATGTTTGGAAGTGATCCAAAACCGATGAAACTTTTGTTGAAACCCACATGTGAAATGAGGATCGTTGAAAAATGAGTGCAACAACTCACAGATAGTCGAGCTTAGAAGTTTGTGGTAAGTTGGATTTCAATAATCTTTTTCTTAAGTTTTCTTTTTTTTTTTAATTTGATGACTTGTTTTTTTAAAAAAAAACATATAATACTTGATTGCATGAGAGATGCGAGAATAATCCTTTGAGCCATCTAGAATTTGATTCAAATTTGTGGTTGAAGGCTTGATCTACCGGTGAACCCAATAGAAATCGGATTTACAGTATCTTTAACACTATGACCGAGGATATATAGACAGGCCATAGTGTAAATCGAGTCAGTAATCTTCGGTTATCCAGGTGATTGTACGAGAACAAGTTCAAGCTTAAACGACCTAGCTTAGTGTTGAGACAACTCAACTTGGGATGAGATGACCGACTTGAAGGATAAAAGGTACATGTCCTTAAGCAGCTGTTGACAACCCTCACTAGTACATGTGGTCAACCTCGTTACCCTTCTTGTTCTGGTGAAGATCTGCCTCCACCTCCTCCTCCAGATTTTGTCCACTAGATAAATTGTATTCAATAGTATTTTTTAAATTAATAATAAATTTTTGTTTTTTTATTTTAATTCTTTTTTATTTTATATATTTTTTAAAAAATATTAAATACAATATTGAGAGAATTATCAAAGAAATTTTAATCAATAACGAAATAACCGATAAAATAAGTCCCTCATTACAAGACTTGCCATTGTTAGATGTAATTCTTTGACGGTTTAATTTTGTCAGTAATATAACCATCAATGAACTTACCAATAGTTTATTCTATCGATAATATGCTATAATCATTGGTGTATTTACTGATAGAATTAATACTGGTAATTTTTCTCAATGTACATACACTGAGATGATTTTGTCTTAGATTTTGATATATACAAATCAAATGATAAGTATTGTTACATCATATGAATAAAACTTGATATATCTAAATTCTTATAAAATGACAATACAAGAATAGACACGTTCGATTGATATAAAATAATTGCAAAAAATTAATAATCCTTAAATCGAAATTATTATGTGACCGTATAATGTTTTTGAATTCTCAAATCCAATCACCAATCTATATATATCACACATGTATGATCATGGAATGAAAATTCAACTCAATTATTCTTTTATTGATGAAAGAACTCATACTTAATAGCATCTAAACATTGATAAAAACTACAAAACGAAAACTTAATATATTTCCATGACATATATATATTTCGAGCATACTCAACAAAATTCACCCTAATCTCCATGTCTCAATTGGATTAATCAGTTATGAAGATTTGTGATAAATGACACATGTGGTAAGAAATTAGATAAGAAACAAAAAATAAAATTAAAAGGCTAGTATGATATTTATTTTTTATAAATGTTTTCTTGTGACTTGATTAAGCAAGCAAATAAAAGGAGTAGAAAGTTATATTCAAAACTCAACGATGAGTCCTTTAATGTCGTGTCCTAACTTGTTTGATTGTGTTCGTAGAATTTTTTATTGTGTCATTTATCACAAATCTTCATAACTGATTAGATGGAATAAATGATTGAGAACAAAAGATGAATGAATATTTCAAGTTTAAATATGTAGATTGAATATGATAAAAAAAATTGCATCAATTTCATTGAGCATTAAAACTTTAAATAGGACAAACCTAGAAAATATTCAAATCCATATAGAGGTAGTCTTAGTTTTATCATCAATAAATTTTTTATATTAATTTTATACTAGGTTTTTTTTTTAAATCTCAATTAAGAATTTCTATATATTCTTAAGGCTTTTCATTATATTTCCATCTAAACTGCATTTATTTTAAAAAAAAACAACATTATTTAGTAAGTAATCTAACGTTTCTGTCAAATAATTCTAAGAAAAATGTTAATCGAAAAAACAAAATAGTAATTGAAGTATAAAAATAATTGAAGTATAAATTTAATACTAGTCGTGACGAAGAAATCCGTACTTGTAAGAAGCAATGGAGGATTGTGACGGAGTGCAAGTGATATTTTCCTTGGCAATTCAGATAAAAAAGAGACCAGGAGTGAAAGCTAATAATCTTCCTGAGAAGACAGCACAGTAATATGGAAATAGAATCATAATACATGATGGATGATGTTATTATAAACGAATTGATGACACGAGCGTACCATATTAGCATGTGTTATTAATGTAGATCATCATCATCAGATCATCATCATCATATCATCCATCATCATCATCATCATCATCATGTTAAGGTCGACCAGTCACTTACCTTCTTCAAATTTCAAGTAAAGGAAATGGCACTAATAATAATATCTGTAGTGTTGACGTAGGCATTTACTTTTGAAGAGAGATCCTCTTGTTATTGATAATGCTTTGGTCAAGCCATGAGAGAGAGACCGCCTTTGTCATCTCCATAGAAAGCTTGCACTTGCTGGGCTCCTCTCTCTCTCTCTCTCAATTCTACTCCATTTATTGTTGTTTCCCTTCCCTCTCAGTACTCTCACAAGCACAAAAAAACACAAACCAAAAAAAAAAACTAATCCCTCCCTCGATCGTCGTGCATGCCTAAGTCTGTCTCTTGCTTGATATTCGTCTCTTTCCTCTTCCTCTTCCTCTATATTTGTGTCCCCTTCTCTCCCTTACCACTACCATCAAAGCAAAGAAACCCCCTTCTTTGACTCTCTCTCGTAAACCTAAAACACTTGCTAACTAAGTTGTGTTATTTCCAAAGACAAATAAAGAAAAGAGAAGCCCAATAACCTCTCTGTCTAGTACTGTACTCTCACCGATTACACCGCCAACAACATGGATTCTAGTTCTCATCAGAACTGGCTAGGTTTCTCTCTTTCCAACCATCATCACATGAATAATACCATCAACATCCCTACCTCTTCTGATTCCTCTCACCTCTGTCTCTTCGAAGCCTTTAACACCACCACTACCTCTGGTCCCTCCCTCTCTCTCTCCTGATATCTTATTATTTTATTTTGCTCAAACTACGACTAGATTTCTTTTCTGTTTTTATATTAACATTCTTTGTGGTGTTTATGCATACAGCACAAGAAGTAAACGCAGTAGTAGCTGCTGGTAGAGCTACAGACTTATTTACAGCTTCTGGACCAAAACTTGAGGACTTTCTTGGTGGTTGCACCTCTACATCACCATCACAAACACCACAACAGCAGCCACTGTGTGGTCAGTTCTCTACTGAGACACCCGTGACTACCACCGCTACTACTTTATCTGACAGTACTAGTTCTGAGATATATGACTCCGAGCTCAAAACTATAGCTGCTAGCTTCCTTCGTGGTTTTGCCTCCACTGATCATCAAAAAATCGATAGTACCCAAAAACATCAACAACTTCTTGTTCAGGCCGAACATGCACCAAAGAAAACAGTTGAAACTTTTGGCCAACGTACTTCAATCTATCGAGGAGTCACCAGGTAAATAGTAGTTATAGACACCCTAAATCTTTAAGAAGAAAAGCAAGTGTATTTCTTCTCTTTTTTTCTTGAAAATAATTTTTAAAAAGCTGATTTTTTTTAAATTTTTTTTTGTTGGGGTTTGTGTAGGCATAGATGGACCGGCAGATATGAAGCCCATTTGTGGGATAATAGTTGCAGAAGGGAAGGTCAGAGTAGAAAAGGAAGACAAGGTAATGAAAAGCTTTTCTCTATTTTATTCTTGAATATTTTTTCTTGTGCCCCTGTGCTGCGCATACCCTTAACATGTAGTATGCGAGATCTGGGATCGATGCTCAGTGTGAAGTCCTTTGGTACAGTGGGGCAGAAATAAATGGTGAAAGAAAGAATATTGTCAATGAAACGGACTGCAAAATCCAAGAGAAAATAAACCATTAAATTGTATGACTCAAAGGCTTAGATCTTCTGGGATTTTGAAGACCATGTAGATTTTGTTACAGCGTGTGCATTTATAAAAGATTCTGATCTGCTTTCGTTTCTTTATGTGGCATGTACATGGCGAATGATTTCTGCTTCATGGAATGGAAAATTGATCATCATTGTCCTTGCAGTTTATTTGGGTGAATTCCTTTTCCTCTTCTTTTCTTTCAGCCTTATGATATTAAGTATGATTAAAATCATCATTATGTTTTACTTGACTCGAAGTATTTTTCCTTCATGAGTTACGTATCATCATCATCATCATTATCTGCTACTTCAGATTGGACACTAGATTTTGTTCACTGTAACTTAAGATTCTTTATTTTCCCATGAATATGTGATCAAGTTCAGAATCATCTATATATCTAGATTTTTATTAGAGTAGTATTGCTATTTTCTATTGATACTAAATGCTTCTGTTTTTGTTTTTAATAATATTTTTTAGGTGGCTATGACAAGGAGGAGAAAGCAGCCAGAGCTTATGATCTTGCAGCTCTCAAGTACTGGGGTCCGACCACCACAACAAACTTTCCGGTGAGTGCTTTATAATATATTTTTTTAGATGCTTTGTGCAAGGATATCCTTTTTAAGTGTTTTTTTCCCCTCATGGAACTCTTTGATTTTGAGTTTTCTGTATTATACTTTAGGTTTCTAACTATGAGAAGGAAATAGAAGGGATGAAGCACATGACAAGGCAAGAGTTTGTTGCGTCACTTCGAAGGTATTAAACACCTTTAAGTAAACCCAATTATTCCTTTTGTTTTGTTTTTTTTTTTAAGATTTTTATTGATGGTATCTCTATCTTTTATATTTTGTTAATCTTGTAGAAAAAGTAGTGGTTTCTCTAGAGGAGCATCGATTTACAGAGGAGTGACGAGGTTTGTCATGTTGATACCCGCATTTATCCTATCTATTTTGAATATTGGAAAATATTCGACTGTAGAAAAATGATTGTATTTTCTTGCATCTTATTTGATCAGGCACCATCAACACGGTCGGTGGCAAGCAAGGATCGGAAGAGTTGCTGGCAACAAAGATCTCTATCTTGGCACCTTTAGTGAGTTTTCTAATCCTCCTTTCTGCCATAGATTTCTCATTTTATATTAATGATTCTTTAGTTGTATCTTGTATGTACAATGTGATAATAAAGAACATTTCTTTGGTCAAACAGGCACGCAGGAGGAAGCTGCCGAAGCTTATGACATTGCAGCGATCAAATTTAGAGGCCTAAATGCTGTAACCAACTTTGACATGAGTCGCTATGACGTAAAAAACATAGCTAATAGCAATCTTCCCATTGGAGGAATATCCGGCAAGTCAAAAAATTCCTCAGAATCCGCTTCTGATAGCAAAAGCATTGATGGAAGCCGATCGGACGATCGAGATCTCTCCTCAGCATCCTCGGTAACCTTTGCTTCTCAGCCTGCAACTTCTACTCTTAGCTTTGCCATACCCATCAAACAAGACCCGTCAGATTATTGGACCAATATCCTTGGATACCAAAACACCACTACTATGAACAATGCCAAGAACAGTAGCAGCAGCATTGTTGATCCAAGCACTTTACTTCAATCTTCCACAAGCGGTCCTGCTTTTCAAAGCCCAACAGTTTTCAAAATGGACTTCAATGCAAATTCATCTGTCAATGAAAGCAATAACAATGGGCTATTATTCAATGGTGGTTATACACAGCAGCAGATAAGTGGTATTGGTACATCATCACCAAGTTCAAATATCCCATTTGCTACACCCATCGCTTTCCATAGTAATGGTAATGGTTACGAGGGCAACCCAAGTTATAGTAGCTGGATTGCTCAACCTTTGCATTCTTTCCAATCTGCAAAGCCCAAACTCTCAGTGTATCAGACTCCCATTTTTGGAATTGAATGAGCTCACAAAAGAAATGCAAAGGGGAAATGAGAATCTGTGCAAGAATGAAAGTGAAAGGCCAGGTAGCTAGCTAGCTAGCTAGCTCGATGTTGATGCCAGCATGCAATGCCATTATGCATAGATGGATTTACTTTTTTACTTTGAATAGATGAGTTGGGACTGACGAGCATTTCCACGGGTAGCTGACATTAGTACTAACTGCGAGTTCTTTCTCAGTTTTGTGCTCTTTATCTCCTTCGCTTTTGCTTTTTCACTGACATGAATTTACATGGGTATAAAATGAAGGAACATGAATGTTATATCCTTTTTGCTATCTTTGATCTTGTTAGTAATATTAGATTATATATAATTTGGATATGGAAGAGTTAATTTCCATCAATTTACCACTTCCATTCAACTTTGAATACATGGAGTGGCATGTCAATTTCAATTTAGCTCTTCATCTCCAACTTTCTTTCTCATATTTAGATTTAGGGTCTTTTTAATATTTAGCAGAAAATATTTTAATTTTTTTTTTTCAGATCTAAAAATATAAAAAATTAATTTAAAATAAAAAAATTTAAATTGTAATCAACTCCCATAACACGAACCCAATACAATCAAACAGGGGCTTAATTAAATTGGTTATCTAAATATTAAGGCAAATTTCAAAGTTTGAGGAAAGAATCCGGGAAAAAAAATATAAATATATTTGTTCGAAAGCCTTGAATGCTCCAAACACAGAAAGAAAAGGCAGTCTAAGGTCTTAATTAGAGGGAGGTGAATACCTTGACCAAGAAAAAAAAAAAAGGGTGAGATAACATAAAGTGAGATAACAAACTTTAACAAGATAATAATTCTCAATAGGACAGAAACAAAAACCATCTTCTAGGATATTGTCTATAGGGTTTTTGGACGTGTCCCTTTCCAAGCTCGAAAAAATAAGAGGAAAAAAAAAACATAAAGAGTAGATTCAATTCAAAATTCTGTCCCTTCTTGTCTCTTACATTCGCTCTTGGATGATGCTGTCCTTTTGTACCTTTCGGCGATCTGAACACCCTCCCCACCACCGTGCCCCCTTTGACCACTGTTTTGACTCTATTATTTATGGTAATAGGATTCTTTCTCATCAACTAGGGAGGAAGCCCATAAACACTTTTTGGGTTTTGCTCAATCTAAGCACTGTTTTTGTTTTTTTAAAAAAACTGTGGAGGAAAGCAAGTTTTATGATTTTGATTTTAAAGACAAGGGCGAGTTTTCATATATGATTTAACCTTCTGTTCTTCCTGTGAAATATAAATCGATACATGACCTGCTAAACATTTCTTGCCACTTATCTTTGGTACAGTAACACAACAACAAATCAAAGCACCCTTTTCCCTTGAACTAACGCATGATGGGTCTTCTGTGTTTTTAGCTTCTTCTCTTTTCCTTCATCATCGTAGCTGAGTTCCAAATGTCTGGGTTAAATCATGTGATTATCTTCTGTAAACCATCAGATCAGTTATTTTAAGATGTTTTTAATTCGGTGAGAGATTGGTTCTAGCATATAGTACGTAGAGGACGATTGAAAGTATTTATGCCTTTCGTTAATTAATCCTCTGATATTCTATCGAGTGGTCTTCCCTGTATACTTGCTCTCGAGCTTTTCTCCGACAATCTGCAAGGCCCATATACATGTAAACTTTGTCCAGTGTCCAAGTGATTCACACAGTTACTTTCCTTTTATGGGGAGTAAATATTCGCATCGATCTTCAAATTAAGTTATTGTACTTTCATTGAGGAACGAGGACACGTCATAAGCATAATCTACGCCCATCCCTGTGAAACCAGCTCAATGATTAATTAATAATTTTTTGAAAGTTGAAGGTTTTGGTTGACAAAAATGAATACCAAAGGTATGAAGGAGGACTATCTGTACACTGTGTTACAGTTCATACTTAGACGAAACCTTCCCCTCTAAAAGAGATTAAGAAAAGAATAATAATAATAATAATTAAGGCATGAGTGTGGGTGGACTGCAATTTTTTTAAAAAAATTTAATGTTTTTTTTAAAGAATATTAAATTATTATTTTTTAGTGTTTTTTATTATTATGAGGTGTTGATATAAAAAATAGAAAAAATAACATATAAAAAATATTATTTTAATGAATTTTCATAAAAAAAAAACTTTAAAAATATCATGTAAACATTACTCGAAATAAAATAATTAATTAGAAGTGCTAATTTCTTTTACAACTACCATAATTTGGATCAAATACTTTATTTGGATAAACACAAATAATGCAAACATAAAAAGGAAATTAAATTTCCTTGGTCGAAAGGGAACAAATTTCGCCCCTTTTGGAAACATAAAGAGTAGAAAATAAGATGAAATTAATTAACAAATGAAGTAAAGTGGTTGCATTATTGGACCTGGATTAACGAAGTCCTTTATTAGGCGTGGGAACAGTAAAGATCACTCAAGCGCATGTGATGCCAAATCTCCGTAACTACTTCGATTTGGTCTCTTAGCTAGCTAGCGGCTCTACCTAATACAGCTTCGCTGTATTACTTTCTTAAGTAGATCTTGTCCCATAATTCTTATATATGCTTTTGTCTTTTATACATCCATCAGTAAAAAAATCCACTGTGTGCATGCTCTGTTAACGTTATTGATAGATACAGCCAGCTAAACATCATTCTCAGACATGAATTCCACGTTTCATCTGTATAACATGTGACTAAGGTTCTTGAACAGGAAGATTAATACCTAAAAACAATCATTTGATCACTCCTAGCAATATGTTACCTTCACGGCCATTTTTCTTAGATGAAAACAAGAGAGAGATATATATGCTAACTCTGAAGTCAATATGCATATGTGATTTGGATAACTTGATGCACGTAAAGAGCAATTATCGGGCTTTAATTCACCAATAATGAATCCCACATAACATAGAAAAAGGCTCTTCATCTTTCTTTTTGCCTGCATTGTTGGAAGAAAAATGCCATTCTAAAGAGAAGATCGTGCTAGCTCTTGTGATTTATGTGAGCTTCTTCTTCTTCTTCTTCATCTTTCTTGCAGACAAAAATGATAAATTTATGTATTTCGTTGAGAAAAATCAATTTTCTACATCATGATCTGCATACCCAGCAGAGGGATTAACAAATTGCAAGTGCACACGAAGTACGTATATATCAAATGCACTACGTACAGCTTGTGCTTAATGTCTTGCTAGCTAGCTACTCGAGTTTGTCTTCAAAGCAAGGTCATCAAAGGCACATGCCATTCGCTGAAAAGGCTAGGGTTTCTAAAACGTAACAAGTATTAGTCAAATGCGATTCTGCAAAAGCTCCTTCCCTCGCCTTTTCTTTATCCTCTTTTGAAACCCGGTGGGGAGCCCTTTCCTTTATTACTGTTATTATTCGGTTTGAGCTTAGTCTCAATCCTTGGTTCCCTTTTGTTTGCCTGCAAACAAGAGATGTCGGCCACACCACCATGCTAGCTCCTACTATATATTATAGTAACTTTTTTCTTGACGTGTTGTTTGCTTTGACTGGGGACCCTTTTTTTGAATGCACAGAGGAGTGTATCTCAGCAAACAAAACCCACTTTTTTTCGTTTCTTATTTAATGATTATGGGATTAGGGTTCTGCTCTCTTGGATGTGAACAAGAAATCGTGATTCAAGGACACTCATTATGGCTTATTCCAACCCTTTGATTTCTTTACGCACATACTTGTAATTATTATAATCATTAGTTAAATAGTTGTTTTTTCTATTAATCATATAGTAATGAGGCCTCACGTTCACGTTGACTAGACTGGCCGGGGAAGCGTGCGGTTGAATATCTGGAATTTGATTCTCTCATTTCTTCTTTCTGAAGAACTTTTTTTTTCCTTTCATCGTCTAAAAATCTTTGTAGTTATTCCACAGTCAAGATGCTGACCATCGATGTTTACAATTGCCATTGAAGCAAAGTACAGGTGCTCATTACAGTGTGGACGAGAGCATCGTGGGCTTGAGGTCGGGCTCAAATACCTGTCCCTCATTCTTATAATTGAGCTTCAAGCCCCTTGATTGATAAGATTCAAAGAAAAAATAAAACCCTTTTAGTTGCTAATTATGAATTGGGCTAGTTTCAGCCCAATATATTTTGATTGGCAATCAACTCAAATATCCAAATCACTTTAAAAATAGCATTTGCTTGAAATTGTAGTGAAGAAGCTTATCAGATCGTTAAAACCCGGTTTTAAAAGAGTTGTATACAATTATAAATCTTATTTTTATATATTGAATATTCATTATCACAAACCTTTAAAAAAAATTGCATTTTAGGCTTTTATATAATAATTAATGAAATAATTGCTAATATCATAAAAAAAAAGTGCAATAATCTTATTTAAAAACAAAGGAAAAATAAATTGATATTTAATGAAATAATACTTTCAATATAATTTTAATTATTTTATTTACAATTAATTTTAATTAAAATTTCAAAAACAAATTTGAAAAAAATATAAAGATGTATAAAAAGTGGCAATGCAATTAGACAAGTTAGTTGAGCCTGCACCCCTAGCCCATTACAAAGAAGCCTAGGTGTGCATGGGCTTGGTAGGTTAAGCTTGCATGCTTGACTTCTTGTTGTTTTTTTAACATGGTGTTAGCTCTCTCTCTTTCTTTTTTTTAAAAAATAAACAGATAATTGTTTGTTAGTAAGGATTTCAATCACTTCAAGTTTTGCAATCCCAATAACCCATTTTTCAACCATGTGATCACCTCAAAACTTCTAAGATATATCCTAAGCATCTAAATAAATCTATTTTTCTTATCTTGAAATATTTTTAAATCAATTAAAAAATTAAAAATTAAATCATATACAAAACTTTTCTTGATCCTCCATCTAATTTTTTTTTTTCATGAGATGAGAGTTTAAAAATATCTTAATGGTACTTAGAACTCAATGACACCAAAATTAGTTTTTTTTAGTGTTGAAATGTGACTAACCAACCATTTTCTCTCTTCTCCCTAATTTTCCAACAATTTTTTATATTTTTTTCCAAAACTCAACTACAAAAAACGAGTAAATGAAGAGTTTAGGGACAAAAATGAACTTTTTATGCTAATATGAAAAAATCTCCATTAGTTTTATTTTATCATTCTTCTTTTAATTCTTTGAAACACTACAAATTTAATTTTTATTTCATGAAATTGACCTTTAATTCAATTCTAATAAAATTTCATCAAACACATTGAATTGTCAAAAAAAATACAAATAAAAGAAAAAAACCAACACATAAAATATCACAAACAACATGTATGGAATTAAAAAAAATAAAGTATAGAAATAAAAATAAAAAAAAGGTGTAGTGTTCATTTAACAATGATGTCCACAGTTAAATAAAAAAAAACATGTATAATAATGCACAATAAGAAGCCGAACTGTTTTAGTGTATTACTTTAATAAAAGTTAGGGTTAGCTAATAGATATCTTTTAAGATTTTTAATAAGAGTTATTTATTAATTCCAACTAATCTTTACCATAGAATCCATTTTAGTTATAGAATTTATTTTGAATACTTCAAAATATCACTATATAAATAAATTTTATTTGATATCTATAATCAATATAATTTATTTTTTTTAATCAGAATTAAATATATACCCGTTAACTTCTGGCCAAAAGGTATTAGATTCTTGGTAACATGCTCTTTATTTAATACAACACCAATTTCACGTTCTTATTCTCACTCGATCTCCTCTTCATATTCCTTTGAATTTGTCCTCCGAAAAAGGAAAAAGAAATACTCATGTGTGGTGTGTCGGAAAGTTAGTTGAAGTTTTCACAAGAATTCGATAATTTTGAGGGAAAATAAAAACCACACCATTAGTAGTTCAAGTACTTGGGCCAGGTCTCGGCCCAACAGCCCATGATATATAGATTAAACCGCCAAAACAGGCCTAATTGTCATAAAAAAAATAAAATTAAACCTTGCATTTTTAACTCTTTCTTATTGCTTCCTTGTTAAAAAATTTACCATTCAAATCAATAATGCTGACTGTTCTTTATCTTTTTCTTATAATAGAGAATATAATTAGAAACTTAATTCAGAGCCAAAACACATAATAGCCTCACAAATGAAACAAAACAAAGTATGAGTGCTTAATATATTGATCCCAAGAAAATAAAAAAGATAGAGAAGAAACAAAATAAAAAAAACTGAAAGGTAAAAGAAAGTAGTAAAGGAGAGCAGTAAAGGGAAAAAAGAAGAAGATTGCAGTAAAGCTATAAATTGCATAAAAATCTATATATATGGTATGGGGCTAGAATTTATATTATTGCAATATTAGAATTTTTCAGTACTTGGATGGCTTATTTATATTATTGCAATATTAGAATTTTACTTAAGTATTTAAATCTAATTATATACATATAAATCATATCGAATATAGAGATTACATAATAAATCCTAATACAAACTGAATTCTAACCCATTAAGCATTATTTTTTCTAGGAATCCTAACTTAACATGTAAACTATAATTGATGTTTTAGGGAGGTTATTGCATGGAGATATGAAAACTTTATTTGGATATATGGAGACTTTGTGTGGATATTTTGTTTAGAGAAATGAAGAATTTTTATGGAGATTATTTTTGTATAGAGAATATTTCAAAATCTAGCCCCATGTCATTTTATATCTTAATAGAGATTATATTGTACCATAGTGTGTAATTGTAAATGCATGAGTAAGATGATTGTAATTAAAGGAGTTGTTCATGCACCAATAAAAAATCACAAGGAGACTTCATATACAGATACAGAGATGACAATACTAGTGAGGAAATATAACTGGACTAATTTGAGAGATAATATTATGAAAAATTCAAGATATTTTCTTACATGCACAGAGGTACAATTCCTTAAAATTAATTATTTTTAGACAATACAACGTTGACCCCTTTTATTTTTTATTCAAGTTATATTTTCTTATTGATAAACTATCGGTGTTAACCATTGGCAATCTTTCTATATATTTTTTAAGGCAAATAATCTTGTGTTTACCGGGGTCTGGTCATGTGTTTGTATTGTCCTTCACAAGAGGAGGATATTGATAGAGTTTCTTCCTTTAAATGGTAGCCGATACCTTAGTGCGTATGGTGTTCAAAGGTGTGATTATGAGCTTAGAGGACATCGATCAATCGTGAATGGATCTCTTTGGGTTATATTTAGATACCTTATGACCACTAGGAGATCGATGGCACTTGAAAGATTCTCTTCTCTAATTGTCGGACATAGAATATTCTTGTCGAGTCACACTTGTCTCTTCCACATGAATGTAGTTTTTTATTTCCTATTTAACTTTGAGGAGTGTTCAATTAGTGAAAATGAATAGTCATTCTCATAGCATGTAGTTGTTATCATAACCCAATTTTTTATCTTTGTTTTTGTTTTAAAAAGTAGAAAACAATTTCCAAAAATCTTCTTTTCAATAAATCCAATCAACTTTAATCATTTCATTATTTTTCATCATTTTATTTATTTTATTTTGTTTGTCCAATTAAGTTAGGAATAATCATAAAAATATAAAAAGAGAAGGAAAATATACATTGTGGATAAAAATTGAAAAAATAATTGAATTTGACAAAGCCCACAAGCCTAGTTCTGAGTGCAAGAAAGAAACAAATTTAGGAATGATTTTGGATGTAATTGGGACTCAATTAAAAAGTAATTAAAGAAAAAGAGTTTAATTTGGCTTTAATTAAAAGAGTTGAAGAACAAAAGATTAAATTGAAAAAATGGTCAAATTAGAGGGTTTAATTAATTAAGATTAGGAATGAAATTAAAAATAAAAAAAGAGAAGAAAAATATGCATTGTGTAAAAAATTGAAAAAAAAAATTGAATTTCACGAAGCCTACTTCTGAGTGCCAAAAAATAAGTTCAGGAGTAATTTTGGGTGTAATTGAAGACTTAATTAAAAAGTAATTAAAGAAAAAGAGTTTAATTTGGATTTAATTAAAAGAATTGAAGAACCAAAGATTAAATTGAAAAAATTATGAAATTAAAGGGTTTAATTAATTCATATTAAAAATGAAATTAAAAATAAATTCCAAGATTAAAACCTAAAAGTTGAAAGAATATGTGAATCAGATTCTTGGAAAATTGAAGCAGATGCTCTACTTGTGATATCATTTACTTTTTACATAATCATAAAAAAATATATTTAATTAATCAAATTGAATTGAATTTTTTAGCGGGCATCATACATAATTTATATTTTAAACCTTGATTTTATAAAAAATAAAATAACTTGTTTTTCATTCATAAAGATCTGTTTTCTTTTTTATTTTGCATGTAAAAATCTACATCACAATTATTTTAAACTAACACAATTTTTTAAAACATATTTTAGCATTTTGGTAAATTTTACTTTTTAAAGTGTTTTTTATCTAATAAATTATTAATTGATTTTTTAGGTATTTTTCTATGGTTTTAAAATATTAATGTTAAAAATAAAAAATTATTTTAATATTTTATAATTTAAAAATACAGTATATCTCAATTCTGAACGCATAAAAGATCAACTAAAAACACATTTTTCTTAATTTGTTTTTAAGTCTATCATAAAAGAAAGCTGTCAGAACTCAGAATATCAAGCAAAGTGTAAGATGGTGGCATAACTGTCTTTACACCAAAAATTGAAACTCGTGTCATGAGCTGACGAAAGGAGCATTTCCTGGGCATTCCCTCGTGACCCCGTGACTAGTCTGATAAGATGTTAGCTGGGTCGGTCCATTAGTTATTGCTCTACGTCCACTTTTATATATATATATATATAAAACTAAATGATTCTCCATACACACATATAGCATTTTATTTGATTTCCACTTTCCTTATTCAGATTCTTAACACGAGGAAATGATTAATAATTTGTTGATTGTGATGTTTTAAGTTAAAAAGTGGTCAAATTTATCAAAATGCTGGTCGGTAAAAGATTTTAAGATTTTGCTGTTTGGATCGTCATGCAGTGAAACAATGAAACATCATCTACTTGTTCACTGTTACTGTCTTCTTGTCATTTTAGATTAATTCCTGTCATTTTTCATGCCTTTTCTACCTTGTTGTAACATGTTTGGCAACATTATCAGATTTTTTCCTCCATCGCGACAATTTATTAATTTGCCATAAGATTTTAAGGTGGTTGTTTGATGGATCTCTATCAACTCTAAATAATTTGAGTTATAGGTCAGCTTATGTATAATTTAACTAATTTTTAGAGATTCTGAAGTTAATGAACAGGTAAACCTTTAATGATCATAAGGTTTATAACACTTAAATTGATAATTTTTGAGAAAAAAAATATAGAATTTGACTAATTAATCTATACCCCTCAGATTTCATCATGAAAGTAATTTGTATATGTTGTACAGAGTACAAATATAATAAAAAAAGAGAGACAAGAAAATGATTTAGCTTATTGCTGTGAGTTGATTTTCATGTGTTGTGCAATAATTGTTTTTGGATGTGATATAATAATTTGAGCTGGGTGGCTCTTCAAATCCAAGTAATGTCATTTGAATATATATATATATATATATATATATATATATCGATTAATTTTATAAATTTAAAATTAATAATTATATAAGTTTTAATAACTCTGAGATTTGTAAAACTCGGATATTATATTTAAATATATTTTGAATGTGTTTAAAAGAGTAAGAACAAAATTTAATTTTTTCGTTATAATCAACACCTGTTTTCTTGAACAACCTTTTTGACAAGTCTATTTTTCTAAGGTAATAATGTTGATTTTTTTTATTTTGCCAATAACCTTTTACTACGGTTTTATTTTTTAAGGGACCGATATCAAATCTTCATGTATAGACAAAATAACGATTCTTCTATGTTTAAGGTTTAATGTTAAATTCTTTAAAATAAATTAAAATATAGATCATAAATAATTTTAGAAAATAATTAAAATAGTTAATGGCAATAAAAAATAGACTTAGAAGAAAATACATAGTTTTTTTTTTTGTAAGAAAAGATTTTTGTAAAGGTAATGTTATTATTCTTTTAAGTATAATTAACTCTTTACTTGAATATTTAAAATTTTGCTAATGTTTAGGATTTCTAAATTCCTCTTATAAATAGGCAACAACTCTATTTTTCCACATATTTTTTCATTTTATATTAGAGAGTCATTTATATCCCGGTGAAATAGCATGGTGTGACAGTTATGGATCTCATTAATTAAAGCTTTAATGATAATGAATCTGATCTAACTTTCAACATTGACTATTTTTTCATTAAACTTTTTAGATAGCATTGCCTTAGCATTAATTTTTTATAATGGAAAAAAAATTAATACGGTCCACAACGTAGTATGGATGACCTACCTAGTATATACAAAGAAATTAATATAAATTATATGTAACCCATCAAATGGGAAGGCATAAAATTAAAAGGTATGAATATCCGGGTTTTTTTTTTATTATTATTACAAAGAATGTCTATATATCTAAACTAAAGCTCTCAAAAAATTATTGTAAATATCAAGAAACTCCACCGTGGGTAAGTAATTTTGGTTCAGGCAACAAATGAATGCATGAAAGCCAGAAAAACGATATACCGAAAGAAATTGTGCTTAGATTATTATTTTGGTTTAGGCAACAAATAAATGTGCTGGGTCAGTATCCTAAAGATCTCCATATGGTTAGCCCAGAACTCGGTGAGCCCAGGATCCAAGGGCCGACGAGAAAAACGATTAACAATTTCGATCGAAATGGCCACTTCCATATTTTTCTTGTGTTCATAAATATTATCAAATTATTTATTATCAAACATTATCAAATTTGATTGTAAAATATTTTATGATGAAGAATTTTCATATGAACAAAACAAATGCCACCTTAATCTCTTATATTTCAACCAAATATTAAGCTTTTTAATTCTATTGCTATTGTATGTTTGCTTTTTAAATAATTTTTCGTGCCGAAATATATGCTAATGATATTTTTTTATTTTTTAAAAATTATTTTTGATATCATCACATCAAAACAATTCAAAATATACAAAACATATTAAATTTTAACAAAAAAAAAAATTTGAATTTTTTGGGAATACCGTTTGCACCGCGTTCTCAAACGGTTTAAGTCAAAGATTTCTCTACCTTTTAAACATAAGATCTCTCTATATGAGGTTCACCTGTAGCTATAATTAATCAAAATCTTTGCCTTCATTGCATCCTGGCATCGATGAACAGAAGAGAAGATTGAAAACTCATCGAGCGCAAGGAAGCAATGGCCAGCTGTAATCCTTCCTCGGCAAGCATAGATGAGTTTCCAAGACTTGAAAGCTTTTTTGGGAAAAGCGGACTTGTTTTGTACTCAAAAGAACACTATAATTGCTTGCTTCATGCTCTCTGATTGCTAACTTTCAGTTAAAAGCAAGGAGAGCACTCACGACTTTTCATGTTTCTTTGTGATGCCTTACACACTAATGACAACGAAAAGGATTCTAGCAATCAGTCTTTCTATTATGTTCAACAGATGTGGTGAATTGAGATGGTTCATTTTAAAGCGAATTCCGACTTTTTAAGTAAAAAAAACAATGGTTTCATTAAAAAAAACAAACCACAACCAAACTCATAACAATCAATCTTGTCAAAAACCTAAAAACCCAAAATTTTTCTATCAAAACCAAGAAAACACTAAAAACACGAAAAACAAATGAAGAATATCAAGAACTTGCCCAACAAGATGAATTAAGATCCAAACGAAATATTAAACAAGCCAAGACATGGGCATGTTGAAAATCAATCACTGAAAAATAATCAAACATCAACAATTATCAACCAATAATCATGATTTGATCAAAATATATTTCAGTACAAAAACAAAACCGTAAGATTAAAAATAAAAAATCATGGTTATTGATGCGAATTAACCGTTGATTATTGATTAACCAAATCTTATGAAGTTATTGGTGCAAAGAATTGGACGAAAACTAATTCAAATCATAAAGTCAGGGTAATATTCTTTCTAAGAAGAAGAGCAAAAACCCAAAATTTTTCTATCAAAACTGAGAAAAAACTAAGAATACAAAGAACAAATGAAGAACATCAAGAACATACCAAATAACATGAATCAAGATCCAGACCAAATATGAACGAGCCAAAGACCTGGGCGTGTTGGAAATCAATCATTGAACAATAATCATGCATCAAATATCAACAATTATCAACCAATAATCATGATTTGATCAGAATAGATTTTGGTGTAAAAATAAAACCCTAGGATTAAAACTCAGAAATTATAATTATTGATGTGA
Source organism: Populus x sibirica (assembly GCA_019202695.1). Classification (NCBI taxonomy): domain Eukaryota; kingdom Viridiplantae; phylum Streptophyta; class Magnoliopsida; order Malpighiales; family Salicaceae; genus Populus; species Populus x sibirica. The sequence continues at coordinate 2,114,951 of JAGMVL010001026.1, read as the reverse complement.
ATTAACCCTTGATTATTGATTAACCATTGATTATTGATTAACCAAACCTTACGAAGTTGTTGGTGTAAAGAATGGACCAAAACTAATTCAAATCATGAAGTCAGGGTAATATTCTTCCTAAGAAGAAGAGCAAAAACCCAAATTTTTTCTATCAAAACTGAGAAAAAACTAAGAATACAAAGAATAAATGAAGAACATCAAGAACATACCAAATAACATGAATCAAGATCCAGACCAAATATGAACAAGCCAAAGACCTGGGCATGTTGGAAATCAATCACTGAACAATAATCATGTATCAAATATCAACAATTATCAACCAATGGTCATGATTTGATCAAAATAGATTTTGGTGCAAAAACAAAACCCTAGGATTAAAACTTAGAAATTATAATTATTGATGTGAATTAACCCTTGATTATTGATTAACGAAACCTCACAAAGTTTTTGGTGCAAAGAATTGAATTAAAACTAGTCCAAATCATGGAGTCAAGGCAATGTTCTTCTCAATATTACGAAGAACAAAAACCCAAAATTGCCCAGAAATACCTCAGCTACTACCAAACCCAGAATTTTACCTTGTAAGCCTAGAAACCAAGCTTTTTTCGTTCACACAAACCATATTACCAATGTTACACATGATTAAATAAAAACAAAAAACAACAAATTATAGAAAGCATGCATGAAGTTTCAATTTCTAAAATTGTTAAACCTAAACAGCAAGTATAGTCAACAATTTAGGATTCAAAATTGACACTTTAACACTTCACAAGACTCAATCAAGACCCAAGAGACAAGAACATGTATTAGCAAGCCTTAAAAAAAATAAAAATAAAAAACTACGACCATATTTGTCAGATTTTTAACCTAATATATTTCACCAAAAAACAATTATCCAAGCATTTTCTAAACATCTAAAAAACATTAATAATCAAACTAAAGCAAAAATAATCAAGAAAAAAACAACATTTTTTTATACATTAATCAAAACTAAAGACATTATAACACCAAAAAAAATTCATAAACATCTTTAAACATGTAAAACAAGCTAGAGGTGTGTCTCATGGACATCATCTACAAGGTTATAACAAGTTTATATCTTCAAAGCTCACTAATGACTGCAGACCCTTTATGTTTTTCTTTTACAAAGTTTATCTTTACCATACTCAATGCTTAAGAAATCTTTGTGCTAGGCTCTTGCACCTTTACACTTAATTTTCTTATCAAGATTTTCCTGTCCTTTTTTCTTTTTTTTCCCCCTCCATCTCCTCTGATTTTTCAGGGGGTATTTATAAGGTTTCAAGGTTGGATTTTTATCAAGGTTGATCAATGCTTAATCCTCTAATCAAAATGAGGAGGGTTTTGAATGGTTTTAAAAGTTGAAAGTTATGTACTTTGCTAGTTTTGCAATGATGGTTTTACAACAAACTTGGTTTTGGAGATTTTGGTGATTTTGCTAAACTTGGAAGCCAAATAGTTGTTTTTTAATCTTCTAATTTTGAGAGAAATATGTTTAGCTCATGATAAAAACTCATTAAGAAGGTTTAAGGTGTGAACATATAAAAAATGTAGTGGTTTTACAAAATAGGTGTCACAGTCATAGCTGATTAAGTCAACCACTTTCGAAGCCTTGTCAGAGCAACTCCGATGTCATCGTCATCATAGGCCATCTAATGTTGGTAGATGGGGTGCACACCTTTCATTTGGATCCAACCTTGCTCAAGTCAAAAGTCTTCATACTTATTTGTGTGAAGATACCAACTCGATCAACATAGAATTGCCAAAGACAAAGAGGAATAGTGGATAGATGACATGTTGTCTAGCCTCTATTCCAAACGATACATTTTGAATATGAACCAGATAACGTGTCATCTAACTAAAACATTGAGAAATTAGAGCTTTTAATTTGGAATATGGCTAAAGTTCAATTTACCCCTGCCAAACTCAATTGTCAACCCCAAAGTTTAACATCCTTTTCAATTCGGTCATTGATTATCAATTTATACATTTTGAACCCCAATTGATTAATAAACTACCAATCTTATTCAATTTGACCCTTGATTAAACCATTATTAGTCCCTCAAGTCCCGCATCTTTTACAAATTGGTCATTAGTTTTGAATTTTTTTAATCAAGTCCTTAATTGTCCATTAAACTTTAATATTTATACAATTAACCCCTGATTTGACCAAATTAACTTTTTAAAATTTCAATTTAACCCCAGACTTCAATCTCTTCCAATTAAAGCCCAAATTGAACTCAAAAACCAATATTTCTTGCAATTATACCCTTAATAAATTCAGTTAAACCTTGAAAAACTTCAATTGAGTTTTTAAACATCTAACTTTGAATTTTTCTTCCAAAATTAATTTTTTCTTGTCAATAGAGCCTTTATCTGTCCATATTGGAATATTACTTTTTCTAACCTTGTATATTTTTATCCTCCTCAATCAGTCTTTAGCAATTTTCTGGGTGTTATTCATGATCTCTCCATTGATTATTTATTTATTTATTGGTATTTCCTTTTTCTAATTTTTTGGTTTGTTCTCTTTTCTGATTTTTTTATGTATTTATATGGGGTCCTAAAATAATTAATTACATATGCCCCCTTTCTACAATAGTTACGGAACTAAGACTTGTTAAGTGCTTTGTGTAATAAGTTTGTAGGGACAAACAAACTGTTCTACAAACATAATCTTCTCAAAGCTTTAGTTTAGTTGACATGAACTTTGTCTTCATAACGATCTCCTTCAACTAGAATTATGATTCAATTTCTTTTTTTTGCCAGGAGATGAATTATGTCAACTTGACAACTTTTATTTTTAGCTTAATTGACTTGAAACCTTGAAGCTCAGCAATTCCCTTCAAGTAGAACTTTGGTTTCAACTATTCCTGTTTAGAAAAGAGTTATGTTGTCTCAGCAACCTTTATTTACATCTTAGTCAACCTAAAATCCTAAATGTTAGCAATTCCCTTCAAGTATAACCTTATTCTCATAGCTATTTTCATGTGCAACTATTTTATTGTACAGTTCTGTTATCTCAACGACTCTTGCTTTTTAGCCCAATTAACTTGGAATCTTGCATGTTAACGATTCCCTTCAACTTAAACCTTAGTTTTATAGCTACTAGGAGAACCATATTCTCACATCTCTTCTCCTATATAAATGTTTTTCTAATAGAGTCTTGTCATCTCAACGACTCTTATTTTTAACTTAGTTGACCTGCAATCCTGTATCTCAGCGATCTCCTTCAACTAAAACTATCCAAAGGCATTTTAATTATATTGATTGAATCTAAAACATTTTGTTTGCAAGGCTAATTCCTTTTCTAATTGTAGGGTTAACTTCCCTCTTCTTGATTTCCCAGCTCAATGATAATTTCTTTGTCAATCTTTAACTCATTCAAGTCTCATTTCAAGGAATTTTTCTTATAAAATAAAACATTGTACAATGATTTGGGTTAGATGCATGTATCCTTACCTAATTTGGAAACATAAGTCTTTTTTTTTCTATGAGCTCTATGTTTTCTTGTATGAGCTTGATTTTTTGCTTGAATTTCATCTTTTCGATCTATAATCTTCTTTATGTGCTGCGTTTCTTACCCCTTTGATTTTTGGGAAAAGTCTTCAACTTTTATTTCTTTTAGGGCCCTTTCTTGCTCCATTGAATATGTGGTTTGACATTACTCTCCATCAAGTTTTTATCAATGCTTTAATTACCTTTTTCATTTTAAGGGTTTTTTGGTTTTGTTTCAACAACTAAAATCCTTTTTCCAAGAAAAAATCTTTAAAAGACTTGGTTTTGTTCATGAAAATTAAAACTTTCAATGTATGCATCAGAACTATGTTTCAAGCAATTCTCCTGAAGGTTTTATCATTTTTAGAGTGTAGGTTGTTTTAGAGTCAGACTTTTACTGAAGGTGACATTTTGTTCCAATTTTCAAATAGGTTTCAAGCATTTACTTGAAAATTTGTATAGAATCAAAGTTTACCTTCATTAGAATTTACATTTTCCTTGCATGAATAACAGCGAGCTGCTACTCATTTTATCACTTCGCACGAAACGTAAGATAACCGTTTATCAACCCAAGTTGTGTGTGCTTGATTAGAAATAACTTTAAACGCATGTAATGCAGACTACATCTATGGGCTATGAAAGAAATGGATGTTTTGAGGCTAAAAAAGGTGTTTAAAGACTTAAAATCACTTTTTCTCCTGCCTCTTTTCTCTTGTGAAGTCATCTTATAGACTTCATTTGGATAGATTATCTTTCTTGATGAAAAGTCTCACTTTAGGATCTTTGATCTTTCTTATGTTATTTAGTTTTGGAGCATCATCAAACCATCATTTCATTTCTTTTCTTTTCTTTCACTTCTTTCTTTTCTTCTTTCTTTTTTCTTCCTCTTTTTAGTTTTTGTTCTTCTTTTTTTATGATGATGCCCCCTGGTGTTAGGTTCTAACTTTCATAGATCCATGTATGCATTTCAGCAATTTGCTCTGTTTACTTACACATTTCTTTCTTGCCCTCAGTGTTGGGTGTGATCCAAGTCTGGTTTTTTCTTTTCAAGAATGCAATCAAGATTAAAAATGGGACTGTGAGGGATAACCTCTTTATGATGTTAGATAAATATGGTCTTTCTTCATTTCAAATACATATTGTTAAGATTTTTTTTTAGAAAAAGGATTTCAAATGCTTTGAGATCATACAATTTATAAAGAAAGGTTTTTTATACCAAGAATTCGTAGCCAAATTTTACTTTATTACTTTGAAAGAAACTAAATATATGATACATAGTTTATCGTTATAGAATCGAAATTCACGGGTCTAGCTAGATCTTTTCCATCTATTCTATCCAGCATTAGAGCTCTCCTTGAGAAAGCTTTCTTCACTATGTAAAAACCCCTGTAGTTTGGTGCCCATTTACCCCGGTCCTCCCTTGGTAAGTGCAATATCAACACTAGATCTTCTTTCTGGAACACTCGAGGTCAAAACTTCTTGCCATATGCTTTAGCCATTATTTTCTGGTAGAGTTGGTAATGACAAAACATAGTTATCATCTTTTTAGTTATCATGTTTAGCTGTTTATATCTCACATTTTCCCACTTTGTTTATTCTAGCTTAGAATATACCAGAACCTATAATAATAGGATTTCCATTTCTAGAGGCATCACTATCTTTATTCTATATACCAAATAATATAGGGCGGCTCTTGTTAAAGTTCTGACTATTGTGCGATATGCGTAAAGGGCAAATGGTAACATTTTATGCCAATATTTGTAGGTGAGTACCATCTTCTGAATAATCTTCTTAACATTCTTGTTGGCAATTTCTACAACACCATTAATTTCGATCTATATTGTGAGGAATTTGAACACTTGATTCTCTATTTGGTACAGAGCTCCACGATCATATTACCGTTGAAGTTCTGAGCATAATTAATCATTATCTTAATTTTTTGATGGACCATATCAATATATCAAGTTCTTTTCTACAAACATCTTTATTACCTTCTATGTTACATGAACATATAAATTGGCTTTTATCCATTTTATGAAGTAATTGATAACGATAAGGACAAACCTGAAAGAATGTGAAAATACTACTGCTTTGTATTACTGAAATTGAATAAAACAGGAGGCCGTAGGTTACAATATTTATACGGGGTGATAATTCTAGTCTAAGTAGGAAACCTATTCTAACAAGGAAATCTCAGTGATTGTAATACAATAGGGAAACTATGATTAGCTGTATCTTTCCTTTAACACTCCCCCTCAAGTTGGAGTGTGAATGTCAGTTACACCCAACTTGTGAAGATGAGACTGGAACAATGGTGCAGACAGTGGTTTGGTGAAGATATCGGCAACTTGGTGTTTTGTTTGCACATGAGCTGTCCGGATTTCTCCATTGTGAATTTTCTCACGAACAGTATGGCAATCTAATTCAATGTGTTTGGTCCGTTCATGATAAACTGGATTGGCTGCAATGTAGAGTGCTGCCTGGTTGTCACAAAACAAGGTGGCAGGTTGATTATGCCGCACTTGGAGATCATTTAGGAGGTATCGCAGCCAAGTGAGTTCACAAGTGGTGGCTGCCATGGAACGATACTCGGCTTCTGCGGAGGACCTTGAAACAGTAACCTGCTTCTTGCTCTTCCATGATATAAGTGACCTGCCAAGAAAAATACAATAACCAGTGACTGAGCGTCTGGTGAAAGGGCATCGTGCCCAGTCTGCATCACAATATGCAGTTAGGTGTAGTGGTCCGTTTGAGGGGAATAATAACCCTTGGCCAGGGGCTCCTTTCAGATAGTGGAGGAGCCGGCGTGCTGTGGCAAAATGATGCTTCTGAGGCTCATGCATGAACTGACTGAGTGTATTTACGACATATGTGATTTCTGGTCTTGTTATAGTGAGATAGAGTAATCTTCCAATGAGTCTTCGGTAACTGGTGGGATCTTTAAGGGGGTCACTCCCTGTAGGCATGAGGGCAAGGTTGGCTTCTATAGGAATTTTTTCAGGTTTGGCACCAAGTAAGCCCGCATCTTTTAAGATGTCTAGTGTATACTTTCGTTGACAGAAGGAAATCCCAGATTTGGACCGTGCTATTTCAACCCCAAGGAAGTATTTTAAAGGTCCAAGGTCTTTGATTTTGAAACAATTGCCGAGGAAATGTTTGAGATCGCGGATGACAGCATCATCATTTCCAGTGAGTATCATATCATCAACGTATAACAATATAACTGTGAAGGACTGTCCACGTTTATGTGTAAACATAGAATAGTCTGCTTTGGATTGAAGGAAGCCAATATTCTGTATAGCAGAGGAAAACTTATGAAACCAGCTGCGAGATGCCTGTTTAAGGCCGTATAAGGATTTGTGGAGACGACACACCGTGTGCTCCCCCTGTCGGCGATACCCTGGTGGTGGAAGCATGTAGACTTCTTCATGGAGGTCGCCATGGAGGAAGGCATTGTGCACATCCATTTGATGAAGCGGCCAATTAGAGACAGAGGCAATGGTGAGAAGGCAGCGGACAGTAATAAGTTTGGCAACAGGGGCAAAGGTTTCAGTATAGTCGATGCCCTCCCGTTGGTTGAAACCCTTAGCGACCAACCGAGCTTTGTGCCTCTCAATGGAACCGTCAGACCGATATTTGGTTTTGAAAACCCATTTGCAGCCAATGGGGCGATGACCGGTAGGTAAGGGTACCAAGGACCAAGTGTGGTTCTCCTCCAGAGCATGGATTTCAGAGTTCATGGCCGCAGCCCAGTGAGGGTGATGGCGGGCCTCCTTATATGTGCTAGGGTCAACAAACTGAGAGATATTGTTGACAAAATTGGTATGAGGAGCAGAAAAATGAGAGTATGAGACATACCTAGTGATAGGGTAGCGGGTGCCAGGCGTGATCGGGGGAGGAGCGCCAGGAGCAAGCAAGGCTGCGTGGTAAGCTTGAAAGTGGGGAGGTGGTTTGGTGGGGCGTGTGGAGCGGCGGAGAGGTGGGGCTGGGATGGTTAGTGTTTGTAAGGGGGACTGGGTAGCAGGGGAAGGAGATGGATCAGTGTCTAGAGGAACAGAGGAATGGTGTGGGGAAGGGGAAGATGTGGTGTCTGGAGGTGAGTCGGGTTCGGGTAAAAGTATGGAGTCATGGGGTGTGTTGGGTAGGGTAAGTGGGTCATCTGAATAATCAGATGGGGATATGGAAAAAGGGAATAAATGTTCATGAAAAACCACATCTCGAGAGGAAAAAAATTTCTGTGTATCAAGATCATATAAGCGATAACCTTTTTGACCAAAGGGATAACCAAAAAACACACATCGACAGGCCCAGGCATCAAACTTGTGTTTAGAAAGAAGATTGGTTGCGTAACACAAACAACCAAAAACCCGTAAATGAGAGTAATCAGGGGAGGTATGATGTAAAAGTTCATACGGTGTTTTGTGGTGGAGTAAGGGGCGTGGGAAGGCGATTTATGAGGTAGCACGCGGTTTGTATGCTTTCCCCCAAAAACATAAGGGAATGTGTGCTTGGAAACGGAGTGCCCTACCGACATTCAAAAGGTGGCGATGTTTCCGTTCGACGATGCCATTTTGTTGGGGTGTGTATGGGCATGAGTGTTGGAAAGAAGTCCCTTTGTGGTGAAAAAAGGATTGGAGGGATAGAAATTCACTCCCATTATCGGACCGGAAGGTTTTGATGGGAAGGTTAAATTGTGTTTAGACCCAACAGAAAAAAATTTTGATGATGTCTTGTGTTTCAGATTTAAATTTTAAAAGATGAATCCATGTAAATCGGGTAAAATCATCCACAATAGTGAGAAAATATCGGGCACCAGTTTGGGTGGGAAGTTTGTGTGGCCCCCAAATATCACAATGAATTAAATCATGTTGAGTATTGATGATATTGTGTGTCGGTGCTGAACATGAAATATGGTCAGAGGCTCCACTGTCCATTATCCAATGTATATTTGAATGTGAGTCATGCTGTGAAAGATTGCAGGTAGGTGTAACAATACATGTTGCGTTCGCAAGTGGAAAATTACCGGTTTGGTTATGCAAAAGGGCAATCAGTTAATTGTATTCTTCGGTGGTGAAGGTCGGGCTCTCGTTGGGTTTGTTGTCATGTAATGGGATGGTCTCCTTTGCAGTACTGTAAGCTGCGGGTCTTTGATTTTTTGGCTTGATATTTTTTCCATGTAGCCTGTGGCCCACAGGAAAACCATTAAGAAAATAACATTTGTCCACTGTGTGGGTATCTCCATGGCAATAAGAACAACTTAAAGATTTTCTTAGGTGAGAGCTGTGCTTGCCATCCCCATAACCAGCACCAGGTGGTCTCGTGCCCATTGAGTTGTCGGGTCTTGTGCCGCCCTTGATGGAGCGACTGATTTGCATGGCATGGGATGTGATCTGTTGATTTGCTACATCCATCTGTCGCTCGTGTTGGAGGATTAAGCCATGGACGCGGCGTGTGTCGGGGATCGGCGACATCATCGAAATCGAGCCGCGCATGGTGGAATAGGGTTCATTAAGACCCATCAACAGTTGCATAACTCTCTCCTTTTCTTCTCTGCAGGCATATGCTTTTGAACCGTCACAGGTGCAGGTGATAGGTTCATGGTAGGAATCTAATTCATCCCATAGGGCCTTGAGTTTGGTGTAATACTCTGAGATCGTAAGGTCCCCTTGTCGATGTTCGGCGATTTCTTGGTGAATTTGGTAAATTCTGGAATCGTTGCTTTGTGAGAATCGATCTTTAAGATCGTTCCACACCATGAACGCACTGGTGCAGTAAAGTACGCTGCTTGCGATGTCGGGGTTTAGTGAATGTAGAATCCATGACAACACCATATCGTTGCATCTCTGCCAAATAGCAGATCTAGCATCGGTGTTTGCTGGGGGTTTGATGGTTCCATCGATGAATCCTAGTTTATTCTTGGCACTCAAAGCAATGCGCATTGATCGGCTCCATTGTCCATAATTATGTCCTTCAAGGGGTTTGGAAACAAGAACAAGTCCGGGTGAATCTGAATGATGTAGGGTAAGTGGGTCACCTATGTTGTCGCTCATGCTTGCTTATTTGAGTTGATATTTTACTTGTGATGGTGGAGGCAGTATGTGTACAGAGTCACCAATGTGGGTGCTCTGTTTTGTTTGGTTGTTTTTGTTGTGGCGGAAGGTGTGTGGGCAGAATCACCAATGTGGGTGCTCTGATACCATGAAAGAATGTGAAAATACTGCTGCTTTGTATTACTGAAATTGAATAAAACAGGAGGTCGTAGGTTACAATATTTATATAGGGTGATAATTCTAGTCTAAGTAGGAAATCTATTCTAACAAGGAAATCTCAGTGATTGTAATAATAGGAAAACTATGATTAGTTGTATCTTTCCTTTAACAAAACCTATGTCCTTTTTAGAATGTTTTAAAATTTTGTATTTTAAAAACTTGAGCTACCTTTCAACTGAAAACCAATTATTTTTGCATTTATTTTATTGTTTTTTTTATTTTATTTTTATTTTTTGTAAAACTCAAACTCTAGCACTTGAAATTAAAGTTGTTGCCTTCTTACATATTTAATCCTAAGCACAACTTCCAATTCCTATAAAAAAAACAATTTTATTGACAACGCATATATTAACATTATTACATTTTCCATAAGCACGAGAAGAAATACTCGAACAGTTCCAAATTACGTGACCTAAACGGAAAACAAACCTCAACTGAGCCAATTAAGTCAGAGACCGTCCATGCATGACCTTACGCCTTATCCTTATTTTGTTGTTGTTGTTTTCTGGAGCAGACGGTGGCTAGGATTGGACATATTTGCCGTCCATATCACATTGGGATTTTGAGGCATATTTTAGTAGTGTTGTTCATGTGCTCCTATCAAATCCAGACATCATGTGTATGTAGTTAATTTTTCGTGCCATCATGATGCATGAATTTCTAGTATTGTGTTCCTTAAAAACCTCTAAAAGCAAATAATTCTGCAACTATTCTTCTCTCCTCCCAAGAAAAACCCTACTTCATATTCGGATTCTCCTCTCTGTTTCTTTTTTACGCCGAGGAGGCGGTCGAGATTTCAACTAAGAGTGCAATATTATTCATTAATTATAGGGACATGGTCTCCTGGTATTGAGATATTTAAGGATCATTGCTCAAGCATGCATGAGATTATTCACCCCCATAAGTGGGTTCCTCGTCATCAAAACTTTCAACTAGTATTTGTTCTTTTCTTCAAGTATTTTCTTTCCTATCATTATAAGCGGTTGAACACTCCTTTTTGCATCAACAAAATGCAAGTTGGGCTGAAGATCCTATGCCAATATGGCACATCTTCTTCTGTCTATTCATATCATAAATATTCACCATTACCGTCCAAAATTGTTCCCAATAATTGTATTTTTCACGAACTCTCTCGAGGATATTCAATGAATTGAGAGTGTTTTATATATAATTTTATAATGGGGACGTAGAGTATATATGCTGAATAAATCTTTATGAATTCTCAGCGTAAATAGTTTTTTTTTCGAATAAAAAAGATGGAATTTGATTTAATGTATGAGAATTGATGTGGACTGAGAAATAGAACATAGTCTTGATATGCAAAAAAGCAGCACCATGTATTCTGCCGTAAAAGAAAAGCAGGTTATTGACCCATCCATCACCTACCTTCAAAAGTAGAAAAAAAAGAAATTATTGCATGCTGAATTTTGGAACTTCTAGACTGTCAAGCATGGTTTACATCGTGCGTTTCTTTTTCCTTTGTCTTCGATAGTGGGGGATTAACTGAAGAACTTGATCGTCCAACTCTGAAAGTTTTAATCCTTAATTTTTAATTATGAGACTAATTAATTCTTTATCAACAAACCCTATCTGTATTATCTCAATCTAATGGTGAAACCGAGCTTCTTATTATTATTATTATTATTTCTATTAATATAATTATTACTATAATTATAAGATAAAACTCAATAACTTTAAAAACTTAATTCTTAATTATTGATATTTAAATAAAATCAAATCAAATATCTGGATTTTACCAAACGTTATATCATGTTATCCCTAACATACTTGAGAAAGACATGTAGGAAAGATAGAACCACCAAATAGTGTACACAAAAAAAACAAAAAACAAAATATCTTTATATATACACATTACATTATAGATGCACCCCCACTAAAAAACAAAGTTATTAACCCAAGTTAAATAGATTAATTTAAATTGATTTTGGTTAATTTAAAATGATATTGTTTTATTTTTTAAAATAAAAAAATCAAATCAAATCAAATCTCACCCGAATTTTAATTGAGTTGATTAAGTCACAGATTAACATGTATAACTCGATCGACGTGGTCAAAATCCATGTGAGATTATATATATATATTGATCGAGATGAAAATTAACTTACCAGATTGACTAGATTTGAAAAAATCAATTCTCACCAAATTTAATATAAAACCCGGCTAGGACAAGGTTTCAGGTCATCAGATAACTAAATTAACCCGTTAAGCTAGGTTAAGTTTAATAATACTGGTGAAAAACTATATCAGGCTAGACATAAGAGAGCGATTGAATTCCGGTTCTTAATCTGATCTAGTGTTTGGAAATGTAGTAACTTTTGTTTTTTTATTTTTTTTTTCACTTTTTAAAAGTTCATTTTATTTGAAAAAATATTAAATTAATTTTTTTATTAATATTTTTTTAGTTTTAATATGCTAATGTTAAAAATTAAAAACAAAATTAAAAAAAATATATTAAATTAAAAAACACTTAAAAAAAAAAGAAGAAGTATACCCCACGTTACTAAACATCCAAGAAATTTAAAGGTATAGTCACGCTATCAATAACCCCGGTCCATCTCAGGCCTGCTCGAAGTTCCCAATAACGCAAGTACAAAGTTGAATGTCAAACACAATTGGGGCTGTTGACTTGAAGCCGATAATGGTAAGACGGCCGTCTGATCAAATGATTAATCAGAGCATTAGGCATGCTAGAAATCCAGGTGGCAAATAACTAGACGTCAATTGTACCATCCCTAACAAAGAACCTTAGCCATATCGATTCATATTTTGATGTTGTTCTCTTTGACAAATTTTATTATGTCGGCGCCCCATTAGATTATCTCCTTTATCTCTCATGCTCTGGTCTTCTCGTGAATCGTTACCTATATTAATAGCTGTTAAACCAGCTCATTACATGTAATAAATAATAAAATTTTTAAAAATTATTTTAATTTTTTTTATTTTACATTTAAAAGATATTATCTTTTTTTTTTTAAGTCGAAGTATTTAAATCAAAATTATTTTTTATTCCATATTAAAAAAGAATACAGTTTTTTTTCTTGTGAATATAAAATATATATTTTGATGGGTTTCCAATTTCATATTGAAAAAATAAAATATTTTTCCAAGTGTTTATATAATTAACTTTGATATGAGCTAATAACCAATAAGTAAAATTATAAATAATTTATAGAAAAAAATTATCATATAATAGTAGTGATGATAATGGTGATGATCATTGTCATCGTTGTCGACACAACCATGATAAAAAAGATGATAATAATACAAAAGGTTGATGTACAATAAATACAAATAATTTGTCATTCTTCTGGAAAAAAAATCGTTATAATTTTCTATTTTTATTCCCACCTTCCCTAATGGAATTGAAACCATATTTAATTTTCATTATCATTCCCACTCTTCATTCCATTCTCACTTTATTCTTTTCAATCAAACACTTATAAAGTGAAAATAAAATTTTCTTTTTCATTTCCATTTCTTATTACTAAAAGAAACACCTAAAAAAATAGTTTAATAGTTTAATAGTTAAAGAGTTATGTTTCATTCTTTAAATCTTTGGATTTAAATTTAAGGCTAGTATTTTAGGGTGAAGGATGAATTTTGATTTTATTTTTATTTTTGTAAATAAGCTTATTGTTACAAACTTTAATAAAAATCAAACCCATGATCTCCTAGAAAGAAATAAAAAAACCATTATCACTTTAGCTAGAATTTCATAAGTTATTGGATATACTAACTATTTCACTTGCGCTTTTCAACACAAAAAATAAATATGATGACATTTTATATGTTTTTTTTTTACATAAAAGTCTCAATCATAAATTTAAAAGTTTATGCACACAATTAATTAAGTAAATTGATAATTATTTGTGCAGTCGAAAAAAATTATGAAGTTCGGTTTCTAACTAACTGAAGTTAACCATTCAAACTCGTGACCCGAGTTATGGACTTAATCAAGTTCAACAATTTATTTTTTAATAAATTTTTGTTTAACTATTTGATAAAAAAAATAGACATTCATAAAATTAAAAACCAACTAAATATCAGGGTGTTTGTTTGAGGTTATGGTAAACGTAAAAACATCAAACCAAAATAAATTACGTTGTCTAATTAAAAATTAACAAAATATTAAAAAATATAATTGAAAAAAAAAACTAAGTAAAAAAATCAATGAATATCCAATTGTGAAGGATCAAATCGGAAAAAAAAAACCAATGAAAAAATAAAAAATAAATAAAAAAGAAGGCTAAAAAGGTCAAAGCATATGAGCTCGGGGCAACCCACGTGTCTGGGCCTGTTTAATTTCTTTTAGAAAAGCTAAATTTAACAAAGAACAAAAAATAAAAATACTCGAGATAACCAGAGATATTTTCAAAATCAATGACAAATTCTATAGAAAGTAGATAAAAAAAATAATAGAATTCAATCTCCAATTAAATAAATATTGAAAGATGAAACTAAAAAAACATAAGTTTAAAAGAAAAAAACTAAACAAACTCAAGTTAATCTTCTAAATTTGGGTTCATATACTAAACTCATAATCCGTGAAATGTAGATCAAACTTGATAAAAAAAATTCAATATTCAACTAATTTAATATTGAAGTATTGCTTTATTTCTCATTTTATAATTAATGAAACCTCATGAAAAGATTATATTAATTTAATTATTTTTATTTGAGAAAAACAAAATGATTGTTATAATAATAATAATAAAACCGCGTTCTCTAGATTTTCCATTAATATTTGGCTCGACATGTTTGTAGAACGTGATTGGGAGGGCCCTATGTCATTTGTCTAAGCTCTTGAGAGTCTCGTGTTGTTTTCTAGGAAAAATATTAAATTAATTGTGGTATATAAGGAAAGAAAAGCTTCGTTTACATATGGAAGCAGCAGCGATGTAATTGAGTCTATGAATAATATAGCTGTGAAATATTGTTTTGAAAATCATGCCACCATGTTAGTGTGGGCTTAATTACGACCATTCAACAGCAACCAATAAATTAACTCTCAACTTCACCACCCAAATGGCTAGAGTCTAGGTAGTAGGCCGGATGGAGCAAAAGATCAAGAGGTTGAAATGCGTGCGTGCGTGCGCGTGCGCGCGCGCGCGCGTGTGTGTGGGGCACAAATAGGAAAAGGTGTGAAACTATGATCTATCATTTGTTGCTAAAAAAGAAAAAGAAAAAAAAAAGAAGCTAGGAAGCTTCAGGATTATGATCAACATGATATAAAATTCAATGGACTAGATAGATGGTGGGGTGAGTAAGAAAACTAAAAAATTAATTAAATTGAGAAAATAAAAAAAAATAACTAAAAAAATCAAACCATAAAAAAAACCGATTAGAATTTTAAAAAAATCGACCGGTTTGGATTCAGTTTTATAAGCATGAAACCGAAAAAACCAAACCGAAACAAAAAAGATCGAGCCAAACTGAAAAAAACCGAGCCAAACAAAAAAACCAAGCCAAACCGGAAAAAACCGAGCCAAACAAAAAAACGGTTTTTGTTCTAAAATAACCGAACCGAAACCGGTCGATTTGAAAAAAAAACCGGTTTTGTTCTAAAATAACCGAACCGAAACCAATTGATTTGAACCGATAT
Source organism: Populus x sibirica (assembly GCA_019202695.1). Lineage (NCBI taxonomy): Eukaryota > Viridiplantae > Streptophyta > Magnoliopsida > Malpighiales > Salicaceae > Populus > Populus x sibirica. The sequence continues at coordinate 2,099,543 of JAGMVL010001026.1, read as the reverse complement.
CGATTCGGTTTTTTTCTTAAAAAAACCAGTTTAATTAATTTTTTTTTAATGCCATGATTAGTCTGGAAAACAAACATATTCATTAAAATCACAATATATCTGTCCTTGTATAAACAATGATACCGTTTGTCACCTTTTGGCTTTTTAAATAATTCTAAATTTAGTTATAGTTTATTTTTATATTTTAAAAGTGTTTTTTTAAAAAATTACTTTAAATTAATTTTTTTAAATATTTTTAGATTGTTTTAATGTGTTAATGTTAAAAATAAATTTTAAAAAATTTAAAAATATATTATTTTAATTTATTTTCAAGTAAAAAATATTTTAAAAATCAATAGTTAGTATTTTAAAGTATTTTTAAAATACTTTAAATTATTATTTTTATATTTTTATATTGTTTTAATGTTAAAAATAAAATTTAAAAATTAAAAAATATATTATTTTAATATATTTTTAAATAAAAAAATATTTAAAAAAACAACTCCTAGTATAATAATCTTATTATCACCGCTAACAAATACTTTTTGATTATGTTTCTTTAACCATTTTTATATTCACATCACAATACCAAATAGAAACGTATCCAATTTATCTTTTGATTATGCTTCATGAACCACTTTTGCGTTCACATCATATATCAATGATTGTGATTCTCCTGCTTGTAATATAAAAATTATATTTCATGCGGTTCTCACATAATATGTGAGCAGGAATTCATTTCTTCTTATTATATGATAAAAGACATTGTTAGACCGACTGAGATTAATTTTTTTAGATGAAAAACTCAAGATTCTAGGACATGTCATCAATTGACTTTCATATTCTTTTTTTTTTTTTTTAAAAGGGACCTCTTTGCAAATAATAAAAATGAGCACCTTGGGGGAGAAAATCAAATATCTCCTTTTGGAGATTTAGGGCAGTTAATTACCAACAAAACTACATTCCAGCACCAATTAAACAATGTTTTAGCTCTTAATAAATTAACTTAGGTCAACTCCTTGCAGAGGTTCTAATTAATGCATCTTTGTATCGTCACAAATTAAAAAACCTATAGTTTATGAAGAAATATTTCAAAAAAAAAGGAAAAAGAAAATGAAGGTTGTAGCTTTTTGAGGCACCATGGCGATGGAGAAAGAGAAAGGTGTGTATTAATTATTTGGTTTCTTTAGGGGATTAAAATATGCACAATGCTTTGAAGTATTCCACTTTCCCCTCAATTATGTTATATATCTAAAGAAAGAAATCATTCGAGATGGGAATATAATATAAAAATAAATAAAAAATGGAAGGGCTTCCTTCATTTGCTGAATGAGGAAAACCACCTACCATGGAAAGCATCCCTATTATTTATTTTATAGAGGTGCAGTCAGAGAAGACACTCGTAGAGTATTATCATTTGGGCAAACAAGGGAACAAATTAACTTGAAGAAATCATGTCTTGGCATTCGGCACTTATATTTGCGAGCAACTTCCTCTGGGCTGGCTAATTTACCCCTTTCAAAATCGGTGCAGGCGAATCCACCGAACCTCCTCTTTCTGCCCATCATCTCCGGTATCAAAATAGTATTTTTTTATTTTAAATTCTAATAAATAATTTAACTGATCAGGTTTTAAATTTATTTTTTAATAATTATGAGTTTGAGTCCTCTCATGATTGCTGGAGGCTTACATGTTCGTTAACTTCAAGACTCGTGAGGTTAGTTGAGATACACGTAAACTCACCCAGACACCCATGTTAATAAAAACAAATCATTTTAATGAGATAATTTACACTTCATCACTCTCTAGCATGGCCAAAAACATCACATATTAGAAGGGATTGTCGCTGCTGAAATGCCAATAAAAGAATATGACACCGTTGGCTTTGGGACTCTAAAGGCATGGATGATAGGTTAGCATAGGTAAAGGAGAGGAACACAAGTCAAAATATCAACATGTAATGTTCTGTCTGTTCCCATCTGCGATCCAAGTGTTTTTTTTTTTTTTTTAACTGCGGATGAAACTTGAAAGATAACTTCCATAGTACAGACAACCTTGTATTATTAGTTTCAATAACAGGATCGTGTTTCATACCATGTTATAAAGTATGTCGCGTTTAGATGTAAGATTCAATTTCAAAAAATAAAATAAAATAAGAATTCTGTATCTAAAACATTTTACTGTATCACGACGGGATGCTGTCAGTCGTAAATGATGGCATAATACCCTGTCTTTTACTCGCACAAGCAAGAATAAATAAATAAGAACCATCTAGGTGGTAACCCAGTGGTAAGAGCTTGGGACTAAGAGGTTTGTTCCCTCTTAGATCTCAGGTTCGAACCCTGTGGTTGCTCATATGATGGCCACTAGAGGCTTACATGGTCGTTAATTTCAGGGCCCGTGGGATTAGTCGAGGTGCGCGCAAGCTGGCCCGGACACCCACGATAATTTAAAAAAAAAATAAATAAATAAGAAGGGAAGGTGGTTGAGAGGGTAGAAAAAGAAGATGGCATGCACCCGCTTTACATAGCGTATCTTCCCCCACAGGACTATTTACTTGTTTTTTTTCTCTTCTTTTTATTTCCTCCCTCTCTCCCTCTCTCTCTCTCCAGCAAAAACAACTCCTCCTCGAATCTCCTTTCACTGCACAGCTTTGGGGTCCTGAAAACTAAAGGAGGACCCATACATCCTCACTCACCATATTAAAAACTGACCTATAGTCCTACACTGCACAGATAGAGAGAAAGAGAGAGAGAGAGAGAGAGAGAGAGAGAGAATAATTATAATAATAATATCTCTCTATCTATTTTTTAGACATATATAGAGAAGAGAAGAGCAGAGCAGAGAAGAAGAGAAGAGCATGTCTATTTATCCATGGATTCGCTTGTTGTGGTAGAATTTCCAAGTGCCCTTTTCTTGGGTATCTTTGCTTCCCTTCCCGTTCACTCTCTCTCCCTATCACATAACAAATACACAGTTTTTTTTTTCTTTCTTTTATATGGGTTTGTTTTATTTTTATTTGTTATATATACAAAGTTTCCGTTTTTCGTTTTCTGTGTTTAGCTAGCTAGTGTTGTTTTATGTGATGGTGTGTTAGGGATTTTCTCTCTTTTGCAGGTTTGGGTTACGTTGGTAATGTGATGTGCTAAGTGGGTTTTTGTTCTTTGATAATTCTACAATGGATTTGCCTTTTCAGGGTAAGTTTTATTGTGTTTTGATTTAATTGTGTTGGATTTCATTCTTTTTTGAGGTTTTGGTTTGGATTTGGGAAGATTTGTGATGTGAGCCATTAAATGTTTCTCTTGTCTGTTGTTTTTCATGGGCTAAAGTCAGAATCTAGCTATGGATTTGTAATCTGCATGGTAATTAATTTGAAAAAAAAAGGTACCTTTTGTTTTAAGATTTGGGTGTCGATTAGTGTTTCTTTTCTTGGGTTTTTTATATGTGACGACAAAATTACAGCTTTATGGACGCTGGTTAAGAGTAGTGGTTGAACTTGTGATCACCAGTCTTTTTACTGATATTCAGTTTTATGTTTATGAAAATAGACTTTGGTGGGTGAGTTTTCAAGGCTGGTAAACTGCATTTTTGTTTGATTCTATAATGAAAGTGGTTTCTTTCTCTGCATTATGTAGAATCTGTATGCATTTATATTGAAGAAGCAAGTTTATATATTATATAATGGATTGTTATCTTTCGGGCACGCCACTGTTTGAAGTAACACTTCCAATGACTTTTGTGAAAAGCCCAGAGGCAGAGACATTTCAAATCAAGTTTTGTGTGATTCTATAATTCACGCGTGTATGATTGGTGATTTTAATTAATTATATCAGAGCATTCTTTGTGAAAGTCTTTGATTATTTGATGTAGTTGGAATGTCTCTTCTAATTTCAGTCAACTATCTTGTTGTATGTTTTGATGTAGCTTATTGAAAAATGGTAACAAGTTGTTTAATAGTATCGAGAGAAAGGAAAAGAAATTTAGATCAAGCTTTTCAAATGAGTCTCCCAACTGGTTGTTAATGGAAACATGCTGACTCCAAGCTGGTTACATGTGGTTGGTTAAGCAGTCTTTCATATAAGATCATCATTTTCTCTGCTTTCTTCTGTTTTGACATATAAAGCAAATTGGTCTAAGTCATTCTAATTTACTGCAAATTTAAGATTTACATTAGTTTATAATGCAAAGCATGCTTTAATGTGTTTTTACATGCAGTTTGACATTCTACCTTTGCTCCGTTTTTTTTATAACAAATATAGCATCGTGTCTCCTTATTCTTTGATTCTTCTTTTAACTAATCTAAAGTCTGTTCTGAGACATATTTTCTTTCTATCTTTGTATTTTTTTCCCATGCGACACAGGAGGTGCTCTTGATCCGTCAAAATGCAGTAAGTTAAGTATGAATGAAAAGAGAGAACTTGTCTATCAATTATCAAAGTGGCCAGGTGCATCTGAAAGACTACAGTCATGGAGCCGTCAGGAGATTCTGCAGATCCTATGTGCAGAGATGGGAAAAGAAAGAAAATATACAGGCTTGACAAAGTTGAAAATCATAGAGCACCTTTTAAAACTTGTATCTGAAAAAAAAATCTGGGGAATGTGAGGCCTCACCTGATCTCGAGACCAAAATATCTGCTGCATCCATTCAGGGAGCTTCCAAAAGGCAGAGGAAAACTGATAACCCCTCTCGGGTACCTGTTTCATTGAGCTGTGTTGCAACCAACAATGGGATCAGTGATCAAGGCAATACTGTATACTGCAAAAACTCGGCATGTAGAGCTACCTTAAGACCAGCTGACACATTTTGCAAGAGGTGTTCATGTTGTATCTGTCGTAAGTACGATGACAACAAAGATCCCAGCCTGTGGTTAATTTGCAGCTCAGAGCCTCCTTTTCAAGGTGTTGCCTGTAGCATGTCATGCCATCTTGATTGTGCCTTAAAACAGGAAAGTTCTGGAATAGGGAAAAATGGACGTCATGGTAGACTTGATGGGAGCTTTCGCTGTTTTTCTTGTGGGAAAGTTAACGATTTGCTAGGGTATTTATTCCCTTTCTTTTTTTTTTTGGCATTTTACTTCTGTTTTTTTTTTTTTCCCTCGCTGTCTGGCATGTTTACATTTGGTGGGTATGTTTCTCTTTTGAGACAGTTCATACTGGTGTTTGGTAATTCTTGGAGTACTTTCAGCCCTATGTACTGTTTTCTCCCCTTCTTCATCAATGGAATTCTGATTTTTAAACAGTTTGTGGGTATCATGACACATTTGGTAGCAAATTAAGTTGCTGTTTTTCCTTCCCTCCTGCGGAATCATAGCTCTTTCATATATTCCACATCCATTATCAGAGCTATAGAGTAAAACTATAGTTTCCACATCATGTTTAACAGACTAATTCCATAGTGTGAGACAATTTACTTTTTAGTTATTGGATTTGTTAAATTGGTTATCTTTCTTAATACCACCTGCTCTATCCAGCATGAACATCCACAATAGTTCTGACAATTGTACATGGGCTATGGATAACACATTCTTCATGCAACCTGAGAATTATGTCTGCCATAAATTTAGTGCAAGTAGGTTCGACCAGATGTACTGCTAGTCTTGGAAAATCACAGTATAGAACAATTCCTGATATGTCATGTCCTTTGCAATATCTGATTTTGAATGGCACATGATATTGACACAAACATAAATTTTGAATTTGAAAGATTAAGTTTTGATTAATTGTGTTGGTCTCTTGAATTTATTCAGATGCTGGAGAAAACAATTGATGATGGCTAAAGATACCAGGAGGGTAGACATTCTGTGCTATCGTGTATCCTTAAGCCAGAAACTTCTGAATGGGACTGAAAAGTATCAGAAGCTTCTTGAGATTGTTGGTGAAGCTGCAACGAAACTTGAGGCTGAAGTGGGTCCTTTAATTGGTTTACCTGTAAAGATGGGTAGAGGTATTGTTAACAGGCTTTCTTCAGGATCAGAGGTTCAGAAACTCTGCACTTTTGCTTTGGAGTCACTGGACAAAATGCTTTCAAACACCATTTCACATCCATTGCCTGATCCGAAGATGCAAGGTAACCATTGGTTTTTGTGTTTTCTTGTTGTGACATAAAGGATTTCACCGAGAAAGAGCAAAATTAGTTCGACTGGAGAATTAAGCAACCATCTCTAAAACACAATGCATTAGAGAACAGTGCCAAGGAGCACATGTCATCGAACACATAAAAAAACAAGCACATTCCAAAAACTTTGCATGTGTTACATGAAGCATAATATATTTACTTGCTGCAAAAAGTTAGATTTTTATCCAAGGACTGGTAATTCCAGAATGCATCATGGAAACATGGGCACTTTTGATCATGGAAAGTTAGGTCGTTGCTGTTGGAAATATTTTCTGTTGTCCAAAATGCTGGTTTTTCGAGGTATTGACTCTTAGGGAAGCATTAATAACCTTTAGGTGTTCTCATGTCTCTACAGATTCAAACATGATTGCTCCAATCACAGTTAACTTTGAAGATGTACATTTGACTTCCCTTGCCTTGGTTTTGGGTTATGAAGATTCTTCAGCTGATGATATTGTTGGTTATACTTTGTGGCATCGTAAAGGTCATGATCTGGATTATCCAGCAGAACCTACTTGCAGACTGTTCTTGCCAAATACAAGATATGTTGTCGCAGGTCTATCTCCAGCCACAGAGTATCATTTTAAAGTTGTCCCGTTCAATGGTGTAAGAGAATTGGGTACGTGTGAAGTTCAGTGCTCAACCGGAATGACTCAGGAAGAAGTCCTAAACTATTCAATAGTAGAAAGAAGTCAAAGCCCAAATACCAATTGTAGCAGCCTCTCTAATCCGTCTTCTGTGGAGGATGAAACAAATAACAATCCACCATGCAATGATCAGATTGTCAATCGAGCAGACAATTATCGTACTTGTTTGAAGGACAGTGATAAAATTGTTTCTGCCAACAAGTCCAATGGTGCTTTAAATTTCTCTGGCACCCTTGCAGATGCAATTCCCTTGCTAGATGAGGAACATGCCACACAGGTGGTAAGCTCCAAGCTCAATTCTGATATGCAAATGCTTGATAAGAAGCGCTTGACAGAGGGTCAAATCATTGAGTTAATTACCGATAATGGGGCAGATGCCCCTGTCCAGACTGCCATGGAATGCATGCCATTTGTGAGCAACTCTGAAGCTAGCTTGCCCATTACTCCCTGCAAACTGGAAATGCACAAGGATGGGCAAGGAAGAAATGGAAGATTTAAATCCAGTGACAAAGACATAGTAAATGGGTCTGGAAAAGGGGAGGAGCCCCAAGATGGCAGCACTTCAAAGAAGAGAAGTGGGGAAAGGCGAGATGAGGAGTGCATGGCAAATGGTAATTCAGATAGGGACTTTGAGTATTACGTGAAGATAATCAGATGGTTAGAGTGTGAGGGACATATCGAGAAGAATTTCCGGCAGAAATTCTTGACTTGGTATGGCTTGAGGGCAACAGAGCAAGAGGTAAGGGTTGTGAAGACATTCGTTGATACCTTCATTGAAGATCCTGCTTCTCTAGCAGAACAAATCGTGGACACCTTTTCGGAATGTATTTCCAGCAGGAGATCATCAGTTGTGCCATCTGGGTTCTGCATGAAGCTCTGGCATTGACAAATCCTATTATGGTTACTTTGACTAAGATCAAATTAAATAGCCCTTGTGCACAAACCCGCCAAGGGACTGTGTGGCAGTAATTCTTTAATTAGATCCCATTAAAATTCATCATTCAGACTATCATCATTCACATGTATTATCAGTATTTGTCATTCTTATGTTGCAAGAATGTCAGGATTCATTAACTTTTATAATACAGCATCCATCTCATTCAATAGAACAGTTCTATAAGCAGACATATTGATAAAGAGCATGGCAATGGAACCAGATGGGGCTATATGGTGCTCATTGCAAACATGGAGTGTATTGGTTCATTTAGGAGGCTTTAGATCCAACTATGTCCTCAACATAGTTCAAAAACTTGTTCTGAATGATATGGCCTGTTATAAGTCCCCTACAGGCATATATGACTTGATTGTCGTTCTGCTGGTGTTGGGTGATGCATTATTGTGTAAAGATTGATATGGTTCCTTACATGCTGAGGCCTGAGCTTAATAATGAATAGCAAGCTAAACCATCCAGTTTCACCTGTAACTTTTGGATCTTAAAACAAGACCATAGGGTTGCAGAGTAAGCTGACAGTCTCTTATTATTGGATGGTCTGTGCTGTTTTGATGGTTTACTGTGCAGCACCATTGGTGTCCTTTTTGCCTGAATTTTATAAGCAGTAATGACATGAAACAAGACTCTCTTTTTCTTGGCATACAGGAAACTCTTGTGATACCCATTGGTGTCTCACTACTTGCCATATTGAATATTCAGACCCGTAGGGTTACACTGATGTCCTCAAGTGGGGTTGCAGAAACTCAGTGGAACCATTAGCTAGTGGGTCCCAAACTATTTCCTGATGCCACGTGTGTATCTACCACCACAAGAAGGTAAAAGGAACCCAATGGTGATATACCATCTCAGATTATATAACAGTGAGCGAAGAATATTTAATAGGATATGAATATTATTAAATTTAATTTAAAATTTATTTAAATTTAATTTGAAATATATTTTTATATTATATAAATATATTTGTAAAATATTTATATTTTTTAATAAGTTATGATATATTCATACTTTAATATGGATATAAAACACATATTCAAATAATATTTATCATTATATATATATATATATTAACTATTTTAATTTTTATGGATCAATAAATAATAATAGATAGTAAATACCCAAAATTCGATGAATTGTTTATAAATATTGAATTTTTTATTCTATAAATAATTGATAAAAAAATATTAAGAAATCCAACCGGTGTACCATTGTAATCCCTGATACCAAAGCTATAGAGCTTAACAAAACTCCCCTTCACCTTGTAACCATTGTCTCTTCCCTGGGACACCGTCTTAACAAACCACACACCACTCCACAAACATCCAAGCAAACTCCTTTTGTTCTTTTATTAAACCTTCACAAAAATATAGCACTATTGACCGATTGTCCTACTACCACAACAGCCTCGCTGTGCGGTTACTCTCTCTCTCTCTCAATCATTTCAAAGTAAAAAGTTTATTTATTATGATTGGAAATGTGATTGTAATTATTTTTTAAAATATTTTTTATTTAAAAAGTATAATAAAATAATATTTTTTAAAAAATATTATATATGAAAATGATCTAAAAATATAAAAAAAATATTAATTTAAAGCAAAGAAACAAATAAAAAAAATTTAAATTTTTTTAAAAACACTTTTAAAATACAAAAATAAATAAAAAAAACTTGTTGTATGAAGATAATATGATTGAACATTAATGTCATCAAAGACTGCTTAATTAAATCTCTTGTGTTATTTGTTTCCTACTTACATGCAATACTTGTTAACCAAATAGAAATGGAATCCAATCAACAACAAGAAATTTGAGGCTCTGTCTTACCTGACTCTTTCTGATGATTCAATTGCAAAGGAGATTGATTACATGATGAAGAAAGGATGGATCCCTTGCCTTGAATTTGATGATGTAAGATAAAGTATAGATTCCATCTACATGCATGATAGACAGCCAAAGATTAAGTTTTTCTTCTCAACTTATATTTAATTTGTGTACTAGTAGGGGAGACAGTCTTTGATCTAGCCTCTTTATTTAGCTAATTTAACTTTGTTCAATGTTATTAGGCGGGGAGCATTCATCGGGAGCACAGCAGGATACTACGATGGAAGGTGCTGGACATTGTGGAAGTCTCCTGATCTCAAGTCCTCCATGAAATCGATGAGTGCAAAAAGGCATATCCAAATGCTTGCATCCGTTGCCTGGCATTTGAAAAACAAGCACCAGGTTCAGTGCATGGCTTTTTGTCATTCAAAAACCTAGCATCTAAAGCAATAGTTGTGTCAGAGTCATCAAAAATTTTCTATTGTTTCTCACTCTTGAGCATTCATACCATTTTCATGATGCTCCAGTACTCCGATTTCACATACCATGTATTTGATAAGCCCCGACTAGCCTAGCTGTGAGATCTTGAATTAAGATTTTGCTCGCTTGGTGTTTGAGCTAGAAATGGTAAAAATATTGGGTACTGGATCGAATTGAACGAGGGAGTGGGATGGGTAATGTACATGATGATTTGGGAACTCGCCTACCTGATTGGCAAAGGAGTGTCGTCCTTTGTAGTTGGGGGTGATTAGCAGACCATCCCTTCAGTTGTCATAAGATATAAACCTGATATCGTCAAACAGTGGATCGATCCTCTTTCTTCTGTACTGTATCTTTGGTTGCCAGATTTCGTCAAACAGTGGATCGATCTTCTTTCCTCTGTGCTCTTTAGTTGCCATATTACAGGAGATCTTCCCTGCAGTAGGGTGATCTTAAAGCCAAGAACCAAGTGCAGTTTTGAGTCTTTAGATGTACTGAACCGAAATTCAGCACATTTGAGAGGTAGAGAGAGCACTCATTGTGTTTGTTTTTGCTCAATTGCAAATGAGACATCAGTCTCTCATTGTTGCAGAATAACAAACCTGACAATTCTGGGTATACGTGACTCGACAAAACACAACACGATCTAATATCAGCGCAGGAGCACATGGGAACACGAACTAAAGATTGAGACTAATCTTGCTTAACTGCCCATCTGGACACAAATTGATTCAAAGACTGTCAGAATAATTATTCAGTGGTCGTAAATACCATTATGGAAGAATGCAGTCATCAATTCGTATGAGCATCTATAACACAAAAATAAGTCTAGGCGCCAAACCCTCACCAGTGCGGCACTTGGGGCCTTGGCTTCAAAACCAATCTTCATGCTCACAAAATACTACTCATTCCCTAGCCAAGAAAATGACAAAAAATGGTAAAATGATTAGAAAAGAAATATCCACATGATATCCATCACTAATGTACTCCATTCATTAGAGTGCTGGCCTGCAATTTCTCTCACTAGAAAACCATCCCACAAACAAAAAGAATTAGCTGCCTCAACAAGTCACTATGGTCCTCAAGGCATTGCGCACTGTCACAAGCAATGGCAGTTGGAACAATAATCTGAGGTCAACAGACTCAAATGACAGGATCATTTCATTAATTTGCAAATACGTCTCCACATTAGGTGATCAATCACAAAGGCCATGTCTAAATCAAGCCATTCTGAGTACTATTGAATTTGAAACCAATAATTAATATATCAGATACAAATATCCATACAAAAATCTCATTTCATGGTAAAGCAGAAAACTCGAGTCTTACAAGGTTTTTCATCAAGGTCCTACTGGAGGAATCCAAGCATGATAACAGCACCAATGAGTCACCTCGTGCTAAAAGGCACTTCGCATCTGTAAAAACAAAGAAACAGCGATCAGGAAAAAGTACAGCAAAAAAAGAGTTGCCTGTTCGTTCTTAAACATTTTTTTCTCGACACATGCATGCCAAAGATGCAATCATGGTCACAAAGTTTAGGAATACCAAAACACAAACAAACAAAGAAGAAGAAAAAAACGTGGGAAAGTGCTTTATGATTGAAAAAAGCATTGATAAATAGATAAATTAACATGCATTCATGACAACAGGCCTCGGCATACATTAATAACACCTCATTCACATCAATGGAGAGACAAACACTCATTGATAGGCATAATCAAAAATAAACATTCAGATACAGTTATGCAACAAGAGAAAACAAGACCTTGGATCAGTAAACGAGAAAAATGGCTCAATTTGAAAGGACCAGGTGCAGTTGGGCTGAGACAGATATGAGCCAAGGCCAAGGAGAAACCACGATTGCTCGAGCTTGCAGCAGGTATTGCACTGGAAAATAGAGCAGTTGGTATTCAGATAAAATACTCACGTGGCTGTCTTCTATGATGATAAGTTACAGATTAAAAACCACCATACATTTCATCCACACCGTCAGCACTTAAAATCTAACCGCCAAGTACACAATACAAACATGACTCTTGTCTACAAAGTATGACAATTGCAGGTCACTTTTTTTCATTCCAGCATATTTCATCAAAATGGAACTTAATGTCTTACGGATAAGAAACATCCAACCAAAAATATTATATTGATGCTATGCTCTAAGAGAAGAGAAAGCTCTCCTCTTATTTTCACTTTGTTTTCAGAGAGAGAAGAGGAAGTTTAATAATTGAGGCAGAACCTATTCACAAACTATATACACCCACAACAAAATTTCATTCTATATTCTGAAAATTGTTTCATTATTATCTGCTACAATAAATTGAACTTCAATCTAGATTTCTCCTTTTGAAATTCCATTTATTTACCAGTGCATGAAGCAATTTGAATTTGAATCAATCTTTCTTAATCAAGTCTACCTCAAACAAATCAATAACAAATTGCACTCAATCAAGGCCAGTTTTAGGTTTTGTTTTCTTATCTGATATTGGGCTTTGAAGTTGTACACAGCCATTGCACCAAAGCTTTAGTAGAAAGAAACAAGATGTACACCACCCATCATTAAGACGTTCCTCTTAAGATATTCAAATATCTCAATGCAACCTTAATAAACAAGTAAAAACAGTCATTCCAAGAACCTGAGGAAGAATAACAGGCACAAGCACTCAAGCAGTTCACATTACCGAGAAACTCTCCGCTATCTTCACATTATCATGGTCCAATTTTCATATTCCTAACCATGTAGAAAAAACTTAAATGCAGAACATCCATCCTAGCAAACCAACAAATCCAAACTTATTTTATGGTCATCAAATTCAAGACTAACTTTAATACGTGTATTTAATACTTGTATGCATGGCGGTATGTGTTAAGGAAACAAATATGTAATTATGTGTTGTAAAATATTTCTTTTCCTATTGCAGTATAGATTTCTAGAATAGCTTAGCACAATTATAGGAAACAACTCTTGTATAAAGTTATGTTCTTTGATTCAATGAATTCATTCAGGCAAATATTCTTTTTCCCTTTTCTCACATGGTATCAGACACATACCCTAGCTCTCTGTTTTTTTGTCGTCTCAATTCTCTTTTGCTTTGCCGCTACTCATCATCATGGAGAGTGAGCAATCTTCAAAAGAAGGTAGGAACAATGCCTTCGATCCCTTTTTCCTCTACCATTTTGACCATCCAAGATTGGTACTTGTTTCCAAGCCTCTCAACGGCGATAATTATTCAACTTGGTGCCGATCCATGACCATCTCTTTAAATGCCAAATATAAATTGGGTTTTATAGATGGTACAATAGCAATGCCGTCTTCCAAGAGCCAACCAGATGTTCATGCTTCATGGAGAAAGTGCAACGATATGATTCTGTCATGGATCTTAATTCAATCACACCGGATCTTGCAGATAGTGTGATCTATTCAACTACAACCCAGGAGGTTTGGGAAGACCTTCGGGATTGTTTTTCTCAGAGTAATACCCCTCGTATTTTTCAGATTGAGAGGGATATTGCTTGTCTTTCCCAAGCTCAGATGACTGTTGCAGCTTAGTATATGAAGCTGAAAGGATTATGGGATGAACTGGGTTCCTATAACGGAACCGTTTGTTCTTGTGGGGCAGATCATAAACGACGCCAGTTGATGCAATTTCTCATGGGTCTAAATGAATCCTACAAAGCAATCAAAGGGCAAATCTTATTCATGAATCCGTTACCTAATGTTCGCCAGGCTTACTCTTCCATCGTTCAAGAAGAAAAGCAGCGTAGCTTATGCGACATACGTGAGACAACTGAAACTGCAGCCTTGCGCGTTCAAAGAAATGAACCCACGGCCTTGGTCGTTCGACCAGACACACGGTTCTTCCCGCTCCAATTCCTCTAACCGCAAGCCATTGCACTGCTCATACTGTGATAATGATCATCATGTACGAGACACATGTTGGAAGTTGCATGGGTACCCACCAGGTCATCCAAAACATAAATCAACTCGATTCAATCGCAGAGGTAGTCGTTCTCAGTTTGAAAATTCCGCTCGGTCTTCGACCAATCATGTTAAGGAAAGACCAAGACCTACAGAAATTCAGTTTGTGATGAATGGACTCTCGATATACAATTTCAGCAGATATTATCTATTATGAACAATAAGGGGACGAATCAATCCTCTAATCCTAAGGCCAATGTTGTTGGTACTTCTTCAGGTTTGTCACAAACATCGTTGCGCCTCAATCGATTGGTCCTCAATAGTGGTGCAACTGATCATATTACCTCTTCTCCAAATTTGCTTATTAACAGTTGTCAGAACACTGTTTTACCGCCAGTTATTATGCCAAGTGGAGAACAGGCCCCAATAACATCTATTGGAACTTTACCTTTGAACTCTGTTATTTCTCTTAAAAATGTGCTTGGTGTGCCATCTTTTAAGGTGGATTTGATGTTTGTGAGTAAAGTTACAAAAGGTCTTAATTGTTCCGTAACTTTTTTTCCTTATTGGTGTATTTTACAAGACTTGACGACGATTGGTTTGGGTAAACAACGAGGCGGACTTTATTACCTAACTGCATTGGCATCAACCACACCGAGACCTACAATCAAATCCTCTACTGTTATTGCTACCCGACCATCTTGTTCTCATGTCGTCTCCTCCACCGACTTATGGCATCGCCGATTAGGGCATCTATCTTCCTCTAGATTAGATTTTATGGCAAAAAATTTACTCCATTTCCCTTTCAAATTCAAAAATGCTTGTGAAGTTTATGCACTTTCCAAGCAATGTCGACTTCTCTTTTCTACTAGTTCACTTTCATTTGTTAGATCTTTTGAGTTAATACATTGTGATATTTGGGGCCCCTACAAAATTCCTTCTCTTTCTGGTGCAAAGTATTTTTTGACAGTTGTGGATGATTATTCTCGATTCACAAGGGTATTCTTTATGCAGCACAAAAATGAAACACAACATTTACTTACAAATTTTTTCTCTTTTGTCAAAACCCAATTTAATACTTCCATCGCCAAAATTCGAGTCGATAATGGGGGGGAATTCTTTTCTATGCGTGATTTTTTTCGACAAAATGGCACCATTTATCAACACTCCGCGTTTATACGCCGCAACAAAATGGGGTTGTCGAATGCAAACATCGTCATATCCTTGAGTCGGCCCGTGCCCTTCGTTTTCAAGCCCATCTTCCTTTGCGTTTTTGGGCAGAATGTGTTCTTACCGCTGTCCATTTGATTAATCGTTTGCCTACAACACTTCTTTCCAGTAAACTCCTTTTGAACGACTTTATGGCCGGGTGTCCCTCTTATTCCCATCTTAAGGTTTTTGGTTGTCTTGCATATGCTACTTGTTGTGTATGTCTCTCATAAATTCGCTCCTAGAGCCACACGTTGTGTTTTCCTTGGTTACCCGGTCGGCCAAAAGCTTACAAACTCTATGACCTTACCACTCATAAAATTTTCACTAGCCGTGATATTGTTTTTCATGAACATATTTTTCCTTTTGAGTCCCCTCCATCCATTCCTCCACCTACTGTACCTGTCCTCCCTCATTTTATTTCTGACCCTCCTCTTTCCGACACATTCCCCACCATCTCCACCACACCATTAGAATATGTCCATTCTGTCACCCCTTTCGACCTGACCTTGCCAGATTCGCCTTCTGCATCTCTGCCTCCAGCCACTTCCACCTTTGCTCCACCCGATCCTGCCAGCCTCGTTCAACCCCCTTCTTCCATCACTCCAGTGAAGCCCTTACGTCGTTCTCAACGACATCATAGTCCTCCTCGTGCTTTACGTGATTATGTCTGCAACAACGTGACATCTCCCAAACCATCGCCATCTTCATCGTCTGGTTCCACCATAAGTATGTGGTATCCTCTTTGTAACTTTATCTCTTACCATCGTTACTCACCACAACATCATTCTTTTGTTGCTACAATCAATCAAGATGTTGAGCCCCGCTCATATACAGAAGCCGCTTCCCATTCACAATGACAAGCCGCGATGCAATCTGAATTGGCAGCTTTAGCAACCAACCACACTTGGTCTCTCACTCCTCTCCCTCCTGGAAAACAACCGATTGGATGTCGCTGGGTTTATAAAATCAAACGTCGCTCGGATGACACCATAGAGCGTTATAAAGCTCGCTTGGTGGCCAAGGGTTATACACAGCTGGAAGGTATCGATTATCATGACACTTTTTCTCCCACTGCTAAAATGCTTACTGTCCGTTGTTTATTAGCTCTTGCACCGCCAGATTGGTCCCTTCACCCATTTCGATGTAAACAACGCTTTCCTTCATGGTGATCTCCATGAAGAAATTTATGTGTCTCGCCTCCTGGTTTTCAGCGACAGGGGGAGAACTTGGTATGTCACCTCAACAAGTTGTTGTATGGTTTAAAGCAAGCTTCCCGTCAATCGTTTGCCAAATTCTCTATAGTTATTCAAGATGCCGGATATGTTCAGTCCAAAGCAGACTACTCGTTGTTCACATGTCGAAATGGCAAGTCCTTTACTGCTTTGTTGATATATGTTGATGATATTCTTATTACAGGTAATGATCTCAAGGCTATATCAACTCGAAGCAATTTTTGCATAGTCGTTTCCGAATTAAAGATTTGGGTGCTTTGAAATATTTTCTGGGCATTGAGGTCTCTCGGTCAAAGAGAGGTATTTCTATCTCACGAAATAAAATACACTTTGGAAATTCTGAAGGATGGTGGAATTTTAGGTGCTAAACCTGTGAACTTTCCCATGGAGCAAAACACAAAACTCTCAGATGTAGGCGAATTGCTCAGAGATCCATCCCAGTATAGGCGACTTGTGGGACGCCTAATTTATTTGACTATTACTCGGCCGGATATCATGTATTCTGTACATGTATTAAGTCGATTCATGCATGCACCACGTAGACCACATATGGAAGAAGCCTTGCGTGTGTTGCGTTATTTGAAAAATGCTCCAGGACAGAGTTTGTTTTTCCCTTCTCAAAATGATTTATCTTTGCGAGCCTTTTGTGATTCGGACTGGGCTGGTTGTCCAATGACTCGTAGATCAACTACGAGCTATTGTGTTTTTTTGGGATCTTCACTTATTTTTTGGCGAACAAAAAGGCAGAAAACACTGTCACTCTCTTCAGTAGAAGCCGAATATAGGGCCATGGCCGGTACATGCTGTGAGTTATCTTGGTTATGTTCATTGTTGAAAAATTTACGAATATTGCATCCGAAACCAGCATTGCTACATTGTGATAATAAAGCAGCCTTACATATAGTATCCAATCCTGTTTTCCATGAAAGAACCAGACACATAGAAATGGATTGCCACTTTATTCGAGACAAAATACAAGATGGTTCGATTGTGACCAAATTTGTTACTTCAGCAAATCAACTTGCGGATGTATTCACTAAACCATTGGGAAAGGAAAATTTCTCTACCATGATTCGCAAGTTGGGAGTTCTCGATATTCACTCTCCAACTTGAGGGGGAGTGTTAAGGAAACAAATATGTAATTATGTGCTGTAAAATATTTCTTTTCCTATTGCAATATAGATTTCCTATTGCAGTATAGATTTCCAGAATAGCTTAGCACAATTATAGAAACAACTCTTGTATAAAGTTACGTTCTCGATTCAATGAATTCATTCAGGCAAATATTCTTTTTCCCTTTTCTCATAGTATGTTCTCATCTCCCAGACCAACATCAAACAATACGTGTATTTAATACTTCAAGTTTCATAAATTAAGAACATCGAAGGAAGGAATTACTACATTATCCAATCCAGGTTAAAAAAAAAAAGAAGACGCAAGTAACCAGCACAAAATCCCTCCTACATGACCTCCAAAACAAAGACAAAAAAGCGGAATGATGTGTATCAATTACACAAAGAGAATTTGTAGAGGAGAAAGAAAGAGATTTAAGAGGAAAGGTTTATTTTCATTCATAACATCCCCTTCTCAATCTCAATTGCATACCATTAACTTTTATAAGCTTTAGGTTCGAGAGAGTTAAGAGTAAATAACAAGTGAATAATAACATCCACTACTTCAACGTAAAAATAGGAATATGCTCCACTGTGATCATGGAATTGCTTCACTTCACACGTGGTTATGAGCACTTATGAATTCCCAACTTATCAGGAAACAATTTAAAACAACAAAACTAATAACCGTAAATAATCACCATAACCCACGACAAGGTCTTGGTTTCCTTTCCCCCACGTAGCATGTATGGTATGATTCTAGCCATATCATTCCTTCCCACTTGGATAATCCTTGTCCGCAAGGATAAACTCGGGATATAAACGCGAAAAGCGCCATTGATTCTCCTAGGTAGCATCTTCAACTCGAGCGTTCAACCACTTAACTAGGATCTTTGTTCTCGAGTAATACCGACCCTTTTGAATGATATGTTTGTCAAGTATGACCTCTGGTTGAAGAAGCAATGTAGAAGCTTTCGAAACAGGAGGAAGAATTACAGAGGCTGGAGGTGTAGTTCCCACATGTCGCTTTAAAAGGCTAACGTGGAACACGTCATGGATCAAAGAACTAATAGACAATTCCAACCGATAGGCAACTAGACTAATCCTAGCTAACATTCAATATGGAAAAAAATAACGAGGGGATAACTTGAGAGAATGTCGAAAAACGATTGAATTTTGACGGTATGGTTGAAGTTTTAACTAAACGTAATCCCCGACATTAAATACCACTTCCCTACGATTTTGATTCGCCTGAATTTTCATCCTATCCCTAGCAACATTCAAATTGATGCGCAGATCCTGCAACAGCTAAGTTCTACTATGAAGGAGGTCATCGACAACTTGGACTCTAGTGGTTCCCTGAACATAACAGAGCAAAGATGGAGGAGGCACACCATAAACGGCCTCGAATGGGGATATTTTGGTGGCAGTATGCATTGAAGTGTTGTAACTGTACTCGACCCAAGATAACCATTCCATCCATTTTTTGGGTTGTGTACTTGTAAAGCAACATAAATATTATTCTAATGTGCGATTAACAACCTCCGTCTGACCATCGATCTGCGGATGGTAACTGGAATTCATTGTCAAGCTGGTACCGTGCAATTAAAATAGAGTTTTCCAGAACGAACTCATGAATACCTTGTCCCTATCATTCACGATTGATCTCGGCATTTCATGAAGGCGAAAAATGTGATCAATGAAAGCTTTAGCAACTGAGGATGCTGTATATGGGTGTTTTAATGGAACAAAATGAGCGTATTTAGACAAACGATCCACCACCACCATGATGACAGTAAACCCTTGAAAAACCGGCAACCCTTCAACAAAATCCATAGAAATGTCAATCCATACCTATAGTGGAATTGGTAATGGCTGGAGTAGGCCAGCTGATTTTATGTTCTCATGCTTGCATCGTTGATAGATGTCACAGTTCTTGATATGCTCCTTAACGGAGGTACGCAGCCCCGACCAAATGAAGCTTCTCTTGAGACGACTGAGAGATTTGTGGTACCTAAAATATCCCCCAGTTGGAGATGCATGATGCTCTGCCAAAATGGCAGGAAGTAGAGAAGAGGAAGGGCTCAAGCACACATATCCCTTTTTGTACCAAACCCCATCACTTTTAAAATAAAGTTATTGAGCCTGAGCTGAAGTTGGGTTCTCGAACTGCAAATAGAAGGGGTCTTAGGACACCTTTTGTTGGAGAATAGACCACCAATCAGCTACTGGCATGGAGATGGTTGAGTAAGCCCATTCGGCAACCTGTGACAGTGCATCGGCTCCTTGATTTTCCTTCCCTTTTTTGTATTGAATCGTGTAATCATATCCCATAATTTTTGGCAACTAACGTGCTTGAGTAAGAGTCGTAATTCTCTGCTCTAACAAATATTTTAAGCTTCATTGGTTGATTCTAACAATGAATGGTTTGCCCAAGAGATATATATGCCATTTATGGATAGCTTTCACGATGGCCAACATTTCTTTCTCATATGTTGACAAAGCAAGTGATGAACCTTTGAGGGCTTTACCATAAAAAGAAATCGGACGGTCTTCTTGTATTAGGATGGCACCGATTCCTACCCCACATGCATCGCTTTCGACAATGAAAGGTTGTGTGAAATCTGGTAGGCGTAACACAAGAGGAGACATCAGTGCTTGTTTGAGCTGATTGAAGGCCATGACTGCCTCAAGATTCCAATGGAATCCGTCTTTTGTCAAAAATTAGGTGAGTGGGGCTGCGATTCTGCCAAACCCATTGATGAACTTACGGTAAGTACACAACTAATCCCAAGAATCCTTTGACGCCCTTGGCCACTTGTTCACGGCCTTGGTCTTTGTTGGATTCACTTACATTCCCTTATATGAAATCAAGTGTCCCAAATAGTCTAACTGCATGAATCCAAAACGACATTTTGATTTTTTTACAAATAGGTGATTAGTTGACAGGATTTGTAGTATCATGTGGAGATGGAAAAGATGATCCATCCATGTGTGGCTACACACCAATATATCATTGAAAAACACCAGCATAAATTTCCATAAATGAGGCCTGAATAAGTCGTTCATAAGACCTTGTAAGGTGGCTGGGGCGTTGGTGAGGCTGAATGGCATTACAACGAATTCATAGTGCCCCTCATGTGTTCGAAATGCGGTTTTTGGTATATCCTCCTCTTTAACTTTGATTTGGTGGTATCCCGAACGCAAATCAAGTTTCGAAAAATACCTGGCGTCATGCAATTCATCTAATAGTTCGTCTATGACCAGAATATAAAACTTATCTTTTATTATGATATGATTAAGAGCTCTATAATCTATGTGAAAACGCCAACTCCCATCAGCCTTTTTGATAAAAGGCACCGGTGATGAAAATGGACTATAATTGGGTCGAATGAGGCCGGATTCTAAAAATTCTCTTACCATCTTCTCAATCTCACTTTTCTGATAATGTGGGTACATATAAGGTCAGACACTAATAGGGGATTGGTGCGGCTGTAGTGGTATGTGATGATCATGTGGTCGCTTTGGTGGTAGGCTTGTTGGTTCATTGAAAACTGGTTAGAACTTTGTGAGGAGCTGTGTAAGGTCATTTAGATGAGCTGTGAAGTTCTCATTTACTTTAACTGGTACAATCTGTAAAAAGAATCTCAAGCCTTTTAAATTTGCAAGCTTTTTGTCATGTAAGACTTTGTGTGGAGGTTGATATAATCCTTGAAATATTTTGGTGATTTCGTCTTAATGGAAACTCATTGTTAGTTTTTGGTAGTTCGTTTCAATAGGACCAAGGGTCTCTAACCATTGAACCCTTAGTACTGCCTAACAAGCGGCCACTGGAAGCACGTAAAAAACAGTTTGTATGGTGCACCCTTGAAAGATCATCCTAAGGCCCAAACATCGTCCGCTACACTCAATCTTCTCATGGTTAGCTACCATAACCTGAAATTTTTTGTCACGCGTCACTGGCAGCCCCAACCTTGACACCACAAATTGATTGAGAAAGTTGTGTGTGCTACCCCCATCAATCAAGACAGTAAATATCTTGGTTTTTTAATTTACCAATCACTCTGATGGTTTGGGGGTGATTAGTTCTTGAAATTGCATGGAAGGAGATTTTCAAAATTGGTTCCGTGTCTGGTAATTCTTCTACGGTATCGTCGACTTGTAATTCATTACCGGTGGGATTGTCCTAAATGAAGAGATGTGGGCGTTGACATCTATGTCCCAGAATGAATTTTTTCATCACAATAGAAGTATAAGCCTCTTGCTCGCCGATCCTTGGCCTCCTGGCTGGTAATTCTTTTAAAACCTCTTGGTGAAGTCTGGTTCGGTTTTGTGATGGGTGGTGGTCCTAAGAGGCCGACTGATGTACTGGGGTTGTGTTTCTGGTGCGCTGTTACTCCTGTTGTTCGAAAGGCTGAAGTGGATTTTCTTTACAGCTGGGTTCGCTCCTCTACCAATCTTGCAACTCTGATCGTATCCAGTAGTGTTCTTGGCTATTTAACTTTGACATCCAATCGGATCTCGTCACACAGCCCTGCAATAAAAAAACCGACCAAGTAGATTTCTGGTAAGTCATCAATGCGCTGGGATAGCTTCTCGAACTCGGTTTGATAAATGTTGACAGTGGTGGTTTGTTTAAAGCGAGTGAAGGCCTCTGAAGGATCTTCATAGTCTATTGGTCTGAAACGATGCAACACAACTTTGGTGAATTCTGACCAATTGAGATGTCCCCTGAATTTACTTAGCCAATGGTGCCATTGGAGGGCATCATCTTCCAAGTGAAAGGAAGCTAGCTGAACTCTTTATTGATGGTGGATATTCTTGAATTCAAAATACTGCTCAGCTTTATATATCCATCTGTTTGGGTCTACCCATTGAATCTTAGGAATGCAAGTTTAAGTTGTGTGTAGTTTCGGTCGGTAATTTGGTTGGAATGGGAGATGTCAGGTTGTGATAAATTTCGGATGATAAGTTGGGTGGATGGAAATAGGTCTGGTTGTGTTGAATTTCGGTGGTTTGATGTTTCAGCTTGAGAAATGAGTTTACATCTCGTTCAATGAAATTCTGGATGTTGACAAAATGAAGGGCCTGCAACTCAGCCACAACCATGTTTATTCTTTTGATCGATGCTATGGTTAATATGGGTGATGTTGTTGTTGGCTTGGTCGATTCAATACTTATGACAAGCCAAGGTCTCGCTCACCTCGCTTCAAAACTTCTTGTTTGTTTTAGCTTGTGTCTCCATGAGCCAAACTTGGCTCTGATACCAAGTTGATGTGTATCAATTACACAAAGAGAATTTGTAGAGGATAAAGAAAGAAATTTAAGAGGAAAGGTTTATTTTCATTCATAACATCCCCATCTCAATCGTATACCATCAACTTTTATAGGCTTTAGGTTCGAGAGAGTTACAAGTGAATAACAACATCCACTACTTCAACATAAAAATAGGATTATGCTCCACTATATGATCATGGAATTGCTCCACTTCACACGTGGTCATGAGCACTCATGAATTCCCAACTTATCAGGAAACAACTTAAAATAACAAAACTAATAACTGCAAATAACCACCGTAACCCACGACCAGGTCTTAGTTTCCTTTCCCCCACGTAGCATGTATGGCACGATTATAGCCATATCACGAAAAGTCAATAAAACTTAAACAAACAAAAAATTAGTCAAAGTCCCATACCTTGTGAAAAAAAAATCAGTGATTCCTCTCGAGGGGCAATGGTCGATTAAACCTTCCTCTACGATTCATATGCTACCTAGGCTGCCGTTTCATAACAGCTCTAACTCTACTAACATTCGCACCAAGCACCGGCTTCCCTTGAATTGAATCAAACCCTGTTGGAATCCCTAACCGCTTTATCATCTCGATCTCATCCTCATCCAACAAACCCCCACCCTCTCTCATTCCTGCATTATCATTATTATCACTCTCTTTCTTCTCTAATTTCTCTCTCGTTATCCCATCAACAAAATCTGAAACTGCCGCTCTTTGTTTTTCCCTTTCTCTATTGTCATCGCTCTCGTGTTGGTGTCGTTTTTGCAGCGGTGAGGGGATGGAGTCCTTTGTGCTGCAGGTTAAAACTATAAGCCTTAAGGTATAACAATAGAGGAAAGATGGAGGGGGAAGAATAGAAAGAAACAGAAAGATGTACACACTCAACATATGTTGAGAAGAGGACAAAAAGAGAGAGACGAGAGGAATAGGGAGCGAATCTTGCATTATTGTTATATTTCTTCTCAATTATGTTTCAATTATTAGGGAATTTAAAGACAAAGCCTTCTCTATTTTTATTATCAGTGTAGCACCACACACGTGGCTATTCTAACTTCACTCGTGCTTATTTAAACAAGACTGCACAATACACAATCGTAGTGTTATAATGGGTTTAAAACTGAACCTCACTTTCCCCTTTGTTTGTTTTCTACTTATTCGTTTCCAGCTGTGACAATGCCACCTCCATGACCTTAACCTTATCCTCAAGGTGAAATTTGAGGAACCTCAAGCAAAATTCCTCAGCATATTTCCAGGTCACTTCTGTCAAGGGTAAGTTTTTTCGTAAAACCAAGAACTAGGTTGTTGCAACATTTCCTCTTATAACCATTCTTCTATTGATAATTTGTTGTGGTTGTAGAAGGGACCTATCCGAAGGAGTGGGAAGATTAGAGTGGATATCATGATTTCCTATATGTTTCTTCAGTTAGGACATGTGAAAGATAGGATGAATTGCAACGGTGGTAGGTAATTGTAATTCATAAGTAACTGTCCCAATTTTCTTAATAACTGGGTAAGGGTCGTAGTATTTTGCTGATAATTTATGAGAAATTCATTTGTGAACTGATTGTTATTGATAAGGTTGTAGCTTCACATAGACTAATTCCCCTACAGAGAACATTATTTCGCTCCTTTTCCTATTTGCTTGTTGGGCCATTATGTTTTGAGATTGTAGTAGATTACTTCTAATTAACTTAAACATACCCTCTCTTTGAGTTAAGTATTGATCCATAGCCTCAACTGGCAAGTCTTTAGGTGTATAGGGAATGTGAATTAGAGGCACAACTCCATACAGTATCTCATAAGGTGTTTTCCTCATAAAAGTGTGGTAATTCGTGTTGTACCACCACTCGCATGAGCTTAACCACTTTTTCCATAGTGTTGATATAGTCCTTGTCATGCACTTTAGATATCCTTCTATACATTTGTTGACCACCTCAGTCTGGCCATTAAATTAGGGATGATAAGCAGTGGAATACTACAAGTTGACCCCCCCGTTTGCTTGAACAATTCCTTCCAAAATTGACAGAGAAAGATGTTGTCTCTGTTGCTCATAATTGTGGCTGGCATTCCGTATAGCTTATAAACATTCTCCATAAAAAATTTAGCCACTGTAATGGCAGAATAAGGATGGGAGAGGATTATGAGGTATGCATATTTGCTAAACCTATTTACCACCATAAAGATTACTTCCTTTCCCTTTGACTTAGGTAGCCTTTCAATAAAACCCATGTTGATTTCAACAAAAAAAAGTTGTGGGCATGGGTAAGGGTTGTAATATTCCAGGGGACTTTACATTTTCAGCTTTGTTTTGTTGATAAACTGAGCATTCTCGAACATATTGTCGTACTAGCTTCTGTAGCTTCTTCCAATAGAACACTTGCCCTAACCTTTTTGAGATAACAGTGGCTCCTCAATACCCACCCATTGCAGAGTCATGGTATAAACTGATGAGCTTATTCTGCAGGCTTGGAACTTGTCCCACTACCACTTTCCCTTTTCGAATAAGAGTGTCGTTAACCCATGAGTAGTTAGGATGTGAATTGGCATTCTGATTGAATGCCATGGTAATAGTGTTTGTCCATCTAAATGAGTCTTTCTTCAATAACTGAGTAAGGGGTCTACAAATTTCACCATATCCTTTCACAAACTTCTTATATTAACCAATCAATCCTAAAAAAACCCCTAAGTTGTTTGATGTTTGTAAGTATAGGCTAACTCAACATGACTTCAACCTTATGCGAGTCTATTGATACTCCCTCCTTAATGATCACATATCCTAGGTATTCCATTTGATTGTTACCAAAAACACACTTACTTTTCTTTGCAATTAGTTGATTAGCACATAATAGTTCAAACACCACTCTAAGATGATGTAAATATTCAGTCATGTCCTTGTTGTAAACTAGTATATCATCAAAGAAAACCAGAATGAATTTCCTCAAGTAATTCCTAGAAATGTCATTCATTAAACTCTGAAAAGTGGTAGGTGCGTTAGAGAGTCTAAAGGGCATGAAAAGGAATTTGTAATGACCATTGTGTGTTCTAAAGGTTGTTTTAAAGATATCTTTTGAAACGATTCGAATTTGATGGTAACCTACCCTTAAATCAATCTTAGAAAAGATAGTTACCCCTTATAGTTCTTCTAACAGTTCATTAATAATAGGAATAGGGTATTTATCTTTCATAGTCAATTTGTTGAGAGCTTTAAAATCTACACAAAACCTCAATGTCTGGTCTTTTTTTTTAACAAGCACAACTGGAGAAATAAAAGGACTATTGCTAGGTTGCACAATTCCAGCCTCCAACATTTCAGCCACTAGTGTCTCCAACATATCTTTTTGTATCCCGAGTATCTATAGGGTCTCAAGTTGACAGTTTGGCTTTCATCCTTCAAGGACATCCTGTGATCGTGCCTCCTGACTGATGGTAACCCTCTAGGATCACTGAAAATGTGTTGATAGGCTTCCAGCAGAGCCTGTAAGGGTGAATTCTCTTTTTCCTTGAAGGGATGGTACATCTTATAAGTATGCAGTTTCGGGCTAACATTCCCTAATATTTTTAAACTATAGAGCCTAACCTGTGTTAGTAAGGTTTCATTGGTTAGTAAGGTTTCATTGGTTAATAGTCCATTTAGCTCCTCTAGCCTGATGGATTGAGCTAGTTTAGGATTGTCTCCCCTCAATGTTACTTCTCTGCCCTGCCACCAAAAGGATACCTATTTGTCTTCATAGTTGGACAATACATTTCCTAATAATTTTAACCATTGTATGCCTAAAACCATATCATAGTTTTATAATTTCATAACAAAGACATCAACCTGGAACTGAACACCCTGCATCTTTTATTGTGGGTTCTTACATACGGCTGCACATAACATGGTACCTCTATTAGCTGTTTTTAATTTCATAGACTTGATTGGGGTTAGAGGACATCTCAACTTGTTGGCCAGGTCAAAGTTGAGGAAATTATGGGTACTACCTGAGTCAATCAAAATGAATATATAACATTTGTCTATCTTTCCCCATACTTTAATGGTTTGGCACCATGTAGTACCTTGTATTGCTTGTAGTGATAAATGAGGAGTAAGAACTTCCAATTCATTATCTCTATAGGCTCTCCTTCTTCTAAGTTTTCCTCATCATCTTTTATTATGCACAATGAATATAACTTCTTGTTTTTACACCTATGTCTAGGTACACACTTCTCATCACACTAAAATCATAAACCCTTGGCTCTCCTGTCATCCATTTCTTTGGTTCTAATAGGTCTGATGGGTTTATGGGTGGGGTAAATATTGGTGTTGTTGATTAGTGGTCTTGTAGGCGTAGGTAATAAGGCCTGCGGGGAAGGTCTAAAAGTATAAAGGGTGTGATTAGAGTTTGGTTTGTTGGTGTTTGTAGGGTAGGCAAATTTTACAGTCTGTGGGTTGGGACTTATATGAGTCTGAAGTTTTGGGTAATGTGGGGTTGATTTTTTATAGGTGAGTATATTGTCATGTAACCTGGCTAGGTTTTAGGTTTGTTTGAGATATTTAGGCTCGAACATATTCACCAAATTCTTAATCCCTATTTCTAAACCCCCCTCAAGAAGAACACCGAGGCCTGTCTCTCAGAGATTTGAGCTCTATTCCACAATATGTCAAAGTCTTTAATGTAACCTTCTAATTCACCTTCCTGTTTATATTCAGTGAGCTCCTCTAAAGGATTTTTTTGTCCCCCAAACCTATAACACAGGGCATCCACATATTCTGCCCATGAAACCCCTTGTACCTCCAAGTTTATTGTGAAGTTCCAGTGCCAGTAAAGGGCTAAGCCATCCAAATAATATGAGGCTAACTTCAGCTTGTCAGATTTAGGTATTTCTTCCATATCAAAATATTGGTTGCATTTGTACAACCATTTATGTACCTCTTCTTCTTCAAAGGTAGTGTAACAACCCTAACATTTGTATTCAAGACAAAGAGCAAGGACATAATAATTCAATTAAGATTAGGGATTTTTTTTGTAATCAATAAAAAATTCGGCAGAGTTTCCTCTATTTTTAGGTACCAAGTTATCGACTATTCTTTCACAATCCCCAATTATCAAATTTCTTACCCATCCTATTATCCAGGACTTCCTCCTCTCATTACATCACAACTTCTTAATAATCAAATTCACATATGTCTAAACAATTCAATATCCCACATTTACATGGATGCAATCCAAAGAATTATTCTACAAATTATAACTGAAGTATATTACACAATTCAAAGATTTACAAATAAGGACCACTAACGAAATTATAATCGAAATAAGTACATGATTAAAGAAGAGATTCATAATTAAGATTATACTACACAAAAGGGCTTTCGATAAACTGTTGACGCATTATATTACATAACAAAATGATAAATTCATTCATTACAAAAAGATACCCAACAAAATATAAGGAAACTAATCTACTGTTCAATCTGATAGGGGGATGTACCTGAAAATTGATTTAATACAATAATTCGATTAGATAGATGAAAAAAAGATATCCATAAAATTCTTTATACTTTCTTTCTTCCTTTCTTTTTTTTGAAAATTTAGTCAAAAGATCATTAAATTAACTTGCTCATCTAGTATTATATATATCAATTAAATTTCAAAATAATCTATGAGTTTGTTTTTTTTTAACATCAACAAAAATATAATTATTCCTATCGCCCAATTAACCCGACATTACTTTTGTCACACCCGGACATCGCGGCGACCATTTAAAAATTATCACTGGATTGGAAAAACAACAGATATCTGGCATCTTGTTCTTTTAGGGAAAAAAAGGTCTTGTTCAAGGAGTCGCCACCTAATATTATGGTCACTAGGAACCATAACTGGTCAACAGAGATTCTATGGTACGAGACTAGTTACGCGAAAGGGAAGATACTATCACCCCTTAAGCGTCCTACTTGAGGCAAGCTGCATTGCTGGTTTTGTCTTAAATTGCTAAAGGTTTATTCGTGTTCCATTTTTATTGGTCATCCTATAATATTCCCGACTCTGGCATCAATGAATATTTGCTTACGAATATTTCCAACTCTAGCGTTGGTAAATATTGTGTAACCCAAAAAGTACGACATTCCTGACTCTGGCGCCAGTGAATAAATTTGCAAAAATTTGAATTAAACAAAACAGAAACTATTTTTTCCTTTTTTTTATCATTTTTTTGTTATTTATATAGCCCGATCTCAAAACTTTAAAAAAAAAGGTCGGGTCACTGGTCCAAACCAGTGACCCCGCTGACCATTGTTGCATGCATACGTGAACAAACTCACGCATACATGCTACAATAGTAAGGTAATTAATTTAGCAAAACAGGGGAAGAAAGACTTACCTGGCGAGGCAGCTGCTGAAGGCGTTGGTGGAGGAAGACTGGCCGGCTGCTTTCTCCTCCTCTTTTGTTTCTTCTTGTTCTCCACTGGTATTCCCTCCTCTCTGTTTGTCCTGTGCTTCCTTATTTTTTATGAATCTGTTTTTGTAAGAATACAGAACGAGTCTGGTGCAGCTGCAGAGTGCTGGTGAAGATGATGGTGATGATTGGGCAACCGCTCACGGTTGAAAATCCCACTTGTTGTTCTCTATGGTGTGGTCATCCTGGAGTTGCATGTTGCTGCTACCAGAGGGAAGCTTGCAGTGTTGGGCCTGTTAAAGACGTTGCGCTGGTGAGGACGAAAACGACAGGGTAAAGGGCTGTTGCGGTTGAGGATGGCGACTTCTGGTGTTGTTGAGATTAGTGCAGCTACTTCAATGGAGGACTGCTGGATGTTTACGGTGTGGAAGAGTTGTTGGGGCTGGTGCAGCTGCGGAGTAAAGGTGAAGACGATGACGATGACGATGGTGATGGAGGGTTGCCCGACTGTTGCTGCTTTCCCCTGTATTTTTATTTTTCTGTGTCTTCCCTAGTCTTTCTTTCATGTGCTGTTGCTTTGTGCTATTATTGGGAAACGAAGGCGAAGACGATGGTGATGGTTGGGGATGTATGTTTGGCTGAGAGGGGAGGTCAAGGTTGGTGTGGTGGCGGTTTTGGTCTCAAGCCAGAGAGGAAAAGAAAAGCCACGGAGGGCTTGCTCTTGCTGTTTTTGGTGACTAGGGAAGAAGAGGAGAAAAGAAGCTGGGGGGAGGGGGCAACGACGGCTAGTCTAGGATTCGGTTGCGCCCCCTTTTTTTTGTAAATGTCTTATTTATTTTTTTTGTAGGGTTTCTGGTAATGACCTTTTCTTGGGGTTTCCTCCCCTTCCTCTTTTATGCATACCCTAAGCTCTGTATTTATAATGCAAGAGTCCCATCGCGTGTGAGAACTAAGTTTCAATCAAACTCATTCTCTTTTTTGAAGTTCGAATTAGAATCAAATTCGAAAGCAGATAACTATCATTATCTTGAAGGTAAGGATTATCTTAAAGATAAGGATATAATGGTAAAAGCACATTGTAGTCCCTAGTTTCCGTACAAGCTGACAAATCACATTTTTCATCGAAATAAATCTCTGATATTTTAATTTTACATTTTAAACCCCGTAAAATTAAAATAAAAACCAATGGGCTAAAATTGGGTTACAACAACATTCACTAATAGATGATTAATTTTTCACCAGTCCATTTAACAAGCACTATTGTCATCAATTTAAAAATTAGTTTAACATTTCACCCATTCATCAGGGTACAAATCCCATTAACTAGGGAATTAATTTTTCATCACGCCCATTTGTCAGGGCACTAATTCCATTAAATCAGGAATTAGTTCAACAATTTACCCATTCACCAAGGTATTAATCCCATTAATCGGGGACTTAATTCCTCATCACACCCATTCACCAGGACATTAATCCCATTAATTCAGGAATAAGTTCAACGATTTGCCTATTCACCAGGGTTCTAATCCCATTAACCAGGGAATTAATTCTTTATCACGCCCATTCACAGGGTATTAATCCCATTAATTCATCATATCACATATCTTATTTTCTCAAGTAAACAATATAATAATTACTAATTTATCAACCACAATTAATCAGATAAAAATACATATTGACCAATAATAAATTCGGGCATCGTGTAATTACCTAACGATTGAGCTCACGTCGAAGTTCCCTGTTGTGGTGTCGGCCTGGCAGCCTCTCCTGAATTGACAAGTATATCATGAGTAGAACTTAAAAGTGCATTTTTATCAAGGTTTTATATCATCATTTTGCACTTGAAGTATAAATATCTTCTTAACTAGAGCATGTTTTATAATAACATGTCTAATAATATAAGATACCTTTAATTTATGGTAAATGTTCATCTTAAATGCAGGCCTATCACATAAATCAAAGGATTGATTGATGAGTTTAACTACTGAAATTGAGAAGACAAAGAAAGGGTTAAGCTTTGAAAAGAGATGTTGGTTCAGTCCAAACTAGAACACCATTTCGTTATTAGATCATAACTAGAGTTGTAGAGCTTGGATTTAGGTCTGGTTTATATGTATGGAAAGTTAAGACATAGGCCTAAAACTTTCATGAAGAGTCCAAGATTCAAAAGGATCGTTTTCAAGTTCAAATTGTAGCAACAACAGAGAAGTCGGAATCTGTCCTACAGCCTAGACACTATTCAGTGTTCAGCCCATATCTCGAGTTCTAGAAGTCCAAATGCATCGATTCTTATTTTGTTGGAAAACTGAGACAATTTCCCAGAACTTTCATGAAGACTATCTGCTCAAATTCTGATGTTAGCAATGATGTTTTCTGTGTACAAGAAGATAAGGATTGTTACCAAGTCACGAGGTGGCCACCCACTCAACAATTAGTCATCAAATCAATAGTTTTGAATTTTGGCCTATAAAAGGAGGCATTTGCCATGCATTTAGGCATCTTGGTTTTCAGATCAAGATCATATTCTTGCTTTCTTTCTTTGTATTTTGTAATGTTTAAGTTTTATTCCATGTTATATTTTCCTTAATCTCTTGTTTATGCTTTTCATTTCATTTACTATACTTATATACTTATGTTCTTATCTTGTTTATTTATATTTCTCTTATTCATAATTTTCAGCTAAGTTTATTATGTCAAGGTGAAAAAGTTACACTAATGGTGTAAGAATAAGTATAGTATAAACTCAACTTGGACTTTAATGTTTGATACTAACATGTTTTGTATTTGTTATCTTATTCACTCTTAATACTTTGCTTGTTAAATGGTTAATCTAGATTTGTGTTGAACAACCCTTGGCACAACAAATACTTGGCACTTTCATAGCCCAACTATATGGTATAACTGACACCTGAGCTATGAAAGGAACTTGATTTGTTGTTAATATAAGTTATCACCATGAATACTTGACCATATTTACAAGTGTTGACATTACTCGAATAAGATAATTAATGTAATCATATTAACAATTTATCATCCGATTGGAACCTCCTTTGTGTGTGGTTTCCAGTTGAGTAATAACAAGAATTTATATTATACTTATTTGAAATACTATTAGTGGATCCTCTAACATTGACAACTGTTTTTATCATTGTTTAATCTCCACATTAATCTTACATCTCTAAATTCTCTTTAACTTATTATTATTATTATTATTATTATTATTATTATTATTATTATTATTATTACTATTATTTATTATTATTATTTATAATTTATATAGTTAACCTCCCTGTGGTTCGATCCCGGTCTTGCCGGGTTATTTATTACTTCGATACTCCTGCACTTGGAAGAAAACATCAATTTTTTCGTCGTGTCATATCACATCATTATTCTACTTTTCATATTGACACACTCAATAAATAAAATCCTTCCAATTATCCTTTCATTTGCCAAAATAAAATTTATAGAGAAACATGAAAATTCTCTTCTTTCTTTTGTAAATTTCCTTCATGTTCTTCCAATTTCTACATTGTAACACAATTCATTTCATCATTCAAATCAATATATATATATATATATACACACACCAAAATTTAAATTAAAGGAAAACATAAAAAATTGCATGACCTATTCACTCTTTAACATTAATATCATCTCTTTCCTATACAATCTCATCATCTTATCAAAAGTCTTAAATTTTATTTTTATTATTATTATTTTTCCAAAAATCCCTTATTAAAGAATACCTAAAATTTTGCTTCAATTACCATAATTTCTTACTTTCTCTACTCACTTCAATAATCTTAACACAATTTCACAATCAATTTTAATTTTTTCTAAAATTTATCATGAACCCTAATTCCTCATTTCACAAAGTTCAATCAATTTAAAGCATAAATTCTTCAAGAATCTTATTTAAAAGTGTGAGGGAACCTTATCAAGCAATAGCCAAAGCTTTAACACTTTTAAATTGAGAAATTTTCCTTGCTTGGATTTTTCCCCTCACCTAGCCGAATGCTTCCTTCTCTTTGAAAAAGTAAGTTTATTCTTTTTTTTTGTTTCCTTCCAAAGACACTCACTTGCTATATATATAATTAACTTTTTAAAAAAATACCTTCCATGCCCCTCAATTTTCCCCCCCGCACACACACATACTTGCACACATATAACTACTTAACTTTTTAAAAATACCTTCAATATAATAATAACTTTTATGATTTTTGAGTAAAATTCCCAGAATCCTGACGCCTCTTTATAACAAATCTTACCCGGGTTTTTTTTGAATTTCACTAAGTTACTTGTTGGTACTTTCAGTTTCATGAAATTCACTTCCATAAAAATTTTATTCACATTTCCACATTTATTTATTTATTTATATTTATTTTTTATATATTTTAACACCTGAACAAAACATTTCAATTCAGATTCTCGAATATGTCATCATTCTTATAATTTAATTTATCACTTTCCCTTATTTTTCGTAATCTTGACTTTTATTAATATCAATAATATTACCCGGGGTTTTACAGATAGGGAAATCTCTTCTGGGCTTGCGTGACCTCTAAGAATATTGGAACCCTTCCCCAATCCAGTCTTAGTTGTTGGGTGATGCAGGAGTTTGGGAAACATAGATGTTCTGGGAAGAGCTTGTCTCACCTACTAGAGTTTGCAGAGTTTGTTTAATGGAAATTTACTAGGTAGCCATTTCTTTCATCATGGCTTTAAGTTGAGCAAGGTCATCCGATTGAGCATTCAGTTTAACCTCTATCCCATTGACTCTTTGGTTAGCAGCTTCCAAAGAATAATCCAACCTTCTTATATTTTGGGACCTGGTTTTTTATGGCATCTTACTAGGGTCTAAAGATGTTATGCTCTAATACCACTTTGCTCTAGGTTAAAACTGTAAGCCTTAAGGTATAACAATGGAGAAGAGATGGAGGGAGAAGAATAGAAAGAAACAGAAAGATTTAGACACTTAGCATGTGTTGAGAAGAGGAAAAAAAGAGAGAGACGAGAGGAATATGGAGCAAATCTTTCAATACTGTTATATTTCTTCTCAATTCCGTTTCAATCATTAGGGAATTTAAAGATAAAGCCTTCCTTATTTCTATTGCTAGTGTGGCACCACACACATGGCCATTATAACTTAACTCATGCTTATTTAAACGAGATTGCACAAAACACAATCATAGTGTTACAATGGGTTTAAAATCGAATCTCGTTTTCCTCCTTGTTTGTTTTTTACATCTTCATTTCCAGCTGTGACGCTCTGGTGGCGGTGACGGCGGTGAGGAGACTTGTTAGACCGGTCTGAAGAGCGAGAACAAGAGCGTATGTGTCGGGAACGCGTGTAGTCTGGAGCACGTGTGCAAGCGGATGTTTCGGGTACGATCTTCTTTATCACGACGTCTTTCTCGATCGCGGTCTCTCGTGGCTAGGGTTCGGGGGTTTGGGAATTGATTTTGAAGAGAGTGTGAGGTTTCAATAATTGAAGTTGGAGATTGGATTTAGCACCCCCTGGTTATTAAACTCACACAGGGTTTACGAGGTCAAGGTAATAGATTTCGGGTCAGATAGATTAATTTAGGTTAACTTGAAAAAATAAAAAAATATATATGTTTAAAGTTTTTGTCGCAGGGGGCAAGACATCGCGACGTCGTCTGGCGACGATAGAGGCTCTTGTCGTGCCTCCTGTATGAGGTGTTGTGTGTTGGGAAGGGTTTTTGGATTTAATAATAAAATTATGATTAATGTTTAGGAGTCGCCACCTAATATTATGGTCATTAGGAACCTATAGTCTATGAGAGTCTATGTAAGGGGCTGGTTGTGCAAGGGGAAGACGCATCACCCCTAGTGCACCCTATCTAAGGTAAGTTGCATTGTTGTTTGATTGTTTTTCTAGGTCAGGTTTATATTCGCTGGTTTTTTCTAAGGTTAAAGGTAGATTTCTCTTTATGAGAAAGTCTCTACCTTATTGGATTAAATCCTAACAGTTCTAAAGTTTGAATTTAGCATTGCATTTTCTACACCTTGTATCTTTAATACCTGAGAGTGTATTTTATCATGTAATTTTACACTCCACAAATATTAAAGTCTACATTTAGACCATAAAAAAAAGATTGGAAAAAGATTTTTGATATTTTGGCCAAACCCTAATGAATTATCATAAACCGGTTATGATAACTATTTTTTTTTCAAAACATGAGAAAGATGCAATTTTTTAATGAAAATATGCTTGGAAATTTTTTAGGATTTGGCCGCATGCATGAAAATATTTTTTTTTTTTGAAAATGATTTGAATTTTTTTTTGAAAACCTTAGAAGAAAACCAGGTATTTTAATACCCGATTTGTATTTTACAATGTAGATATACAATCTGATATTATGCAAAATTGATAGAAAAACAGGTGAGAAAGTCACAATTTTTTTCAAAGGATTTTTGAATTTTTTTTTTGAATTTTTCTTTTTTTTTTAAAAAAGAAATATATAATATAATATTATATATATTAATTAAATATTATTAAAACATATGGGTCGGGCCAACCCAGATAACTGGGCCAGGCATAAACCCGAAAAACAAAGGGACCGATATCGACCCATAACGGTTGGGCCGATCTTGGCCCAACATATTTTCTTTCTCTTTTTTGGGCCGGGCTGGACCCGGTCCAAACATTTGGGCTAGGCCAGAACTGGCCCGACCCAAGTGAGAAATTAATTATTTGTAGAACGTGAATAGTAAGTTCACATTCTGCATGCAGCTTTGCAGTTGTAGACGGCGGAGTGAAGTGGGAGGCAACCTTGTGGAGGAGAAGAAGTTGTTGTCACTGGCCTGGAGTGAGGTTCGAGGTGGTCTGGTTGTGAAAGACGAGAGGCTTATGGCGACGTTGGTGGAAAGTTTGGGCCGCCGGAGTCGTTATGGGAGAAAGAAGAAACTGGTTTGCAGAGGAGAGAGAAAGGTTCACGGTGGCTCTTGGTGGTCGGTTGGTGGTTTTGTTGGCTTCCTGTGGTGGAGTTGGTGGTGGAGAAGCTGGTTGGTGGCTGGAACGGCGGGGAGAGAGAGGGAGAAAAAAACTGTAGAAACAGGGACAAAGGGGCTGGTTTTTGGCCGACTTTAGACTCCATTTTCTTCTTGCTCAGGCCATGAAATGCACCCCTATTTATTGGAGGTTGAAGAGGGACATTTTTTCTTTAATGGTGCCAAATCGTGGCCTTTGGTTTGGTTGGGAAACATCCTAACTGTTGGTTCAAAGTGTCCATCGTGAGTTGTCAAATTTGCAGGAAAAATGCTGCCCGAGTTGGCCTCTTTAGGCCGGCGCCGGGGCTAGTTTCATGTTAATAGGCCTGAACGGACCATACTAGGGGATAAAGGGATGTCAGATGACCATTTGGGTGCATGTTTTGTCAATTTTGGTGGACATACGAGGCATTAAATACACCTTAAACGTAGCTCCATGAGTTGTCATTTTCGGGCAAAATCGGAGAAGACAATGAACCACTAAACTTTCGATTTAATGCGTCGTCTAGTCCTCTTTTTTTTTTTTAAAAAAAAAGAAATTCAAAATGGCGCTGTTTTGGGCTGAATTAGGGATGTTTTGCCGATCTTCAATTTAGCCCTGTCGCTTATACTTTTGTGCAATAGTATCCCTAATTGACCCTAAACTTTCGATTTAATGCGATTAAGCCCCTGATGAACTTCAATTGGAACCCCGAAGTTACGTGCCTATTGCGATTTGGTCCTTAGTCTCGGATTTATGCAATTTAACCCGTAATTGACCATTAAACTTTCAATTTCTTCAATTTCATCCCTGTATTTTGTCAATTAAGCCCCTATAGTTTGACGCCTTTTGTCGATCGATCATTGGCTGTGAATTTTGTCAATTTAACTCCTAATTGACCCAAAAACTTCAATTTACTTGCAATTTGGCCCATGATTTCAATCAATTAACTTGATAAAAATTAAATTTGGTCTCTTAAAATTTCAATCTTTTCAATTAAGGCCAAATTAGTCTCTCAAACTTAATTTTTCACCAATTAAGCCCCAAAATAAAATTAATTTGACCCATTTAAAGTATAATTAAGTCCTTGCACTTAATTAAATCCTTCAATTGGATCCAAATTAATTCTAAACATAATTAAAATTCAATTTGGCCCATGATTAAATCAAATTGGCCTATTAAAAATTTAATTATGTCCTTGAACTTAATGTTTATGCAAATTCGTCCAATAATCATTTAATTTGATCTTGAATTTGCGTTTTTCTTCATTTTTGGGCATAATGGGGTACAATTACGCTTTAAAATTTCCTCCAAAATTGCTGCTTAATTCCCCGGCTTGCTTTCTCCATGTTGCCAACCTTTATTTTATTTTTTAATTTTTATTAAAAAAAAAGTGATTTTGAGAGAATAACCCAGGATTGGGTTATGACAGTTTTAATATCTTGTATGGAAAAGTTTTAAAACAATACATGTTAATGTAGACAATAAAAAAAATATGATGTGTAATATAGTTATTCCACGTTGAAAAGTTAAGAAATAATTATTATGGATGTAGCAATTTATAGTTATCCAACATAAAAACTTTAAGAAACAATATATGTGGATTACAAGACAATGAATGTTAATATAAGCTATAAAAAAATAATAACTTTGAAGTGTACTATAGTTATCTCACTTTGAAAAGTGTAGTATAGATATCTAACATTGAAAAACTAAGAAATAATATGTGGATATAGACTATATATAGTTATTCCACATTGAAAAATTTAAAAATAATCTATATAGATGTAGGTTATAAAAAAATATGAAGTGTAGTTTAATATAATTATCTCACTTCAAAAAATTAAAAAAACATTGCATGTGGATGTAGATATTATAATTATGCTACGCTGAAAAAATCAAGAAACAATTCATGTGGATATAACTATATATAGTTATTCCACAAAAAAAAAAACAATACATGTGAATATAGTCAATATAATTATCTCACGTTAAAAAATTAAAAAAAAACAATCTACATTGAAAAACTAAGAAACAAGTATGTGAAAATAAGTTATATGTAATTATCTCACATTAAAAGGTTAAGAAATAATCCATGTAAATATTGATTATAAAAAAATATGCGAGGTTAAGTATTCATCAATTAATTTTATATATTTTTAAATTTATTAAAAAATATATAAAAAAACAAGTCTCACTCAAATTAAATCAGATCACTTGACTTTAAAGTTCACCTGACGAGTCTCTCAAGTTTTACTTGATAAATTACAAACTCGAGTTCTTATAATTTAAAACTTGGTCGAGATAAGTCATCCAAATCTTGAATTAGTGCACAAGACAAAGCCAAGTTTCATAACCATGCACTTGACTCTATTTAACCCAAGAGATGTCATAAATAGATCATTCGTGTTTCAATATAATGTTACAAAAAATATTTCAAATCTTTGCTACTTGACTCAAACCTATTCGAAAAAGATCAACAAATTTCAAGGAATCTAAAAGGGAATTTGTTAATCTTCATTATTTCAATGAAGGCAAATGTTTCACTTTTGGTTCCAACAAGATTTCTTACCAGCGCATTTGCTTATCAGTGACTGAGATTATTTTTGGAGTATAAACATATAAAATATATTTATTATATGTAGCATGTTTCATTTTACCTATCATTAATGATATATTTACTTTTAAAAAACTGACATATTTATATCTTTATAAATTTATTTTTTTATAAAGTACCATAAAATAAAGTTTTTTACCTACCATAAAAAAAACCTAACAATTCATAATTCATAAAAAAAACAATTTATGATTTATCTTCCTCTTCAAAATTAAAAAATCAAAACACTTCATGATTCATCTTAATTAACAATTAATAATTAAATACAAAAACACCCTGTCTCACATGCTATCGGGGTTAACTTTCTGGGGGTGAACGTGGCTTGTTGATAATAATATTCAACACGTCTACAATGGTCTCAATGGTAAATGGAAGTCAAAATAAAACATGTATTAACATGTTTTTGCTCGCAAGAGCTCTAGTAATCTATAGATTAGTCTTTGGTTTTATAAAACAAATTAAATAGCCTCTTTAATTTAAAAAATAATTTTGAAATTTAATATCATATTATTTTAAAAATATATTCTTTTACCATCAGGATTCTCACGTCATTTACTTATTTTTTTTTTGTTCTTTTCCATTTCATAAAAAAAAAATTTAAAAATCAGCTTGATACTTGATATTTTCCATGCTTCTTTGGTGAAATGTCATTTAAAATTTTGGGCTAACCAAACGCGGCAAAGAAGCTCTGTGTTTTCACTTTTCAGGGGCCTAAAAACCATCCCGCTTAAAAATTTCCACTTCCAAAGTACCCACGATCCCGCTCTACCCAATTCCACCAATCAGATTCAAGGATACACAATCCAATGGTCAATAACCTAAATCACAATCCTCACGCGGATCGCCATCTGATCCAACGACCACCACACCGCCTTGCCTTCTATAAAACTAACTCTCCAAACTCTACCTCATCGAATCAAATAACATTAAATCAAAAAACAAGAGTCAAATTCTCGTAACAAAATGTCAGGGAGAGGAAAGGGAGGCAAGGGATTGGGAAAGGGAGGGGCCAAGAGGCATCGTAAGGTTCTTCGTGATAACATCCAGGGTATCACCAAGCCTGCGATCCGTCGTCTAGCTAGGCGTGGTGGTGTCAAGCGTATCAGTGGTCTTATCTACGAAGAGACCAGAGGCGTGCTCAAGATCTTCCTGGAGAATGTGATTCGTGATGCTGTAACCTACACAGAGCACGCACGCCGCAAGACAGTGACTGCTATGGATGTCGTGTATGCTTTGAAGAGGCAAGGCCGTACTCTTTATGGTTTTGGTGGTTAAAGGAATTTCGGGATTTTCTGGGCTAGTGGTCGATTTAGGGTGTTTTGTTTGTTCTTGTTAGGTACGTGGGTTGATAGTTTTTAGGTAGACGTCTAATTCTTGTATTTTCAAAGCTGCAAGTGTCTCTCTCTTGATGCTTGATCTAAATGAAATGCTCCTTTTCCTTTTTATTCCGTGTCCTGTTTTGACCGGTTTTAATTTCTGATTCGATCTCCCAAGTTGGATTCTGTTTGCATACTGGGTTTTGCTTTGGCATTGCATAGATATTTCACCGACAATTCCAGGATCTTAGGTGTGACAAATTAAGAATCCGAGAGCGCTGCTGTTTCTGTTTGGATTTATTACCATTAGTTGAACAAGAACTGGGTTGAACTGTTTGATATCCTATACTTTTATGACGCAGCTCGTTAGTTTAACGAAGAAACTCTTAAAAAGAGTAATCTTGTGTATAGTTAGTTTGAGTGCTGTTGCCATTTTTAATTTAATGGACACTTTGTTGAGAGTTATGAACTTGAGATCCTAAAGGAGCAAAGGGACCTCGACAGTCTTTGCCTTCTAAAAGGGAGTGCGAAGACTGTAGGATACCAATGATTGACTGGAGATTGTTCCTCAGAATTGGCTGTTGCCATTTACTAGTCTATTCCGGAAAGTATTTTGTTTGATGTTTAATTAATCAAAATACTAGCAGAGGCCGAAAAAACTAGCTGTGTCCAATCCAATTCAACTTTGAGCTAAATTGCAATTCTGGGCACTGCTTCTGAGTGCCCATTTTGTCTAAAAATTTGGGTTTCAGCCTTTTTCTGGTGATGCTTAATAAGAATTGGATCTGCTGTTTGTGTTTGGATGCACCCGCATGGTGTTGAAAATATGGCGGAGTAATGGGATTCAAAACAATTTTTAGTGCAACGTTTTTCATCAATCACAGTTGTAAAGAAAAGGGTTGAATAGTTAATATGATTTTTTACCGTTTATTTCCCGAAGTAATTTTATTTTGAAAAGTGAAATAAAATAGTAGAGATTAAATTTGAAGATAAAAAAAGATTGAAGAAGTATAAAATTAAAAAAATCTAATATTATAAATTATTTTAAATAAAATAAATAACAATTTTTTTTAAAAATCAACTATAATAGATAAAAAAGTTGAAAGATAATAAAATTATAATTTTATAAATTATTTCAAAATAAAATAAATATATTTAAAAGAATAAAGATCAAATCTAATAGATAATAAATTTAAATTAAAAAAATAAAATAAAAATAAATAATAATTAAAAGAATGAGAACAAAAACTAATATATAAATAAAATTAAATCAAATTTTAAAGAAATAAAAAATAAATATAAAACAAACAAAAGATTGATGATTAAATTTGATATAATCAATAAATAAAAAGATAATTTTTTTTTAATTTTTATAATTTCTGAAAAATATTTTCTTTTTAAAATAAATTTTTTTTTTCTAAAAATCAAACCAATTTTTTTTAATTGTTTTTTTTATCAATTTTTTTATTATCAAATTTTCCAATAATAAACTAATATTAAAAAATTTAAACCACTTTTCATGAAACATGAAACAAACGGGCCTTGGATTCATTGCTATGTATGCATTCAATTCCCTAAGTGGAATTTTGTTTGGATGATGAGAAAATACAACCAGTTTTTTCTTTTATTATTAATTTTCCTAGCAACCAAGCAGATGATAATGTCTAAATCTAATCCGGTACCTCGGTTAATGCTTAATGTCAAAGAATGAATTTGGAATAGTTGTTTAATTCCGTTAAATCTTTCAAACAAATTGTGATGATATTCGTAAATCAAGAATCTTGGACATGAAAATGCTGGAAGCAAAATCAGTTTCAAGTGTAGTAATGTGCCTCTAGGCTTTACCTGAAAGGTCCGTAGTTGGGCTTAAATAGTTACTTACTTTAAGCGGGCAGGCCCATAAGACATCTTCGTCACTCTGAGTCCTAACTCCTAATCACCTCCTCGCATCTCTCTTCCTCTCACCGATCGCCATTTCCTTTCTCCAACAACCGCTACCAGTCAATCATTTGTCCTTTTTCTTCAAGGTAAGGGCTCTCCTTCTCAGGGATTTCCCAAGATCTAATACCAAAAAATATATATGGAAAAACTTTGTTTTCTTTTAGTTTTGATGTAAAGGATAAAAAATTGCTTCCAATTTGCTTTCTATTGTAAACCAATCGAACCAGGATAGCTCATAACAAGCAGATCTAAATCAATTTTTGTTTTTATTTTAAAAAAACTACCATGTCCTGTTTAGCCCTTTCTTTGCAACCCTCAAATGGATCCGATATCCTCCTCCAAACCCGTGAGTGGTTCCCACCCGCTCGCGCACTCATCGCCACCTCCGCCTTCCGCCAAACACGCCTAGCCTTCTCCGCTACCAAACACCAACCAACCGCCACCACCAACCCTAGCAACCTCTCTTCCGACGATTACTCCCTCTCTGCAGCCTCTGTCGACTCCATTGCCTCTCTCGGTGACGATCCCCTCGCCGCCTCCAGCGGCCAGCTGATTGTCGGTGTTGAGAGCCGTTACCGTGTAGTCTACCGTCTAGTCAATGGAATCTACATTCTAGGTGTCACAATTGCAGATGGCGACAACTCAGTTAATGTGTTTGAGTGCATCAACATTGTTAATCAAGCTGTTAGTGTCATTGTAACTGCTTGTCGTGGCGTAGATGTGACTCCAGAGAAGCTCAGCCGGAAATACGCAGAGATCTATATGGCATTGGATATTGTACTACGAGGTGTGAGCAATATCAGACTTGCAGCTATGTTAACTTCAATGCATGGAGATGGCATTGCAAAAATGGTGCATTCTGCTTTGGATACGGAGAACAAAATACGCGGAGCAGATAGTTGGTCTAATCTGGAAGTGCAGGCATCTGAGCAACAGGCTAGCATTGAGGCATTTTCGAATGCAAGTTTTGAGTTGCCTCCGGAGACTATTGCCGCTGGAGATGAGGTGGCAGCGAGTCTTGCACCTGTTGTAAGTGAGCAGGATCAAAAATTGGAAAAACTTGAGGAACCTGAGGGGCCTAAAGATCCGTTTGCTGCGAGTGAGGCAGTAAATAAGCCAGAGGAGTTGGCTGGTGAATTTAAAAAGGATAAGACCCAGTCTAAGGATTTGACTCTTGCATTGGCAGGGTTGGAGGTTACTACATTGCCCCCTGCAGAGGCGACGCAAGCAACACATATAAGCGTGGAGGGATTTGAAGGGGACTATGGTGGGATTGAGTTTAGTAATGAACAGGCTTCTTTGGGAGAAACATTTGAAGGTTTCGGAGATGCATGGGGAGGTGGATTGGATGCTTCAGAGTTTGTGGGGCCGAAGAAAATCCCCAAACAACAAGGTCTCGGTGGACTTGAATTGTTGCAAACTGGTGATAGTGGCGATGCAGCAGCAGCAGCAGCAGCAAAAGCAAAGGCTGCGAGTGGAGCTACAGGTACTCCTCTTGAGAATCTTTTGGTTCAGAAAACTGAAATGAAGGGTCCTGAGATGTATATTGTAGAGGAAATTAGTGCAGAGTTTAGGGAATCGTTGCTTGCAAGAGTTGGATTAATGGGCCTGGTTTATTTGAGAACATTGCCCCCTAAAACTGCTGCTGATAAAGAAACTGAGTTTTCATTTCGAGTTGATAATACAAGTGCTGTCAAGAGATTTGTTATGCAGGGTTCAAAGGTTAGTAGCCTAGGTAATGGGATGTTTCATGTGAGGACTGCACCCTCTGATGAGCCTATACCAATATTGAAGTATAGTTTGCTGCCTAGGTTAACTCCATTGCCATTAAGGGTTCGTCTTACACAGCGCCATAGTGGAACTTTACTATCCTTGATGATCCAGTATGTTTCAAATCCAGATCTTCCAGCACCACTCACTGATGTGACATTTATTTTGAAATTACCAGTAGACCCTACATT
The DNA here is from genome assembly GCA_019202695.1 of Populus x sibirica. Taxonomy (NCBI): domain Eukaryota; kingdom Viridiplantae; phylum Streptophyta; class Magnoliopsida; order Malpighiales; family Salicaceae; genus Populus; species Populus x sibirica. The sequence continues at coordinate 2,055,589 of JAGMVL010001026.1, read as the reverse complement.
GTTGAAGGTTTCGCCTAAAGCTGTGTTAAATAGGCCAGAGAGAGAGTTGAAATGGCATGTGCCAGAGATTCCACTCAAGGGTTCTCCTGGTCGATTGAAGGCAAGAATGCCTGTTGATTCTAACGAGGGAGAGGTTGATGAAGAGATTGAGGTTTTTGGTTACGCTAAGTTTTCGATGCAAGGAAAGACTTCTTTATCTGGCATTTGTCTACGGCCTGCTTCAGAGGGTAAGACAGACTTTTATGAGGTTAGTCACAGATACGAAAGTGGGGTTTACACGTGCAATTGATCATTGACATTATGGCTGCTTGCTTACAGATTGTTGTGTTTGTTTTTCTCTTCTTTTAGTTCCATGTGTTTTGTTGTTTTCCTTTGCTTGTACCATTCTTTGATATTGAGCTTGTACTTTAGATTGAGATTTGTGAAAACTTTGCTGTTACTTGTTATTAGCTAATCATTTTAGTAATGGATAGTGAATTTTGATATTTTATCCCTGTTTCTTTTAGCTGTTCATGGTCACTTATCGTTTGAAGTTCATGGTCTTAATATCATTTTGTTTTATATGAGATTTATCTGTGTACTATTGTCCAAATAAATTGTGCCTTTTGTTTACTATTCATATAGCACATGTGTGAAAGGATTCTAGGTAGAGCATCGAGTTTAATTAAGCTAGTAACATTATCATATTCTGGTGCACCTGATAGAAAAAAAAATAGTGATTGACCTGTGTTCTGAGACAATGACAATAGGGCAATTTCAGGTGTTGTTTTTCAATTTTATCATGGCACTGAGCAAATTATTGATGACATTGGTATCACTTGAATGGAGAGAGTTTGTAATGCTCAATCAAGAAATAACCAGCCGTGTAGGTTTTAGTTCTGTATTGAAAATTCCAATAGAACCTGTCCACCTGTGTCTTGTGTTGCATTCATTTTGTTGCTGTCATCTCATTGATATCCAATTAGTGCTTCTTTTTGCCTTATGAGCTCCTCTTTCTACTTCAATGAAGGGATGTGTTAGGTATATGCAACACTCTGTCAGATTTGAACACGCTAAAGCAACATAGATCTTTTTAACATTCAACTTCAGTCAATAGGCAAAGTCATGGAAGTTTGAATCTTTGAAGTTTTCTTCGATGTGATGGCTCTTAATGAAGTCGCTTTCAGGTTTTGCTTGACATGCATCCTTCAGTGATTTGATAGGTTAATGGAAAGCAGCATTTGATAAGTTTTCAATGAATAACCAAAAATAGATTCTCTTGAAAAAATCTTATTGGGTACTTGTGCTTGATGAGTTACTTGGCATATTTTCGACTTTTCTGTGAGGCATATCCTTAAGCTGAACTTGCAGCTTCTCCTTCGATATTGCCCTTATGAAGGTTGTTTTGCATCTGAAGCATGTCTTGCTCTCAATTATAGAAAAAATTGTCCTATGCAATGAAACACATGCACATGCACAAACAAAAGCACATGTGCGCACACATGGACACACACACACACACACCTAAACACCTTAATTCATTTATACAGTGCTTGGTTTTTATCGAACAATCTTGAGTATTAGGATGCCCTTCAAATTGTCCAATGTGCAGAAATTAATGAGATATACCTTTTCAAGTTTTTTTTTTTTTTAATATCTGATTGTGTGGAAAGAACCACTTTTATGCTGTTTCTACAAAGTAGGATGACTGAAATGGATGTCTAGGAGTGGAAATCAGGTTGGGGCCATTTTTTTGAAGGCTTTCCTGAAACTGGCAATGAAGAACAAATCATGTAAAAGTAAAACTATAAGATAAGTTTTCAATATGATGAGAACAAGGCTCCAACAATGACCTCTACCATATATCAGAAGTCCATCAGAACTTCTCTAAAGGATGCAGTCGTCATCCTTATCAAGTATCCTAATCAAGTAATCATTCTAGAATAATAGATAAGAGTTTTCTGTTTTTGTCCTCATCAGCTATTTGTGCGGATGCTTTCTTTCGTGCCCAAGAAATTTTTATTCCCTACTTGTGAAACTTTATTTTCTTAAATCTATATCATGTTTAAAATTAAAATAATAATATAAACACATGATTGCGTCTTTACCTGTGAGCTTTGCACCCAAGGCGCACTTAAACGAACTCCTGCTATCAGATTTATATACTTGTGTATGTAGTTATTGAGCTATTATTGAAATTCTGTAGCTAGCATTTTTATTCGTCAGCTGAAAGACTAAAGGTATATACTTTGTGATTTCTGGAATGAAGCTTTTTTTAATTGGAAAGTTGGGCTTCTGAAATTGATTGCAATCCTAGATCCTGATTTAACAACTTATAGAAACAGATGGTGTCAATCATGTGATTTGACTTTTTGGCTGTCTGGAATGCATAATTCATTACCGGGAATTTGTTTAGGAAGAGTTGGATTCTTCAAAATATGAAATTGGATTGTGGTATGATGGTTTTTTAATAAGTGGAAGAGATAGAGGGTTGCCCACTAGGACAGATTGGAAATAGTTCAAGGATGTAAATCTTTATTATGAATTCATTGCTTTTAGCATTCAGTTGGTACACACTTGCACCAGTTCACTGTCAAGTTTGATTCCACATGCAAGGTACACACCACATTCAGCTGGTAAACCCCTCAACAGCTCACTTTCAGATTCAGAAGGCAAATATGGCCCTTAGATGCTGTGTGGTGTAGTTTTTGCATCTGTTTTAAGTTTGCCTGACAGCATAACTAAACACGCGTAGTCTGACTATTAATTCAATATCCACTAGAAAAAGCTTATGCAGTAATGGTTTACTGTTAATTGCTTTCACATTTACTGGATGATACTAGGATAATTTTGTCCTCACCAGTGAATGGGTTACGAGGGCCTGCAGAATTTTGTGAATAATACCGGTATCCTTAAGAGGTGGGGATTCTGAATGCTCTTCTGAATTATGTGATTTTTTCCATGTGCTTGTTCAGTCAGTAGACTATGTTTAGGCCAGATATAAACTTCATGTTATATGTAAGATGAGTTCAATAATTCATCTCTGGTCTGGACAGAGAAGAACTTCATAGTTTCCCTCTGATTCTTAGGGTTCCTCCCCCATAAAAACAGTACATGCACTCCCGTTTTGTCCTTTTTATGATGACAAGAATCTAGTCTTACATCCAGGCTTGAGTTAACTCAAAGCATGTGTATCTTGATGACGAGTGGAATTTTAGCCTTTTCATTTCTTAACGATTGAACTTATTTGGCAGCCCAAGTAAATGGGTTTTTTTTTAGTGTAATTCTCCATAATTTTAACCTCTTAACTTATATGTAAAGGCACGCATAAAGTATTTTTGTTTGAGCACGTGTTTAATAGTGTGTTAGAGATTGTTTTTTTATTTTATTTGAAAATGTATTAAAATAATATTTTTTATTAGTGTATCAAAAATATATTAAAACGATGTTAAAAACATGTATTAAAAAAATAAATTTAAAACTTAAAAAAATTTAAAAAATTTGAAGAGCATCGCTCAACCATAAAAATAAAAAAATATATAGGCCGTAAATCCAAATTGTTACCGGAATGCATTGAAATAACTTATCTTCTTAGGCATGCATCGGATTTTATAATTTTTTTTCAAGTAAAGAGAATTCTCACCTTTTTCGAATTCCCCAGACCAGCAATGATGATTTTCATGAATAAATCCTATAATGAGTTATGATTTTTATAAATTGAGTTATTTTTTTTTTTTTTAACTTGAATAAAAAAGTTTGTTACAAAGTTTTGATTTAATGAAAACTTTAAATTTTTATTATTTCTTAAAAAAAAGTTGTTTGGAGTCATTTTTATAAAAAAAGTTCTCTTAACTTCAAAAAAGCTAGATAACATAATCTTTGAAGCACTCGGTTAGTATTTCTTGCTCTTCAAGGGTCAATCTCGGTCAACTCGGACCGGGTTTACAAGTTTATCTAATGAATTGAAGAAGCAAGGTTTGAAGGATTTGACAGTGATTTCATCCAATAATCCAGATCGTTAAGCTCTCTCTAGAATATGTGGTTCAGCTTCAAGATCTACAAATGTAAAAACAGAAATTAAAAAGGAAATCTTTCAAGGTTTAAAAGCCAAAAACACAATTGAAGAATCCAAAGAAAAAAAACCAAAATCACATGCAAATCACCTGGCCCGAATAGCTCCAACTCATCCCACACAACACCATAACATTTCAGCCACCACCAGAGACCCGAGCAGCAACCAAAACAGAAACTAGAAGCATAACCCCATCCTCCACTCTTTCCTTTCCCGCGATCACCTTCTTTCTTGCTACCAACCGAGGAGTGCTACAATACTCCCTACATATAGCTATAGCTAGTACTTGGTATTTAAAATCTCATCTAAAAAATATTATTTTTTAGATTAGTTATTTTTATATGTTTTAGATTTATTAATTTTTAATTAATGTAATTTTATGGATATAATTATATTGTATTTTAAAGTTATTTAAATTATATATAAATTTTTATTTAAATTATGTATTTTAAGGTGTTTGAACTTCTGTATTATTTATTTCACTTTTATTTTAATTATGTTATATTATTATTTATTATTTGACTGAAATTATTAATATATAATTAGTTAAAATATTTTATTTATAATTTTATGATTCGAATTTACGATTTGAATTTATATTATATATTTCATATTATAATAAAAAAGTAATTTCGAAAACTTGACTGAGTAATGATTGAAAGAGAGTAAAGGAAACGTAATGTATATTGTCATAAAAAGGTGATTAATTAGCCCAACCGAAGTGCTTGCCTTTGAGAGTAATGTATATTGTCAAAATAGCTTGACTCCAGCCATTTTCCCTTTCTTCTCTTTTCTTGTCAGAATTAATTTTTCGAAGTAGTTTTTTAAATTTATTTGAAGCAATGAATAAAACTAGCGAAATGCTGGCTCCAAAGCCCGGTGGCACAATCCCCACGCGCCACCATTCTTTTCTAAACCGGTTGCTTTACAATTTGTCAAGCTTCAAGACCACTTCCATCTTCGTCTTATGTTCTCTCGATTAGCATTTAAACCCATAATTTCGTCCATTATTACTGTTGACAGCATGATGGTAGAGTTTCATGATTCAGTAAGGAAGCATCACTATCCTTCGTTCACAAGCGAGAATGATTTTTTCTTCTTCTTTCCTTTTTATTTTCGCGTGGATGTTAAGAAAGAGTACTTGGTGGGTTAGAGGCTTTAATTAGTTGAATAGCCCAAAACTCGATTAAATGTATGACTTTCTCCATGCTCAACAAATTGCACCAAGATATAAAATATACACTTAATTAAATCATGTTTTATTTTATTTCACATTCTCATCATTTCTAATATGACATTATACGCATACAATTAACAGAGTTTAATATGACGATACACACTTCAATGCTCTTGATATAAATTAGAGATATTCTAACAAAAAAAAAAAATCAAGAGAGAGAGAGAGAGAGAGAGAATAGGGATTGTTTATTTTGATGGTATGTTTTATCTATAATTTCTTTCCTCTTGGTAGCATGTCTATTATATGATTTGTCTATTATATGTGCAATTGGAGAAAATCTCGTTCTACATTAACAAAATTTAAATACATAATGAATTTTTTTTATAATTTAGTCCTTAAATTTTGTTTCTCTTCAATTGCATCTTTTTATGTCCCTAATTCACTTTGGTCATATTACTTTTTAGACCATAGCTTTTCGGTCCCTCAATATTTCAAAATTTCAATTGTCGTGCAAAACTTTATTTTTCTTACTTTTCAGTCCTTGGTTTGAGAAGTAGAGAAAGTTGCCGGATCCCAATAATAGAGAGAAAGAGTCCAATTGACACTGATTAGGGACGATCTTGGTGTTAATAAGTTTTATTCGATGAAGAGCGTCTCACCTAGATGTTATTTGACCTTCCTATCACCTAAAATGATAAATATGAAATCATAAAGTTTTTATGTTTCAAGTTGATTTTAGACTTATGGATCTTTTTGGGTAATTTGATGCTATATATGGGTTCATCAAGGTATATATGGTGATTTGGATAAAAAAATGATTGAAAATTGAGTTTTTAGGTTAAAAAATCCACTAACCTCAAATTGTTTCAAGCGATACATTGCCTAACTTTTTTTCTAAGAAATTTGTGGCAAATGACATGCCGTCCACCTCATTTCCAAATAAAAAAAATAAAAGCATACATGCACGAGCTCTTTTCAAAATGGGCGACGCATAGCCTGACTTTTTTTTAAAAAAAAAAATTGGGGTGAATGACATGTCATTCACCCCATTTCCAAATAAAAAAAAAAATAAGGGCACACATGCATGAGCTCTTTTCAAAACGAGCCAGCCACACAAGCCTAGCTTTCCAAGTACAAAAACACCTAACCGTTTTTTTCCCTCTATTTTTATTTTTTTAATTGATAACTCTTTTATATGTATTTTTATTTAAAATAAGTTTTAAATTTATATCTATATTAATAACCTTTCTATCTGATTTTTTAGATTGTTTATTTAGCCTTTTTAAATATTAGTTATTTAAAAAAAAATTATTTTGTATGTTTTTAATATTTCAAAGAGGTTATTATAATTCATCTATAGTTTTTTTGTTTTATATAAATAAAATTTATTTTTAAAAATAAAAAATTATTTGTTCTTAGTAAGAAAAAGAAACCTTTAAGATAAAAAAACATGTGCATTAAAGGCAAACATTTGAGTTAAATATTATATTTATCTATCTTTTACTTTTATGAGAAATATTATCCTTTTATTTTAGAATCTGATTGGCATTAACAACTCTTTCTCAGTTTATCGATTCATGCATTTTGAAATTTCTTTATATTTTTTAGTTAAGAGAATCATGATACAGTAAAACGTAATCACAAGATTGTCCTATTTTTCTACCAAGTTAAGAATTAATTTAAGATCTTACAAGCGCAATTGCATTAATAACTTTTTTTTTTGTATTTATTAACACATATGATGCTCGTTTTATTTTATTTTATGTAAGTACCAACTTTTCGATTCACAATTATATTTTTCCCTCAATGTCAAAACATGCATTAACAACACCTACACACATTCATCATTTTATGTTAGAAAAAAAATTATTCGACCCATGATGAAGAGAGTAGAATAAACGCACTAACAATTGTTTTTGCATTTATTGTCACATATAGTTATCAATTTATTTACTTAAATGCATGTATAAGCTTCTCGATTTATTATTAGGATTTTTTCCATAAAAAAAACAAGAAAAAACATGCATATTGTTTTTTGCTAAATAAAAATTATCTGACCCATATTAAAGCATGAGTCAAATAGCTATTACTCAAACAAAATCAATCAATTTTGTTATAAAATAGCACACCATGTAAAAGGATCAAACAATTAGTTTAATGCACACCATGTAAGAGGATTAAACTAAAACATTAACATAATTTTTCTGTCGGTAGATTGCAGTGAATTTTACCGACAAAATATGTCCTCGCTATATCCATTGGTAAAAACCGATGGAAATATTTCATCAATATATACTGAGAGAATTACAGTGCTAAAAGAAGGAATAAAAAAGCCAAAAAGTACTATGATGTGTTATTTTTACTAATAGAATTATTGACGGATTGAAATCCATCAAAGAAATTCGTCTGTAATATTTAATTTATGACCTGACGAGCGACCCTCTTTTATCCCTCCTCCATTTTTATCTACAACAAACAACACCTCCGAATTTTATCACAAATAAACCTCCCACTATAAATCTGGCCACCCCAACAATCAGTTTGTCAGCATCCTTGTTCTGATTCAAATTTTATCGAGGATTTTCCACTTCAAGTAAGTAAAAATACCCATTTTTTTATTTGAGCTCAATTTTAAAATGTTGATTTTTATTGCATATTTTTGTAGTTTATGTATTTTGTTAGGTGTTCACTTGTTTTATAGCATTTTCCCATAGAAATTTGTTGTATGAATGTATGATTTGTACATGTTAGAGTTTGTTTGAGATTTTGTAAAATTGTATTTTTTTGTAAATTGATAAAATGTATTTTGAATTTGTGACTTAGGTGTTTTGTGATAAAATAAATAATGACTTATTTAACGAGTCCATTTTATATTTTGTCAATTTTATTGTTGAGTTGAAATTTTCGGTAAATGTATAGAAATTTGAATTTATATAGATAATTAATAATGAATTAAGAGTACTATTAAAATATAGTGAATAAGTTTGAGTTAAACCAATTTTTGTAAATTTATTTAGTTTACATAATTAATCAATACATGTAGTCATCAATATTCTTTATAGGTTTGATATAAGTAATGAATGGCCGTTCATGAATGTATCGAAATTCACCCAAAGAATTGCGTAGGATGAATTATTGTAATGGGTTTAGAGTTTTATTAACTGCACACTATCTAATTCGAGAAATATTAGTAGAGGCAGTATTAGATATCCATGTAAGAGGTGTAAAAATAAAAGGTTTCTCGATCCAAATGTTATAACGATGCATCTTCTACAAAAAAGAGTTCATGAAGAGATAGTTGTGTTGGTTTGCACACCAAGAACCATATATTCCTTACGAGACCATGATAGAAAGGATAGTTGGGTAAACTTTTAGTTCTAGCAACATGCATAGAGTTATAGATGACAATACTAATCTTTATAGAAATATAGTTATGGATGCGATGAAAATGAATCAGAGTTATATTGGTCAATTTTCAACTATAGATGAAGAACCTAATATAGACACAACTAGGTTTTTTGATCTTTTGAAAAACTCCGACGAACCATTATGAGATGGGTGCACAAATCACATTAAATTATCGGTTGTTGCACATGTGTTCACCATCAAGTCAGATCATGGGTTGAGTAAGGCCAGTTATGACAGAATTATTAAATAGACAAGAAGCACTTTACCTGAAGGGAATAGGCTGGAAGAGAAATTTTATGCGAAGCCCTTTGACCCAGGATACCAGAAAATTGACATGTGTTCAAACTTCTGCATGTTATACTACATTGAAAATACAGAGTTGATTGAGTGTAGAACATGTGGACATACTTATTATAAACCCAGAACTGGCAGGAAAATAACTCTTGTTGCACATAGAAAACTTACGTACTTTCTAATCACATAGAAAACTTACATACTTTCTAATCACATAGAAAACTTACATACTTTCTAATCACATATAAACTGCAAAGGTTATTCATGACACTAAAGATTGATAAGCACATGACATGACATCATTCATATGATGCGATAGATGGAGTTATGATGCACCCTTCTAATGGTGAAGCCTGAAAACATTTTAATAAATGCATCTTCAGTATTCAAGTGGAATCAAGAAACGTGCGTTTTGGGTTACGTGTAGATGGGATACAATCAATTTGAGTCATTTGCTACTTTTTATTTTTGTTGGCCGATGATACTCATGATTTAGAACTTGCCACCGGGGATGTGTATGAAGCTAGATTTCATGTTTTTATCTACGGTTATACCTTGTCCTAATAGTCCAGGTCAGAATATAGATGTTTGTCTTTAACCATTGATTTATTAGTTGAAGCAGATGTGGTCATCCAAGACTTTGACTTATGATATATTGAGGAAACAAAATTTTCAGATGAAGTCAATTTTAATATGTACTATCAACGATTTTCCTGCATATGGTATGGTTTCTGGTTGGAGCACGAATGAAAAACTAGCATGTCCATACTGTATGGAAAATAGCAAGGCATTTATGTTAACAAATGACAGTAAAACGTCTTTTTTTTATTGCCACCGACAGTTCTTGCCAACGGACCATAAGTATAGAAAGAATAGAAAAGACTTCTTTGTTAGTAGAGTTGAAAGGGATGTTGCACTACTGCTATTATCGGGTGAAGAATTGTATAACGTGGTATCGAGGTACAATGACATTATCTTTGGTTTTCAACCCGGTTAGCAGAAGTTCTTGGTTTTGGTTTGACTCACAATTGAATAAAGTGAAGTATTTTTTGGGAGCTTTCTTATTGGAAGACTAATCTTCTTTGTCATAACCTTGATGTCATGTACATTGAAAATAACGTGTTTGAAAACATTTTCAACACGGTTATAGACGTGAAAGGGAGGACAAAGGACAACATCAAGGCTATAATGAATATATCTTTCTTTTGTCACTGTAAAAATATGAAGTTGGTTTATGATGGGTTAAGGGTTGTGAAGCTCAAATCCAGCTTCATCTTAGATATGAATACACAGTTACTTGTCTACCAATGACTTAAGAGTCTGTGTTTTTCTGATGGACATGCTTTGAACATATCAAGATTGGTGAATTTAGAGGATTGCAAATTATATGGAATGAAAAGTTGTGACTGCCACGTATTTATGCAAATATCCATTCCACTAGCTTACCAAGATTTATTACCAAAGAGGATATGGGATGAACTCTTGGAGATTAGTAATTTCTTTAGAGCTATATACTCTAACAAGTTGCAAACATAACATATGGAGAGGCTTGAAACGAATATCGTCTAGATAATCTGCAAACTTGAGATGATGTTCCCTCCATCGTTCTTTAACTCAATATAGCATCTACCCAAACATCTATTATTTGAGGTAAAAGTTGAAGGCCCAATTCAATATAGATGGATGTATCCATTCGAGAGGTTAAGGATTACACATGCATTATAATTAAAACTCTATTTTTTTTAAAAGCAAATTCAAAACATTCATTTAATTGCATGCATATACTTGTTCAACCTCAAGAGAAAAGTAAAAAATAAGACGCATGTCGAGGCTTTAATATGCGAGGCTTATATTGTTAAAGAGATCTCAACATTTTTCTCAAACTATTTCGAGCCTCACTTAAAATCAAGAATCAAACGCGTTCCAAACATGACAACAATGGGGAAGTGCCTTCGAGTGAAAACTTATCAAAATGCCGCGAGGGAAAGATATTTGATAGAAATGGAATTTAGACATGTGCATAAATATTTGCTATTTAACTATAATGAGCTGAGACCTTTTATCCAATAAGTGTAATACTTAACATGTTGTTACTTTCAAACAATTTATCTTTTACACTATCATAAACTGATAGATTTTTGAATTCCTCGTAAGCAATATCGTTAATTTTTACTGTTCTAAAACCCACAGCTAACTGAATCCCAAATCTTTCAATTATAAGATGAATAATTTTCTATTGGTTCAAAACACATGTAAGGACTGTTTAATTATTCTTATTTTTTTATACTATTAAAGAGATGTAATTCATGTACCAGGTTTATCAATTGGGAGTAAATGTTAATGTTACTTTGAATTTACTAAGTCCGGGTCTTGAAAGAAAGGTGAAGTGCTATAATGGGTATGTTGTCAATAAATATATGTTTCATATTGAAGAGTATGGTCATGATAAAAGACATATAACAATGGAGTTTGTGTTAAGGGATTAAATTTTAATGAGTTTGAAGTTGAATACTATGGAAAGTTAGAAGAGGTCATTGAATTGTAATATCATAAAGAGCATAATACAATCTTTTTATTCAAATGTTATTGGTATGATACCACTAATAGAGAAAATCAAAATAGATCCTCATCATGATTTGGTCGAAATTAATACAAAGGCTAGACTCCTCAACATTGATGATGTCTTTGTTTTCGCCAAGCAATACCAACAAATTTATTACACATACACTTCTTCCTTTAGAAATGATCGTTCAAGATTTAACTCCTCAATGTTGATGATGTCTTTATTTTCGCCAAGTAATGCCATCAAATTTATTACGCATACACTCCTTCTTGTAGAAAAGATTGTTCAAGAGTTGATTGGTTATCTGTAGTGAAAACTAAACTGAGGGGTCGTGTCTTGGTTGTTCAGGATGGCAACGATGAATTAACCATGAGAGATAATGTCTTTCAACTTGATGAGTTAGTTGATCCATATCGAGTTGCTCTACCTAATGATTTAGAAGAATATTCAAATTTTCATATCATTGAGAATATTTTATTGATGTTGACATTGGGGAGTTAAATGATATTTTGAGAGCCAACGAACATACACAAGTCAATGAAGATGATGATAACGATGAAATCAATGTAGAAGATTGTGATGGAGATGAAAACATTGAAGAAAAAGACAATTCCGATTAATTTGCACAATATGAATGTGTAATGCCATAAAATATAATGTAATATTTTTGGATGAAATTAACTTTAATGTAATGACAATGACATGTTTTTTATTATTAAATAACAATGAAGCATTTATTTTATGTGATTTTATTATTATACACAGAACTAGTGTTACTATGCTGTTGTAACTTGAAGTATTTACAGGATGGATACATAAGGAATATAAATACAATCTGACAACAAAAAGTTTTTTACACTATTGAAAATACTGATAATTTGTAAAATACCAACATATATACTGATGGATTAAGTCCATTGGTATATTCTATAGAGCATTGAAATTGTTCCATTCTCTCTGACACTGTTCATTGTGTTCAATGCATACGAGATCACCGACGATTAATGTCTGTTAGTATTTTCTCGAGAGTTAAGGAGCTATTCACTTCTCATTTTCACTATTTATTACTGTTCAGTACAAGTGGGATCACTAACGGTTAATGTCTGTCGGTATTTTCTCAGATGGAATCACTAACAGTTCGGAAAAATCTTCTATTAAATTAAAATTTTTAATTAGACGTTACAGATGGAAATACCAAAAGAAAAATTAAAAATATTAATATTTAAATGGCCGTTAGGAATTTTTTCTGTAAACATCCCCTAAATTAAAAGACTAGAATCCCTGAAATCAGAATAGATGGGCATATATCTCTTTCTCTGCAACTTCTTCTCTTCTTCTCCTAAATCTTCATCTTTGTTTCTCTTCTCTTCTTCTCCATGAGCATGTATGTCTTCTCCTCTCTTCTCCTTCCTTTCTTCTTTTATTATTTCACATGATGTTAGAATTTTGTTTTCTCTTCTCAAGATCATGAGAACTCACAACGACAATAAGATAACATTCTTCATTTCCCTTCTTTTTTTAATGTTTTTTTGCATTATTTTTTAAAAAATTTCTATTCTTAATAATTGTATGAATGTTGTTGGGACTTTTTTAAATGTTTTAATTTTTATGTTCTTAATGATTGTATGAATGTTATTGGATATTTTTAATTTGCTTTTTAATTTTTATGTTCTTATCTTTCATTAAATATTATTATATTATAATTTTATTTACAAGACCCACATAATCATTATGGTTAGCTAATTGATCTGTTAGTGATAACAAAAAGTTCTTTATTTCATGAAAAATAAAAATTATTTAAAAATAAAAAAAAATAAAAAATAGTAGCCATCATAAATAAATAAAAAATAGCTAAGATAATAGTTAGGATAAATGAATATTTTTTTAATGTGAAATATTGATACTACGAATACTTGAACGTGTTTATATTTATCTCCTATGATCATTTCACAAATGGTCGTAGCAAAGTTAATTGAAAATTTGGTTAAATTAACATAATTGAAATGATTAGATTGACATAGATTGAAGTAAAATCAACTGGTTTGTGGCAATCCAATTTAAATTGTTGTGTATTTAGAGGTTTAAAATTTTTAAGTAGTCTCCTGTATAAGGGAGGTGTTGCCAATTTGTTTTATTTAAATAGGAATGATTTACAGTACTTTAATCTTTTAATTGATGTAGATGCCTATGAGAAAGTCAATAACACATTGTATGGACATGATCACTGCTAGTTCTCCTAGCAACGATTCAGACAACCATGAGTCGTTAGGTGTTGACCAAGAACAAACACTTAAGACACAAGCATCCACCACATTGAGGGGGGGTCCCTTCATAGTAGGATCCATTTACCTGGAAGTACTAGGCTCAGTGGAAGAACGATATTTCAATGTAAGTTTGTTTTTCCTTTACATTAACAAGTTAATAATTTTTGAAAAATTAATTTCAATTAACAAATGAAATTTCGGTTTACGTACATTGGGGCTGCCAGAACCATACCATAACTCCGGTGCAGAGAATCAAAACCAGTGTGTTCACGGTTCTGTTACTACGCACATTGATAGCTCCGTTTCGTTCATTTCACATACAAAGCGGATGATAAGATTCTTTATTAATCACATCAATTGTTTTTATTTAATATATTTAACTAACAATAATTTTCTTTTGCAGGCTGCGGTTTTTGGATGTGAGTTAAGCTCGATAAGGCTTTTTATGGAAACGTACATATGGAGTGATAACTACTAAAAAAAAGTGTAGCAACTCGTGAATAGTCAAGCTCAACACTTTATGGTATGTTGGTTTTCAACCATTTTTTTTGAAGTTATTATTTTTTAAAATTTGCTTCAATGGAGTCAGGTTTCCAAACATCCTGAATGGAAACCTATGATTGATGCATGGTTTAGAAGGTTTAAAGTTAGTATTGACTTAAATATTTTTTTATTATGTTAATTTGGTTAGTTTATTAATATTAATGAAAATTTTATTTTACAAATTTTAATCGCAAGGAAAATTTTGAATGAGATAGAGCTGACAATGCAATTGCAAGGTGGGTTTGGGAGAATCACACTGCAACTAGGTAAGGTTAAAATCAAGATAATTTTTTTAATCATTATTCAATTTTATTTTTCATTTACTAACAGATAATTCATTTTTACCATAAAGTTTGCGAGATTTTTGGTACGAGACAAAAAAAAAGCCAAAAGATATGTGAAAAAAAAAAGAGAGTTTCTAAGCTAGAAGAAGATGATGGTTTTGGAGGATTTTAGACCTTCGTATATTTTGGAGGCTGTATGGGTGGAATATGTTCAACACATGATGTCTGAACGTTTCGTGTGACGATTACACTCTGGTGTGGAGAACCGGAACCATTGTGTTTACGGTTATGTTACCATGCACACCAATAACTCTGTTCCGTTCGTTTCACATGCGAAGCGGATGATAAGATTCTTTATTAATTACATCAATTTTTTATTTAATATATTTAACTAACAATAATTTTCTCTTACAGGCTATGGTTCTTATACGCGACTTAAGCCCGATGGAGTTTTATGTGGAAATGCACATGTGGAGTGATGACCACCAAATAAAAGTGTAGCAGCTCGTGGATAGTCGAGCTCAACACTTTATGGTATGTTGGTTTTCAACCATTTTTTTCTTAAGTTATTATTTTTTTGAATTTTCTGACTTTGTTTCCCAGGATACATAAAACACTTGGTTGAAAGATAGATACAAGGACGATCCTTCGACCCATCTGGATCTGGATCTGGATCTGTGGTTAGAGGGAGGTTCATCCGGTGGACCCGATAGAAATCGGATGTATGGTCTCTCTAACACTACGATCGAGGACTTGTTGACGACCCGTGATGTTTCAACCATTGGATGCTCACAAAACCGATTTCGAGCACTCAAACTCTGGAGTTCGAGATGATTTTAGACCAATGAGTTCAAGCTCAAACAACCCATCTTGTTGCTGATTATGAACGACTCAGTGTTGAGATGACCGAACTCTGTCGATTGGTGATGGAGACGAGATCATAGATGGGTGATACATATGCTCCCCTTTATTTGCCCCTTTATTTGCCCCATGATCTCAGTGAAGACCTACCTCCTTCTTCTCCTACGCCTCTATTCTAGATTAATTTTATTTAAACTGATAAGTGTTTAAATTTATAATAAATATTTTATTTTTATATTAATTCAATTATTTTTCTACTTCTGTTTAATAAATTTTTTTCAAAAAAATATTTTTAAATTATTACTGATGAGGTTACTGACGGAGTTTATCTGTCAGTATATTCTAGATAGTTGGAAAAGAATTACTGAAAATGTCACTACCACTATTTACTCATCAATGAAATTACAGACGGTATGTTTGACGGTTATATGTCAAATTCACCGAGGGGATTACCGATGGACAAAAAAAATCACCGATGAAATTACATACACATACAATTTTTCTATTGGTGATATGTTATATTCACCAATAGAAATACTGACAGAATGAAGCGAGTAAATGTTTTTAGGCGCTTTTGCCATCAATAAATCCATAGGTAAAATTGTTATCGACGGACTCACCGATACACCACAAATCACCGACGAGAGTTTTTTCGACGGAGTTTTTTCGTCCATGAGCCTGTCGGTAAAATTCGTGCTGACGGATTGAGAGTATAAATACTGACAGAAAATTCCATCGATAAATCTAAAAATTCTGGTAATGATGCAAGGGTTGGGAACACTGATTTGGAGATGATAAAGCCTCCAAACTATTTACTATGGACAAACATAGTAGTTATCCTCGTAGTCCATTATTAACCACCAATTTAGTAAGTATGATCAATTATTCCGGCTGTTGGCCTCTCTCATCAATACATATACAATTATGGTTGTCAACTTGTATAAATGACATTGCAGAGATCATGAGAGTTGTGGCTGGCACAACATAGACGATGATCCAGCAATGCATCATCCGATCTTCAACTTGGTTCAATTGCACTTCATTTTCTACTTTGTCTTCTTAAAATACTGAAACTCTTTTTAGATGTTAAATAAATGATGAGCCCAAGACGCATCGGTGTGTAATAAAGAAAAACAAAAAAAATATTATTTATTGAATATATAATATCGATCTTCCACCCACTTTCAACATCTAGCTATAAATAAAGAGACAAAATCCCAAAAGTGACAATAACATTAGGTATAAATAACAGATAATATCGGTATTTTTAATTATGCCACTCGCAGGACTCTCGTGATCATCTTTCACTTCACTCTACACCACCTAACCTAAAAATTAAAAATTAAAAAAAAAAAAAAAAAAATAAAAAAACCCCTCAAATCTTGAATGCTCAGTTACTAAGGGGGCCATAAATATTATCAACCATGCATGTTCCATCACTCTACTCTTATCACCAAAATCATGTCCCTTGCTTCTACGTTGAGTCACAATTACATTAATTACCCTCGCTACCAAGGCACCAACCAAATCAATCCTCAAATTTAATCCAATCACCATTTTACCCTCACCAAAATCACCCACTCTTTTTTCGCACAGCAAACTTGTAGACCCAATAGTGTCCCGAAAATGTTGATCTGGACGGACATCACCTGCATGGCAAGTGCCAGATCCAATTCCATTTGTTTCCATCTGCTCATACCTGGGGCGTCAGGAACGACGTCGCTACAGCAACACTAGCAGGGTCCTTGCAGCTTAATACTCTAAGCAACCTACAAGAGCCCTTGCTAATAGAACTCTGGCTAACCGGCGCCTTCTTGCCGTCGGTATCAACAGGCGGGAACATGGTCATCGAAGAATTACGGCGAACTTGCCGGCTTTTTATATCGCTAAGGTCCATCTCTGTAGGAGGCTTAACCACCCCGAACATCAGCAGATACCATCGGGGCTTTGAGGTCGTCCTCTTAACTTCACCTCTTGCATGGATACTCTTTAATGATGAACTTCTTTCAATATCCAATTCCGGTGAAAATTTCTTAGAGCTAGGAAACCTCTCAAGGTTGCGATAATCCAGAGACCGACTGTTTCTCATGAGTGCAATATTATTCTTGGTACTATTCGAACGACTTGCAGAACTTTGCAACTCGGATAAAGAATCGCATCGGCGACGAAAAGAAATGCGTTGTTGGTCTTCTTTAGTTTGATTTTGGGGAGTAAAGTAGGGGTCTATGAAGGGAACGAGCTTACCATGAAAGATAATGTCTTCAGCTGAACTCATCTCTGAGCTTACGTCGCTAAAGAACTCGAAGTATTCGGCAGGCTCCGATGATGGTCTTGCACTATTGTGGGCAGCTATATCTGGGCTTTCTTTGTTCCTGCCTTGTAGCGGGAAGTCACAAAGAGAGAGAGCTTCTTCTTCTTCTTCTTCTTCTTCTTCTTCTTCTCGGTCTCGGTCTCGGTCTCGGTCTCGGTCTCGGTCTCGGTCGTGTTCCTGTTCTCGATCACGGTGGAGATTGGTGTAATCTCCCATATTTCTGGAGAGAGAAATCAAATGTGGGGAGGGGGAATGTTCTTGTGGTTTCTATATTATGAACTTAAGAGGAGGTTTGCTACAAAAAGAAAAAAGAGAAGAACGAAATTTTAATTTCTAATTTTTTTGGTTTCTCTTTCCCTGTCTCCTTTCTTTTCTGGGCATTTATCAATGCTTTGTAAAATAGAGGAGAAGGAGAATATAAATACTATGTATAGAGCTAAGGAAAAAGAGAGGCAAATTAAGACCACGTACATATAATAATTTAAGTTTTGGAGTATGTGGGGATTCTATGATAACGTAGTGTTGTTTTGGCTTTGTAGGAGGGAGAGATAAAGCCATTTGGAAAGGGTGAAAACAAAGAATTGAGTGTTACATAGTTAGGACAAGAGGGGAGAGAGAGAGAGGGAGTGGACATTAGTGAAGAAGAGGGAGGTACTTCTTTCCAGCACTTTCGACAAGGTTTTGGAGGTGGCTGTTCTTTACAGGTTCTTTTTTTAGCCGGATATATATATATATATATATATGCAAATGTCTACCAATGCCTGCCTAACACGTGTACTATCCATATTGACGTGTTGAATCCTTTGTATTTGAGGGCGCGAGGTTAGTAAGGTTGTTAAAATCATGATTTTTACACGACACGGAAAATACAAAACAAACTTGGATTGTAAAAATGGATCGTAAAATTGTAAAATCATAAGGAATTTTAAAATATATTAAAAAAAATTCATACTTCAAATAAAAATTCATAGCACTTTAAAATACATTGTTCAAATAAAAATTTATACATAATTTAAATAATTTTTTATTAATTAATAATTAACAAACTTTTTGTTATATATTACAATTCACAAAACTATAATACTTTCAATCTGCTTCAGTACATATACTATACAATTAAATAGAAATTGTAGTGACTGTGCATTTAGCCAGCCAATAGGCGCCGGACAGCTGGAGCATGGGAGAAACATTTACTTGGTTTATGCGTATTGGTGAAATCATTCAATCGGTCCTGAAATCGCGATTTTATGCGATTTCACCCGATTTTAACGATTTCACCCAATTTCAATCCGATTTCACCCATTTTTTATTTTTCCAAACGATTCAACACGCAAAGTATTTTTTGACTCGTAAAATCGTATGATTTTACGAGTCAAAACGTGATTTTAACAACCTTGATTACCAGGTCATCACAGCCCAACAGGTACGTCACCACCTAAAGAGCTCAATTGGAACACTTTACAAGATTAATACTTGTTTGTTTGTATGTTTCTGTGTTTTAAAAAATATTTTAAAAAAAATTAAATTTTATTTTATTTTTTAAATTTTAAATTAATATATTTTTGATATTTTCAGATTATTTTGATGTTTTGATATTAAAAATTATTTTTAAAAAATAATAAAAATTTTATTTTGATGTATTTTCGAGTAAAAAACACTTTAAAAAATATAAATAAGTAAATAAAAAACTAAATGCTTTTACTAGACAATACACTATGCAATGTTAGTAGAAGTATTTTAGATTTTATAAATGCTTTTCTTTGCTTAACAAACTATTTTTTCTTCAATTTCTTCCTTTTATATTCATTTTCTAAGAATTGGACTTGATGATGTATCTACCTTCGCCTTCTATTTTGTTATTATCATGTCAAATAATAAAAAATTACCAACATTGAATTGATTCAATTTTTGAAAAATTAAATTAAATTAAATTAAATTATTAAAAAAAATCAAAGATGACTGGACCAAGATTGAAAATGGGTAAAAATGTAACCGTTCTTTGGTCTAAGCATTGTTCGTCCAACACCTTTTTGGAAAAACATTCCTTGCAATTTCTTTTTTATTTATTTTTTTGATCTTTTTTGTTCGATAATTATACATTTTAATCAAAAACTTCATTTTATTCATGTTTAAGTCGTTGCTTTTGAGATAGGAGAGAGAAAGTTTTCATAAATGGGAGAAGAGAGAGAAAACCAATGGTTGTCAATATTCCAAAATAAAAAAACATGATCTTAGTGTTAATAGCTTCTATTCGATGAAAGAAACTCTATTAAGGTATCTTTTTACCTTTCGTATTGACTGAGAAACTATATCATGGCCAACAAAGATTTTTTTTTTTTTCAGGTTTGATTTTATATTTTTGGATGAATTTAGGGGTGTATTGGGTTGAGAAATTGATTTATTGAGGTTTTAAGAATGTTTTTTTATATATAGATATTTTTAGATAAAAATATATTGAAAATTAGTTTTTTGGATTGAAAAACTCACCGTATGATTTTCAAATCATTTCATTGATGGTTGAAATTTGAAAATACAAACGATGAATTGTCTATATTTTTTTATAAAAAAAAATGGGTTTGTAAGCCTCGTGCATAGGCCTGACTTTTTTTTTTTTTATGTGCTAGGCTCACAAGCCTAACTATTTTGTCTTTTGTTTAGCTTTTTTTCTTGGAATTTTAATTTAAACCATTAAAATAGACTAATTATCAGTTTATTTGAGAATTTTTAATTGAATGCAATCCAATTTCCCTTAAGATCATAGTCTTTTTTTATTGTTATTATATTAGCAAGTGCTCTTTTATACAACCCTTTATATTTTTTTTTAATAATTCAATCACTTGTGCATGACTATTATTAAGAATAAAATTAATTAAAAAAATAAAGTTGTTAAACCTAATTAGGTCATATGTTTGGCGGGTTAATGTGGGTCGATCCAAGACATCATCGTCTCAATATTTAAAAATCAATGTTAGAACCATTGCCTTTATTTTTTTTAAGTCAAATCAGGTTTTTTTGGGGTTGATCGAATCGCTCTTTAACTCATTTAGTAAATCGAGTCATATAAAATCAACTCTAACTCGGTTTAGTTTAAGAATTAGGTCAAGCAAGAGCCTAATCCAACAGGTGTTTAGTTTCAATTGAGATTTATTAAAACATTAAAGGGTTTTTTTTTCATATTAGAGATTAACTTTTGATCCGACTTGTGATAAAGCATCGACAAGTTTACTGTGGGTTGTAATAATAATTTCTCTATGTTTTTTTTTCCTTTAGTATTTTTTTATACTCCGTTCATCTAACTTTTTTTTTTAATTTTATCTTTTCACGTTGTGTAAATTGAAAATTGAGCTTGATAATTTATTTTACTTTTCTTTCTAACAGGTTATTATGTTGTCAAAAAATATTATGTCATTGGTGTCACACGTTCGTGTGTGGCGTGGCGGGACGTTAGGGTCGAGGAGTCACCACCTAGTTGTTTGATTCAGGGTCACAAGGAGACCCAGGTGAATTGGTCTTATATGAAATTCTAAGGTAAAAGACTAGTTGTGGTTAGGGAAGAAATTAGTACCCCTAGCACACCTTACTTGAAGTAATCTGCATTATATGGTGAATCATTACTCTTAAGACCAATTCGGTGAAAATATTTGTATTTGAGGTAAATAAATACAAAATTCAATGAGTAAGGACTCAATAAGAATTTTGAAAGGCTTAATTAATTTTATTAAGGACTTAATTGCAAGAAAAATTATTTTTTTAGAGTCAATTTGGGTGTTAATTAGAAGAAATTGAAGTTTGGGGGCTGAAATTGGACTTTGAAAAGCTTAATTGGCTAAATCAAGGGCTTAATTGTGAAAAAAATAAAATTTTATAGCCAATTAGGGGTTTGATTGAAGAAATTCAGGTCCAAGGACCAACCTATAAATGGTACGCCATTTCAGGGGTAGAAATTGGTGAAATCAAGGGCCGAATTGAAGAAAATTGAAAGTTCAATGGTCAATTCGGGGTCCAATTGAACAAATCAAAAACCAAAGACCAAAATGAAAATGACATTAAACTTTAGTGTTTAACCCAGATGACACGTCATTCAACCTCTATTCATCTTCTTTCTTAGCAGTTCACAATGATCGGGTTGACACCTTGTAAGAGCTTGTTGTGGAGTTTTAGATCTCGAAATGACATGCGATTTTTGCTAATGGAAGAGGAACATCCCCTCTACAACCTCATTTCCATGAAATTAGGCATTTACATCCTAATTCTTCCATATAAGTCTCCAACATCTTGTCCCTGATTAATCATTACTTAATTTTTAGATTATGGGCTGATCGAGTTGACACTTTTAAACGAGTAAATGTGGAGCTACAGACCTCCAAATTGAGCAAGGTTCCATCCAAAAAAAAAGTGCACCTCTTTTACCAACTTCAAGAGGTCTTCAATGACGATGACGTCGGAATTGCTTCGATGAAGCCTCGAAAATGGTCAACTTAATCAGCCTTTACTGAGATACCCATTGATGCAAAACCACCTAACCTTTTCATGTGTTAACACTTCAAAGCTCCTAAAGGGTTATTATCAAGGGCTATAAATCATTCCCCCAAGATCAGAAGGTGGAGAATGCATGCCTTTATCTCTAAGCAAAGGAAACCCACCTAGGCCAAAACCACTATTGCAAAAACCATTAAATGATAGAGTATCCAGTTGTGAAATTTTTTGTAGAACTCTTATTTTGATCAAAGAGCTCAGCTTTGATTAATTTTTGATGAAATCCATCAAAAACCCTAGAAAAACCCTATAAATAACCTTGGAAATTTGAGATGAAAGGAGAAGAAAAAATGAGACAAATACTAAGAAAATATCCTAGTTGTGGAATTTTATGAGCCTAGCATAAGAGTTTCTTCATCTTTGAAAATACAGCAAGTTTGTGGAAACAAAACCTTACAAAGGAAAGAAAAGAAGGGTAATAGATGTTCTAAAGGTTTGAATGTATATTTCTTAACCTAAAAGTGGAGTCCATGTGACTTGCATGATTTGATTTTTATTGTCATTTGGTTTGTGTTTATGTTTACATATATGAAAATGTGTTTGGAATAGTTGAAAAGCCTTCTAGTTAAGTTAGTTTTTGATAAAATAATGCTTTTTTTTTTTTTCAGTTTTGTTAGTTCAATTAATGCATTGATAAGATACGTTGTTAATTTTGGGTTTATAAGGCTTTTGTCATGACCAAAATATATTTTATAAATCATTTTTGAATCCAAATTGCATGGATAAGCTTGTTGATTTTATTTGCCAGTTTTGGAAAATGACATGTCATGCATATTTTCCATGATTTGCTGTTTTTTGTTGTTTGTTTTGATTCAAATGTATATGACTATGACAATGTGGTTTGTGTGAACCAAGAAGATTTAGCTTCGAGGCTTGTTATGCATTCCTGGATTTACTAGTAGGCTGATGCATTTCTGGGCAAAATCTGGATTGGTATTCTTTATGTTCTTCCCAACAACATTGTCTTAGCTACGAGTTTTTGACCTGTTTTATTTCATTTCTTTGCATCTTCACATTCTCATGACATCTTTAAACAATGATCTAGGGTTTTCGAGCATCAATAACTATTTTCAGTGAGTTTTAATGTTAAGGTTTTGGTTTTTGGTACCAAAATATTTTTGGTCAAATTGGGATTATTGAGTGATAATTGTTGAGTTCTGTTGCTTGATTATTGGCCCTTGCATGGTCTCCAACCTTTCTATTCCTTTAATTTCATTAAATCTTGTCTGGTTTATAGTTCGTATTACTGGAATCCCTTTAAATGTTCATCTGTGTTCTTTGTTTTTTCTAGGTTTTGATCCATTTTCACCAAAGTTTTTGAGTTTTTTGTGTTTTTGATAAGTTTAATATATTTTTGTTTTGATTTTTGTTTTTTGCTTGTTTTTTTTGTCAAACTCATGTCTTTGGTTTGGTTCATGGTCAGACCAATGGTTTCTGGTCAACCTGGTTGAGTTAAAATTGAGTCAATGGTTAAGGCTTTGTTTGGCTAGCAATATTTTTGCTAAAGTTTTTTTTGGTTTAAGGGTAAGTTTGACAAACACCCATTAGGTTTGTTTTGGAGAGTTTTATTACAAAACAAAAAAGGTTTTATCAAACAAAGCTTAGAAAAAAAAACAATAAAAATTATAAAACAAATACTTTCTTTTTTCTTGTATATGGCCAAAAAATCCTTAAATTATTTGAGCATTTTTTATTTTAAAAGTTGAAAATATTGTGGCATGTTTTTTTAAAAAAAGATATTGCATTGATTTTACAATAGGTTTGTAAAATTTTAAAGGATTTTAGCCTATATTTCAATAACTCTAAAAATTTTAATTTAAAAAATTTAATGGTCAATATCTTCACATAAATGCTAGACCTATAAGTAAACTGATATTTAAATACCAGAAATTGACTGGAAAATTTTTAGAATTATTTTAGATATTCATCAATTTAATTTGGAAGTATTTTTTACCATAATATACAAGTTGTGAAGAACCATTTCTCTTTTCAAGATAGGTGAACCTTGTCAGGGCACCTGCATGGACCCTTCCCATAAGAATTTATTTTGGCATATGAGCCCATAATATATTTGAAATGCTAGATTTATTCATGAGAGTAAATATTTATTCTGAATCATTGACAAATCATCAGTTAAATTGGAAGTATTTTTTAAATTATATCTAGACCATAATATACAAGTTGTGAAGAACCATTTCTCTTTCCAAGATAGGTGAACCTTGTCAGGGCACCTGCATGGACCCTTCCCATAAGAATTTATTTTGGCATATGAGCCCATAATATATTTGAAATGCTAGATTTATTCATGAGAGTAAATATTTATTCTGAATCATTGACAAATCATCAGTTAGGAACCCATCAAAACCTTTAAATTATATCTAGACCATACAATGAAGTTTATTTCAAGTAAGGTGCGCTAGATGTATTAATACATTTTCTAGCCACAACGAGTCCCTTATCCTTTGTCATTTATGATACGACTCATACACTTGGGTCTTCTAATGACCCTGCATCAAATAACTAGATTGTGACTCCTTGACCCCTACGATGCCGCTCACTCTGTGCGTCCATGTACGACAACCCTCAAAGTTCAAGAATTGAAAAAAAAATTTATGGAATTAATTCAAATAAAGCATAATTTATTTTTATTCCTTGTTAGTTACATTTTAATTCATGCTATAACATCACAACCCATTACTATTTATGTTAATTTACCAAAATTTCCAAAATTGATATAAACCCTAAGTTTTCCTAATTTGGGGATTTTTCAATTTCTAACACAATAAAAGAATAAAAAACACCATTAGAACATAAAAAATACTTTATTAAAGTATTTCAATACAACTTTCCAAGCCTTTTGAGCTCATTTCCAAAGTTCCACTCCTTCCTCTTCAATTCAGCCAACTTTCTCTTTCTAGTTCTTCCACCAAAACTCTCACTAAAATCACTAACTAAGGTTTAATCTTAAGTAAACCTTACTAACCAATCATCTAGTAATTTAAACTTGTAAGAAAAAGAAAAGAGGAGAGGATTTTTTTTAGAATTTCTAAGGTATTTATCTCTATTATTGGCGCTAACCCACTTAAGTAGAAGAGGAAGGAACGTTTTCTCTTATTTATGGTTTTTCACTCTTTATTATATCTATAGGTTATTTCGGTTAGTTCTATAATCCTCAATATTTTTCATGTATAACTATTTTCTTTATTCCCTCCAAAGTTGTACTCTAATATTTTATGAAATTTCACCTGTATAAAAAATATTTTTCTTTAATTTATTCTTTCCTTGTCAAGATTTTAAGCAAATTATCATAGGGTTTTACATAATTACCCAGCCATGAGTATTGTTCGCATATCAATTTATTACTTTATTTTGTTAAGGACTTTAAACTAATTTACTGAGGACTTTTACCCCCAATCATAAAAATCTTCCTCTGAATTTATCATTTTTTAGTCTTGGATTTACACTACTTTAAACTAATTACTGAAGACTTTCACCCTCAATCTTACACTTTTAGGCCAGGGGTTTACAAAAAGAGATTGTCACCGCTCTTAATGCATTTAAAAAAACTATACCAGCACCTAGTAAAACTAGGCCAAATTGCACTTATCTTCAATGATCATGTGTAGCCACCTAACCCTTATCGGTACAAACCTGATATGAGATACGATTACCAGGGTTATAGACCATGACATTGAAACATGTGTTGCATTTAAGAGACATGTTGGTTTATTGATTAAACATGGTTGGATATCCTTCGATGAATATACAAGCACTCCTAATTTAACTAAAAACCCTTTTCCATACCAACACCAATATTGAGGGTGTGAATGTAGTAATTGTTGAAGACGTGGCATACGATGAGAAAAAAGTAGCTTTAATGGTTTTGAAATCACTTGAACATGCAAATCAGTTGAGTATGGTGGTGGTTTACTAAGAATGGGTCTCCTAGGTTAATCCATCATTGTCATAGTAAGCGATCAGTTATCCATAAAATTCTTGATGAAAGGAGTTGTTATAGTGAATGTTGCAATGTCAACCCATTTTTGTTATTGGAATTTATGGATAAAGTCATTAAAACCTTATTTGCTCGAGTTTATTTTTAATGTATTTTGGGATTAAATTTTTTTTTTTAATGAAGTGTGCCTTTTATATGTCTTGTTCTTGTTTTGAAACCATGAGATGCGTATTTGAAAGTAACATGAAAAATTCATTCAAAATTGGTCGAATTCCAAAATATATCATACAAATACTAAGGGCAGTCCATCTTTTTATGAATCTTGAAATTTCATTTCCAATCCCAATAAACCTTAAAAGGTAGAGTCTAATTTATCTCTTCTTTTCAACCCTAAAATATGTTCTCCTCCCTCATTAAACCTACAAGGATAAAATCCTACTAGTCTCTAAGTTTTGAAGCAATGACATAAATGATGATAAATAGTATGCACACGGTTGATGATACCCACCATTTTTTCTTTAAGGTTTTCATGATTAACAATAAGGCTAAGATTTATCAACATGAATATATTTTAATTTGAGATGAAGAAAGATCATCTTTGATATATCCATCACAAGTAAAAGATTATATTTTGTCGTCCCTATTTGAACCTTGTATATTTTCTTGGATAATAACTCAGACTAAGATCACCCCTCACACCAAGTATGTTTTGGAAGTTTCTGAATGATCAATGAAATTCTTCAAATAAAAATAAATAAGAAGATGATAAAAAGGATGAAAAATGTTACAAATAAGAGAAAGAAAATAACACTTATGAAAAAAAAAACTCTCTAGAACATCCTTAATAAGGGTACAAAGTCCAGAATTGAGGACACTATATTAATGATAGACAATGAGATGAAGCTTGGAGAATTGAGATTGATGTGAGACCAATTACACAAATGTCAAAATCAAGACGAGAAGCCTAGAAGATCTTAGTACATAAACAAGTGATCTTATGTCCTTATATCCTTAAATATCATTTGAGCCTTAACCTACATTACATGTTTTTAAAAGCCTTTTTTGATATAAAAAAAAACATTTTATTTATGTTGATAAGTGTTAACCTTTAAAAGAGAAGATAAAAAAAATTCAAGAAAAATCATGACTCATATGTGTGTTGTATATCATTGAATAATGACATTAAATCAAAATCACATAAAGCAAGATGCTCCTTTTGAAAGTCAAAACTCTCATTACCTATTATTTTTCTTTATAAAATAGCCCTCCATATTTTGAAAAATCAATTATAGCCATTCATAGCCAAGATTTTGAAATAATTGTTCTTTTCCATTGCCTAATCAACAACAATTTCATCATATGCCACACTCAAAATTACATTTTAGCATTTAAATGACATGTTTTAGGCTTTTTACCAAGGAAACAATCTTCCCGCTCAATAAAAATATTTTAAAATTTACATCACAATGATTTCATTTCAACAATCGGATTTATATGAAAACAATTATAAATTTTTGTCTTGGTTCGAAAACACAAAAGATAATATTTTTACAAATTTCCTCATTGACTAAATTTACAAAGTTCATGAAAAAAAATGAGGTACATGTGTGCCTCATAGTTACATGTGTGCCTCATAATGGCCACAACTAGATTAATTGGGGGCAATTCATTTTGAAGAGACCAATTATGATGGCAATAGTTGAACAATGATTTGATGAACTCCATCACGAGCTAAGGTGACAAATTTTTCATAGAGATGATAAAAAAAAAATAATGAACATATAATCTTGGACTACATTTAAGGGCAATGACAAGCAAAGTCCATTTGGTCTAAGCTAATATGATGAAAGAATCATTCTTATTCATTGATGAGAGAGAGAGAGAGAGCATTCATTGGAAGACAAACTTATGGCAAGCAATGAAGGTATTAAGGTCACTTAAACAGTTCAAGTAATCCAGTACCTAGTGATTGATATTTCTAAAGATGAAGGTCTTTGTAGATGCCAACTATAAGAATAATGGAGTTTCAAAATATATAAGTTTTACTTTATAAATAAATCATAATAAGTTGTTGCTACGATCAAGCCTTGCAATCAGGAAATTTTCAAGCCCTACAATTAGAAAGTTCAGCTCTACGGTCAAAAAGTTGAACTCTTTCATGAGGAAGTGTGAGCCATACAATTAGAAAAATTCAAGCCCTATCATTAGAAAATTGAAACCGAGTTTGCAATCAAAATATCTTTTAATTATTTGATATGAGCGTAGTCGCTTCTCTACGAGACTGTTTTATCATAAAAAAAAAACCTTTTCTAGTATTATATTTCTTTACAAACTTATTATACAAAATCAAAGGAAAATGAATTTTTCAATGTCTTTGTACCATAAATATTGTAAAAAAAGAGCAATTATCATAACTCATTTTCTACTCTTATTTTCTAAAATATTTTAAAAAATACAAAAAATTCTTAAAAAAATGTATTTATAAAGCAATTTAGTTAATTTATGGTATTTTTGGCACTTTCAATTATTTTATTCTGAGACAAGTTTTTATAAAAAAAAAACGAAGAAATAAAAAAGAAGAAAAATAAAAAAAAGAGTTTAAATAGTGAAATAAAAAGAAAGAGTTATTAGGGACTAAAAAATAATATGAGAAATTATGAGAAAGAGAAAAGGGAAAATAAATTGGAGGATCAAGTAAAATTAAAATATTATTAAAAGACATCCTACATATTAAGAAGAGAAAATTTAATTAATTAGAAATCCGTGGTCAAGAAGGAAATAATATAATTTTCTAATATTTTTTTTCAATTTAGTTTTTCTTGTTTTGCTGAGAATCACAGACAATATAAATAGAAGGCATTCCCCCAATGAGGGGACACATTGAGATTGAAAATGAGATACTCTTGCAAGATAAACTACCAAAAACCCTAGCACAAGAGAAAGAAAAAAATAAAACAAAGTAAAAATAAAAATAAAAATAAAATACAAGTTGTCGAATTGCCTAAAGAATCCAAAGATCGCAACATCAATTGTTCGGCCTCTGATCTCCCATCTTCTATGGAGGTGACTACCATCGATAGAACAAAAAACAAAAGAGGAAGTTTTTTCCATCTAGTCATCTACGACATAAAGTGGCCCACGTGCCTTCCTATCTTGGTAGTGCGTGACAAAACACCTTGAAAGCTAAATTGATCGTCGTCACGTGTAGTACACGCGCCTACACTGCTTTTTCCATCACATTTTTTTTCTTGTTTCCAGCCTTTTGGTCTAGTTCTAGACTGCTTAGATGACTTGTAAAGGTCAATTTTAATCCTCATATATGTTTTTCTTAGAATAATTTTTTATTTGTTTGTTAATTTTTTACCTGTGAATGTGTGTTAATTTATATGTTGTTTTGAATAAATTCACAATGAGCACAAGATTTTCTCCTTGTATTTAGACTTGTATTCATTAAATTGGTAGGAATATTTATGGTTATTTATGGTGAATATGTTGAGATAAATAATTGATTTATTGTGGATTAATACAAATTGGGTGATTAAAGGAAAGATTCAAAACCCGAGTCTAACCTCATTGTGTAATAATCATTTACTATTATGTAAAATATTATCCCTATAATAAAAAAAAAAGTGAGGATTATACATCGTTATCTAACCTAAATTTCAAATCATTATCCTATGAATTTTTACCTCTAATAAATATATATTTTTAGTTTAGGAAAAATATTAACATGTATGCATAATAAGTGTTTTTATCTTAAAATTAAAAAACAATATAGCTTACTTAGGTATGATTTTTTTTTCATGATTTCCATTTTTATTTTAACATAATTAGTCAATTATCTAAAAATCTTTGAAGACCAATTAGGGTTCCTAGTAACCATAAAATTAGATGGCTTGCAAAATAAACTACCAAAAAACCTAGCACAAGGAAGAGAAAGAAAAAAGAAACAAAAAAATACAAGCCGTTGAATTGCGTAGAAAATCTAGCATCATAGAATCGATTTGTTAGCCTCCAATCTCAAGTCTCTCATGGAGGTTATTAACACCGCTAGAAACAACAAGAAGAGGAAGTAGTTGTCTACGATGCGGAGTGGTCCACGTGCTTCCTTTCCTTAGTGGCCCGTGAAAAAAAAGCTTTGAAAGCCAGACCGGTCATCGACACATGTAATCTATGCACCAATATTGTTTTTTCTAGCACTTTTGTTTTCTTCGTTCAGCCATTTGGTGAAGTTCTAACCCATTCCGATGACTTGTTCCGACATTGTTTTAATCCCTACATGTGATTTATTTTTTTAGAGTAATTTGTGAATTTTTTTCGTTAGTTTTTTACTTGCAAACATGTATTAATTTATATTTTGTTTTGAATGAATTTGCGATGAGCACATGATTTTCTCTTTGTATTTATACTCAGTAATTAACTGAATTGATTGGAATATTTATAGTTATTTATTATGAATATGTTGGGAAATATAATTAATTTGTGGTGAATTAATATAAATAGAGTAATTAAAGAAAATAATTCAAAACTCGAGTCTTTGTTTGCTATTATTTCAAATCCTACCCCATAATAATAAAAAAAAATGAGGATTATACCTCCTTGTCAAACCTAAGTTTCAAATCACTATCCTATGAATTTTTAACTCTAATAAACATATTTATTTAGTTTAGAAAAAATATTAACATGTATGCATAATAAGTATTTTTATCTTAAAATTAAAAAACAATGTAATTTACTTTAGGTATAATGTTTTATGGTGATTGTTATTTTTCCTCTAACATAATAGTTCTTTGCCCAAAAATTTCTAAAAAGTAATTTTATAAAACTAGATGATGATTTTTATTTTTATTTTTAATCCTTTCATGTAATTAGATAGCCAAAATATCTCTTGTGGAAAGTGAGGGAGAGACTTTCACTCATATAGCTGCGACTCTTATGACCCTAACAACAAAAAAATAATAATTATTAGCGGAAACATTGACATTTCACCAAATACTTATTAACAATTTTATTCCCAAACTATTTATATATCAATTTTATTATTAAAATTTTTAAAAAATAATTAAAGACTTCCTTAAAATCAATTAGCTGTATTTTTAAGATTTGCCCTAATTATAACCTCATTGGCAAAAATTGAAGTTCACGCCCGGTGGGACTCGAACCCACAGTCGCCTGATTAGAAGTCAGACGCCTTATCCATTAGGCCACGGGCGCTAGTTTTACTTATTGTTCGAACTATAAATATATCAATAACATAATTAAAATAGAAGATGTCCCTGGTACAAAACAAAAGGAACTTCATTTATTAGAGGACATCGAAGTTTGAAAGCAAAAACATGAAAAGTCTCTTTTATTCTTTGCTATTTTGGATTTGCTTGAAAATGATAGAGAGATGCAGACTAGTTCATTTAAAAAACAGATGTGGATTGCTATGTGTTTAAAAATACATTATAGATTCTTTTTTAAAGTATTATTTTTAATAGGAAATATATTAAAATAATATATTTTTTTATTTTTTTAAAAATATTTTTAATATCAATAAATTAAAATAATTTTAAAAAAATAAAAAATTTTAATTTTTTTTTGAAACGCTAATAAACAAAATCTTGAAGGTTAAGTGGTTAATCAAAACAGATTATTAGTGGACATCTAGCAAATAAAAAGCTCATTTTCATTTTTACAAACTATAAGATGGTTATGATTTTGGCTACGTTACAAGAGTCCTGCATTTTGGTCCCTCAAACATGTCATGACTGGCAATCCTCCCGGTGATAAATTTTCAGTTTACATATAATTTGGATTTGTGTAGTACCATATATTCTTTCTTCGAAGCACAATTTGAGACTACATGAATACATATACATTTTATATGGCTATGGAATCTATAAAATGACAATCCACTCCTGCTGCTTCTTCTACTCCTGTTTCGTGGAGAGGTAGATTAGCCGGACCCTGAATTTCTAAAACAATAGGGAAGATATTGACAACTGTTATCTTCCTCCTCAGTGCTTGCTTTCTACACTTCAGAAAGAAATTCAGTACACCTGCATATTGGATCCTTTCAATCTTGCAGTTCATAGAAATGGAGATCATCACTGTGTTATAACCATTTAGCAAAGGGAAATATCTGTCAGAAGTGCGTTCAATCGAAATCTTGTCACCCAAATGTTAAGCCACCAAATTCAACTACAGGAAGAAAACAAAAGACTGGAGTTTATGAAAGAGGAGATTTAGTCTCTTTGGACATCTGACAGTTAAACTAATTATCATCTAGTCATCTCAACTGCACAAGATTCACATTTACTAACAACATCAAATACTATTACACAGAATTTTGAGAAAGTATCCACACTCGAGACTGTCTCCATGCTCCCTCTATGATCCCCATTTTGGATGCACCAATTCTCAAGACTCGACACTGCACTTCGATTGGACTTCAGACTATGGAATCATTATTAGCATTCATAAATAGCTATAGTGTTGACAAGTCATTCATATTTCAAATTCCTAAGCATCTGTAAAAAAAAAAAAAAAAAAAAAAACGACTAGCCCATTGCAGCAGCCCACAACATTGAACATTTTTTGCCCTAAGCTACATAAATAAGACTCTGATTGATCCATGACCCTGAGAGACAATGGTTTCTAACACATGTTTGAAAGCAAAATGGAGCTTCCAACTCTTTCCCATGTGGTCTCTTATCAATTGCTGCAATATTCCTCAATTTGAAACTTCAGTTTTGCTATAGAAATGGACTTTTGTCGACAAGCGTTTATTTGGGAAGAGGATAGATCTTATGCTATATCAATTTCAAGTGGCGAGAACATAGTAGCTACAAAGAATTCATGCACTAGTAAAAGCAATGTCGGTAATGCATTTTTGCTCTTTGCCTGCTATGGGTTCATCAAGAAGCATGAAATTGGGTGCCAAAACACAAAGAAGCATCTAATTGATTTCATGCAAAAAAGATCATCATAGGTTTCAGAGTGGAATCTGGGTCAAGAAGACAAAATTGGTTCAGTAGCTGAAAAGGGGACAAAAATCCATCATAACAATTGTCTTAGTTCCAAAATAAGAATAGCAAGACAACACTCAAAGTCACAATGTCAGTGTTTTATGTTAAGTTGTCACCATTTTTTTCTCAGAGTTGGCAATGTGGGATATTTACATCATCCACTAACAAGTAATGCCATATTACCTCAGTTTTATATTTTTGTTAAATATCTCACAAGAGTATATAGTTCATAGGGAAATAAATTTCAAGGCAATAGAATTACCTTTCACCTCAATAATGAGCAGTGTAATACTACTTCTCAAGCTGAATAAACTAGAAAAGGCACTGCAGAGAGAAGCAGGTTAATAACCTTAATCAGTGTAATGTTAAACAAGGATTCAAGCATGGGCAATAAAACAACATAAAAAATATGAATTACAACAGTTCTCTCTATCATTTAAAAAACACAGGAGCTCAAATTTCCAATCTATTTCCTCGGTTCACAAATTGAAGCCACAAGTACAAAATAAAGATGGGACAAGTGATCCATATCATTCACAGGATTGTTCTATTACACCTACATGTCCAAATTGCAAATGTGGCTATGATGATGGCATCACCTTTTTCAAATTTACTTCATGTGTAAGCACCTAGAGGACTTAACAAACCCAGTTATTTAAAATGCTCTATTGATCAGAAACAAATGTTCCCTTAGACCAAAATCTCATCCACAGACACGTGTCATGTAGGAAATGTTGAAAAGATAATAGTCAGGATTTCAATGCTAGGTAAATACTTCCAAAGTACATTTTTTGTTGAGCTAAAATAATGTAAAGATTGACAAATGAGCTAGCACAGTTGACAGAACAATCAGATATTTCTCACTGATCAAAGAAAGAAGTTCCTTATCGTGTGATGGGACCAAATTAAACAAAAAGGCTCCTAACATCTACAAAGGTTGAATGCCTGTCTGACAGAAGATAAGCTTCAGGAATTTTGGATTCGAAAATGCTGGTTAACATATTTCATAGAAAAAGTAGACAATTCTGATGAGAAGTTAAAAGTTGGATATCATATTTCATAGAAAGGACTTCTAAGCTTAACCTGGTAACTTGAAATGCATTTTCAACAAGATAAACCAAACAAGTAAAGGAGTTCTGGAGTAAAATGATGGCATGAAGATGAGATTGTTGGTAGTTTGCTTGATCAATTAAGACATATGGTATCATTATAGTAGTGCCTGTAAGCACCCGTGAATCTAGCGGCAAAAAAGCATTCTGTGCAGAAATTGGTTTTGGATATGCTAAATATCCAAACCTAACCATCGAATGATATCTCCAAGGAGCTAACAATTTTAAATTAATGGAACCACATCTTCTGTTAAGGCCAAAAGTAACAACAGAATATCTGCTTAGTTCAATATGACTTCATTAAGCCAGTAAATTGTCTTTAACTACATAACTTCCTAGAGTATATACTTGTTCAACGATGTCCACAATACCGGATCATTCCAATATGTTGATCAGTGGTCTAAAATTAAGTATTGTCTCCAATACCAGCTGCTGGCTATGTGCTTTGACCAGCTAGTATAAGGGCAGAACCAAGAGAATGGTGTTTGGCAATCATTTTTCAACAAAATAGTCCATGAAGTTCAAAAGAATCAAGAACTTACCAATTAAGAAAATGCTGAGCATTAAAGCAAGAGTAAGTTGGATGGAACAGCTGAATTGCAGGTGCAGTGGGGTTTGCAATTGCCTTTGGAAACCACCAGTCTGACCAGAGAGCTGCAGAAGGTTAAAAATTTATAAGATCTCCTGGGAATCTACCAATACATAATCATTTGTGAAGTAAAAAAAAATAGATCTTGACAATTGCACAAAAACTGATCCATTTAGATTGAAAATAATATGAGAAACCATCCCTGCCTTCACTTTCACAATTATAATTCAAAAGGGACATTTATTTCAGACAGATAAATAATCCATTTTCACATATCATAAGCAATTAACTATTTCACCTGATTGAACAAAGTAATCGATCCCTTTGCCCGAGAATGTTCTCCACACCTTCGCTTCCAGAAGAAAGGTTCATACCCTTTTTCTTTAGGAGTGGCCTCAACACTTGACTTCATTTTGTCCCTTTGTTTGTCATCACGAGCAACCACGAATTTCATAGAACCAAAATTTGGCGAACTCCATGTTCTCCTTGAACCAGTTGTTTTATCAACTTGACTGATTATATCATCCCTCATTCCAAGATTTTCTCTCTCTTGTATATCTATAATAAATTCTCCATTTTTATTATGAGTAATGAATTCATTTTCATCAGAAGTACCTCTACTACAGGTGGGCCCAGAGTTATGGTCCACTTTTTTTCTCTTATGAGGGTTCTCTCCAGGGGAACCTTTCATGGGAGATTTGGCCGTGGTGCAATCATTTTTCACATTCTCTGGAATTTGGATGGTTCCAGATAGAAACATGGCTAAATCATCACATTCTTCTTTATCCAGATTCACCCATCGAAAAGGTTGCTTTCCTTCCCCACTAAAAGCTTCCCTTAGAGCTGCTTCAACAAGAGATATTTGACTTTCAATAGCAGTGACAAATTGCTTATGCCTAGATGCGGTGAAATCATCAGAACAATGTCCATGGCTCAACTGAACCGCCCTCTCAAACTCCTCCAACTGTTTCATGGTTCAAAGATCAATGATACAGGGAAAAATGGAGAAACAAAAGAAAAGAGAACTATTAGCGAAAAAGAAATTAGTCAACTGTAAGAATTGAAAACAAAATTTATAGTGATTTCTTAGTGCTCAGTTCATTTGGCTAGGGTGTGCAGTAAAAGGGGAAAAAGTATTATGATACTTAATAATATTGATAAGTGAAATTTAGGAAAAAGCACACACTCTAAGCAAGGGATTCAAAGTTGGATGAGTTGAGGTTAGCTTTTCATCTGTCAGATGTAAATAATAGATAACATAGAATTGGAAATAGTCCTTCGACTGAAGTTTAACATTCAATATACTGAAAAGTAGTTCAAAGAAACGGATTAAGAGAGGCATGTAATAAATTTAGAGGTTTGACGATCGAAATACACCTGCCATTTGGCGGTGCCTAAAGCAGTTTGGAGCTCTCTGGAGAGTTGATCCAAATCCTCTAGTTTTGATCCCTCTCTCTTCTCTCTTGTCCACATTCTATATGCTGATTCCATTCTGCCAAAAACAAAAATAACCAAAAACTGCTTCAATTTCAGTTCAATAGAAGTCTAAGAGCATATGAGCATTCTAATGATTATCAAGTTTGTAGCACAAGAATAACTTGTTGATTTCATTAGAATACAGCGCTGCCTGCCTTCAAAGAGCACAAGAATAACTTTCTGCTAGTGAAAATTGAAAACTCTCCAAAATTACAGGAAATAGAATTTATGATACTTGAAAATCAACAACTTCAAAGATAGGAATATATAGTCATGAATTACAAAACAAACAACATAAACCCCACATTTTCACATCAACAAGACCTGAAAAACAAAGAAATAAGGCACGCATCCGCATATTTGGTGCCAAACTTTAAATTGAAGAGCTTGACATCACAACACATCTACAAACACATTCCATTAACTAAATAGGCAGAAATTCCAACCAAGAAAACCCCAAAATCTACAAGACAACCTTTAAAACAGAGCAATAAACACACATCCAGACAACCTCAGAAGCAAAACATATAATAAACATCAGTATGCAGCATGCAAAACCCAATTCAAAATACAATCCATAGTCGTAAGACTGGAGAAACCAAACAAATTGTTGTACCGAACAAATATAGAATGTAAAGCATGAAATGAAAACGTACACATCAGCAGATTCCTGAACCTCCTCTGCAGCCGAAAAGAAAGCATCTTTTTGCCATAGATCGAAGCTGTTAGCTACCATCATCTTCTTCACTTCAAATTCAACAACAAAACAAACGCAATAAGAAACCCGTTCAAGCACAAACAGAAACCCAGAAATTATCACAAATGTTTTTCTTTTTTTGCTTTGCTTGGACGGATATGCTTTCTTTTCTCTCTTCTCTCTTCTCTTCTGTACTAAGAAGAAGCAAAGAATGAGAGAGAAGAGAGGACAGATGAAAGAAAGCAAGAAAGAAAGAGACGTTTAAGCAAATTCTTCACTCTCTCTCTCTTTATTTTTTATTTTTTGAAAAAAAAAAATACTATGCCTCCTTATGTGGCGTGCTCGCTCTGTAGATGAAAGATTGTGCCCTTATTTTATTATTTCCTATTAATTTAAAAAAATGGAAAAAACATGCAATAAATGTAAGTGGTTCTATCTTCTGTTTACAGTTTCATGTTATTATAACAGATAATACTACTGTTTGTTATTATTATTATTATTATTATTGATAGCACTAACATGTTCTTTATACTTTTTAGACTTCGACTGTTATATTCGTCAGCGCTCTCGTATGGGTTAGAACTACTTTTTTTCAATATAGCATGTAATTTTTTTTTATAATATTATTAAATCCAATTAAATAGTTTGATTTTAAGATCTTGGTTACCGAGTTACTATCCAATTCGAGTTTTAAATTAAATCACATTAAAGCTGATATAAAATAAATTATTTAATTTAATAGGTTCATAAACAACTTAAATAACCTGTAAAAACATGAGATAGCTTTTTAAAAAAAACTTTAAAACGATAATTGTTTTTAATATTGAGACGATACCAGATTGGATCGACCTCGATCATTCTATGACCTAGGTCATGGAATTCAATGGATTTAATAACTTTTTTGTTTTTATAAATTATTTTTAATTAATTTTATGATAAAATTAAATGCCTGTAAAATCGAACACCAACCCTAAAAAAGATGTTTATTTGAGACTGTGATAACCCTATAGAAAATAGAAAAAATAAACCATGAATTCTATTTCTCAACCAATCCAATATTGAAGAAGAATGAAATAAAAAAACAATTAGAAAAATTAAAGGATTTTTAAACTGAAAAAAAATATATCAGGTTTGATGGGTAAACCCGTTAAACCCGTGAATCGGGTAACCTGGGTCAACAAGTCAAACCCATAAACCGGGTAATGGACTCCATTGAAATTAATAACTTGTTTTTTTTCCCCTAAACTTTGTTTATTTAATTATATAATAATAAAAATAGACAATCGTAAAATCGAGTATTAAACCAATACTGAGACTTTTTTGAAGACTATGATAACCTCATAGAAAGCAAAACGAAACAACTTATAAAACTCAATTCTCAATCAATTCAATATCAAATGATGAAATACAAAAAAAAAAAAATTAAAGTTAAACTCGCTAAACCCATCAATAGGTCGATGGACTTTCTAAAATTTAATAACATGTTTTTTTTTTAAACAATTTTTTTTTAACTTTATGATAAAAAAAAATATACAACCACATAATCTAGTTCAATTAGAGGGGGAAAAAAAGGAACCTTACTAAACCCGCGAACTGTGACAATCAGGGTTATCTCACCAAATTCACAAAATCATTGATTCCACAAAGTTTAATAACCTAGTTTTTTAAAAAATATATATTTTTTATTTAACTAAATTTTTTTTAAAATAAATCATACCACGATGTTGAAATATTTTTCTGATACCAACTTGATGTTGGGATATTTTCTTGATACTGCAATAATTATATAAAAGATAAATCAAAATAAATTATCAACGATAAAACCCCATAAACACATTATATAAGGATTAAATTAAAAAAAAAATTAATAACCAAAGGAAGGAAAAAAAAGGTCAAAATGAAAACAAAAAATTGTGATCCAAAATACTAATGGGTGTAGGGAAACCGTGTTTTCCCCGCACCTTTTAGGGGGTGCTTGAAAGTGTGGTAGCGGTTATTTTTTAAAGTGTTTTTTGCTCAGAAATACATCAAAATAATATTTTTTTTATTTTTTTAAATTATTTTTAACATCAACACATCAACACAATCTAAAACAATACAAAGAAAATTAATTTTAAGCAAACAAATTCAACTTTTTTAAGAAATATGGTTTCAAACGTGTTCCCAAATAGTCACTTAGCTTTATATTAATTAGAAGAAAAAAAAACTTTGCTAAACCAGCGAACCGGGACAAACCATGGTTACCTCGCTAAACTCACAAACCAGGTCATTAATTCCACAAAGTTTAATAACCTAGTCATTTTTTATTTAACTAAACGTTTTTAAAAAATAAACCACATCATGATGTTGGAATATTTTTCTAATACCAACCCGATGATAAAATATTTTCTTGATATCGCGATAACCAAATAAAAGATAAATTAAAATAAATTATCAACTCTAAATCCCCATAAACGCATCATATAAGGACCAAATTAAAAAAAATCAATAACCAAAGGAAAAAAAGGAGTGAAAATGAAAAAAGAAATTTGTGATTCACAGTGCTAATGGGTGTGGGGAAACACGGTGTGGGGAAACTGTGTTTTCCCCACACCTTTTAGGAGGTATTTGGTAGTATGGTAGTATTTGTTTTTTTAAAGTTATTTTTGCTTGGAAATGCCTCAAAATAATATTTGTTTTTATTTTTTTAAAAAATTATTTTTAACATCAGCTCATCAAAATGATAAAAAACATACAAAAAAAATTAATTTTATGCAAAAAATTTTAAATTTTTGGGAAATATGGTTTCAACCATATTCCCAAATAGTCACTTGGCTTTATATTAATTAGAAAAAAGGTATCTTGCTAAACCCGCGAATCGGGGCAACCAAGGTTACCTTATTAAAATCACAAACCGAGTCATTGACTCCACAAAGTTTAATAACCTAGTTTTTTTTAAATTATTTTTTATTTAACTAACTTTTTAAAAAAATAGATTATACCGCGATGTTGAGATATTTTCTGATATCAACCTAATGCTAAGATATTTTTTTGATATTGTGATAACCATATAAAAAGTAAATTAAAATAAATTATCAATTTTATATCTCCATAAAAACATCATATAAGGACTAAATAAAACAAATCAATAACCAAAGGGAAAAAAGGGTCAAAATAAAAAAAAATTGATTACTATTGTAATTCACAATGCTAATGGATATGGAAAACCGGTTTCTCTCGACATCTTTTAGTTTTATATTTAATTAATTAATACTTAAGACTTAATTAGGTATATTTTTAAAGGAAGGTTATGTATAAATACAAACAACATTTTAATTTAAACGAAATTATATTCTTTTCTTTTATTATTAATCAGTGACAACGTTATACTTTAACTGTTCCATGAATTTGGATTTAAGATTTTGTATCCAATTCTGACTGTTTAAATTTCTTAAGCAAAATCCGTATTTATTTCGGCTAATTAATTGTTATTTATCCATTATCGCCCTTATCTTTAATTGTCCTAAAAAAAGGTGGAAGGATGGAGATGCGGTATTGTTTGTGCACAAGTGATTTTAATCTTAAATTAAATTTATTTTCTTGCACTAATAAAATAAAATAAGAAAGAAGTTTAAAGAAAGGGAAAGGAGAAAAGAGGGCTG
Source organism: Populus x sibirica (assembly GCA_019202695.1). Classification (NCBI taxonomy): domain Eukaryota; kingdom Viridiplantae; phylum Streptophyta; class Magnoliopsida; order Malpighiales; family Salicaceae; genus Populus; species Populus x sibirica. The sequence goes on along the minus strand of JAGMVL010001026.1, from coordinate 2,014,814 downwards.
CCCATTAGCCATAAAATTGTATTCTCCCTTTATTTTTATTTTATTTTTTCTTCTGGATAAGACTTCTATTTTAGACATATTAACAATTTATGGTGTCGTGTCTAAGTAAAATCCTAATTTAAGAACATTTATTATACTAATGATGCAAAGAGAATTGTTAATGATTGTTAGTGAAGAAGCGGTGCATTAAGGATGAAATACGTGATAAAAAAGGTAAGGTGGTCCGTCCTCCTCCTTCCTCCGAGTCATAACCTCACTAACCACCGCTTCAACAACCACTCCTTTTATATATATATGTATGGTAGGAGGGAGCAAATTGGAAGCAGCCTGCCAGCAGCAATTGCTGTTGAATTTTGTTTTTTTTTTTCTTGCTTGAAATTCCAGTGAAGAGTAGATATTTTGTCTTAAAAACAAGTGGGCATACGCCAATATGCTGGCAACCCAGCTGGTGGTTGTGGTTCGTTAAGGTTCTATTCACTTGTTTGATTTTTCGGCGCGGACCTAACTCCATGATAGACAAGATTTGAGGTGGCAGCGGTTGCTATTTCTTGATCTTGCCTGCTGCTCAATTAACTAAAGTGAAAATTCTTTAGTATTTGATGAGTTGTAATTGAGGGTTGCTCCTTTTTACCTTCTTTTCCAAGCAAGACACTTCTTCTAAACTGGTTTTGTGTGGTTTGAATCGCTAGAGTTCTGCTCTCCCCATAGACCACATGGTTTTTGGAGTAGCTTGTTAGGTAGACAACTCCAAAATCACACACCAATTGATTTAATCACTCAACAAGATTCTCTCAGCAATTTCTAGTCAAATTCAACAAATCTATAGAAGAAACAAGACGATAAATCATGATTTGGTATGCTTGAAAACCTATGATTGTCAAGTCAAATTTGGGCATCCGTATCTAATCTCCAACATAATGTAGCCTCTCTTGATTTACCATTATTTTAATCTGCCACACATCCAAACGCAAGAACAAAGAGCATCCTTTCCCAGCTAAGACCACCCATTTGTCCATTCCCTTGCATAAAAATAAAAATTATGGAGGCTTGGGACACCAAAAGGCCATTGACCTTGTGTAACAATACTACAAGATTTATGCGTCATGATCAGTACGCTCCATCTACGTTAATTTTTATCATGGCTCCATCTAAAGGTTGGGGAGACTACATCCCAGGATTGAAGCAGACACTTAGTGCTTTCAAGCCAGCTCATCTAAAGCTCAGACAATTCATCTTGCACCAAGTTGAGACCCGCGGCACATGATGTTAAAATTGAGGAGACAATCCTTCTTTGTAGATCTTTAAACTCCAATGCCAGCTTCACATCCCAGCTAGCATCATCACTGCAAGGATGACATAAAACCTTCAATTAAAATTTTAAACGTAAATAGTTTGTTTCATAACAGACATGTTCTAAGCTATTTGATGAATAGAGAATTCGTTACCTGTCAACAAGATCTGTGTCGCCAAGATTTTCCATCATGCTACTGAAGGTTGACTGGAGATCTTTGAGAACTTCTATTTCATTCTCCAGGTTTGATATCTCCTAATTTTACAATTACAAAGAAACAGATATCAAAGTCAAGCAGGGTTAAAGAAAAATATATTCGAAGTTAAGCCAATTTAGGAAATATGCATAGAAATTACAATGGTCTTGGTGTGTGGTGCAGGACTCCGAGCTCCACGTAGATAATCCAATAATGGAGATGGCAAGCCATAATAGAATATATTATGGTTGTTTGAGAGCCAAGTTCCCCTCACCATGTGAGAAGTCCAGCTCGATGTTGGGCAACCCTCAATACAATCAGCATCGCCATCATCAATATCTGCACATGTTTGTGAGTGAGTACTGACTCTAAGTTCATAGAAGGAAACAATAACCCTGAATGATAGAACCTCAAATTCCTGAGCATTGGTTACGATTTTTCCTTTGTAGGGTGTTTGGGGCAAAGAAGATTACCCAATGGAATTACATCACAGGGATTGTCTCCTTGAGGCATGAAACCATAGAATGTAATTAGATGTGAACTAGAGAAGTTTCCATAGCTAAGGCAGCATTGCTCTCCAAAACAACAAGGCCGTGTGAGTGGGAATTTCAGTGTATTTGTTGCAGAATCTACTTTACCATAGTGAACGATGTGTGGATAGAGCTGCAAAGAAAGGTTTCAGAACATGAACAAGAAGCATGCTTCTCCAAAATGGTGTAAAGGTATGATAAGAAAGTCAAGAATAATAAAACAAACAGCAAAGCACTTTGCATGTGAACAACCATGCAATTAACCCCAGAAGCGCAACACAGGAGTAAAATGATCATAACTATGGACCATCAGCTTTTTGGGAAGCAAAAAATTGAGAATTCAACAAAAGTATATCCTAGCATAAATGAATTAGATCATGGTATCAATTTTCAAGTTAACAAAATCAACAAAGAGATCAGCATAAGGGTGGCAGAATATATAGTAGTGGCTCCAGTCCAGGCATGTTATTCAGAAGCAAATTCCACTACCTTTGGGAGCCTTAAGTTTAGTCTAAACTAGATAGATATAAAAATACACAGCTAAGCACAAAAAAATGGTGAAACCAGGAAGGAATGGTATACCGAATGGTTAAGAAAGCCTGCAATAGGAATCAAGCAAGTCCTCAGTTTTCCATCAACAAACAAAACTTTCATGCTATTAGAGTACCACAGTTCACAAGCCCATAAGAACTGCTCCCATGTGTAGAGCTCTGGCAAAAATACATCGGGATAATTTTTGCACAGTGGAGGAACCAGCTCATCATATTGAACTCGCAAGTGCTGTGAAAATTGGAGGTAACAAATAAACCAGATTAAGGTGTTATTTCTTAAATTCCAAAAACATATACTGCTGCACATGTAAAATCAGCGAGAACCATTGCTTTGATGAAAACCTAATGGAAAAAAGTCAGAAATTTTATTTCCATATTCAGACTCACAAATGAAAGCATAAATTTAAATAACACAATGTTTTCCCATCTATATGCATATAAAAGTAAAACATAAAATATTTTGAACATTTTATGATGCTATAATTAATGTCTTGGAAAGAGTGTAAGGTACAGCCTGCTTCTGATATACAGCAATTATCCCTTAGTCGCATAACAGTTCAATGATTTGGCAAATAGAGATCCTTCGAACTCCAAAAATTCTTTTTTCTTAAGGGTTTCATTCCTTAATATAATAGCTTGTGACATTTGATGCATCAGAGATCAGCAAACTAGCATCAGATCGTAAAAAAACAGAGGTCATCTAACAGTATCAATATTCTTTGCCCACACTCTAGTGTCCCTTGTAAGAAGCAAAGTTTTAACACATAAAAACAGTATTTTGCATGCCATATTACCTCTTTTGCTTGCATTATCTCCTCTAAAAGCAAGGTTCCATCCAAAGCCATGATTGCATCAACTCCAAAGCTCAGCCCTGTATATATTCAAAAAGGAGATGAGGGAATTGAAGCCAAAGAAGCAGAATAAGCAAATTTTAGAATTAAGAAAAAGGGGTTAGTCATACTCGCTCCTGCAAGAGTGGGATACTGGGATGAGAACTGTGGAGACTGTGTTACCCTTCAGCAATTTAGCTTGAGATAGCTATTCTAATGCATCAAAGTTACATTTTCTTCATTGCAAGCTTGCAACTTCATACTTTTTTACTATTGCACTAGACAACAGCCTTGATACAATCAGACATGAATGTTTTTCCCCCAAAATAGTATACACTTAATTGAAGATGAAATTAATACTTGGAGATCAACAAATCAGCTTCACTTCCAAAATGCTCAAGCGATAAGATTTTAAGATTACCCTTTGTAGAAGGATCATGAACTTGCCAACAAAGTTTCAATTTTAGAACCCCCCCCCCCCCCCCCCCCAAATTATATGATTGTTACACGCATCAGAATTTTAGCATTAACTAAAGGGGACAAATGCATCTCAAAGCAATAACTAAAGATTAGTATCTTATTTCAAGTTAGTTGCTTCCAAGTTGACAAAGTATCATTGACAAAGTGTAGCAGATCAAAGGGGAATACCAGTCTTGAATTCCTCTGGCAGAGTGTCAAAGTAAATCTTGAATTTTGAAGAACAGTTGTGCCTCTCCTTCATGCTCCATAGTAACAACATGGTCTCAGAGGTAATCCCATCAATCTTTTCCAATATATGATACTGCAAGCAAACTAAATAGTAAACCTTACTACAGAGCATTGTGGTGATATTTAAGATTTTAGGTTCGGTCAAATTCAACAGTTCTACATCCCTTTCAAGTATCGTTTACATTTCAAATAAAATATGGGAGAGCAGGCATGATAAAGCTCATGTTTGGACTCATCACCAAGGACATATCCATGGCTTTTATTGTTGATCAAGTTTTGTGTTGAGCACGTAGCAAAAGCTCTCTTATGCCATATGACAACTCAACTTTTCAGCTAATTGGTCCAGCAATCATACATAAGGTAAGGTGTTCTTATCTTAACTTTTTTACATGTGCTAAGGTTTTAAAACAAATTCTCCGTTGGATTTCTTATGGGTGGGGTGTTCTTTATAACACACACACCATGCACGCACAGATGTTCTATCATTTACCTTCATATAGCTTTACTATCAATAACAATTTGTAGTTTAGATAACAGGCAATTATTCGCATCAGATGATATATATTGACAGCTTTAGATGTCAGCATTATAGAGACTTACTCTAGTTCTATACAAATGCTCCCATTATCAGTAAACATCAATGAAACAAGTACTCCTTACAAATTGGAGGTATTTATTTATGTTCACGGATGATGAAACATACCATGTCAGATTTGTGCACATGCTCCTCAGAAATAATAATAGACACAGGAATCTCCAAAGCAATGTCTCCAACTTTAAGGTCTTTTGTTGCTATGGCTCCTCTGCCAGCTCCTTCAACACCTTTAGGAAGTATAAAGTAGGAAAAACGCAATATGTTAAGGAGTAGATTTCATTTCTCTTCTAAACATAATTACCTCTTTACCCCTTCTATCAGTTTCAATTCAACTTTAGATCCATACAAAAGGTAGACATCCCAAGGAAAAAACAAACCCTCTTATATGCATTTTTTGTTGGATGTGAAGTCTTAAACTAATATTGGAACTTACATGCTATCTTCAAGCTTGTTTTTACACCATTGCTCTCCCCCCATTTTTCTAAACACTTTTCTTTGTCACAACTGCAGCTTCTATCAATTCTACTCTCTACTTTGTTCTTGTCTGTGAATTCCTGGATCCTTTTAAGAACTTCATCTTGCAAGGTTTGCAAGAAGTTCACTTCCTTCTGTCTTTCATAAGAGGAGTAGCTGTTAATAAGTGAAAGGACCGAATTGAGAGCCTCCACCTCATTCCTGGGGCTCCAATATTCAAATGATGAACAGTCGTTGACCTTGCCAAAATAAAGTTCTACCTGTATTACAGAGGAGCACCCATTTCTCCATCATTATTTGCTTCATGAATTACACTTCAACCTATGCTATGTGATTTGTGCCATTCTCATAAAACAGTGAATAAACAAGCAAAATATATTGAAACTAAAGGCTTCAATATGCTAAAGGTGAATGCATATGAAGACCAACCTGCCAAATTGCCTGGCAGTCGTTCTGCCCAGCTGGGGAACAAGGTAAATACCGACTTAACAAAAAGAAACTCCAATTTAGCTGCTTCTTAAGTCCTAACATCTATCTAACATAGAGAGGAAGTCTAGAGGTCATCTCAGTTTACCTCGTCTAAATGTATAATTCTTGCAATCTGAAGTATTCTTTCCAAGATGGTTGCAATTGCATCAGGACATGAAGATCTATGAAACTGCACTTGTTCCCTGATATCAAAACCCATACTATGTAGTAAATTCTGTCAAACAACAAGAAACATTATCAAAACAAAGGTAAGAAATTAGCATCTCAATCAAATGTCTCTCTTATTAGGACCTTGAAAAGTGTGATTGAATCAAAATACTAAGTAGACAACAAGATTAACTGACATTAGAAAGCAGCATCCCCAGAGACACTATTAAATTTGTGTGCTTGTCACTTTCTCCAAGTAAAAATTAGACAATGTGAGTCTTTCCTAAAAAAAAAAAGGGGACTCAAGCTACAGTTCCGTCTATCATACTCCAGTTGGAAAGGGCGCGGCGCCAATTAATTCATATTATATAAATTTGGTTACATGCATTTTCTTCTCTATGCATCCCATCCAAAGATAGAAAAAAAAAATAGCATCAAAAGAATAAGAGCATTTGTTTTATTTCTCACCTTCTTTTTATCAAAAAAAGGGGCATTTTGAGAGAGCTCAAGAACTATTTCACATCCATCACTTGTCTTGATGATCTTATTTGATGAACATGGCTGCAACAGAAACGGGAGACCAGGAATGAGAATTTATTTTTCACAGGAGATAAAATAAATCAAATCAGGAAAAGAACACAGAGCAATGAAAAAAGTTAAAATGATTCAATTCTATAATACGACTGATCTGAAAGTACGAATACAGGCACAAGCCCTTAAAAAATCCGTTTCCTGTTCCTTTAGGAACTCTCACCATCCCAGTTGAAATTATGTGCCTTATATAATGTGGTCAAAAGCCCATAACAAAAAACCAAAAAAATAAAAGAAAAAAAACACAAAAAACCCAGGATAAGAAAAGAAAAAAGATAACCAAAAATGAACACACACACGCATATACATCACAAACTAAACCCTTTTTAGATAACCAGATTATCACATAAAGCTTGTTAGGAAGACCTGTTATACATAACTACAAGACGAAAAACATAGACCTATTCAAGAACAATCACTTAGAAAACTGAGCTAGCAAAGAGTGACAGTAATACTCGTCAGTTTGGTTAGGGAAAACAGTAAAATCACTAAATATCAGATTATTCAAAAGAAAATGAAGAGAACACTACAGTGTAAGAAAAGACTTGGGTTTACCTTATTATTATTATTATCCATTGACGAACTCAAGATGAAGCAGGAGCCCAGACCGAGCAGAGATGGTCGTGAGGAAGGGAAAGGTCAAGACAGGTTTCGCTTTGCAGGGTTTAGATTTTGGGTAAACTATACTATAGTCTCTGTAGATTCCACCATGTTACACTTCAGCCCCTATAATTTAAGAGCTTCTGATACTAACCATAAAGCAAGCGCGATTGCCCTCGTAAGTCGTAACTAGTGCACCAGTCATCATCTCGCATCGGAGAGGTAAATAAAACTCTTATATTACATGTGTGATAGTTTTTTTTTTTTTTTAAGTAGGTCGATTATTTAAATTTATGAAATTTACATTTTGGCATGAGATTTACCATTAATAATGGATTGATGAACCAGATTGGAGTGGATGGGCTGGTGTTATTTATAAAAACAAGCTCTACGGGTGTTTTTAAAAACCCTCCGATCGATGACTGACTCAAGGCAAGGTTTTGGTTAAGGAAGGAAGAATGGATGTGGGTCAAAGCTTGAGGGGTGCAAATTTTCTTTCATTCCAATACAAGAAACTGCAGTTTTAAGAGATTATCAACTAGATGAGTCCGTGATGACGTGTCTCCTAAGTGCAGCAGAGAACTCGACTATCTGTTCATCATGTGTTTTCTAATTATCTGTTCATCAATGCTGCATACAATGGTTTTTGTTAATTAATCGGTTGATTGAAGACGGTAAGTGGATGCGCCATGGCAATAGGCTCAGCTCATCATCGAGGATTTGAAAGAGGTAGGCCTCTTCGGTGCAACTCAAACCAGTTCATATATCATTTCACTGTCCCAGAATGAAGATCCTTAGGAGCCAAGTATCCCATCGTCCCAGTCTTTCCAGGTTCACATCCTTCATATAAGGCATAAATTCATATACAAGCAACACTACCCTTCTCAACACACCATCCTAGTAAAATCATCAAATTATTGTGCCTAAAGTATGCTGGAGATAATCATCAATTTCATTACATTTTAGAGATCCAAATGTAGAAAGAAAGAGCACAAATACATTGCCAGAAATGACTAGTGTGAAATTTTAGGTTATGCCATGAAGATGTTAGGAAAAACTATTAATCAATATCAATAAACAGTAAAATGCTAAGCTTACTTTTATTTTGGTCCTTAAAATTTTTGAGGTTTTATTTTTATTTTTCTAATTTTATTTTTTTTAATTTTATCCTCCAACGTTGGATTTATTGGGTATTAAACTTTTATAATTTGTTTTGATTTGTTTCTTATAGATTTATCCCGATCTAATGACCCGGGTTGCGAATTTTGTAGATTAACTATGTTAACTCATGTCACTTTTTTGTCATTTTTTAATTAGTTTTTTTTTTCTCAACTTCATCCTCCAACATTGAATTGATCGGGAATCGGGCTTCATAATTGTTTTGTGATTTTCTTTCTATAAGGTTATCACGGCCTCATAACTTGGTTCAAGATTTTTTTATGGATTAGTCAGGTTGAATCGAGTTATTTTTTTTGTCTTTTTTTAATTGAATATTTTTTTCAATTTCATCCTTTAATATTAGGTTGATTGGGAATTAGACTTTATAGCTTTTTTTCGATTTAGTTTTTATGGAGTTATCATGATCTCCTGACTTAGGTTTAACAGGTTAACCCAGGTGGACTCGGATCATCTTTTTTTTCCTTTTTAATTTGATTTTTTTAATTTAATCCTTCAACATTGGATTGATTGAGAATTGAGATTTATTTTTATTTTTATTTTTTTACGAGGTTATCATGGTCTTATGACCTGGGTCGCAGGTTAGGCTGGTTGACTCGAGTTTTTTGTTTTTTTTTTAGTTGAACTTTTTTAAACTTCATCCTTCAATATTTGGTTGATTGAGAATTAGATTTCATGTTTTTTTTTAGTTTGTGTTCTATGAGATTATCCTGGTCTCATTACTCGAGTCACGGGTTTGGTCAGTACTTGACTAAGGTGGTTTTTTTGTGTCTTTTTTTTTAAATATCATCCTTATACATTGGGTTGATTGGATATTAGATTCATAATTTGTTTCGATTTGCTTTCTATGAGGTTATCTCGATCTCTTAACTTAGGTTTGGCAGGTTAACACGAGTTGACTTGGCTCATTGTTTTAGTTGAATTTTATTTTTATTTTTATCCTTCATCATTGGGTTGATTGAGAATTGTTTTTAATAAAAAAAATTATTTGCTTTCTTTAGGGTTACTAGAGTTTCGTGACCTAAGTAACGGATTTGACAAGTTAAACTGAGTTGATCTAACCAATATTTTAAAAAAGATGTCATCTGGATTTTTTTTAGTGAATATCATCGTCCGGGTTGTCTTTGGACCACCAAATCAACCAGATCACATTAGGTCAATTCTCATATAGTATTTACTGAATGGGTAAAAACAAATAAATTATATATGAATGGGTGATAATAATATCAATTGACTAATGACAATGACACTAAACTTAACAATGCTTATGGAGTGTCATTTTAAGTTATTGGAGGGATAAGATAAATAAATAATTTACATATGTAGAATTTAAAGAGTGGCCATCATGTTGGTAAAATTTGTATGTGAAAATGTTGTTAAATATGATGAAAGATGTTGGAAATTTTTTTTAAACATGGTTAATAATGAGCACCTTTGAGACCAAATTAAAAATTAAGTATATTTATTTTTTGGGTTAAAACTTTGTTGAGATTTAATCTTCAACACAAGTTCTTTAACATGGAGCATTACCACGATTTAAAAAAAAAACCTACAAGCGAATGAGAAATTGATCTTAAAGAACCCTTAGTAGACATGTTTTGATAAAACCTAAAAACCTCTAAAAGAACTCTATCCCACGTAGAAAAGAAATAAAACTTTTTGGTATTTATAAAGTGAGAAGTTGCAAAGTTAAAATTGAGTTTAAAAAACACCCAAGCTTTTATATAGGAGATGTCTTAAATAAAATGGACTTTAGGCTTAAACTCATGCGTAACTGGTCTGGCTTGACTCATGCTCGAGGCTAGGCCTAGGTGCAAAAGATTATTTTTTGCCAAATGAGATTTGGATGAAGAATTAATTCTTTAACCTTCTAGCTTTCAAAATTTACTATAAATAGAGGGCATGAACAATTTCCTATAAGTTTTTGCTAGATTTTTACACATTTTCCCTCATAATAGCACTGTCAAAACATCAATTGATATAAGTGTATATTTTGTTGACCTTTGGGTCACATATTAATATTTATATATTTTGATGATAACATTTAAATGAAAATAGACTAATAATATGCTTGGTTGAGATTAAGTTTAAACAGGTTTATATGAAGATCATCAACAATTATAAAGAATTAAATGAAGAAATAAATCAACAAGTTCAAGATACAAAACGTGTGAAGACTTGGTTCTTAAGGATTCATTTTAGTGCTTGTTATGTAAATCTTTATATCTTACTTGATAGCACAAATTAAAATGAATTCACACACTTCACATTTCATGCATAATAGGATTGATATGCATTTAGTCGCTTCAAGATTCATTGGGCTTAAATTGATATGCATTTAGTCACTTCAAGATTCACTAGGTTTAAAACTGTTAAACCTGGATTTTAAGTTGAACCGATCGACCGTTTGACCACACCAAGTGAACCAGTCAATCGCTTGTTCATTAGGGATGAAGACCGATTGGCTTGACCAATCTAAACTGCTCTATCATTTTAGCTTTCAGAAGAACAATAACAACTATAAAACAACTATATATGTATATATATATATATATAGACACACACACACACACATGTCTAATTGAAGAATTAGATGAATAATTTGAATATATATCATATACAAGTTATTTCAAGAGCAAAAAAAACTTCAAATCATTAATCCTAAATCATATTCATTTTTATGCATTAAAACCTTCATATTCTTGCACAAGAGTATACATTCTTATACTCACTATATTTAAACACCCTCATACATTCTAAGTGCTATTGAGCGAGCTATAGAGATATAAGCTTCAATTGTATTATCTATTCTTTGAGAGAGTGTTATTACATTTCAAACAATTGTAATCCTTCAAGAGTTTAAGTGAAAAACTCTTGGTCATTAGTAAGGTATATCACCAAGGTAAAAAATATTGAAGAGGGTATTTCTTTAAGTGGTGAAAAGGGGATTGATGAGAATTCATTAAAGACATTGTAATCTTCGGCTTGGATTAGTAAATAATACAATACTCAAGACCGGTTTGGTGCTTGGGGTATGGATGTAGGCTTGTCGAATCACGTTAAAAACCGAGTTTGCGATTTCTATCCCTATATTCTTTACTTTAAGCACTTTAATTATATTGTTGGTTAATTGTGTTTAGTTAAGTTAATTGTAATATTTGTTATTATTAGTAAAACACCTCATTCACCCCTCCTTATATGTTATTGTTGCCTTAACATTAGAACAACAATTGGTATCAGAACTTAGTTTTTATTTATATAAGTTTGCTTAAACTTTGAGTAGAATGACAACCACTAGTTTTAATATTCAAAATGAAAGATGATGATCTTTAACCTCTAGGCTACTTTTCTTTTATGGTAATGATTATACATATTGGAAAACTAGAATGATTATATATCTTCAATCTATTGATTATGATTTATGGCTATCTATTGAAAATGAACCTCACATGCCTATTAAGATTGAAAATGTATAATAGTTCCCAAAGCTAGAAGTGATTATATCAATGGTGATAAAAAGTTGTTATCTATGGATGCTAAAGCCATGAACACTTTGTATTGTTCATTAAGTAGAAGTGAACTCAATAAGATCACATCATGCAAACATTCTAGAGATATATGACAAACATTATAGATAACACATGAAGGAATTGATCAAGTAAAGGAATAAAATATTGACATGTTAGTGCATCAATATGAGTTATTTTAAATGCTTCCAAATGAATCCGTAACTATTATGTTTACTAGAATGACAACTTTCATTAATAATTTAGATGCTTTTGGTAGGACTTATACTAATTCCAATATTATGAGCAAAACTCTTAGATCTTTACCAAAGACTTGGGAAACAAAGGTGATAGTAATCCGATAAGCTAAGAACCTCACCAAACTTTCATTGGAAAAACTCATCAGATCACTTATGACTCATGAAATCACCATGAAAAAGAAAGAACTAGAAAAAAAGCCAAAGAAGAATTTGGCATCCAAAACCATACGCCATATTGATAGTGAAGATGATGATGATGAAGTGGAGAAGGACATTGCACTTATCATAAGACAATCATGAAATTTCCTAAGAAAGAAGTAAGGGAATAAAAAGTTTTCAAATTTCAAGAAGGATGAAAATAAGGAAGAATATAGCAAGGAAATGCTTAGATGCTATAAGTGCAACAAGACGAACATATAAATGTTGATTTCCCTTTCATTAAAAATAAAAAGAACAAATGTTATCACAAATGAGCAATGAAAGCAACATGGAGTGATGACTCACAGTCTAACTCAAGTGATGATGAAGAGCATGTTGCAAACATATATTTCATGGTAATTGAAAGCGATAATGAGGTAATTTCTTTGGATGATGAATCTAACCTCTCTTATAATGAATTGAATGAAGCATTTGAGACATTGTATGATGAATACAAGAAGTTAGGTTCCAAGTATAGCTTATTACAAAAGAACCATACGTGGTTACTTGTTGAAAAAGATATTTTAGAAAAAAAAGCATGTATTGTAGTTAATGATTATGATAAGATGGACTTACTTGAAGAGGAAAACAAGGCTTTAAAGGAAAAAGGTTGAACATTACACTAGCTAAATTCACTCAAGGTTCTAAGATCTTAGAAACCATACTTGCTAGTCAAATATGTGTTTTCAACAAAAAAGGTTTAAGCTATCAACTTAAAAAGAATAAAAAGTATTAAAAAAAATTACTTCATTAAAGCTAAACAATCATATTACCCAAACCAAATATGTAATAATTGTAAAAGCATTGGTCACTTGATTTATGCATGTCCTATAAAAAAGGACAAAGTTAGTAATATGACTTGGGTTCCAAAAGAAACCACTACTAACCACAAAGGACACATGAAGGTATGGGTACAAAAAAACCTCATCTTGATTTTATGCATGTAGGAATCAAGGGAATATAGGGAATGGTTCTTAGATAATTTTTAGTCAAGACATATGACCAGAGATAATTCATTGTTTTCAAGCATTACCAAGATCAATGATGGAAAAGTCACTTTTAGAGAAAACTCAAAAGAAAAGATCATTGAAGTTAACAATATTGGAGGTAAATCCTTTCCCTCAATAAAAAAAGGTATATCTTGTAAATAGTCTAAAACATTATTTGCTAAGTACTAGTCAATTGTGTGATAAAGGTTACAAAATTATGTTTGATCATAAAAATTTCTTAATCCTTAAAAATATTAAAATCCTATTTGTTGGTAATAGAAAAAGAAATGTTTATAAGATTAAGATTCATGCATGCATAAGGATAAAAAGTTGTCTTGTTGCTAGCATTAATGATAGTTTTCTTTGGCATAAAAGACTAAGTTATATAAGCATGGACATTCTTTTTAAACTTGTTAAAAATAAACTTGTTAAAGGACCCCTCTCATATTGCGTTCAAAAAGAAAAAGTTATGTGGTGCTTGCCAAATAGGTAAATAAGTAAAAACATGTTTTAAGAGCAAGAACCATATTTCTTCTGAAAGACTTTTAGAATTGCTAGACATAGATTTATTTGGACTAACTAGAGTTAGAAACATAAGTGGTAATAGATATGTGCTTATGATTGTGGATGACTTTACAAGATATACACTGATTAATACTTAAAAGTGTATTTTTATTAAGGTTTTATATCATCATTTTGCACTTGAAGTATCAATAACTCCTTACTAAAACATGTTTTATAATAACAAGTCTGATACCATAAGATACCTTTAATTTATGGTAAATGTTCATCTTAAATGCAGACCTATCACATAAATGAAAGGATTGATTGATGAGCAGACTTATCACATAAATGAAAGGATTGATTGATGAGTTTAAGTACTGAAATTGAAAGGACAAAGAGAGGGCCAAACATAGAAAAGAGATCTTTGGTTCAGGTCAAACTGGAACACTTGTTCGGTCATCGGGTCATATCTAGAGTCAGTAGATCTTGAATTTAGGTCTGCTTTATATGGATGGAAAGCTAAGACATAGGCCTAAAATTTTCATGGGAGTCTAAGATTTAAAAAGGCCATTTTCAAGTCCAAATTGTAGCAACAATGGAGAAGTCCGAATCTGTCCTGCAGCCCAGACACTGTTCAGTGTTCAGCCCATATCTCGAGTTCTAGAAGTCCAAATGACCTCAATTTTTTTCCTGGAAAGCTGAGAAAATTTCCTAGAACTTTCATGATTCAAGTCTGTTTGAATTCTGACGTTAGCAATGATATTTGTTCAAACAAGAAGATAAGGATTGTCACCAAGTCAAGAGTTGGCCACCCACTCAACAATTAGTCATCAAATTAATAGTTCCAAATTTTGGCCTATAAAAGGAGACATTTGCCATGCATTTAGGGGCTTGGTTGTTCAGATCAAGATCTTGCTCTTGCTCTCTCTCTCTTTATATTTTTGCAATGCTTAAGTTTTGCTTTCATTAATATCATGTTTATGCTTTTCATTTTCTTTCCTTTACTTAGTTAACTTGTATCTTATTTATGTTCTTATCTTGTTTATTTATGTTTCTCTTCTTCATTATGTTTAGCTAAGTTTATTATGTCAAGGTGAAAAGGTTACACTAATGGTGTAAGAATAAGTATAATATAAACTCAATATGGACTTCAATGCTTATATCTTAAACAACTTGCTATTAAAATGTCTTATCATTTTTATCATATTAATTCTTAATACCTTGCTTGTTAAATGATTAATCTAGATTTGTGTTGTATAACACTTGGTACAACAAATGCTTGGCACTTTCATAGCCCAACCGTATGGTATAACCTACACCTGTGCTATGAAAGGAACTTGATTTGTTGTTAACATAAGTTAGCATCATGAATTCCTGACAATATTTAAAAGTTTGGTGTTACTTAAATAAGATAATTAATATGATCATGTTGACAATTTATAATGAGATATTAATGACAAATCATCCGATTGGAACCTCCTTTGTGTGTGGTTTCCAGTTGAGTAATAAAAAGAGTTTATACTATACTTGTTTGAAATACCATTAGTGGATCCTCTAACCTTGACATTTGTTTTTATCAGTGTTTAATCCTTACATTAATCTTACATCTTAAAGTCCTCTTTAACTTGTTGTTGTTGTTGTTGTTGTTGTTGTTGTTTATAATTTATTTAGTTAACCTCCCTATGGTTCGACCCCGGTCTTGCCGGGTTATTTATTACTTCGACACTCCTACACTTGGAAGAAGACCTCAATCTTTTGGTCGTGTCAAGTTTTTGGCGCCGTTGTCGGGGAGGTAAATTCTTGTATAAATTATAATATTTATTTTATTGTCTTTTCTTTCTTTTCCTTTTATCTAACTTTTGTTTGTTTTGTGTTTTGTTTTTTTTTCTTTTTTTTTCTTCCTTTTATTCTCTTCTTACACGTGCATGAGAATTTGGTCACGTACATTAAGTGGTAGACTTTGTAGGGTATCCTCATCATTTTCAGAAAATATGGCCGAAGAAAATAATCAGTCACTTCATAATGAGAATAATTGTGTGAGAACACTTAGAGACCACATGAATCCCACAAAAACAAGTGCACCCTCATGCATAGTTTTCCCCCCGATGCATCTCATTTTAATTTTAAGCCAGGCATTATTCAACTTTTACCTTCTTTTCATGGCTTAGATTTAGAAAATCCATATTTGCATTTAAGGGAATTTGAGGAGGTCCCGTAACACCTATAATGACTCAAATTATAGCATGAACACTGTCATAACCCAATTCTAGGTTATTCCTAAAAAAATCAATTTCTTTTTCAAATTAAAAATAAAAAAATAATAATAAAAGCTGGCTAAGTAGAGAAAGCAAACCGGGGAATCAAGTTGCAATTTTGAAGAAAATTCAAGGCCTAATTGTACCCCATTATGCCTAAAAATGAAGGAAAAAAAATACAAATTCAAGGTTAAATTAAATGATTACTGGACGAATTTGCATAAAAATTAAGTCCAATGACATAATTAAATTTTTAATAGTCCAATTTGATTTAATCATAGGCCAAATTAAATTTTAATTATGTTTAAGAATTAATTTGGATCCAATTAAAGGATTTAATTAAGTGCAAGGACTTAATTATACTTTAAATGGGTCAAATTAATTTTATTTGGTGCTTAATTGGTGAAAAATTAAGTTTGGGAGCCTAATTTGGGCTTAATTGAGAATATTAGAATTTTAAGAGAGCAAATTTAATTTTTACCAAGTTAATTGATTAAAATTATGGGCCAAATTGCAAGAAAATTGAAGTTTTGGGGTCAATTGTTAAATTGACAAAATTCGCATCCAAGGACCAATCTGCCAAATATGCCAAACTATAGGGGTTTAATTGACAAAATCCGGGAGTCAAATTGAAGAAATTGAAAGTTTAATGGTCAATTAGGGATGAAATTGCATAAATCCGAGATCAAGGACTATAATGCAAAAGACGCGTAAATATGAGGCTGAAGTTAAAGTTCCGCAGGGGCCTAATTGCATTAAATCAAAGGTTTAGGGTCAATTAGAGGTTCAATTGAAACAATTTGAAAGAAGGAGGACTAAATTGAAAATCAGTCAAAACTCCTTTATTTAACGCAAAACGACACCGTTTTTGCATTTTAAAAAAAAAAGACCAGGCGACGCGTCTCATGGTCACTATTCATCATCTTCCCCGTGAACGCTACCCGGATAGCAGTTTTGCAGGTGCATTTAATGCCTCGTATGTCCCCCAAAACCCGACAACACATGCACCAAAATGGCCACCTGAAATCCCTCTATACCTGAGTATTATCCGTTCAAGCCTATAAACGTCAAAACTGCTCCGATGACTGGCCTAAAGTAGCCAACTCCAGCAGCCTTGGACTGTCAAATTTGGCAGTTCGAGGTGCACACTTTGAACCAACGGTTGGGATGCTTACCAACCAAAACAAATGCCATGATTTGGCACCATTAAAGACAAAATGTTCCTCTTCCACCGCCTACAAATAGGGCTGCATTTCATGGCCTAAGGTAGAAAAAAATCGGGTCCAAAGTCGGCAAAAAACCAGCCTCTCTTCCCTGTTTTTGCAGTTTTTCTTTTCTCCCTCTCTCCCCCCGCCGTTTTAGCCACCACCACCCTCATCACCGGTCTTCCCACCATAAGCTCCACCACAGGAAGCTAACACAACCACCAACCGACCACCAAGAGCCACCGTTGGTTTCTCTCTCCTCTCTGCAGCCCCTCATGAATTCTTCTTCTTTTGCTTCCTCTGCCACCGACCACCATCTCGCCCACGGCCCTCGCCACCGTCCTCACGTCGGCCTCTCCCCATCTCGACTAGCCAGGCCTCCATTTAGGCACTCCAGCGTCAGGTAGCACCACCCCGTCGTAGCTGTAACTAAGTTGCTGCATGGAGAACGAATTCTCGTTCTGCATGTAGCCTTATTAATTTGCATGATTGCTGGGTCAGGCCAGCAACCATGCGGGCCAGGGCCGGACCATTTGGGCCCGACCCGGCCCCAAAAAGAAAAGAAAAGAAAAGGGTATGTTGGGCCGATATTGGCCCAACCCAAAGTTCCTGGGCTCGCCTACATATATAATATTATATTATATATATTACATTATATTATATTATGATATTATTTAAAAACAAAAAATTTCAAAAATCATTTCAAAAAAAATTGTGATTTTCTTAAATATTTTCCTACCAATTTTGCATAATATCGGGTTGTATATTTACACTGTAAAATACAAATCCGGTATTAAAATACTCGGTTTTCTCCGAAATATTTCAAAAAAAATAATAAATAAATAAATTCAAAACATTTTTGAAAAAAAAAAACTCAAAAACTTTTGAATCAATTTCCCTTTTCAAAAACATAAAATATTTTGTTTTCATGCATACGGCTAAATCCTAAAATTTTTCCAAACATATTTTTCATAAAAAACAAAATTGCATCTTATTCATTTTTTTTAAAAAAATCCAAAAATAGATATTGTAACCAGTGTATGATTATCCATTAGGATTTGGTCAAAATATCAAAAATCTTTTTCCAATCTTTTTTAGGATTCAGATGTAGACTTTAATATTTATGGGGCGTAAAATTACACGATAAAGTACACTTTCAAGTATTAAAGATACAAGGTGTAAAAATGCGATGCTAAAATTCAGACTGTAGAACGGTTAGGATTTAACCCGATAAGGTAGAGACTCTCTCATGAAGAGAGATCTGCCTTGAGTCTTAGAAAAAGACCAACGAATAGAAACCCAACTTAGAAAAAAACAATCAAACAACAATGCAGCTTACCTTAGGTAGGGTGCACTAGGGATGATGCGTCTTCCCCTTGCACAACCAGTACCTTACCCAGACTCTCGCAGACCATAGGTTCCTAGTTACTATAATACTAGGTGGCGACTCTTAAACATTAATCATAATTCTATGATAAAATCCAAAAACCCTTCCCAACACAACACCTCACACAGGAGGCATGACAAGGAGCCTCCGCCGTCGCCAGACGATGTCGCGACGCTCGCTCCCCCGCGACAAACACCATCAAATTAAAGCTTTTTCCTTTTTCATTAAAAGATAAAGCTAAAACATGGCTACAAAATTTAAGACCAGGATCTATTCGTGCTTGGGATGAAATGCAACAACAATTTTTAAAGAAGTTTTTTCCGTCTCACAGAACAAACTCTTTCAAAAGACAAATCAACACTTTCACTCAAAAACCAGGAGAAACATTTTACCAATGTTGGGATAGGTATCAAGACTTGCTTAATACTTGCCCTCATCATGGTTTTGAAACATGAAGATTGGTTTCACATTTTTATGAAGGGTTAACTCCTAGAGATAGGCAAATGGTTGAATTGATGTGCAATGGAACTTTTGAAGATAAAGACCCTAATGAAGCAATGGAGTACCTAGACTTGCTAGCTGAAAATGCTCAAAATTGGGACACTACAGGCACTTATGAGACACCAAGTAAAACCCAACCTCATACATATAGTGGAGGTTTGTACAACCTTAGGGAAGATCATGACCTCCAAGCCAAGTTTGCATCTTTAGCTAGAAAAGTCGAGGCATAGAATTGAAAAGGAGTAGTCAATTAAAATCTGTTCAAGACATTATGTGTCAAATCTGTGAAACCAATGAACATTCCACCAATGACTGTCCAACTTTGCCTTCTTTTAAGGAATGTCTCCATAAATAAGCTCATGCTTTAAACAGTTTCCAAATGCCCAATTATAACCCATACTCGCAAACATACAACCCTGGTTGGAGAAATCACCCAAATTTCAGTTAGAAGAGTGATAACAATAATGCACAAACTTTATAGCCACCATTTCAAGCACACCACACTTTCCAAAATTCTCATGGATATGCACCTCCTTATGCTCCACCTCCTAGAAGAAATCTTAAGGAAACATTGTATGCATTCATTGAAAAGTAGGAGACAATTAACACTCAAAATGCTCAAACCATGGCAGATCTTAAAGATACTCTTGCAAAGTTCACATCTGCTCTCAGTTTTCAAGAGAAAGGTAAGTTTCCATCTTAACCACAGCAAAATCCCAGGGGACAATACAATGCAAATGCAAGTAGTTCTAGAAGCCAACACATGGATCAAGTCAAATCAGTCACTACTCTTCGTAGTGGTAAGGTTATTGAAAAACCCACTCTTGAACCTTGTGAGAAAGATGATGAGTCAATCTTTGAGGGTAAGAAAGGGGTTGAATCTGAACATTGCAAAAAAAAAAGATTGATTCCCCGCCAACACTTCCATTTCCTCATGCCATGACCAAACAAAGAAAAGTCCATCACAACTCTGAAATCTTTGAAACTTTCAAACAGGTAAGGATCAATATACCTTTACTGGATGCTATTAAACAGATACCTTTCTATGCTAAATTTTTGAAAGATCTGTGCACTTTGTGAAGAGAAAACTGAATGTGAAAAAGAAAGCATTTTTAGCCGAACAAGTAAGTGCTATTCTTCAGAACAATAATGCTTTGAAATATAAAAACCCTGGATGTCCTATAATTTCTTGCTTTATTGGAGAACATAAAATTGAAAGAGCTTTACTTGATCTTGGAGCTAGTGTGAATTTACTTCCATATTTGGTTTTTCAAAGTCTCAATCTAGGTGAGTTAAAACCAACTTCTGTAACTCTTTTACTTGCTGATAGATATGTAAAAGTGCCTAGAGAAATAGTTAAGGATGTGTTAGTACAAGTTGATAAATTCATTTACCCCAGTAGATTTTATTGTCTTGGATACATAACCTGTTGAAGCATGTAATTCAATTCCTGTCATTTTAGGATGTCCATTTCTTGCAACTTCCAATGCATTGATTAATTATAGGAATGGACTGATGAAGCTATCATTTGAAAACATGACATTGGAGATGAATATTTTCAACATTTGCAAGCAACATGGAGATGATAATGATTTACGGAAGTGGACTTTATTGAAAAATTAGTTCATGATCAATTTCAAACCACTTCCAATGAAACTGAGATTAATGAATCTGAAGATTTGCAAATGGTCTATTTTTATGAAGAATCAAAGGTATGTAATTGGAGACCACAAATTGAAGAATTGCCACCACGATCAATTAAGTTCATACCTTCAAGTGTTCAACCACCAAAACCTGATTTGAATTCGTTACCATTCAATCTCAAATACTCATTTTTGGGAAAAAAATGTAACCTTTCCGGTAATAATCTCTTCAAAACTTAATGCACATCAAGAAGGTAAGTTATTACAAACTCTGAAAATGCACAAAAATGCATTAGGATGGACCATAGCTGATATAAAAGAAATTAGTCCTTTGATTTGCACACACATGATTTATTTGGAGGAAGATGCTAAACCCTCTAGAGAATTGCAACGAAGGATTAATCCTAATATGAAAGAAGTAGTGAAAAATAAAGTCATTAAACTTCTAGATAATGGAATCATTTATCCTATTTCTGACAGCAAATGGGTAAGTCCTACCCAAGTTGTACCCAAGAAGTCTGGAGTCACTGTGATAACAAATGAGAAAAATGAGTTAATTCCAACTAGGACTATTACTGGTTGGCGCATGTGCATTGACTATAGGAAACCTAGAAAAGATCATTTCGCTTTACCTTTCATGGATCAAATCCTAGAAAAAGTTGCAGGTCATGAATTTTATTGTTTCCTAGATGGCTATTCGTGTTACAACCAAATTGAAATTGCATTCGAAGATCAAGAGAAGACTACTTTAACATGTCCATTTGGTACTTTTGCATATCGAAGAATGCCTTTTGGATTATGTAATGCACCAACCACGTTTCAAAGATGTATGCTTAGCATATTCAGTGATATGGTTGAACGTTTTCTTGAGATTTTTATGGATGATTTTTCTGTTTTTGGTGATTCATTTGAGGATTGTTTAACTAACTTGGAAAAGGTTTTGAACAAGTGTGAAGAGAAGAATCTTGTACTGAATTGGGAAAAATGTCAATTTATGGTAACAAACGACATTGTACTTGATCACATTGTTTCATCAAAAGGAATTGAGGTTGACAAATCTAAAATCGAGTTCATTGTTAACTTGCCAACACCAAAATCTATTAAAGATATTAGATCATTCTTATGACATGCTAGTTTTTACAGAAGGTTCATCAAAGATTTTAGTGTAATATCTAAACCATTATGTAACCTTCTAATAAAGGAAAATGTTTTTGAATGGACTGAACAATGTGAAAAAGCCTTTGTTAAACTTAAAAGCTTGCTTACTTCTGCTCATGTCATTCAACCTTCTGATTGGTCATTACCTTTTGAAATAATGTGTGACGTTAGTGATTATGCCGTGGGTCTTTGTCTTGGGACAAAGAAAAGATAAGAAACCTTATGTAATTTACTATGCAAGTAAAACTTTAAATAGTGCTCAAATGAATTACACCACCACTGAAAAAGAATTACTTAAAAGTGTATTTTTATCAAGGTTTTATATCATCATTTTGCACTTGAAGTATCAATAACTCCTTAACTAAAACATGTTTTATAATAACATATCTAATAATATAAGATACCTTTAATTTATGGTAAATGTTCATCTTAAATGCAGGCCTATCACATAAATGAAAGAATTGATTGATGAGTTGAAGTACTGAAATTGAAAGGACAAAGAGATGGCCAAACTTAGAAAAGAGATGTTGGTGCAATCCAAACTGGAACACTGTTTGGTAATCGGGTCATATCTGGAGCTGTAGATCTCGGATTTAGGTCTACCTTATATGGATGGAAAGCTAAGACATAGGCCTACAACTTTCATGAGGAGTCCAAGATTTAAGAAGGCCGTTTTCAAGTCCAAATTATAGCAACAACAAAGAAGTCTGAATCTGTCCTCAGCCCGAGACAATCGCTCAGTGTTCAGCCCATATCTCGAGTTCTAGAAGTCCAAATGATCTCAACGTTTTACCCTGGAAAGATGAGACAATTTCCTAGAACTTTCATGATTGAAGTTTGTTCAAATTATGACGTCATCAATGACGTTTTTAGCAGACAAGAAGATAAGAATTGTCATCAAGTCAAGATGTGGCCACCCATTCATCAATTAGTCAACAAATCAATAGTTCTGAATTTTGGCCTATAAAAGGAGGCATTTGCCATGTATTTAGGCATCTTGGTGTTCAGATCAAGATCATGCTCTTGCTCTCTCTTTATATTTTGTAATGCTTAAGTTTTGTTTATATTAATTTCTTGCTTATGCTTTTCATTTCCTTTCCTTGTTTATCTATGTTTCTTTCTTTCATTATGTTTAGCTAAGTTAATTATGTCAAGGTGAAAAGGGTACACTAATGGTGTAAGAATAAGTATAATATAAACTTAACATGGACCTTAATGTTGGATACTAACATGCTTTATATTTGTTATCTCGTTCACTTTTAATACTTTGCTTGTTAAATGGTTAATCTAGATTTATGTTGTATAACACTTGGTACAACAAATACTTGGCACTTTCATAGCCCATACCGTATGGTATAACCGACACACGAGCTATGAAAGGAACTTTATTTGTTGTTAACATAAGTTATAATCATGAATGCCTAACAACATTTACAAGTATTAGCATTATTCGAATAAGATAACTAATGTAATCATGTTAACAATTTATAATCTGATTGGAACCTCCTTTGTGTGTGGTTTCCAATTGAATAAAAAGAGTTTATACTATACTTGTTTGAAATACCATTAGTGGATCCTCTAACCTTGACATTTGTTGTTATCATTGTTTAATCCTTACGTTAATCTTCCATCTCAAAGTTCTCATCAACTTCTTCCTCTTCTTCTTCACTACTACTACTATTATTGTTATTATTGTTGTTCTATTATTGTTATCTATAATTTATACAATTAACCTCCCTATGGTTCGACCCCGGTCTTACCGGGTTATTTATTACTTCGACACTCCTGCACTTGGGAGAAGACATCAATCTTTTGGTCGTGTCAAGTTTTTTGGCGCCGTTGCCGGGAGGTAAATTCTTGTACAAATTATAGTATTTATTTTGTTTTCTCTTTTTACTTTTCTTGTATTTAACTTTGTTTCTTTTGTCTTGTTTCTTTTTCTTTTGTTTTCTTCTTCCTTTTATTCTCTTCTTACACGTGTATGAGAGTTTGGTCACGTACATTAAGTGGTAGACTTTGTAGGGTATCCTCATCATTTTCGAAAAAATATGGTGAAGAAGATAACCAATCGCTTCATAATGAGAATAATGAGAATATTCGGGTTAGAACTCTTAGAGACCACATGAATCCCATAAGAACAAGTGCACCCTCATGCATAGTTTTTCCACCGAGATGCATCCCATTTTAATTTTAAGACAGGCATTATTCAACTTTTACCATCTTTTCATGGCTTAGATTTAGAAAATCCATACTTGCATTTAAGGGAATTTGAGGAGGTTTGCAACACGTATAATGACTCAAATTGTAGCATGAACACCATTAGATTGAAGCTTTTTCCTTTTTCATTAAAAGATAAAGCTAAAACATGGCTACAAAATTTGAGACCTGGATCCATTCGTGCTTGGGATGATATGCAACAACAATTTTTAAAGAAGTTTTTTCCATCCCAGAACGGAACTCTTTCAAAAGACAAATCATTACTTTCTCTCAAAAACCGGGAGAAACATTTTATCAATGTTGGGATAGGTATCGAGAATTGCTTAATACTTGCCCCCATCATGGTTTTGAAACATGGAGATTGGTGTCACATTTTTATGAAGGGTTAACTCCTAGAGATAGGCAAATGATTGAATTGATGTGCAATGGAACTTTTGAGGATAAAGACCCTAATGAAGCTATGGAATACCTAGACTTGCTAGCTGAAAATGCACAAAATTGGGACACCACGGTACTTATGAGGCACCAAGTAAAACCCAACCTCATACATCTAGTGGAGGTATGTGCAACCTTAGGGAAGATCATGACCTCCAAGCCAAGTTTGCATCTTTAGCTAGAAAAGTTGAGGCACTAGAATTGAAAAAGAGTGGTCAATTAAAATCATTCAAGACATTGCGTGTCAAATCCGTGAAACCAACGAACATTCAACCAATGACTGTCCAACCTTGCCTTCTTTTAAAGAATGTCTCCATGAACAAGCCCATGCATTAAACAGTTTTCAAAGGCCCAACCATAACCCATATTCGCAAACATACAACCCTGGTTGGAGAAATCACCCAAATTTCAATTGGAAGAGTGATAACAATAATGCACAAACTTCACAACCACCGTTTCAAGCACACCATAATTTCCAAAATTCTCATGGATATGCACCTCCTTATGCTCCACCTCCTAGAAGAAATCTTGAGGAAACATTGCATGCATTTATGGAAAAGCAAGAGGCAATTAACACTCAACTTGCTCAAAGCATGACAGATTTTAAAGATACTCTTGCAAAATTGACATCTCGCTCTCGTTTCCAAGAGAAAGGTAAGTTTCCATCTCAACCACAACAAAATCCAAAGGGGCAATACAATGCGAATGCAAGTAGTTCGGGAAGCCAACACATGGATCAAGTGAAATCAGTCATCACTCTTCGCGGTGGTAAGGTTATTGAAAAACCCACTCTTGAACCTTGTGAGAATGATGATGAGTCAATCTCCGAGGGTAAGGAAGGGGTTGAATCGATCATTGCAAAGAAAAGACTGATTCCCCGCCGGACTTCCATTTCCTCATGCCATGGCTAAACAAAGGAAAGTTAATCACAACTCGAAATCTTTGAAACTTTCAAACAGGTAAGGATCAATATACCTTTGCTTTGGATGCTATCAAACAGGTTCCTTCTTATGCTAAATTTTTGAAAGATCTGTGCACTTTGTGAAGAGAAAACTGAATGTGAAAAAGAAAGCCTTTTTAGCCGAACAAGTAAGTGCTATTCTTCAAAACAATAATGCTTTGAAATATAAAGACCCTGGTTGTCCTACAATTTCTTGCTTTATTGGAGAGCATAAAATTGAAAAAGCCTTACTTGATCTTGGAGCTAGTGTGAATTTACTTCCATATTCAGTTTTTCAAAGTCTCAATCTAGGTGAGTTAAAACCAACTTCGTAACTCTTTTACTTGCCGATAGATCTGTAAAAGTGCCTAGAGGAATAGTTGAAGATGTGTTAGTACAAGTTGATAAATTCATTTATCCTGTGGATTTTATTGTCTTGGACACACAACCTGTTGAAGCATGTAATTCATTTCCTGTTATTTTAGGGCGTCCATTTCTTGCAACTTCTAATGCATTGATTAATTGTAGGAATGGATTGATGAAGCTATCTTTTGGAAACATGACATTGGAGATGAATATTTTCAACATTTGCAAGCAACCTGGAGATGATAATGATTTACGGAAGTGGACTTTACTGAAAAATTAGTTCATGATCAATTTCAAACCACTTCCAAGAAAATTGAGATTGATGAATCGACGATTTGCAAATGGTCTATTCTCGGGAAAAATCGAAGGCAAGTAATTGGAGACCACAAATTGAGGAATTGCCACCACGATCAATTAAGTCCATACCTTCAAGTGTTCAACCACCAAAACCTGATTTGAAGCCATTACCATTCCATCTCAAATACTCATTTTTGGGAGAAAATAAAACTTTTCCGGTAATAATCTCTTCCACACTTAACGCACATCAAGAAGGTAAGTTATTGCAAACTCTAAAAATGCACAAAAATGCCTTGGGATGGACTATAGCTGACATAAAAGGAATTAGTCCTTTGATTTGCACACACGGGATTTATTTGGAGGAAAATGCTAAACCCTCTAGAGAAATGCAACGAAGGCTTAATCCTAATATGAAAAAAGTAGTGAAAAATGAAGTCATTAAGCTTCTAGATAATGGAATCATTTATCCTATTTCTGACGACAAATGGGTAAGTCCTACCCAAGTGGTACCCAAGAAGTCCGGAGTCACTGTGACACCAAATGAGAAAAATGAGTTAATTCCAACAAGGACTATTACTGGTTGGCGTATGTGCATTGATTATAGGAAACTTAATTCAATGACTAGAAAAGATCATTTTCCCTTACCTTTCATGGATCAAATCCTAGAAAGAGTTGCAGGTCATGAATTTTATTGTTTCCTAGATGGCTATTCGAGTTATAACCAAATTGAAATTGCATTGGAAGATCAAGAGAAAACTACTTTCACATGTCCATTTGGCACTTTTGCATATCGAAGGATGCCTTTTGGATTATGTAATGCACCAGCCACGTTTCAAAGATGCATGCTTAGTATATTTAGTGATATGGTTGAACGTTTTCTTGAGATTTTTATGGATGATTTTTCTATTTTTGGTGATTCATTTGATGATTGTTTGACTAACTTAGAAAAGGTTTTGAGCAGGTGTGAAGAGAAGAATCTTGTACTGAATTGGGAAAAATGTCACTTTATGGTAACAAACGGCATTGTACTTGGTCACATTTTTTCATCAAAAGGAATTGAGGTTGACAAATCTAAAATCGAGTTAATTGCTAACTTGCCAACACCAAAATCCATTAAAGATGTTAGATCATTCTTAGGACATCTTGGTTTTTATAGAAGGTTCATCAAAGATTTTAGTGTAATATCTAAGCCCTTGAGCAACCTTCTAACAAAGGATAATATTTTTGAATGGACTGAACATTGTGAAGAAGCCTTTGTTCAACTTAAAAACTTGCTTACTTCGCTCCTATCATTCAACCTCCTGATTGGTCTTTACCTTTTGAAATAATGTGTGATGCTAGTGATTATGCCGTGGGTCTTGTCTTGGGACAAAGAAAAGATAAGAAACCTTATGTGATTTACTATGCAAGTAAAACTTTAAATAGTGCTCAAATGAATTACACCACTACCGAAAAGAATTACTTGCGTAGTATTTACATGTGAAAAATTCAGGTCTTATCTTGTTGGCTCACCTGTTGTTTTTACGTGATCATGCGGCATTGAAATATCTTCTTTCTAAGAAAGATTCTAAGGCTAGATTAGTTCGGTGGATTTTGTTACTTCAAGAATTTGATATCACAATCAAAGACAAGAAAGGCACCGAAAATGTTGTCGCAGATCACTTGTCAAGATTGACAACAGAATCGAGATCTGACATCACACCAATCGATGACTACTTTCTTGACGAATCTTTATTTTCCGTCTCTACAATGCCTTGGTATGCTAATATTGTTAATTTTCTTGTTTCAGGACAATTGCCAGCTCATTGGAGTACCCAAGACAAAAGAAAGTTCTTGAACGAAGTAAAGAACTTTTATTGGGATGACCCTTATTTATTCAAATATTGTCCGATCAAATATTTCGAAGATGCATTCACGACAATGAGGTAAGTAATGTCATTAAATTTTGTCATTCCGAGGCATGTGGGGGCCATTTCTCATCAAGAAAGACAACTGCAAAAATCTTACAATGCGGATTTTACTAGCCCACCATGTTTAAGGACTCATATGTGTTCTGCAAGACTTGTGAAAATTGTCAAAAGTTGGGATCTATTTCAAAACGTCATATGATGCCTTTAAATCCTATTCTTGTCATTGAGATCTTTGACTGCTGGGGTATAGATTTCATGGGTCCATTTCCTCCATCATTTGGTTTCGTGTACATATTAGTCGCAGTAGATTATGTTTCAAAATGGATAGAGGCAATTCCAAGTCGAAACAATGATCACAAAACAGTGATAAAATTCTTGAAAGAAAATATTTTGAGTCGATTTGGAATCCCTCGAGCCATGATAAGTGATGGTGGAACACATTTCTGCAACAAGCCATTTGAGACTTTAATGAAGAAATATGGAATCACACACAAAGTTGCCACCCCTTATCACCCCTAGACTAGTGGACAAGTAGAGCTCGCTAATAGGGAGATCAAACAAATCTTGGAGAAAACAATGAACCCTAATAGGAAAGACTGGTCTTTAAGACTTAATGATGCACTTTGGGCTTATCGAACTGCTTATAAAACATCATTAGGTATGTCACCTTATAGACTAGTCTATGGAAAACCTTGTCACTTGCACTGTGGAACTTGAACATAAAGCTTATTGGGCTATTAAAGCTTTCAATTCAAACCTTGATGATGCTAGTCACGCGTAAGTTACAAATAAATGAGCTTGAGGAAATAAGAAATGATGCATATGAAAATTCAAGAATTCATAAAGCAAGAATCAAAGAGTTTCATGACAAGAAAATATTGAGAAAAACATTCAATGTTGGTCAAAAAGTCTTGCTTTATAATTCTCGACTCCATTTATTTCCTGGAAAACTAAGATCAAGATGGAGTGGTCCTTTCATTGTGAAACATGTGTATCCATATGGGGCCTGTGATATCGAGAATCCAAAGAATGGCAATGTTTTCAAGGTAAATGGATATCGTTTGAAAGTCTACTTTGACAATTTTTCAGTTGAAAATGACTTTATTGAATTGAGTGATCCTGTATATAAAGATTGATTCGTTTTCTCACATTGTTTTGTGTTTTGTTTTGCTAGTTTCTCTCACCCCGGTCAAAAGGCGGATAACGGTACTCCGTGACTTAAGTCGGTTCTTTCAGTTTCCCATAATAACTGATATTTGTATATATTTGTGCAATACTTTGCTTTTTCTCCTTTTTTTTTACTCTCTTCTCCAATTCTCATTTGAAAATGGACACCACTCTTGAAAAATTGAAAAAGTACTTTCCCGCTCTGCCTCAGAATGCGATTACAAAAATTTACCGTGCTAGGTGTGCAAGATTGAAGTTGTTAATGAATCATGGAATTCCTGAAGATATTCGCTTGGTGATTGAAGCAAAGGTCCGATTATCGAGGTGAGTCCTCCAATTCTTTCATTTCACACATGCCTGGAACAGGTAAAAGCACTTTTGCAAAGAAACGTCGTGCAAAACGACTAAAAGTCTGTCACGAGATGTGCCGGATGGACTTGTAATGCAACATGTCGTTCTTTAGGAATGGTATCTATAAACCGTGAAGATAAAATACAATTCATTAAGGATGGCCTGAGTAAGGGGTCTTTAGATAATCTTTTGTTGACCCTTGAGACGCATCCTAGTGGTGATGTGCATCGTGTAATTTATGATTTATGGCCTCATTTTCATAAAAAAACATGATTGATGTTCAACTTAGTCTTGGGAATCTGACTATAAAAGACCCTGTTTGCTAGTTTTTAAGAAAACTGGATGGGAAGCCTATCCCCGACCCATAGAGGGCGTTTAAGCCGTTCTTGGACGTAAAACCAAGGGAAGATGTGAGCCATAATCACAACTACCTGTACATACACATGCTTTTTCAAAATAAATAATTAAATAAAGAGAGAGAGAGAGAGAGAAAGAGTGTGTGAGACTCCAGCTGGTATACATATAGGGGTATGATTGCATCTTCAATTTCTCATCTATAAAATCTTCTCTTCCTTCCCCTCATTTCTACTCAACCCTTACATTAGACGGATATAGAAGTGTGTAGAAATGGCGGGTCCCTCAAGTTATCACATCAAAAATATTTGTGTTTTCGGTGGATCCAATCCTGGGAAGGAAATAGCATGTTTAGAAGCGGCAAATCATCTTGGTCAGGTCCTAGCGAGAGAAAGATTCATTTAGTGTATGGGGAGGTAGCCTTGGGTTAATGGGGGGTGTGTCAATAGCTGCATTTTTAGGAGGAAGTCAAGTTTTGGGGGTCGTCCCGAAGCTTTAGCAAAAGGGGATTTCATTGGGAAAACAATTGGAGAGGAACTACGGGTCTCCACAATGTTTGATCGAATGAATACAATGTTTAACCATCTTGATGCCTTCATTGCCTTACCAGGTGGTCTCGGGCACATTGGAAGAGATCTTTCATATTTCCTCTTGGGCCCAACTTCACATTCACCATAAACCTATAGGTTTGCTCAATGTTAATGGTTTTTATGATAATTTGTTGTCTTTCCTTGATCAAGTTGTGGAACAGGAATTTCTAACATCTTCGGCACGACAAATCATAATCTCTGCTTTGCTTGAACAATTGATCGACAAACTACAATCTTTCATCCCCGTAATTGATCCCTCCATGAGTCGCATAAATTGGTCAACTACGAAAGCCGTAAAAAGCTTAGATTGGATTTGAGCCTTCGTTTGTGAATCCTTGTGTCTTTTGGTTTTATTTCTAGCATAGTATTTTGTTCTATTATTTCTTATATTTGTTTAAGTGTGTTTCGGGTTTGTCGGTGTTCGTTGTTTCGGTGATGTCTTCTATACTCTATCTTTCTACCTTAGGACATTGAGGACAATGTCTCGTTTTGGTTGGGGGAGAGGGTAGTAGTATTAAAAAAAAAAAAACTAACCAACTAACTGTTTTTGTTTTAAAAACCATTTGGCAAAACTGTTATCACTAGGATGGCGAGTAAGGGGGAGTGACTCTTGAGACGCATCTTAGTAAACATTTTCCAATGGTTATTTGCAATATTCATAACAAGGCCTATTAGAATACTTCTTGAAATATTCAGGTTTACAAACTCTCGCATTGTTATCACTTGATTCTCGCTCATATACTTATTTAACAAGTATTCTTAAACCTTCATTTTCACACACACACTTTAACATATGATTGTGGGTTGCACATTGGATTATTACATTATTTGTGTTCTTTTGTTAAAGGTAACAACTAAGGGATAGGGATAGTCTATAATTTGCAAAAAAAATAATAATAATAATAATAATGATAATAAAAACGTAGATAAGTTTGATTTCGTAGCCTCCCTAACCTAAGCAATTAAGCCCGAAGGGGTGTTTTAACACCTAATACCCTAAAGTCAACTGACTTGGGAGCTATTGGCCCAAAGCTTGTTACATGGGTTAAGGAGAAAAGCTTAAGGGAATCAAACATTGCACTATCTACGTATCGATCTCTGAACCCGAGTTACTAAGCTCGTAGGGGTGTCTCAACACCTAATGCCCTAAGATCAACTGGTATGGGAGTCATTAGCCAAAAGCTCGTTACATGGGTTAAAGATGCATTGTGTTTTAAGTTATATGTATATATATTAAAAAAAAAAAAGAGATAATAATCCCAACCCAAGGAAGTTAACCTTAAACATTAGAACCAAATATTGTTTTCTTCCAATAAAAGCCCCATCATCTATGTTTTTGTACATTGAGCACATAACAAGGAAGGCTTATTAATATCTTATTTAAGAGGTATTGAGCAGATATATAAATTTAATGAGAGTTTGTTTATCTGGATAGATTAATGGAAGTTGAATGATGAATGCCTTGCTTTGTGAAAGTTGCAAATTGTTTTTCTATTTTAACGCTTTGATTACTAGGGACTAGTAATAAGCTGGTTGGGGGGTGTGATTAGTACTTAAAAGTGTATTTTTATCAAGGTTTTATATCATCATTTTGCACTTGAAGTATCAATAACTCCTTAACTAAAGCATGTTTTATAATAACATATCTAATAATATAAGATACCTTTAATTTATGGTAAATGTTCATCTTAAATGCAGGCCTATCACATAAATGAAAGAATTGATTGATGAGTTAAAGTACTGAAATTGAAAGGACAAAGAGATGGCTAAACTTAGAAAAGAGATGCTGGTGCAATCCAAACTGGAACACTTGTTTGGTAATCGGGTCATATCTGGAGCTGTAGATCTCGGATTTAGGTCTACCTTATATGGATGGAAAGCTAAGACATAGGCCTACAACTTTCATGGGAGTCCAAGATTTAAGAAGGCCGTTTTCAAGTCCAAATTGTAGCAACAACAAAGAAGTCCGAATCCGTCACTGCCGCAGCCCGGACACTTAATTCAGTGTTCAGCCCATATCTCGAGTTCTAGAAGTCCAAATGATCTCAACGTTTTACCCTGGAAAGATGAGACAATTTCCTAGAACTTTCATGATTGAAGTTTGTTCAAATTATGACGTCATCAATGACGTTTTTAGCAGACAAGAAGATAAGAATTGTCATCAAGTCAAGATGTGGCCACCCATTCATCAATTAGTCAACAAATCAATAGTTCTGAATTTTGGCCTATAAAAGGAGGCATTTGCCATGTATTTAGGCATCTTGGTGTTCAGATCAAGATCATGCTCTTGCTCTCTCTTTATATTTTGTAATGCTTAAGTTTTGTTTATATTAATTTCTTGCTTATGCTTTTCATTTCCTTTCCTTGTTTATCTATGTTTCTTTCTTTCATTATGTTTAGCTAAGTTAATTATGTCAAGGTGAAAAGGGTACACTAATGGTGTAAGAATAAGTATAATATAAACTTAACATGGACCTTAATGTTGGATACTAACATGCTTTATATTTGTTATCTCGTTCACTTTTAATACTTTGCTTGTTAAATAGTTAATCTAGATTTATGTTGTATAACACTTGGTA
This sequence comes from Populus x sibirica, assembly GCA_019202695.1. Lineage (NCBI taxonomy): Eukaryota > Viridiplantae > Streptophyta > Magnoliopsida > Malpighiales > Salicaceae > Populus > Populus x sibirica. Next base: position 1,981,824 of record JAGMVL010001026.1, on the reverse strand, counting down.
CAACAAATACTTGGCACTTTCATAGCCCATACTTGTATGGTATAACCGACACACGAGCTATGAAAGGAACTTTATTTGTTGTTAACATAAGTTATAATCATGAATGCCTGACAACATTTACAAGTATTAGCATTATTCGAATAAGATAACTAATGTAATCATGTTAACAATTTATAATCTGATTGGAACCTCCTTTGTGTGTGGTTTCCAATTGAATAAAAAGAGTTTATACTATACTTGTTTGAAATACCATTAGTGGATCCTCTAACCTTGACATTTGTTGTTATCATTGTTTAATCCTTACGTTAATCTTCCATCTCAAAGTTCTCATCAACTTCTTCCTCTTCTTCTTCACTACTACTACTATTATTGTTATTATTGTTGTTCTATTATTGTTATCTATAATTTATACAATTAACCTCCCTATGGTTCGACCTAGGTCTTACCGTTATTTATTACTTCGACACTCTTGCACTTGGGAGAAGACATCAATCTTTTGGTCGTGTCAAGTTTTTGGCGCCGTTGCCGGGGAGGTAAATTCTTGTACAAATTATAGTATTTATTTTGTTTTCTCTTTTTACTTTTCTTGTATTTAACTTTGTTTCTTTTGTCTTGTTTCTTTTTCTTTTGTTTTCTTCTTCCTTTTATTCTCTTCTTACACGTGCATGAGAGTTTGGTCACGTACATTAAGTGGTAGACTTTGTAGGGTATCCTCATCATTTTCGGAAAATATGGTGAAGAAGATAACCAATCGCTTCATAATGAGAATAATGAGAATATTCGGGTTAGAACTCTTAGAGACCACATGAATCCCATAAGAACAAGTGCACCCTCATGCATAGTTTTTCCACCGATGCATCTCATTTTAATTTTAAGACAGGCATTATTCAACTTTTACCATCTTTTCATGGCTTAGATTTAGAAAATCCATACTTGCATTTAAGGGAATTTGAGGAGGTTTGCAACACGTATAATGACTCAAATTGTAGCATGAACACCATTAGATTGAAGCTTTTTCCTTTTTCATTAAAAGATAAAGCTAAAACATGGCTACAAAATTTGAGACCTGGATCCATTCGTGCTTGGGATGATATGCAACAACAATTTTTAAAGAAGTTTTTTCCATCCCACGAACGAACTCTTTCAAAAGACAAATCATTATTTTCTCTCAAAAACCAGGAGAAACATTTTATCAATGTTGGGATAGGTATCGAGAATTGCTTAATACTTGCCCCCATCATGGTTTTGAAACATGGAGATTGGTGTCACATTTTTATGAAGGGTTAACTCCTAGAGATAGGCAAATGATTGAATGGATGTGCAATGGAACTTTTGAGGATAAAGACCCTAATGAAGCTATGGAATACCTAGACTTGCTAGCTGAAAATGCACAAAATTGGGACACCACAGGTACTTATGAGGCACCAAGTAAAACCCAACCTCATACATCTAGTGGAGGTATGTGCAACCTTAGGGAAGATCATGACCTCCAAGCCAAGTTTGCATCTTTAGCTAGAAAAGTTGAGGCACTAGAATTGAAAAAGAGTGGTCAATTAAAATCTGTTCAAGACATTGCGTGTCAAATCTGTGAAACCAACGAACATTCAACCAATGACTGTCCAACCTTGCCTTCTTTTAAAGAATGTCTCCATGAACAAGCCCATGCATTAAACAGTTTTCAAAGGCCCAACCATAACCCATATTCGCAAACATACAACCCTGGTTGGAGAAATCACCCAAATTTCAATTGGAAGAGTGATAACAATAATGCACAAACTTCACAACCACCGTTTCAAGCACACCATAATTTCCAAAATTCTCATGGATATGCACCTCCTTATGCTCCACTTCCTAGAAGAAATCTTGAGGAAACATTGCATGCATTTATGGAAAAGCAAGAGGCAATTAACACTCAACTTGCTCAAAGCATGACAGATTTTAAAGATACTCTTGCAAAATTGACATCCGCTCTCGGTTTCCAAGAGAAAGGTAAGTTTCCATCTCAACCACAACAAAATCCAAAGGGGCAATACAATGCGAATGCAAGTAGTTCGGGAAGCCAACACATGGATCAAGTGAAATCAGTCATCACTCTTCGCAGTGGTAAGGTTATTGAAAAACCCATTCTTGAACCTTGTGAGAATGATGATGAGTCAATCTCGAGGGTAAGGAAGGGGTTGAATCCGATCATTGCAAAGAAAAGACCGATTCCCCGCCAAGCACTTCCATTTCCTCATGCCATGGCTAAACAAAGGAAAGTTAATCACAACTCGAAATCTTTGAAACTTTCAAACGAGTAAGGATCAATATACCTTTGCTGGATGCTATCAAACAGGTTCCTTCTTATGCTAAATTTTTGAAAGATCTCATGCCTTTGTGAAGAGAAAACTGAATGTGAAAAAGAAAGCCTTTTTAGCCGAACAAGTAAGTGCTATTCTTCAAAACAATAATGCTTTGAAATATAAAGACCCTGGTTGTCCTACAATTTCTTGCTTTATTGGAGAGCATAAAATTGAAAAAGCCTTACTTGATCTTGGAGCTAGTGTGAATTTACTTCCATATTCGGTTTTCAAAGTCTCAATCTAGGTGAGTTAAAACCAACTTCGTAACTCTTTTACTTGCCGATAGATCTGTAAAAGTGCCTAGAGGAATAGTTGAAGATGTGTTAGTACAAGTTGATAAATTCATTTATCCTGTGGATTTTATTGTCTTGGACACACAACCTTGTTGAAGCATGTAATTCATTTCCTGTTATTTTAGGGCGTCCATTTCTTGCAACTTCTAATGCATTGATTAATTGTAGGAATGGATTGATGAAGCTATCTTTTGGAAACATGACATTGGAGATGAATATTTTCAACATTTGCAAGCAACCTGGAGATGATAATGATTTACGGGAAGTGGACTTTCTTGAAAAATTAGTTCATGATCAATTTCAAACCACTTCCAGGTAAAATTGAGATTGATGAATCGACGATTTGCAAATGGTCTATTCTCGGGAAAAATCGAAGGCAAGTAATTGGAGACCACAAATTGAGGAATTGCCACCACGATCAATTAAGTCCATACCTTCAAGTGTTCAACCACCAAAACCTGATTTGAAGCCATTACCATTCCATCTCAAATACTCATTTTTGGGAGAAAATAAAACTTTTCCGGTAATAATCTCTTCCACACTTAACGCACATCAAGAAGGTAAGTTATTGCAAACTCTAAAAATGCACAAAAATGCCTTGGGATGGACTATAGGCGACATAAAAGGAATTAGTCCTTTGATTTGCACACACAGGATTTATTTGGAGGAAAATGCTAAACCCTCTAGAGAAATGCAACGAAGGCTTAATCCTAATATGAAAAAAGTAGTGAAAAATGAAGTCATTAAGCTTCTAGATAATGGAATCATTTATCCTATTTCGACGGACAAATGGGTAAGTCCTACCCAAGTGGTACCCAAGAAGTCTGGAGTCACCGTGATACCAAATGAGAAAAATGAGTTAATTCCAACAAGGACTATTCCTGGTTGGCGTATGTGCATTGATTATAGGAAACTTAATTCAATGACTAGAAAAGATCATTTTCCCTTACCTTTCATGGATCAAATCCTAGAAAGAGTTGCGGGTCATGAATTTTATTGTTTCCTAGATGGCTATTCAGGTTATAACCAAATTGAAATTGCATTGGAAGATCAAGAGAAAACTACTTTCACATGTCCATTTGGCACTTTTGCATATCGAAGGATGCCTTTTGGATTATGTAATGCACCAGCCACGTTTCAAATATGCATGCTTAGTATATTTAGTGATATGGTTGAACGTTTTCTTGAGATTTTTATGGATGATTTTTCTATTTTTGGTGATTCATTTGATGATTGTTTGACTAACTTAGAAAAGGTTTTGAGCGAGGTGTGAAGAGAAGAATCTTGTCTTGAATTGGGAAAAATGTCACTTTATGGTAACAAACGGCATTGTACTTGGTCACATTTTTTCATCAAAAGGAATTGAGGTTGACAAATCTAAAATCGAGTTAATTGCTAACTTGCCAACACCAAAATCCATTAAAGATGTTAGATCATTCTTAGGACATCTTGGTTTTTATAGAAGGTTCATCAAAGATTTTAGTGTAATATCTAAGCCCTTGAGCAACCTTCTAACAAAGGATAATATTTTTGAATGGATGAACATTGTGAAGAAGCCTTTGTTCAACTTAAAAACTTGCTTACTTCTCTCCTATCATTCAACCTCCTGATTGGTCTTTACCTTTTGAAATAATGTGTGATGCTAGTGATTATGCCGTGGGTGTCTGTCTTGGGACAAAGAAAAGATAAGAAACCTTATGTGATTTACTATGCAAGTAAAACTTTAAATAGTGCTCAAATGAATTACACCACTACCGAAAAAGAATTACTTGCGTAGTATTTACATGTGAAAAATTCGGGTCTTATCTTGTTGGCTCACCTTTTGTTGTTGTTTACGGTGATCATGCGGCATTGAAATATCTTCTTTCTAAGAAAGATTCTAAGGCTAGATTGGTTCGGTGGATTTTGTTACTTCAAGAATTTGATATCACAATCAAAGACAAGAAAGGCACCGAAAATGTTGTCGCAGATCACTTGTCAAGATTGACAACGAATCGAGATCGACATCACACCAATCGATGACTACTTTCCCGACGAATCTTTATTTTCCGTCTCTACAATGCCTTGGTATGCTAATATTGTTAATTTTCTTGTTTCGGGACAATTGACAGCTCATTGGAGTACCCAAGACAAAAGAAAGTTCTTGAACGAAGTAAAGAACTTTTATTGGGATGACCCTTATTTATTCAAATATTGTCCTGATCAAATATTTCGAAGATGCATTCCCGACAATGAGGTAAGTAATGTCATTAAATTTTGTCATTCCGAGGCATGTGGGGGCCATTTCTCATCAAGAAAGACAACGCAAAAATCTTACAATGCGGATTTTACTTGGCCCACCATGTTTAAGGACTCACATGTGTTCTGCAAGACTTGTGAAAATTGTCAAAAGTTGGGATCTATTTCAAAACGTCATATGATGCCTTTAAATCCTATTCTTGTCATTGAGATCTTTGACTGCTGGGGTATAGATTTCATGGGTCCATTTCCTCCATCATTTGGTTTCGTGTACATATTAGTCGCAGAGATTATGTTTCAAAATGGATAGAGGCAATTCCAAGTCGAAACAATGATCACAAAACAGTGATAAAATTCTTGAAAGAAAATATTTTGAGTCGATTTGGAATCCCTCGAGCCATGATAAGTGATGGTGGAACACATTTCCGCAACAAGCCATTTGAGACTTTAATGAAGAAATATGGAATCACACACAAAGTTGCCACCCCTTATCACCCCCGGACTAGTGGACAAGTAGAGCTCGCTAATAGGGAGATCAAACAAATCTTGGAGAAAACAAGAGAACCCTAATAGGAAAGACCGGTCTTTAAGACTTAATGATGCACTTTGGGCTTATCGAACTGCTTATAAAACATCATTAGGTATGTCACCTTATAGACTAGTCTATGGAAAACCTTGTCACTTGCACTGTGGAACTTGAACATAAAGCTTATTGGGCTATTAAAGCTTTCAATTCAAACCTTGATGATGCTAGTCACTGCGTAAGTTACAAATAAATGAGCTTGAGGAAATAAGAAATGATGCATATGAAAATTCAAGAATTCATAAAGCAAGAATCAAAGAGTTTCATGACAAGAAAATATTGAGAAAAACATTCAATGTTGGTCAAAAAGTCTTGCTTTATAATTCTCGACTCCATTTATTTCTGGAAAACTAAGATCAAGATGGAGTGGTCCTTTCATTGTGAAACATGTGTATCCATATGGGGCTGTGATATCGAGAATCCAAAGAATGGCAATGTTTTCAAGGTAAATGGATATCGTTTGAAAGTCTACTTTGACAATTTTTCAGTTGAAAATGACTCTATTGAATTGAGTGATCCTGTATATAAAGATTGATTCGTTTTCTCACATTGTTTTGTGTTTTGTTTTGCTAGTTTCTCTCACCCCGGTCAAAAGGCGGATAACGGTACTCCGTGACTTAAGTCGGTTCTTTCAGTTTCCCATAATAACTGATATTTGTATATATTTGTGCAATACTTTGCTTTTTCTCCTTTTTTTCACTCTCTTCTCCAATTCTCATTTGAAAATGGACACCACTCTTGAAAAATTGAAAAAGTACTTTCCCGCTCTGCCTCAGAATGCGATTACAAAAATTTACCGTGCTAGGTGTGCAAGATTGAAGTTGTTAATGAATCATGGAATTCCCGAAGATATTCGCTGGCTGATTGAAGCAAAGGTCCGATTATCGGTGAGTCCTCCAATTCTTTCATTTCACACATGCCTGGAACAGGTAAAAGCACTTTTGCAAAGAAACGTCGTGCAAAACGACTAAAAGTCTGTCACGAGATGTGCCGATGGACTTGTAATGCAACATGTCGTTCTTTAGGAATGGTATCTATAAACCGTGAAGATAAAATACAATTCATTAAGGATGGCCTCGTAAGGGGTCTTTAGATAATCTTTTGTTGACCCTTGAGACGCATCCTAGTGGTGATGTGCATCGTGTAATTTATGATTTATGGCCTCATTTTCATAAAAAAACATGATTGATGTTCAACTTAGTCTTGGGAATCTGACTATAAAAGACCCTGTTTGCTAGTTTTTAAGAAAACTGGATGGGAAGTCTATCCTCGACCTATAGAGGGCGTTTAAGCCGTTCTTGGATGTAAAACCAAGGGAAGATGTGAGCCACAATCATAACTATGATTTGAGTCTTAGTTTGTAAAAATTTGTGTCTTTTGGTTTTATTAATAGCATAATATTTTTATGTTTTGTTATCTCTTATATTTGTTCAAGTGTGTTTCAGGTTTGTCAATGTTCGCTGCTTCCAGGTGATGTCTTTTATACTCTATCTTTCTACTTTAAGACATTGAGGATAATGTCTCGTTTTTGTTGGGGGGAGAGGGTAGTAGTTGACAAAAAAAAACTAACCAACTAACTGCTTTTGTTTTTAATAAAACCATTTGACAAAACTGTTATTACTAGGATTGCAGAGTAAATGAGTTCTTTTGTTAAAGTGACTCTTAAGACGCATCTTAGTAAACATTCTTAACAAGGTCTATCAGAATACTTCTTGAAATATTCAGGTTTACAAACTCTCGCATTGTTATCACTTAATTCCGCTCATATACTCATTTAACAAGTATTCTTAAATCTTCATTCACACACACACTTTAACATATGATTGTGGATTGCACATTGGATTATTATATTATTTATGTTCTTTTGTTAAAGGTAACAATTAAGGGAAAGAGATAGTATATAAAAAAACAAAAAAAAAATGATGATAATAAAAACGTAAAGAAGTATGGTTTCGTAGCCTCCCTAACCTAAGCAATTAAGCCCGAAGGGGTGTTTTAACACCTAATACCCTAAAGTCAACTGACTTGGGAGCTATTGGCTCAACGCTTGTTACATGGGTTGAGGAGAAAAGCTTAAGGGAATCAAATATTGCACTATCTACATATCAGTATCTGCAAACCGAGTTACTAAGCTCGTAGGGGTGTCTCAACACCTAATGCCCTAAGACCAACTGGTCTAGGAGTCATTAGACGAAAGCTCCTTACATGGGTTAAAGATGCATTGTGTTTTAAGTTATATGTACATATATTAAAAAAAATAAAAAAATAAAAAGAAAAAGATAATAATCCTAACCCAAGGAAGTTAACCTTAAACATTAGAACAAAAATTTTGTTTTCTTCCAAGTAAACCCCCATAACTATGTGTTGATATATTGAGCACAAAAAAAAGGTTTATTAATATCTTGTTTAAGAGGTATTGAGCATATATATAAATTTAATGAGAGTTTGTTTATCTGGATAGATTAATGGAAGTTGAATGATGAATACCTTGCTTTGTGAAATTTGCAAATTGTTTTTCTATTTTAACGCTTTGATTACTAGGGACTAGTAATAAGCTAGTTGGGGGGTGTGATTAGTACTTAAAAGTGCATTTTTATCAAGGTTTTATATCATTATTTTGCACTTGGAGTATCAATAACTCCTTAACTAAAACATGTTTTATAATAACAAGTCTGATACCATAAGATACCTTAAATTTATGGTAAATGTTCATCTTAAATGCAGGCCTATCATATAAATGAAATGATTGATTGATGAGTTTAAGTACTGAAATTGAAAGGACAAAGAGAGGGCCAAACTTAGAAAAGAGATGCTGGTTTAGTCCAAACTGGAACATTGTTCGGTCATCGGGTCATATCTAGACCTGTAGATCTTGGATTTAGGTCTGCTTTATATGGATGGAAAGCTAAGAAATAGGCCTAAAACTTTTATAGGAGTCCAAGATTTAAAAAGGTTGTTTTCAAGTCCAAATTGTAGCAACAACAGAGAAGTCCGAATCTGTCCTGCAGCCCAGATATTGTTCGGTGTTCAGCCCATATCTTGAGTTCTAGAAGTCCAAATGACCTCAATTTTTTTTCCTGGAAAGCTGAGAAAATTTCCTAGAACTTTCATGATTCAAGTATGTTCGAATTCTCACATTAGCAATGACATTTTGTTCAGAAAAGAAAATAAGGATTGTCACCAAGTCAAGAGTTGGCCACCCACTCAACAATTAGTCATCAAATCAATAGTTTCAAATTTTAGCCTATAAAAGGAGGCATTTGCCATGCATTTAGGGGCTTGGTTTTCAAATCAAGATCTTGCTCTTGCTCTCTCTCTCTTTATATTTTTGCAATGCTTAAGTTTTGATTTCATTAATATCATGTTTATGCTTTTCATTTTCTTTCCTTTACTAAGTTAACTTGTATCTTATTTATGTTCTTATCTTGTTTATTTATGTTTCTCTTCTTTATTATGTTTAGCTAAGTTTATTATGTCAAGGTGAAAAGGTTACACTAATGGTGTAAGAATAAGTATAATATAAACTCAATATGGACTTCAATGCTTATATCTTAAACAACTTGCTATTAACATGTCTTATCCTTTTTATCTTATTAATTCTTAATACCTTGCTTGTTAAATGGATAATCTAGATTTGTGTTGTATAACACTTGGTACAACAAATGCTTGGTACTTTCATAGCCCAACTGTATGGTATAACCTACACTTGTGTTATGAAAGGAACTTGATTTGTTGTTAACATAAGTTAGCATCATGAATTCCTGACAATATTTAAAAGTTTGGTGTTACTTAAATAAGATAATTAATATGATCATGTTGACAATTTATAATGAGATATTAATGACAAATCATCCTATTGGAACCTCCTTTGTGTGTGGTTTCCAGTTGAGTAATAAAAAGAGTTTATACTATACTTGTTTGAAATACCATTAGTGGATCCTCTAACCTTGACATTTATTTTTATCAGTGTTTAATCCTCACATTAATCTTACATCTTAAAGTCCTCTTTAACTTGTTGTTGTTGTTGTTGTTGTTGTTGTTGTTGTTTATAATTTATATAGTTAACCTCCCTGTGGTTCGACTCAGGTCTTGCCGGGTTATTTATTACTTCGACACTCCTACACTTGGGAGAAGACATCAATCTTTTGGTCGTATCATACACGGGTTTTGTTTTTAAAATCAAAAGATGAAACTATTAATGAATTTGTAAATTTTTCAAAAAACAAAAGTTGAGAATGAAAGGTTTTTCAATTATAAATATGAGCAATTATGGTGATGAATTTATAAGTGATTTGTTTGAGATGTTTTATGAAAAAAAAATACCACCATAACTTCTTAACACCTAGAACTCCCCAACAAAATAGGGTTGTGGAAAGGAAAAGGCAGTCTTTTAAAAAAAATAGTAAGAACAATATTAAATGAATTTGTTACACCTAAATGCTTTTAGGCGGAAGCCATAAACACATCTTGCTATGTTTTAAATCGTGTTTCCTTAAGTCCGAAGTTGAAAAAGACTTCTTATGAGCTTTAGAGAGGTAGGAAACCCAACATCTTGTATTTTAAGGTTTTTTGTTCAAAATATTTTATTCTTAACACCAACGATAATTTGTATAAGTTTGATTCAAAATCCGATATTATTATTTTCTTGGTTATTCCTCCTCTAGCAAGGCTTATAGAGATATAATAATAGAATATTTTTTCTTGAGAAATCCATGTACGTCATATTTGAGGAAACTCAAAATGACAAAATTATTGAGATTCTAGATGATATTAACGAAAGTGTTTAACATTTGAGTCTTATTGACAAGACCCCTATGAAGGCTAATAATGAAGAAATGGATAAAGACCAACTAAGCACAAACAATCACCAAGATATGGTAACTTTTTTTTTCCATAAAAAAAAGTTAAGATATGTAAACTCTCATCCTCCTGAGTTAATTATTGGTAATCCCTTTAAAGGTACTAAAATTAGAGCATCTCTTAGAAATATTAGTGAGCATTGTGTTTTTGTTTCTCATATAAAACCTAAATCCTTTCTAGAAGCCGAAAATGATGCATATTAAATTTTAGCCATACAAGATAAGCTAAATCAATTTGAAAGGAATGATGTCTGGGAACCAGTTCTTAGACCTAATAATCAATCCATTATATGAACAAAATAGGTTTTTAGAAACAAAGTTGATGAGCATGGACCATAGTAAGAAACAAAACTAAACTAGTTGTTAAAGGTTATAATCAAGAAGAAGGTATTGATTATAAAGAAACTTTTGCACATGTGGCTAGACTAGAATCAATAGGAATGCTTTTAGCTTTTGCATGTCATGCTAATTTTATACCTTTTCAAATGGATGTTAAAAATGCATTTTTAAATGGTTATATCATAAAAGAGATATATGTTGAGAAACCTCAAGGTTTTGAAAACTGTTATTTTCCTGATCATGTTTTCAAACTCAAAAAGGCTTTATATGATTTAAAACAAGCACCAAAAACATGGTATGATATATTAAAATCTTTTCTTATTGATAATGATTTCAACATTGAAAAATTGACACCACCCTTTTCACAAATAAAAAAAGGTAAAGATATCTTAATTATATAAATATATGTTGATGATATTATATTCAGTGCTACTAACAAATATCTTTGTAAAGAATTTGCAAAATGCATGCAAAACAAATTCAAAATGAGTTTGATGAGAGAATTAAACTTCTTTCTTGGGTTGCAAATTAAGCAAACAAGAGATGATATCTTCATCAGCCAAAACAAGTACATCAAGGATCTATTAAAGAGATTTGGGATGAAACATGTCAAATAAGCCGACACGCCCATGAGAATATCAACCAAACTTCATATGCATGAAAATGGTAAGAACATATACATCACCAAATATCAAGATATGATTGGTTCACTATTATATTTAACTGCAAGTAGACCCAATATTATGTTTAGTGTTCGTCTATGTGTACATTTTTAAGCATGTCCTAAAGAATCCCATGTTAGTGTTGTAAAATGATTTTTTTGATATTTGTAGGGTACAATTGATTTAGGGTTGTGGTTTCCGAAAGAAAACGAGTTGAGTTTGATTATCTATTTAAACGCTGATTTTGCCAGGTGTAAGGTTGATAAAAAAAAGTACTAGTGGAACATGTTATTTTCTAGAAAAATCACTAGTATCTTAGGTAAATAAAGAACAAAATTTAGTAGCCCTATCTACAACTAAAGCAAAATATATAGAAGCTAATAGTTGTGTATAAAACTTATGGATGAAGCAAATCTTAGAAGACTTTGGACTTATTTTTTATCATATAACTATTAAGTGTGATAACACTAATGCAATAAGTCAGTCTAAGAATCATATACAACACTCGCGTACAAAACATATTAATGTGAGACATCACTTCCTAATAGATCACATGATGAAGAGCGATATTGTACTTGAGTTTGTAAACACAAAACATTAAAAAAAAGGAATTTAGGCTTTATTCATGCTAATGACATTTGAGGTTCTATTTTTATATGTATACATTATTGGAAATAAGTTATACATATTTGAGTGATAAAATGTATACCCCTTATCATGAAAAATCTGTTATGCTGCAAAAATCATTATTAGTGTAGCTCTAGGATGAATTGGTCAACCGGTTCGTCATACCAATTCAACCGACTGACCGATTGAGACAGGGTATTTGCTACCATGTGAAAAGTAACATTTTAAGGTTTTAGTTAGCTTTAATTTTTTAGTCTATAAGTTTGGGTATATTTGGACTCATAAAACATACCTAAAAAAAAATACAAAAAAATCTGAATTCTGTGGGAACCGGTCAATCGGTTCAGACAGAGCACAGATAGATTGGCCACTGCCTAAAATTTTAGATTTTAACCCCTCTATCTCTTTCATTTTTTGACTTGATTTTTACATGAAAATGCCCCCCTTTTTAAGTGTATAAGAAGGATCAAAAGAGAAAATTAGGAAATTTATAGGTTAAGGTCAAATCGGTCGACTGATTTAACTAACTCAATGGAATCGATCGACCGGTTGCTCGACAGTATAAATATTGCTATCATTTTCCAGTAGTGATAGAATCTATAAAATTAAAGAAATCTAACCCCTAACCCTAAACCAAAACTCCACTCTTAAATCACTTAAATTCTACCAAACAAACTCAATTGGAGTTAATGTATTGGAGATTCAAGCTCGATGACAACTAAAAAACATACTAGAGATGTAGAATGAAAGAGAAAATAGGTAAATAATCCTAATTTTTCTCAAAGTGATGTTGGGATTGATGTAACCTTTGATTATGTAAGTTGGCATAATCTTTTTCATTTGAAGAAACCCACATATCCCAAGCTTATTAGAATGTTATTTGCAAACATACATATCAATATAAAGCCTAAGATAGTCAGTCATTTGCAAAATAAGCATATTGAATTTGACTGTGAGAGCCTCGGTAATATTTTGGGTATAAGCAATGAAGGACCAGAGTATTTGAGGTTAAAATTATACCAACAATAGGTGATTTTATATATGATGAAGTCGTAGCATAACATACTGGTCGATTGAACTTTGCACCAGGTGTTAATATTAAGAGCCAGGATTTGCTCTAATGGCCTAGGCTTATTCACCGAATCATTGCACATAACATATTGCTAAAGAAAAGGCATTATGATGAAGTAACCTTAATGAATATGTTCTTGATTGACTGCATGATTAAAGGTCATCAAATTAACTTGCCCTATATGATGATGAAAAATCTAATCATGGCATATGATCAAAAACAAAAGTCTTTGCCCTATGATCAGTCTCTCACCAAAATTCTTGAGTATTTTGAGATTTTGCTCACTGATACGGACAAGAACCCACATTCAAAGGCAATGGAAATAAACTCTAGAACCCTTAACAAAATGGGATATGTACTTACTGACAATAATGCTTGGGTTCTTAAAGACTAGGTTGGTGCTCATGTTGAAGTAAAAGAATAAAATGTCGGTGATGATAATGAGTTTGCTGATATGTTTGAGACATCATCTACAACTTCTTTATTTGAAGATGATGATCCTAGTTCATGAAGATTTAGGATGAAAACTCATATAGCCCTTATTAAAAATGGATGTGAGCTATCTTCGAGACTCTCACGCGCACATCAGAACTAATCAAAAGCATATGGCTGGCGATTTACAGGATATCAAGACTATAATAATAAATCTACTCTCTCGATATCCACCATCCTAGGCGATTGTACCAAGAGCATTTTCACATTTTCATGATTTTATCTTCTTCTTTTTTACGTTTTTGTATTTTCTTTCCCTGATTGTAATGGATATTATATTTTGAATATTTTGACATTTTTTTATATTTAATTTCTCTATTGCTTATGATTTATCCTTCCTTTCCTATTACTTTTCATTGATGACAAATGGGGAGAGAATTGGAAAAGTTATGATAACAGATATAAAACATGATTATATGATTAAGAGGAAGAAACATATATGAAAAGATTATTGGTAATCGTTAAAGTCTCCAAAGGACTATACTGCAAAATATAGAGGGAGATTCATCCTTTTATATTTATATGTATACATTAATTGTCATCATAAAAAAAGAGGAGAGATTGTTGACCTTAGGTCACATATTAATATTTATATATTTTGATGATAACAATTAAATGAAAATAGAATAATAATAAGCTTGGTTGATATTAAATTTAAATAGGTTTATATGAATATCATCAACAAGCATGAAGAATTAAATGAAGAAATAAACCAAAAGGTCCAAAATACAAAGCAAGTGAAGACTTCTTAAGGATTTATTTTAGTGCTTATTATGTAAATACTTATATCTTACTTGATAGCAAAAATTAAATGAATTCATAATCTTCATATTGCATGTATAATAGGATTAATATGCATTTAGTCGGTTCAAGATTCACCAAGTTTAAAACTATTAAAACTGGATTTTAAGTTGAACTAGTCAATTACTTATTCATCAGGAACGAATACTTAAGAATCTAAAAGAACTGATTGACCGATTGGCTTAACAAATCTGAACTAGTTGACCATTTTAGCTATCAAAGAAATAATAACGGCTATAAAACTACTAGTTTTTGCTAGACATATAAATACTTTGTCTAATTAAAGAATATATATATATATAAAGGCTATTTTAAGAGCAAAAATAACTTCAAATCAATCTCAAATCATACTCATATTTGTGCATTTAAACATTTATATTCTTGCACAAGAGTATAAATTCTCACACTCACTACACTTAAACACCTTCATATATTCTAAGTGTTATTAAGTGAGCTATAGAGATATAAGCTTTAATTGTATTATCTACTCTTTGAGAGAGTGTTGTTACATTTCGAACAATTATAATCCTTCAAGAGTTTAAGTAAAAAAATCTTGGTCATTGATGAGGTACATCACTAAGATAAAAAATCTTGAAGAAAGTATTTCTTCAAATGGTGAAAAAGGGTTTGGTGAGGATTTATCAAGGACATTATAATTTTTGGCTTGGATTAGTAAAGAATACGATACTCAACACCAGTTTAATGCTTAAGGTATGGATGTAGGCTTGTCGAACCACATTAAAAATCAAGTTTGTGATTTCTATCCCTATACTATTTACTTTAAGTACTTTAATTATATTGTTAGTTTATTATGTTTAATTGAGTTAATTGCAATATTTATTATTATTATTAAACACATAATTCACTCCCCTTCATGTGTTATTGTTGTTTTAATCCTAGAATAACACATATGTCTAATAATAGAGGTAAGAGAATAAACCAATTAGAATATTCTCGAATAACAGGAAGCCATATATACATTATGAATTGCACAAGGCTTGATATTGCTTACTCGGTTAGTAAACTAAGTAGATTTATAAGTAATCCAAGTATGAATCATTGAAAGACAATAAAAAGGGTACTAAGATATTTGAGATACACCTTGAACTATAGGCTACACTTATTAGTTACCAAATGCTACTAGAAGTTTATATTGATGTTAATTGCATATCCAACACTAAGGATTTAAAATCCAAAAGTGGATATGTCTTCATAATTGGTAGAGATGTTGTGTTAAGGAAATCTTCTAAACGAAGTGTATCGCAAGTTCCATGATGGAATTAGAGTTTATTGCTCTTAATAAAGTTGGAGAAGAAGTCATATGGATTCAAGGTTTCTTAGAGGATATTCCATGTTGCCCAAAACTAGTGTCAGCTATTTGTGTCCATCACGATAGTCAATCAACAATTAAAAGGGCATAAAGTATTATGTATAATGGTACGTCTATACATAAAGTCGAAGAAAAATAATGCAGATTCACTAACAAAAGATTTTTTGAGAGAGCTTGTATATAATTAATGGAGGAGAATGGACTTAAAGCCTTTTAAGATGAAAGAGATTAATGATGATAACCATACCAAATCAATTGGAGATCTCAAAATCTAAGTTCAAATGGAAAAATAAGTCATATAACATTCTTAATAGCACTAGAAAACTATTATTTTCTTCTTATTTTTATGATGAAATAAGTGCTAGCTGTAGTGTGATAAATGGTGAGTTGTTCTCTTAATGATATTCTTATCTTGGTACACCAAGTAGAGTATAACATAATACTTTTAATGAAAGATCACCTATATAAGTGAGAAATATAGTCGTTTTCTTTAGATTTTCGGTAAAGGCTAAATTCTCTAAAGCACTCATGAATCCAAGAGTTCTTTAGAGATAAAATGAACATAACAGTGAGAACCAAAGGAAATATCTAGGTAGAGAACTATGTGACTACTAATGTCTTAGTTTACATAAAATTAAAGTTGAGTAGTTAAAGACATCATATTCACTATTTAAACGATTAAAACAAATAGTATTTCATTAAGAAATGTTCAAAGCCAAAAGCTACCTACTATCATGTAGTAATCTACCAAATTAGTATCCCTGAATAAATCTTCGAGTCATTTTCAAACTAGTCAGACAATTTTTATTTATGTTGTGGATTGTTAGAAAATTTATTAAAACATAGTTAATGGGCACATGTAAGGCCAAATAAAAGAGGAGTCCACTCACTTTTTGGGTTAAAACTTTATTGAAATTCAATCTTCAATATAAGCTCTTTAATATAGAACATTAATATGATTTAAACAAATTAGGAGTAAATGAGAAATTGATCTCAAAGAACCCTTGGTTGACATGTTTTGGAGAAACTCTTCAAAGCAAAAAAAAAAAATTATGTCTAGGTGCATTTTTGAATTCTTCTAATGATTTTTTAGCTATAATCAATCTTAACGAGGGCAATTCAATATTTTAACAAATATAAAAATAATTAAAAAATTAAAAATAGTTGGCATATACTAAACAAGCGCCAACGAGTGGGAGGATCCCATGCTTTTTGGGAGGCACATGCGGCGCCTCCAGGCAATCAAACGTCATCTTTAGTGATGATATTGGAAGTGTCACTCCATCCTCTTCCCGATGGTTAGACGTTTGTGTACGGCGGAGGAGTTATTGGGTTTCGATTGACCTTTTTCTTTTCTTTTATATTTTCTCTCTCCTCGCATCAAATTTCGTGTAAACACTTTCAAAAATCAAATAAATCTAGTCAGTTTGTATTTGTATCAATTTTTTCTTTATTTTTTTTATTACTATTTGTTTTGCTCTAATATTTTTTTTAATTGATTTTTTTTTCAATTTAGTCCCTAAAAATTTTATTTCATTTAATTCTGGTATCTAATTTGGTCCTTGTTCTTTTTATTGCTATTTTCTTGGTTTTTTTATCATTTTCTTGATTTATCGTTTTTTCAATTTGTCCCTCAACATTTTATTTCATTTAATTTTTGTATTCAACTTAGTCCTTTTTCTTTTAATTGCTATTTTTTTTTATCCTTTTCTTGATTAATTTTATTTTTTAATTTCACCCTCATTGTTTTATTTCATTTAATTTTAATAATAGATTTGGTTTCATGATCTAGGTCATGAGTTTCGAAGGTAAGCTTGATTTGACGTTCTATTTTAGGTTCTTTTTTTAATTGATTTTTTTTATTTTCATCATTTAACTTTAAGTTATTAGGCCTTTAGCTTCATGATTTTTATCACTTTCTTTTTTATTGGGTTATCTTGATTTCATATCTCGAGTTATAGGTTAGTCAAGTTAACTCGGGCTTTTTCCAATGTTTTTTTATTGGTTTTTTCCAGTTTTTTCATTTTATTGTTTTAATTATTATTTTTTTTGTATGAGGTTATCCCAATATCACAACCAAGCCATAAATTTAGCATACTGACTCGAGTTAGTTTTTTTTCTCTTTTAAATTTTTTTTATTTTTAATTCGTCCTTCAGCGTTTGATTTGCTAGTAATTAAGTTTCATATTTTTTTTTCTCTCTTTATGAGGTTATCTCGTTCTCATTTAATTTTTTATTTACGATCAAATAAGACCGTTGAGACCTTTTAAGAATATTTAGAGGATATCTTTATGTAATATTGGCAAATGTTTATTTTTTATTAGTAATTGTTATTTTTTGGTTTTTTTTAATTAACGTTGCCTTTTTTTGTAATGATATATTTAAATTAACCAAGCTTATTGAACTCATGTTATTTATAGGTGAAATCAACCCTAATTGCATGAATTAATAGCTAATTTCAACCACTTCATACAAAACCCTTAAATTAGGCAATTTATTCAAACATTCAAGTCAAACAAAAACACAACAAAATTCAACATAATTCATGTTATTTTCATGCTTAATTGCGTGAAACCAACCCTAATTGCATGATTTCATAGTTAATTTTAACTAACTCATACAAAATCTTTAAATCCAGTAATTTCATGACTTAGGTCATGAGTTTCGAAGGTAAACTCGATTTGACTTTTTTTAGGTTATTTTTTTAATTGATTTTTTTTCTTTTCATCATTCAACTTTAAGTTATTAGGTCTTTAGCTTCATGATTTTTATCACTTTCTTTTCTATTGGGTTATCTTGATTTTATATCTCGAGCTGCAGGTTAGTCAAGTTAACTTGAGTTTTTTTTAATGATTTTTTATTGGTTTTTTTCAATTTTTTCATTTTATTGTTTTATTTTTTTTATGAGGTTATCCCGATGTCACAACCAAGTCATAAATTTAGCATACTAACTTGAGGTTTTCTCTTTTAAAATTGATTTTTTTTTTCAATTTGTCCTTCAACGTTTGATTTGTTAGTAATTAAGCTTCATATTTTTCTCTCTTTTTATGATGTTATCCCGTTCTCATTTAATTTTTTGTTTGTTATCAAATAAAACTGTTGATACCTTTTAAGAATATTTAAAGGATATATTTTCATAATATTGGCAAATGTTTAATTTTTTATTAGTATTGTTATTTTTGGGGTTTTTTTTTAATTGATGTGGCTTTTTTATAATTATATATTTAAATTAACCAAACTTATTGAACTCATGATATTTATAGGTGAAATCAACCTAATTGCATAAATTAATAGCTAATTTCAACCAATTCATACAAAACCTTTAAATTAGACAATTTATCCAAACATTCATCTCAACACAAAACTCAACAAAACTCAACTTAATTCATATTATTTTCATATTTAATTGCGTGAAACCAATCCTAATTGTATAATTTCATAGTTAATTTTAACTAATTCATACAAAATCTTTAAATCAGTAACTTATTCAAACGTTTAACACAACACAAAACTCAACAAAATCCAACCTAATTCATCTTATTTTCAAGCTCAACCCTAATTGATTTAATTTACATTTAATTTCTCAATAATTCAACAACCCCTGTACAATAATTTAATCACAACTATACCTATTACAAATTAAATATAAAAATCTAATAATAAAGGATATGTACGTTACTTTTTTTGACTGAAAAGTGGTGGTAGTGGCTAGGAAATGACTAATTTCTTTTTATATCGTGTTATTCCTTTAAAATTTATAATTTATCGTGCTAATTAAAAAGAAATCAAAGCTAAGGCTCACTATCCTATGTCATTAGTCAGTGTACTTTTTCTTTTTGTTAACATTCTCATGTTACTTGTTTGTTATCAGCCAAAAAAAAAAATGTGACAATCACTAGTTAATTAGCATAAAATAACAGGAAACAAGAATATTTTAATCTTACAATTATTAATTTCCAACAACTACACTTGCTCTTCCACAAACCTGTTTGAAAATTTCCAAAAATAATTAAAGAAAAGATAATAAAAATCCAGAAAAATAATAATAATAAAAACCCTTAGAATCCAAAACCGAGCATTGAAGTGAGAAAAAATAAAAATAAAAGAAAATCATAAGACAAGTAAGGAGCTAGATAACATCCTCAGCTCGATTGTTGCATCGAGGTGTCTTTGGTTGGCAAATATCTTTTTTTTTTTTCATTCATCACAACTTGTAATATAGTGATTGTTTTTTAAAATATTTTTAATATTAGTATATTTAAATGATCAAAAAATATCTAAAAATATTAATTTAAAATAAAAAAATAAAAAAAATTAATTTTTTTCAAAAATACTTCCAAAACTCAATTCTAAACATACCATTTGTTACAATATATATAAAAAAAAATTGTAATCAGCGACGATTAGCATAAGCTTCTATGTTAGAAGAAATCAAATGAATTAATACTGTAAATCATCATTTATTACATGTCACTTATTTTTCATGGAAAATAAAGTCTCGTTAAATCACCGCAACATGTGTCGTCAAGATGACAGGGAAACATCCATTTTCATTGCAAAACCAATCCTAGTTGTTGCGTTGTCTTTTCGGGGCGGTTTCTGTTTTCTTCTTCTCTAGAAGCCAGTCCAACATAGAGCCCACTTATCACCACCAACTCATGCCCTTGCTCGTTATGATAGGCCGGAAGACCAGGTGTCTCTTAAGCCCAATCCTGGATTTTCCCCCTCTCTTCATTTGGTCCATGCCGCAAAAAGTCTCATCTCCCATTTTTATTTTCAAATCCTTGACCATTGTGAGATATCTCCCATGTTTATCTTAGAGGTTACAATCTTTCCTTAGTCATTCAATTCTGACATCTAGGTTTCAGGATCTAAGCAAAGGCGGCGGCGGCGGCGGCGGCTAAGCGCTAACGATAATCTGGTCAAGAAAACTGTATAGAGCCTTCGAGCTCAAAGACTGGTGTGAATATATAGGCATCAAGAATTGAACAATTCTCCGAGTGTGTTACGGTAGACCAATATGGCCGGCCCTGGACTTGTTCAGAATGAGCAAATTAATTTGAGAACTCCACGGCACCGATATTCAAACCCGTCATTTTCTTTGATTTGATATTATTTCCTTTCACCGCAAAAGAAAGCGTGCGTCTCCATTTTCATGAAGAAATTAAAGAAAGTATATCTTTTTTGAAGACTAACTTTTATTAAGAACCAAAGTTGTTCTTGGATTATACCTTCATGATTTCATCCTTTTTCTTGGTTCCCACCTGTTAATTAGGGCCTTTCGAACTTGAAGAGAACAAAGGGAAGGTCGTGGATTCCCAAAGATATGGTCGTAATAGGATAAACATAGCATATGCAAAAAGATTGACAGCTTCGACATTAAATCTTTGGTCATTTGCCATTTCTCTCATTGATGATACTCCTTCCTTTGGTCTAAGATTCTATAATCTTTTGATGGTGGATCTCCCTATTCAAATTCCACTCAATTAAATATTATTCGCCATTTCTTACTAATTAACTCCCATACTCCTGCATTAGAATATAATCTGATGCTCATCAAGTTTTTTTTGTTTTTTTTTTTTAATGTCGACTTGACAAAATGCTATATTCAATATGTTTCATATAGGAAAAAAAAAAGTAATAAGCAAAACTGTGACATAATGTTTTGTTCGGTCTAGTCTTATCGCATAACGTTTTACTATATGAAATCACTGGGATTTTAAATATTGGACCGAAATTCCATGTTGCATGTGTATATACACACACACGCACTCAATAATAAGTGGTCTAAGATCCTCCTAACATGGGAAAAATTGTCTCTAAGCCAGGCCCGTTGAATTTATTCTTGGTAAGGCAATTGGGCACCCAACGTGAGGCTTAAAATGTTTGGTAGAGAATGCCAGCCGTACCAGTCGATTTTTCTTTCTGCGTGGGACATGTAAATGCCTCAGCGGGAAACCACAAGAATAAAGAATATATTATAAAGACTAAACTATTGATTTGCTGCTTAGCATGCATGGATTGCGATGACTGATGTGTGCTGGTTTGGAGCTGAGCTATCCCAAAGACATACCTGCTTCATTGTCTGTAGGCGTGTCAGTGCATAATTTACTGAAATAGTTAGTCTTTTTTCTTCTTTTCTTCCTTCTTGGGCGTGCATGAAATGTTGCGCGCTCGTTATGATTGAGGTGAAGACCATTAACGTTGTGATTCAACATAAAATTATGATTCCTGATCTAAGGGTATAGGTAGTCGCAAAACGCCAAGAGGCTAGACCTACAAAATTTGTTTAAGAATCAACACTGAGGAGATATAGAATCCAAAATCCGAACTATCATTGGTCCACATTCGCAAATGCACCCCCCTTGTTTCCTGAAGAACTGTCACGTAACTATATATTCCTTCCACTTCTTGCTCAGGGCCACAAATCTTGTAGGCTAATATCCAACAATGAAGTCCCAACTCCCCACAGCTGAAGTAACAGAGCACACGGTTGCATAATTGATCTGCTTCTACATTGCTTTCACCGACAGTAGTACCATGCAATAATTTTCTTGATCGTGCCTTAACTCCCACAGGAAGGAAACAGGGCTCCATATGCTACTTTTAAATCTTTTCATACCAAATACGTGACAATTAGCAAGTGTCCCTTGTAGCATTGTCCACACATCGAAATCTTTCTCTACTGGCGAAAAGTCATCATGCGAGGCTCGGCATATAACCGTGTTAAAGCATCGTTGGCTCATCCTGAAAACAGAAGTACGTGCTTATCATTTCTCTTGTTGTCTTATTCGTGGCTCCAAATCTACAACACAACTTTTTTAAAAATAAATAAATAAATAAAGTGTTGATAGCTGGTACAATATAAAGTGGCGATCTCCTCCGAGAAAGAAAATGGCTCTGCCGTGCCAGCTATCATCTCTCCCTTTTCCTTCATTCATGTTTTCCATGGAAAATAAATATTAATTTCCAGAGAGAAAATTGTCACAACGTAGGCCAAGATCCATGCCTAGGCTTGACAACCCTTTCTCATTGTGAATCTAGACTTTTTAGTTACTTTAGCTCCCCAATCCTTCCTTTCCCCGACATGAAATCTGGAGCTTGTTAATCAAATTTGCCCTTCTTTTTGTTTTTCCTAAAGTGCCCTTTAAATCCTATCCATAAGCCGCGTCACCTCAAGATTAGAATTATTATTATGGCATACTTTAACATAATTAGAAAATGACAAGGCAAAGTACCGACTACAACAAATCTTAAGGAAGAACTCGAGAAGGTTATGAAAACTTTTTCTGATTACGCCCCCAAGGTGGTTCCATGCTTGCTTGCTTGTTTTCCCATTCTTAAATCCGTGGACAAATTCCTGTATGCATAAGTTCATGCATCAATTTTTCGTACTGGAGTATGATTTTTGTGAAACTTATGGGAAAGGGAGCCAAAAAAAAAAAAGAAATCCACCAATTTGACAGAGAAAGAATTGGAAAAGAATAGGTGGAATTTGTTCAAATTATCTTGTGCTCCATAATAGAAGATTGCTCCATTTTGATCAAAGAATAGTGATATATAGTGGCCCATTGCACAAATAATGAAGGGAACTGCATCTTCATCTCTGCTTACTTTCATGAAAGGATGACATTGGAATTGACAAGGAACCTTTATTCTTTGTCTTGCCAAAACAACAATGAATGGGGGTTTACATGACAGTTTGTCAAGATCTGCTACCTAACACCTAGCCATCATGTTTCACTTTGTCTATCCTTCCCGTCTCATTGCTTACGCATCAATTCCTTCCCTTGGCAATTGATAAATTAGGCAGGTTGTTGCCACAAACTGAAAAAAAAAACCCAGAAAAGAAAATAATAACTTGGAGGATACAATTGGATCCTTCCCAAGTGCGCACCCTTGATGCTAGTTAGCAGCGTAGATTTAAGGCTCAACACAATCCAAGGCCCACACAGTCATGCATAATTGAGAATTGTAATGGAAGAAGAGCATGTGGGTCACAGTTGCAGACGAGGATGATGAGAAGGGAAAAATGGAGGCGTCATTCTAGACCCTTAAAGTAAGGCGTATAAGAAAATCCCACATGGCCAAGCCAACCACACCACATGCAAATAAGCTTATCTGTTGATCATATGATACTGCTTTCATTATTTAATTAACATTAAGATGGATAATAATATTAAACATTGAAAAAAATTGGAGACCTAATATTATCCAGTACAGATTCACTTCCAATCTTCGCAGCAGCCCACCACCACCGCTTATGCTATGCACCAGCAACAATTTGAAGATAAAATAGAAATACTTTCAATCCAGAAACCAGCCAGTAAAATACTTCATTTTCTATATCATTTAATCTTCTTCTCTTCATCCTCCTCTTCTTTCTTGATGCTGTCCTCGTAGTCACAACCTTCTTTAGGACTCTCCAAAGCTCTCTTCTCTTGCTCTTCCTCTTCCTCTCCCACATCATTCAAATTCTTCTCTCTAACACATTCTCCAATCTTCAATTTCATCTCTGCCTTATTCTTCAATGCCTCCAACAATTCAATCACTGCCCTGTCCTTATTTCTCCTGTTCTTGATCAATAACTCACTTATATCAGCAGGAGTCATCTCTGCCTTGTCAATAACCTCTTCCAATTCCTTCAAAACCCCTCATCCAAATCACTTTCTGCATTGCCCAAGTAATTCTTCAACAAGATCCTCAATGCAGGAAATGAACAGTAGCTCATGAAAACATGCATGTCCATTCTACCACTCCTTAACAATGCAGGATCAAGTTTGTCAATGTGGTTTGTTGTGAACACGAAAATCCGCTCGCTTCCACAACATGACCACAACCCATCAGTAAAATTCAATAACCCAGATAAAGTTATTGAATTCCCTCCTTCATCACCAGTGCTAACACCAGGCCCAGATCGCATTTCTGGGTCACAGTAACTCCTCCCAATAGAACTACTATTATTAGGACTACCCTTCTTCCTATTACTCAAATCAATAGAACAATCAATGTCCTCAATAACAATTATAGATTTTGAGCTTGTTTTCATCAAAAGTTTTCTAAGTTCAGAGTTATGGTGTACCTCAGTCAATTCAAGATCGTAAATATCATAACCAAGATAATTAGCCATGGCAGCAATCATGCTAGATTTACCAGTACCAGGAGGTCCATAAAGCAAATAACCTCTCTTCCAAGCTCTACCTGTCTTTTGATAAAAAGATTGACCATTTGCAAAATCTTTCAAATCTTCAATGATCTCAGCTTTCTTGACAGGGTCCATAGCCAGAGTCTCAAAAGTACTTGGGTGCTTAAATGGCACTGACTCCCAAGGATGCCCTCTTGAATCCAAAGACCCACCTCTTGAATTAGTGTACAAAAGCCTGTCCTCGTTTTTCCTCCTCATATCATTGGCTTTCTCCATAATGTAATCAAGATAAGAATCAAGAATCAAAGACTTGTCCTTTTTCTTGATACGTAGAGTGAAACCTCTCTTCTCGTCAGGCAATGGACGCCAGGAAAATGTCTGTGCTTGTCTTTGAGTCACAATATGTTCCCAAAGGACAGTAACACCATTGAAGGTGTCAAAGATAGTGTCATTGTTTGTTAGGCCAAAAGTTATGGCACTTGAATTCAGAGCACGAGTGAGGCTCAAACGGCTGCCAGAGATGGTGACACAGGAGCTTAGATAGAGTTGGACTGCGTTGTAGAGCTCGTTGGTGTTGACTCCATCAATTTCTGTTATATCAAAGTAGCAATAAGAAGTGAACATGTTAAAGACCCGGTTGAAGAGTTTCAGAGTTGCAAACCGGAGCTCTGGTGGGAATAATACATGAAGGAGACTTTGACAAAAGGCCAACACACCAAGTATTGAGGCCAAAGAGCCCCAATATTCTTTCATTCTGCTGTTCCTTTTTGTAAAGGATTGAGAGAGGTGGTGTTTAGTTTTTTGGGTTTTTTTATGAGAGGGGAGAGGGAAAGAACCAAGGAGGTGTTTTCTTTCTGTTCTCTCACTTTCGAGGAGGTTTTGTAAAAGGGTCTTTCTTGCTTTAATTTATAGGGACTGATGGGCCTTGGGATTTTGAGGGGTTTCTCTGTAGAAACTGGGGGATTTGTGGAGGGAGAGGTGGGAATAAAGGAAAAGTAAGGGCACAAAAAGGGCAAGGGAAAGGAAAGGTTTTGAGATGTGGAGGAATTGGTGGGCCAATATATATACAAGTACAAAGAAAACAGCAAGGTAGAGAGGGGAAAAAACAAAAAGGATCTTGGAGTCTTGAGTTGGAGAAGATCAGAGATGGGTCCAATTTGGTGTTCGAGGTGTTGGGGACTCGAGTGATTCACAGGAGATTTTGCTGGACCATTTTTGTTTTTTAACTCCCTTCCAGTACTCTATTATGGAGGATTTGAAAAGGTCCTTTGCTTACAGGAAAAAAAAAAAAAACTGAGATGGATCGTGAAATGAGAGATGATATTTCAAGATGCATGAATGGGACAATGAATGAGGCTGGACAGCAGACCTGCGGTTATGTTATCAGAAAAGCAAAGCCATAACTATTTGAGTGACATCTTTTTTACCTATTTTCATTAATCCGACGGAGATTTGGCAGGGATTAAATACAAGAGAGATCAGAATTCAGTCGCTAAACGGAGAAGCAAAAAAAAAACAAAAAGGAAATTAAAATGTCAAAGGGCATCGTGATGTATTATTATTTTTATCAGGTGAAAGGTTTTTTCAAGCACATGCCCTTACCTTAAGAAGTTATCCCGTGTTTGGTTATAGAGATTAATCGTTCAAACTGCAAATCTTCTTACCATGCCTAAAAAGTCAGAGAGCAATGCGTGTTATTGACCCGGATGTAGGCGAGGAAAGGATAAATAAGAAATTACGACCGCTATAAAAGCTAATATATATATTAGATTTTTTATTATTGATCGGTACTAACAAGGATTGGGTTATTCTCATTTTTATTATTTTATTGTTTAGATTTAAATGATTGGAAAATCGAATGTAATTAATGGCTGAAATTTAAAATCGAATGTAGTTATAGACTTATAGGTGAGATTTGAAAACATTAGGCATCGCTGGAAAATCGAATGTAATTAAATTAATGGCGAAGAGCGAGGGCTGAAGGTTTTTAACTTTATATTCAACCCCATTGGCCCTTCCAGGCCCACGTGACAAAGCTTGTACGTGCAGTACTATGGTTATCTAGAATAGCTCAAAGAGTTGTACATATATCAGTGATTCGCTAGTATTGAGTGTTTCTCTTTTAAATTATAAAATTTTTGGATATAAAATTCAATAAAAAATTATAAAAAAACTAAAAGAAAATAATAATAAAAAATAATATATCAATATTATTAAAAAGATTTCAATAAGATAAATCTAATATCAAAAAAAAATATCAATAATAATCAAAGCAAGCTACATAAACAATCTAAAAATAAGTGAGTCTCGATAGCTATAGCTGGAATGGTCCACTTAATTCATTATTTTTTTATGTGTTGTTTTTGTTTGTAGTGCGTTATTTTATCTGATTTTTTTTTACAGCATTGGAATAAAATAAAATAAAAAAACTTAAAAGAGTTAGTCCCAAGTAAATCTCTTCTTTTTCAACTAGAATAAAGTTGTTACACAGAAATGGAATATTTATCTCCCTCGTATGCCTATTAACCAATGGCCAGTTAACAGCTAACTTACCGCAAGGGTTCTGTCATAAAGTTCCCTTGATTTAGTTGAGAAAAAAGATCTTCAAAGATCGAGGTTGATGTCTAAATAAACAGGTTATTCTCTTTCCAGCCATTGGATTTTACCTCCTTGGTTTAAAGCTCCTAATCCTGGGATTTCATCCTAATCTCTCTCGTAAGCAGCTGTCTAAATCTTAATGGGCATCTGGTTACCGACCCTTCATGTACAAAGTCCACAACTGCGTGCAGAAGAAGAGCCTCTCTTCTTAGCCTGTCCGAATCGTCTGAGACAGACACCCTTTTTTCACCACTGTCTCCTATGCGCACTGTCTTAATAATTACGTACCGACATGTTTGGTTGAATATAATGGATCGCATAATGTAGTGGTCATTTACAATTCTATATTTGGTTGTGTAATTTTTCAAATTGTAATATAATGGGCTATGATTACTTATTACATCATAAACATTGTGGATTAAACTCTAATTCTTAATAATACAAGGATAAAAAAAACTTTCCAATAAGGATTAATTTGTAAATAAAAAAACATAGGGATTAAAATAACTCTTAAGAATTATAAAGACTGAAATGAAACTTTATAAAAAAGCCTCCATTATATCGCTAAGAATTTCCATAGTAATGCATCATTACAAAATGTAATTTACAAAATGTAATTTCCATAATAATGTAATTTCAAGAATTTATTCTCCACTCTCCACTACTTGATGCAAATTAATTGTATGGAAGCATCATCCTCCTAGAATTTCAACAACATTACCTTAAAAAGTTGCGCTACAAATTAAAATCTACAAACTTAATAAAAGTGACTTGAAATTTCTCCACCAAAAACAAGAACCTAAAACTCTAGAATAACAAAAGGAAAAGCATGATGAAAACTAGAGGAAAAAGAATGCAGAAATGTTGATTTTTGATGCTCGGAACAACCCCCTCCAACTTCTATTTATACTAAATTCTGGAACCAAAACTGAAGCATAAATAATTCTATTAATTAACAGAATTATTTTTTGTTGTTTTTAATCCTTATTACTCATCATTAAAAAAAATGACATTTTTGCCTTAAAAAACCAAACATTTTCCCCATAAAAATAACCTATTCAAGTAGTGGAAGTGGAAGGTTAATAATTAGACATTATATTCATAGGCTAACTAAAAAAATCTTGCTAGGCCAAAAAACTTTTTTATCCTAGGCTTATGTGTAGTAAGTCAAAAACCCATTTAGTCTAGAGCCTCTTTCTTGTAAAAGCTTTTGTGTTCTATTACTCAATGTATAAGCTACAAAAAAAAAAAAAAAAATGTTGTAATTTGTTGATGCACCGTGGTATATGAGTGAAAACTCTAAACGGTGTAGTGTTTTCATTGTAGATGCATTGTGGCGTGTGAGTGAAAACATTATAGTTTTGAATAGTGCCTCCTTTTTTATTTTATTTTTTGTTATTATATTTTTTTTATTTCATCATTTTTCATTGTATTTATTGAGAATTAAACTTAATAATTTATTTTAATTTACTTTCTATTGGGTTGTTACGATATAAAAAAAAACTTTTTGACACTAGTTTGGTGTTTGATTTTGCAAAAAAAAATTATTTTATTATTTTCACAAAATTTAAAATAAAATGACCAAAACTGAAAATGAATGAAAAATGAAACTATTTTTTTAGTCCAACATTGTTCATTCATCACTTTTTTGGGGGAATTAGCCTTG
The DNA here is from genome assembly GCA_019202695.1 of Populus x sibirica. NCBI lineage: Eukaryota > Viridiplantae > Streptophyta > Magnoliopsida > Malpighiales > Salicaceae > Populus > Populus x sibirica. The sequence goes on along the minus strand of JAGMVL010001026.1, from coordinate 1,952,777 downwards.
GGGTTTTTCTTAATTTGTATTATGGTCATTTTAGTTTTGTAATTATATATTTTGGTTAAAAAATTCATTTCATTCACATTAGATCCCTATATTTGAGGGATAAGAGAGAGAGAGAGAGAGAGAAAGAGAAACTAGTTTTCATATTATGATTCTTGGTGTTGATAAGTTTCATTCAACGAAAACTTTTTTATTGAGATTTATTTTTACCTTTCATCTTGTAACATCAAGTAGATTGAGAAAGAAATTTTTTTCGGCTTAATTTTGTGTTTTTGAATCAATTTAGAGATCTTTTGCGTTAAGAGGTTGATTAATTGAGGTTTTAATGGATTTTTAAGTGGTTAATTTTAGGCAAAATGAATTTTTAGTTATTTTATGTCTTTACTTTTTAGCAACTCTCTCGTCACTACAATCTAGAGTCGTAGATGTTGTATGCACTGTTTTTTTTTTTAAGTCATCTTTCTTTCAACATAAAAAAAACTTTTAGTTATTTTATGTCTTTATTTTTTGGCAACTCTCTCGTCACTACAATCTAGAATCGTAGATGACATGTTGTATACACTGTTTTTTTTTTAAAGTCATATTTCTTTTAACATAAAAAAAAAAAACAAGGAGGCCTAGCATGTAGGCCACCCAAGCTTGGCTTACTTTTGTTCTTGTTTTTTATTCTATATTTTTAAATTTTAGGGTTTAAAATAGACTAGTTAGAAATTAGTTTGAGAATTTTTTATCCAAAAACATTGAATTTTTAATTTTTTTATAAGACCATAGCCTTTTTATTATTATTATATTGGCAGGCACTCTTTTAGTGCAATGATGGTTTTTTTTAATTTTATTCCATTGCTAATTTGTTTCTAAATATTATTTGATTAAATACCATTTATTTTTTTTATTTTTTAAAAAATATTTTAATATCTTGTTTATAACATTAGAAAAGACTCTCTTTTTTTCATCCTTCATGATGATTTTTTATAATTTTATTCAGTAGCTTTCATGTTCATTTTAATTTTTATTATCGTATAGTTAAATAAAATATTTCAAAAAAATAAGTTGTTAAACCCATCAAGATTTATGAGCCAAATCACGAGTTAATCTAAGTTGATTTGAGTCGATCTAGAATATTATTATCTTGATATATATATATATATATATATATATATATATATATATATAAATAAATAAGGTTAAAATAATTTAATTTTCAAAAAAAACTTATCAGCTTTCACTTCACTTATCTGTTTAATTTAAAACTCAAGTCAAATAATTACCTAAGTTTTCGGGTCACTACCAGGCCGCATTTGGTGACATTGTCAAAACAATGCCCACGGAATGCACATGTGATGTATTGCTATTATATTTCTCAATGCATCCACGCCAACATTAGCAGAATCCATGTAAAACAAAAACAAAAATCCATACAAAAAAAGACATGTCGAAATGAAACATGTTAACGAGATCGAAGAGTTTCAATTTAAGGGATGCCTTTCTTGTCATTATTTCAAGCCATTCAAATTTATTTTTGAATTTATTCGGATGTCTTTTTGACTTTTATTAAATAAAGTACATAGAATTATAGAGTTATATTTCCTCATAGAAAAAAAAAATCAGGAAATGAGGAATTATATAACAAATCATTTTTTTTCATTGGAGTTTTAATTTTTACTCTTGTTATAAAAAAACTAATTGCTATATAATTAAATACAAAAGTTTTAAAAGGCTTCCTATGACAAGAGATGAAATATCTTATTTCACATTTATTTTTAAATTTTCAAACTTGATGTTTAGTTAATAACTCTCGATATGTTTTATTAAATGGACGCATAAAAGTTTTAGCACACAATAAAAAAAAAAAAACTTTTCTTACTACTATAAAATATGTTGGTGACAACTACACTTTTTTTTTTATCCGACTCATAATGAAATGTAGGTTAATAGACTAGTGTTTATCTATTAAGAAAAAACAAGAAAATATATGTGTGTGTTAATTTAAATTCCTTTAGAGAAAAACTCTGACAATACTAATTTGAAAAATTATTTATGTTAAAAAATATTAATCAAAATTTACCATGTGTTTGTAAAATCTGTCCATTTCAAATCAATTATTTGAAAATTAATCGATAATTATCTTATAATTTAACGCAATTTAGTCCAACTTGGTTAAATTCACTATATGATAAATTTTGACCAAATCTTTTAATAGAAGCCTTTACACGATTATTTTGAGAGCCTTTGCAATTCCTTTGGTTAGGAGGTTTGATTATCCATCCATTTATCCCTGTTATTGATGACTATTAACTAATTTCTAGATCAATTATGTTATATTTTTTTGTTTTATTTTTTTAATGAGAAAAAAATTATAATTAGAAACTGAATCTTTAATGGAAACCAGTCTTACAAATCAAACAAATATAAGAAATCTATTTAATTTTAACATATTCAAAAAAGAGATAATGCATTTAAACTAAACTAAAAAACAACATAAAAAAGTAGTAAAAGAAAGATAAAGTTGTAAAGATTGTAAAAAAAGCAAGGATAGCTAAATAAAGGATAAATGACAAAAGATAAATAGAAAAATAAAGGTAAATTGCATAAAAAAAAATGTGTAAATAAAGATAACTATCATTTCTAGTAATTGAATGATCTTTTTATATTGTTATAGGATTGGATTTCTACATGAACTATAATTTCTAACCTTATACAAATTGCTCATAGCATAAAATCATTTATTTTCTAACTAATTTGTAATTTCTAAAAGTATAGTCAATTATAGAAATTTATTCATAATAAGATTTGATTTTTCTAGTCAATCACAATAGTTTCTTTGATTGATCACTTCCTAACTTCCCTAATCAATTGTTTCCTCTTATTAGATCTAGTCAATTCCATTATTGATGATTGATTCTAGCCAATAGTAAAGAAATAGTTGTAAAGAACAACTATTGTTATTATTCAGTAAATATATGAATATTTTTTTTATTAATATAAATATTTGGATTATCTTGTGCATATCTTAACTTTTAATAAATAGTAGAAAATACATATATAATTGCAATGAATTTATGTAAATTATAAAAAATTAACAATTAACACTAGACAACCATAGATAGATAAAGTGGTAAGAACCAGCTGGTTAATTTGTTTTGTCCTCTTCTGTTTTGCTTGTAAAACTGTACAAGTGAGAGACAAGTGGAGAAGAGAGAGTCCAATCGGTTTGATAGCCCCGAGCTCTGTAGTTGCATGGTATGGTTTTAATCTAAAGAGAATCCTTATTGGGGCTCGTCTCTTCATGTCTGGTCACCAGCACATGCCCACACTTGCAAGCAAAGGTAAATCCAACCCAATAAGCAAAGCAACCCATCTCTGTCTCTCACACAGTAATTCCTGCCTGCTACTATTTTGTTTCAGCATGCCCATCATCAACATGGCCGTAGCGATAATGCTGTCTGTTACTTCCTTCCACCTTCACGTAAACTAAATAATTGTTACAGAAAAAAAAAAAAAAAAAAAACAGACAGTAAATACCTGAGTAGTAGCTGTAGAGATACAGACAGTTTGACCGTACGATTTTATGCACATGTAATCCAAACAATGCTTCCAATGATACTGTACAATGCCAGCCAAACAGTCCTTTACTGTCTGCGCATGCAGCAGCGAGCGTGCATCCGTCGAGAAACCAAGGGGCCAGGGAATTATGTTTTTTTCACCAAAGGTCAGGAGAAAATTACACGAATTGGATGTAAAAAAAAAAATACACATCCAACAATGGCCTCCATCTTAAACAATATATAGAACAAGAGTCCTTATAGTATGCATTAAACATGTTTCTGATTTTCTTTATTAAGGAAAAAAACCTAAAACTGAATGTCAAATAGTATTATGATAAAATTACCTTTAATCATAAAACTTTGAATTAGATGTTGGTGCTATAAGTTCTTTTCACCATAATTCAATTATTATTCTCAAATCTTTTTATTTTTTTGTGCATAATTAAATGACTTGGCTACCTCTTAAATAGAGAGGAAATTAAAATTGACTTTTTAGTCTTTTTAAATTTTTTAACATTATAATTACTTAATTAACCTTTTAGTGAAAATCTACTAAACTATCCTTTTTTTATTTCTCCTTATGATTTTTTGGTTAATATCAAGTTGACTCAAGGGTATTTTTATATTTGACTAACTATTAAATATTATTTTAAAAATAACTTACCGGCGTGGGCGTTGCAAGTATCATCAAGTGGGCAATTCTTGCGCTCTTCACACAACATGCATGAGATTGTTATGTAACCAAACTTTGCCTTTCAAGGTGTCGCTTGAATTATCTTGGCGTCCCCTCCATGATAAGGCGGTGCATGTGGCAAATATCCTTTTAATCTGGAGCTAATAACTTTTTTTTTCTTTCTCCTCTTTAATTTTCGCGCTTGCCTTTTTAAAACTTAAAACAATACTTCAATTTGTTATTTCTTTATACTTGGTCTCTATTTTTTGTTTTGGATAATTTATAAAATTAGAATTCTTTTTCAATTGCATCTCCCTTCAATTTATTATTTTTTAAATTTGATCCTTATTATTTTGATTAATATTTGTTTTATTTGAGATATTTTTTAAATTGATTTTTTTTACTATTTCATCCCCATTAACTTTTTTTATATCAAATTTAATTTTTATTCTTTTGATTGCTATTTTTTTTTCACTCTAGTATTTTTTTTTTCATTTTTCAACATTCAATTTCTTGAAAATTAAGCTTCTTTATTGAGCATGAGTATAGGATTTCACGCATTGCAAGTTTTATAGATTAACTTAGGTTTAAGAGGTTTTTTTTTAAAAAAAAAAACTCGTGTTTTGTTTTTCCAGTTTCACCAACATTTATCCAATTGTAGATTGAGCTATGGTAGTTTTATTTATTTGCTTTCTATATATTATTTTACAGATTTTGAAAATAAATTGGGTTATCTTGATTCTTTTTATTTTTTATTCTTTGCTGAATTTAAGTTGGAAAATTTTTAAAATTCATTTTTTTTTTTTCTGATTTCATCATTTAATATTAGATTGGTTAGAAATTAATTTTCCTTTTAGTTTCAGTTTTCAAGGTTCGAGTTTTTGGGTATTGGGCTTTTTGATTTTCTTTAATTTCCTTTCTATTCGTTTATCTCAGTTTCATCACTTAGATCGTAGGTTAACCTGAGTTGGCCCAAGATTTTTTTTAAGTTTGGTTTTTTAAATTTAATAGTTGTTATGTTATGTCCTTCAACATTGAATTGTTTTGAAATAGAGCTTCATAATTTTTTACGGTTTGCATTACATTAAGTTATCTCATTCACATGATCTGGGTCGTAGGGTTTGGTTAGCTTGCTCGGTTTGCTAGTTGTTTTTTTGTTATTTTTATATTAATTTTTTGTTTCAATTTCATCTATCTACATTTGATTTGTTTGGAGTTGGAGTTTGATTTTTTTTTTGTTGGCTTACCATGGTCTCATGACCTAACTTGCATATTTTGCATGTTCACTTAGGTTGATCGAGTTTTTTTATTTTTTTTGATTGCTTAGAATCCTAACTTCGTTAACTTTTTTGTTTGGGTGATCATTTTTTTTCCAGGTTCTAGTGATTTTTTTGTTTATTCTCTATTAACTTTGTAATTATTTTTTTTTTAATCTAATTAGATTATACCTTCTTTTCTTTCTCTACCGGGTCAATGTTCCAAGTTGATTTTTTTTTCTACTTCTTTATAACATGTTTGTGTTGCCAGAGTATTTTTTTTTTAATCGGTAAAAAAAAGTTTCAACTCAAGTGTAATGCAGGCTATAAATCTAGTTTTCTTTAAATTTTCTTAATTATGAATAGTCTAATAATATGAGAGGTAACTTTAATAAGCAATTTTTAATACGATTTTTACAAGTAAAGAATTTTCTTTTAGAAAAAAATAAAAAATTGATTATACCTTCCCTACTTCTTTTATAGGTCTGTTTGTTTACTTTTAATTTTTGTGTTTGCAGTGCAAAAAACACAGTAAAGTGTTTGGTAACACACCAAACATTTTATATATGTTTTTTGCTATACATAAATCTCAACCATAATTTTTATCAAATACTTATTTAAATCTAGCTAACTACACCTAACCATATTTTTTTAAAATTTATTTTTTTAAAACCACAACTATAAAAGCTACCTAAAAAATAAACACACTCTATCGATCAAAAATAATGTTTTGTTTATAAATGCAAAACACTGAATAGAACTTTATCTTTTAGAAAGAAACTAGTTTATAGGAAAGCACCATGGTGGTTGAATTAATTTTTTTTTAAATGTAACAAGATTGTAGAGAATTATTCAACATTGTATTATACCATATAAAAATTGTTTTAATGTAATTCAGCTGACTTCATCTTTTTAAAAAATCTGAAGATAAAATTAAAAAAAGGGTAAAATTAAAAAAAAAAGAAATAAAAAAAGGGGGCTAAATTGAAATAAAAATAGCTTTCCCTGTTCAGTTCCATAAAAAATCTTAATTTCTTAGTGTAGAAAATAATTCTAGCAATCAACATTTTCAAGGTCAACGTTTGGTTGGGAGGGGCAGGGGTTCTTCCAAACAAAACAAAGCTAGTTCACTGTAATTGTATCAGTGAAGCTGCGTGGGTTCATGTGGCTTCGCTCGACAATGTGAGTTCGAGAGTCTTTGTTTTGATGATTGAATTTTATATTATTTTAATATTAAAAAATATTAAATTGATATATTTTTTATATTTTTAATATATTAATATAAAAAATATCAAAAAATATTATTTTAATATATTTTTAATTAAAAAATACTTTAAAAAATAGCTTTTACGTGTTACCAAACATACCACCACTTTACTATAATTGCTACCTCTACTTGACAAACATTCAAGAAAAAACAACCTTGGTTTCATTTGATATATAAGATATAATTATAGTAATTTTTGTATCTTTTTAATAATTTATTTATTTAATATTTATGATGGTGGTTCGATGTCTAATATTTAAAAAGTATTTATTGATGTGATTACTTTTACTCTTAAAGCAAATCACAAAAACAAAATGTTTGGTAAAATATAAAATATTGTTTACTATGTGTGGGACCTACTATAATTTACTTTTCAAACACAAATTACCCGAAATCAGCATCAATCTGCTTCTCTTTTTGTGCCGCATCTATGCAGACCATAGTTTTGAAACCCGATCCGGTCATTTACCCGGTCAAGTGATTGGGTCACGAGTCAAATGGGTTGACTCGGATTAACCCGGATCAATCCAAAAATATATATATAACTCACTAGCCCATTCAGTTCATCATGAACATCTTCACCACATGAACTATACTCATAATCAAACCCCTTACGAGGAACCAAGGAATTTCCAAAATCAGCATACTTACAATCCATGTTCAGTTTACTTTTACCTTGGCGACTACCACCACCTTTTCCATTGGCTTCGAGATGTAAAAAAATTACAATCCATGTTCAGAAACCATATCATCAGAATTGTTTTGAAAGAATACCAGAATTATTATACGATCTGAGGCACGACAAACAAAAATAAGAATACAAAAGCAAAGATAACAAAAATTCCAAAATCACTAATCTTTCTTTCTTTCTTTTTTGCTTTGTTCTTTTTTACGTTATAGCTCAAATCTTACAACAGCTAATCCATTGTACTTTCCTCAACAACCACAAAAGACAAACACGATTAGTACTTTTAAGCTAGGATTACCTGGATTGGGAGGGTTCCGTTTGGATCGGCAATTAGATCAGCGCCTATTCTTCTTCTTTTCCTTATCAACACTATCCTCACCCCCCTCAACCACCATCACTGCCGATTGCTCACTCTAACTTCTCATAATTCCTCACTTTATAATTAAAAGACTAAACAATTAATCAAAAAACAATGGGGTGACAGATAAGGAAAACCCCGAAACTAAGGCACTTTTCGATTGTTCAAAAATATCAAGGAAGAACCGATGATAATGGGACATAAAATTAAAAAGAAAATCAAGAAAGAGAGAAAGGGAAAGAGATGATAGGGTCTTATAAAGAAGTAGTGTGGGAAGTTAAAAAGGAAAAGGGGGACGTGATTCTTGGTCGGCTGAGACTGAGACAAACTTTTATAACGATGTCGTTTAATGGCTGCTAATACTAAAAAAAAATAGACCGGGTCTCACCCGGGTTTGACCGGAGGACCGGGTCCCGGGTCGACCGGGTTTCACCGGTCAACTTCCAAGCGGGTTTTTACCTCCACCCGGACCGGTTCCAGGCCCGGGTCGGCCGGGTCGCAGGTCGACTCTCCGGGCCGGTCCGGGTTTCAAAACACTGATGCAGACTGCAGAGTGAATTAATTCATTGAGTGAACACTCTGCACTGTTCACTTCTTAAGTGAGTGCACAGTGAACAGTGGAGAACGTATCCACTATTCATGGCCGGATCGGGTCCAGCCCAAACTTAAATGCATTGGACCGTGTCCGACTCAGTAAAAAAAAATAATTTTTTTAATTGTGTTTTACTCGAAAAACTAATATTTAATATTATTCAATGACACTACATAAATTAGAAGGAGATCGCATGATGACGTAACATTTGCAGAATTTGATCGCAATCCCAATTTTGTTCCTGATGATAATTTTAATATATTAATATCAAAAATATCAAAAAATATTATTTTAATATATTTTTAATTAAAAAAATACTTAAAAAAATAGTTTCTACGTGTTACCAAACACACCACCGCTTCACTGTAATTGCTACCTCTACTTGACAAACATTCAAGAAAAAACAACGTCGGTTTCATTTGATAGATAAGATATAATTATAGTAACTTTTGTATCTTCTTAATAATTTATTTATTTAATATTTATGGTGGTGGTTCGATGACTAACATTTAGAAAGTGTTTATTGACGTGGTTGTTTCTACTCTTAAAGCAAATCACAAAAACAAAATGTTTGGTAAAATATAAAATTTTGTTTAGTATGTGTGGGACCTACTATAATTTACTTTTCAAACGCAAATTACCCGAAATCAACATCAATCTGCTTCTCTTTTTGTGCCGCATCTATGCAAACTGTAGAGTGAATAAATTCATTGAGTGAACACTCTGCACTGTTCACTTCTTAAGTGAGTGAACAGTGAACAGTGGAGAACGTCTCCACTATTCATGGCCGGATCGAGTCCGGCCCAAACTTAAAAGCATTGGATCGAGTCCGACTTAGTAAAAAAAAATCCAATTTTTTAATTGTGTTTTACTCGAAAAACTAGTGTTTAATATTATTCAATGACACTACATAAATTAGAAGGAGATCGCATGATGACGTAACATTTGCAGAATTTGATCGCAATCCCAATTTTGTTCATGATGATATTTTACCTGATGTTATTTCACGCTTAAGAAACCATAGAAACTGTAGTCATTGTCGGTTGGATTTCGTACATGATAGAATTGTAGATAGTTTAATGAAACAATAAAAAATATTTTATATACAGTATTATTTATTTCATAATGTAATAACAATAGTTAAATTTACAATATTTAAATTAAAAACCATCAATATTAATATATATCTTTTTTAGTTATTTTATAACTTCAATTTGAAAAGAATTTTTAACCAAACACATTAAACTACTTTTTATTCAACCTCAATTTCAACCAAAGTTTTAACCAAACATATATAAATACCAAACCAACCTCAATTAAAAATACTTTTTATAAAATAATTTTTTTTAAATCACAACACAAAAGCTATCACAATATCAAACACACTTTAATTATTTACTTAGAGTTTTGTTAATATTTAAAGGGATGCTAATACTATACAAAACAACTTTAATATTTTGATAATTTTATAAATTTTTAATTGTTCAGCCAAGACAATTAACATCTGATCTGTGGTAGCTATCTTTTGCCCTCTTTTTTTTTTCTATATTAGTTGATATCAAAACCCAAAATCAATTATAATGTTAGTGATTATATACAAACGATTAAGAGTTTTTAGATGCAGTCAAAACCACAAGGTGCTAGAGTTGCCGAAGATATTAAACCAACATAATTATGGTTTTTCTTCTAATATTTTATTTACATAATATTTAATATTTTGGTATTTTAGACTGTTGAGATTTTATTATTTTTAAAGATAATAATTTATATTATTTAGGATTTTGCTAGTATTTAAATGACTGTTATTATAGTAAATTTTAATAATTTTTTAAAGAATTTATTTTTATTAAAAAATGTTTTACATATTTTGACACATCAAAAGAACACATGTCGTTTACACCACGTTAGTAAAGCGAATCAATGGAAGATTTGGCACAACATCACATTTTTATTTTTTGGCACCCTTATATTGAAGGCAAAATCTCCAAGCCGTCTCGTTCCTCTATCCTTCAATCCAGTCCAAACCAGGATAAAGGACACTGTTGGGAAACTTTAATCACAAAATGAAAATAGAGCTCAACAATATTCTGGATGAATGATCTACCTTCTTATTAAGCAAACTTGGTGTTATATAGCCTTAAAGTAATAACAGGAAAGCTAAAAGAAAGCTTACGTTTAGCATTACATCCACTAACATGGTTAGTGTAAATTGACCACTAACAGTCTCAGCTATCCTTAAAAACTGGGGATTTATTAACATAAACAAAGACCGAGTAAACAGGACTCCGTAAACTCCTAAAAACAAGCAACAACCTATCAATCCCTTCCTAAACTAACTGTGATACCCAATCAGTTTAGCTCAGCTGCCTTGCAAATGCCCGTTTGACTTCTAAACTTCTGGAAAGAATCCAACTTCAATGGTTTTGTCATCGCATCTGCAATCCGCTCCTCCATTCTGCAATGCAACAACTCAACAATTCTATCCTTAACAAACTCTCTTAAGAAATGGAAACGTACATCAATATGTTTACTTCTCCCATGCATGATAGGATTCTTTCACAATTTAATGATGGAGCTGTTGTCACACATGACTATGGTACCTTTCTTCTGAACATGTCTCAGCTGCTCCAAAACTCTTCTCATCCATACTACTTAACTTGCACACCCTACTGCCACAAACTTTGCCTCTATGGTTGACAATGTAACAATTGGTTGTTTTTTTGAAAGCCAAGACGCTGCTTTAGAACTTAAAAGGAAAACATAACCAGTAGTGCTGTTCCGATCATCTAAGTCACCAGCATAGTCAATCATTTGAACTCCTCTTCTTGTACATGATTTTATAATCAAAAGTACCCTTCAAGTACCTCAATATCCACTTGGCAGCTTGTAAATGAAGCTCTGTAGATTTAGCCATGTACCTGCTGATCAAGCTTACATTATACATTATATCTGGACGAGTTGCCATGAGATACATGAGACTCCCAACAATTTACTTGCAATACGATTCATCAATTACAGCTCCATCCACATCCTTGCTTAGCTTGAAACCTGGAACAATCGGAGTATTGACTTCATGACTTTCTAGCATTCTAAATCGCTTCAAAACCTCTAGTGCATATTTCCTTTGGCAGATGAAGATACCATCGGATTGTTGTGACACTTTAATGCCGAGAAAGAACTTTATTTTTCTCAGATCAGTCATCTCAAAAACTTACATCATTGAACACTTGAAACTACTTGTCATCTTTTCATCATTACCAATATAGATTAAATCATCAACATAAACACTTACAATAAGTATTTTACCTTATTTGCTCTATTTTGTGAAAAAGGATTGCTCATTAGGACATCTTTTGAATCCCTCATTGACAAAGTAAGTCTCCATACGATTGAACCAAGCTCGTGTAGCTTGCTTTAAGTCGTATAGAGCCTTGTGCAGCTTATAAACCTTGTCCCCACGTCCCTTGATCTTATAACCCCTTGGTTGCTCAACATACACATCTTCATTAAGCTCACTATAGAGGAAGGCTGATTTCACATCTAACCGGAATATTTTTCAGTTTCTTTGAGCTGTTAGAGCCACTACCATCCTCACAGTTTCCATTCTCACCACCGGAGCATAGACCTCTGTATAGTCTATTCCATGTTTCTGTGTGTACCCTTTAGCCACCAAACATGTTTTGTGCTTCTCAAATTCTCCATGCTCATTATACTTAGTTTTATAGATCCATTTCACCCTAGTTTTCTTGGCTCAACATGCAATGTAACCAACATCCATGTCTTGTTTTTCTCTATGGACTTGATTTCATTGTCCATGGTCAATCTTCAGCTTGCATCCTTCACTACTTCTTCATAGTACAATGGATCACTTGACACCATTGGTGCTAAATTACCTTCATCTTCAGATAACCCAAGACCCTCCCCACTAACATAATCCCTCATCCATGCTGAAGGCTCTCTCATTCTCTTACCATCTTTATTATCCTCAACGTCCCTATTATTTGGAGATACATCTCCTTCTCTCTTACCACTGTTAGTCTCACTTACATCTTCACCATCATTTTTAACTCCATTAATATTTTCACCATCCTCACCTTTATTATCATCTACTCCCGCTATAACATCATCTCCACATTCTAAATCTATCAAAATTTGTTCTTCATAACTCTCATTCCAATCCCATTGTTTCTCCTCTTCAAATATCACATCCCTACTCACTACTATCTTTTTTATAATAGGATTAAATAGTCTATATCCCTTGAATTCCTCACTAACACCCAAAAATATACACATAAAACTTATATTGTCAAGTTTAGTTCTTCGTACCTTTGGCACATGAACATGTGTTATGTAGCCGAAGACCCAAAAATAATCAACAGAAGGCTTCATTCCACTCCATGCGTTTTCTGGGGTGATGTTTTTTACTGCTAAAGTTGAACATTTGTTTAACATATAATTGCAATTTACCGCCTCTACTTAAAATGTTTTTGGGATTTTCTTCTCAGAGAGCATTACACGAACCTTGTTCATTATTATTCTTTTCTTCCATTCAACCACACTATTTTGTTGAGTGGTGTAGGCAGTTGTCAATTGCCACTTAATGTCATTCTGCTCATAGAAATTGTTGAATTCAAGCGAGGTGAACTCGCCTCCCCTATCTGTATGCAAACACTTGATAGGAAAACTTGTCTCATTCTCTACCATCTTCTTAAAACACTTAAAATGACTCAATGCTTCTGACTTCTCTATCAGAAAATATATCCATGACCTTCTGTTATAGTCATCTATAAAACACAAAGTGTACTTTTTATTGCTATTGGATATGAGAGCGATTTGACCGTATATCTGCATGGATGAGATCCAATATCTGACTTGATCTCTAAGAACTCTTCCTCGGTATAATATCACGGTGATGCTTGCCAACAATGCAGTATGTGCACATCTGAGACAGTAAACTCAGGGAGGCCATGTACCATTTTTTTTATCTACAAAATTCTCAAACCCTTGTAACTTAGAGTCAATATCTGCGATGCCAAAATTACGACAGATTCTATGAGATTGTGTGAAGATACTCATCATATCGTTGTTGAAACATCACTTGTGATTGAACAAGTATAATAAACATCCTATTTGCACTCATGTTGGTCTCAATGATCAAGCCCTTGTAAGGGTGGTAATTCTTGCATACCCTTCTTAAATCAGAATTGCCAAGCCTTTCTTTTGAAGTTACCCTATACTCAAGAGATTATTAATGAGTTCTGGAACATAGTATACCTCGAACACAACATGATTGATCTCATTTAAGAGCAGCTTCACACTCCATTTGCCTATCACATTCATCCTGATGTTGTTTTCTAAACTGACCAATTGCCGAAAACTGTCATCAATCTCACTAAACATGGTTATATCTCTACATGTGTTTGGAACACCCTAAATCAAGGAACCATGCATCTTTTCTTTTAACTCTTTCATCTCTACGTAGGACATCAATAGCATCTTATCCTCCTCATTAAGCTTAGCATAGTTGGCTTCTTTGCTCCAAGAGAGGCACTCATACTAAAAGTGGCCTAGTGACACCGATAACATTCAATTGTAGCTTTATTGAAACTGGTACCACCACTGCCTCTTCCTCTTCCTCTGCCCCTATAAGCAACACAGCCTTGTCCTCTACCTTTCCCTTCAAATGCAACCTTTAAAACCTGTTCTTCACCACTATTTTTCCGAAACTTCTGCTCTTACACAATTAAAAAGCTTTGAAGTTCATCCACATAGAGATTATCAATATCCTTTGACTTTTCTATGCAGCAAACAATGTAGTTAAATTTCTCTGTGAGAGTACGCAGAATTTTGTCCATGATCTTCATATCCTCTATCTCTTCTCCATAGACTCGCATCTTGTTTACCACCGTCATGACTCTAGAAAAATACTGTCACTCCTTCACCGGACTTCATCTCTAGGGTTTCAAATTCTTGTCATAGAGCTTAAAAATGAGACTTCTTGACCCTTGCATTCCCTTATAACTTTTTCTTTATGGTATCCCAAATATCTTTGGCAGTATCCTTCTTGACAATGGTGTCAAGAATTGTGCGGTCGATGGCCTGAAAGAGGTAGCTTTTCACTTTGAGATCCTTTAGCTTCATCTCATCAATTTTCTTCCGTTGTGCATCCGTCTGTACTAATCCACTCGCTGGCTAAACATAGCCAGTCTCCACTAGCCCCTAAAATTCCTTAGAATGCATAAAGTTTTCCATAACCATGTTTTAATGGTCATAATGACCTTCGAAGTGAGGAATGGATGGCTGCATGAAATTTCCATCACTGGACATCTCTCTCACACACACTTGTTTGAAATCACTCAAAGCTGCGACTTTTATTTTTCAGGCCCCAATGGGAAACTTTGATACCAAAATGTTGGGAAACTTTGATCACAAAATGAAAATAGAGCTCAACAACATTCTGGATGAATGATCTACCTTCTTATTAAGCAAACTTGGCGTTATATAGCCTTATAGTAATAACAGGAAAGCTAAAAGAAAGCTCACATTTAGCATTACATCCACTAGCATGGTTAGTGTAAATTGACCACTAACAGTCCTAACTTTTCTTAAAGACCAGGGATTTATTAACAGAAACAAAGACTGAGTAAACAGGACTCGGTAAACTCCTAAAAACAAGCAACAACATGTCAGACACTTCGCTCGTGGGTGCCCTCAGCTAAAGCATGTATAACCATGTTTAATTTCTCGCTTTGAATCTTTACTTTCTTCCATTGTATTTGTTGTTGAATCTAATTCTTTGTGGACTATATACTAAGGAGCAATAGATTATGTCGCGAGAGATTGAATTAGGTTTGTGAAGTACTGTAGAATTCTAATCGAAATTAGAAAGGTGTACAAGGGAATAAGTCTAGTGTTGACTTACGTGACATTGCCACTTATAAAATGTTCATAAAAGAAAAACCAACCTTGTATCTCTATAATGTACTTTATGTTTTTTATATTCACCAAAACTTATTTTTCATTCTTGTCGTGCTTAAGTTAGGCTTTCTTTTTTGCTTGGAGAATAATTATGTTGAGATGTATCTCAAAATAATTTTTTATGGTTGTGGTTATTTTATGGGTGATTTTCTAGTTTTGGATGTCAAATACTCAGGTTTTCTTGGTGAAATTGGGAGAGGCATAACAAGAGCTTTCAGGCGAGGCAATGCATGTTGGTGGAGGAGTGGCAATGATGCTCTAACGACATATTTTTTCCTCCTCTCTCTTTTCTCTCTTGTTTCCTCAAGATTTATGCTGGTCTAGCCAAAATTGAAAGATGTTCTATCATTTTATCTTCATGTCAAATTTGGTGTCTATTCTTTTTATTGTTATGTTTTTGCTCTAGAACATTTTTAAAATTGATTCTTTTTATCAATTTTGTCCTTGGGTTGGTTAAAAATTGAGCTTCATGATTTTTGTTTGATGGGGTGATCTTAGTCTCACAACCCAAGTCTCGGATTTAAAAGGTTAACCAATGTTGGCATTAGTCTTTTTTTTTCTTACACTCATTTTCTTTTTTAATTTAATCTTTTAACATCGGACTGGTTGAAAATTGGGCTTCATGATTTTCTGTTCTTTCATTTCTTTAGAGTTATCCTAGTCTCATGACTTAGGTTTTGGGTTTAGTTGGTGAACTTGGTTTGACTTGGTTTTTTTTTGGGTTATTTTATTAAGATTGATATTTTCTCGATTTTATCCTTCAATATTTAGTTGGTTTCATAATTGGACTTCATGTTTTTTCTTATTTTCCCTTATATTAGGTTATCCTATTTGCTTGATCCGGCTCATAGGGTTTGGTAGACTTACATGGATTTGATGGTGCTTTAATTTGTTTGGTTTTTTTTGTTAATTGATTTTTTTTGAACTCGTCCTTATACATTCTGATTGTTAGGAATTGGGTATTATAATTTTTTTATTTTCTTTTTATAGGGTTATTCCAGCCTCACAACCCGAGTCATGGGTCTTGTATTTGACTCGGGTTGTTTATTTATTTATTTATTTTGTTTTTCAATTTTATTCTTCAGTATTGAATTGTCTGAGAATTGAGCTTTGTAACTATTATTTTTCATTTTGGCAAGTGTTTGTTTTTGTACATGTCATCATGATCACCTTTTCTTTTTTAATTCAATATATTTTTTATCGTTGTTTTTTTATAACATGATTAAATAAAACTAGTTTATTTGACCCGGTTATGCTTATGACCCGAGTCATAATTTTTTTTTACTTTTTTAAAACACGCTAACAATATATTTTTTAATATTAAAATATAATTTAATCTTGCCGACAAAATAAAGTATGCCAACTATCTAGTAAATATCTATAAGCTTGATTGGAGATCACCTAAAGAAATAGAAAATCCCACAAATGCTTGGTCCATTTGAGTAAAAGATCTATGAAAAACTCATTTGCCGTGCTATTTACTATTTAGCATGTTACTATCACCGATTATTTACCCTTGTTGTGGGGTAGTTTTTTAAATTTATTTTTATTTAATATTTTTACAATTAAATTAAATATTTGTTCAAAACATACAATTTAAATTATTTAAAAATATATATTTTATTAAATGAATTATTATTTTCTTATATAATCATTGTTTTATAATTATTTTATTAGTACCATGTTTTTCGAATTAAAAGTAAAGGAAATTAAAATGAATTATATAAAAAATTCCAATAATTTAAAATAAGTAAAAAAAATATATCTCTTCAATAAATAAAAACTTCTATAGTTTTAATTAAAAAACAAAAACAAATTTTGAATTATATTTAATGAAATAATATTTTACATATAATTTAAATTATTTTATTTATAACAATTCTTAATTAAATTTTTTTAAAAAAACAAAAAAAAACTAATGAGTTGTCTAAAATACCATACTCGCATACCTGGGCTTCCCCCTTGTTTAATAGAACAAACAATATTTTGTATCCTTTTGTTTTTTACAGCGAAGTATATGATGCGTCATTTATTAGTAATTATTTTGGAAACTAGAGTTGGCCGGAAAGTTGGGGTCTAGAATCCTAGGTCCCAAAAATCCAATTTCTATCTTTTTTACTTGAAAATATTTAAAGAATACCATAACACTTTTAAAAAAAACCGTTCTTGCTAAACAAATCCAAAATTAAATAGAATAAAAAAACTCTAAACCCCGATCTTATTTTTTTAATGAGATAAAAGTTTGAAATATCTCAGTGGTACTCCTCTAATCAAGAGAAATCAAATAACACCAATATCAGTTTCTTTTATTACGAGAATGTGGTTAAATGACTACTCTTTCTCCTTTTTGTTTTTAAACAACCTTTTTTTTTTCATTTCTCAAAACTAATGGATTGAAATGAAAAAGAAAAATAAAGTGTAGGATGTAAACATAAAATCCTAAAACTAAAGGCATTAAATGACTGCATGAAGAACTTTTGGACGCAATTAACTTTTTTCACATGAATTTGAAAAAAAAAACCCTTTTGATTTTTTTTGGTTTTTTTATTCTCAATCTTTCTTCTATTAATTTTTTTTAATAGATCAAAATATTATTTAATTAAATTAGCCTCTAATTCAATCCTAAAATTTTACAAAACACCTTGAATTCTCAAGCACATTCAAAGATATGGAAATGTCAACAAATAAAATATCACAAATATCACTTAGAAGGATAAATTAAAATAAAATAAAGTTAAGGCTTTGGACTCGTATTCTTTAAAAGAAAACTATTTTATCTTTTAATCAAACACTTTGGTCAAACACGTAGAAATAGTCTATCTTTAAGAGATTTTCTTTCTAAAACACTTACTTGCAACATCACAATAATTAAAATGCAGCATAATTCAACAATATTATGATTCAGAACGTAAGAGTATAGATTAAAATATATCATATTCTTCTTTAATACAACAATTCAAAACAAACCATGGATAATATTAATTATGCTACAAAATTTAAGAATTTAGAATAAAATAATCCTACATCTTCTTTTATTTGATGAGAAACTTATAATATACAAACGAAAGCAAGCGAGCAAAGCAAAGGTAAACCATTGATATCTCTTTTTTGGTCTTAATTAATTTAATTTAGTATTTGAATTATTCTTACAAAATATATTCAATCCTCAGTGTAAATAAAATAAATTAAGGTAAATTACAAAGAAGCATGCCATAAATGGCTTAAAAAGCATGCAATTAATTATTAACCTATATAAATATAATTACTATCGATTTGGATGAAAAAACTTGATAAAAAAAATATATCGAAGAATTAAATACTATGTAAGGACATGATATATATATATATATATATATATATATATATATATATATATATATATATAATTACTATTATAGTGATATAATGGAGACTTGTTTAATTATATAAGGATAGATTGAATAGTTTATCCTATTTTATAAAATAGTTTCCATGACAAAGTTAACTGAAGGGGATAATTCAAATTACATTAAAAAAAATAGGAAATCTTGATTTATAGTTTTGTAAGGACAAAATTGTTGTTGCACCCAAACTTGAACCCAAAAAAGGCCACAACAACTTTCCACTCAAAGTGCCACAGTGGCACAACAACACTCGTACATTTATAAAAAATGAAGCTGCTATTTTATTTTTTTATTGCATTTTCATCTTTAAATTTTTTTATTCAATTTAATCCTTTTAAATAGTGAAGCTGCTCCTTTTTATATTTTATATTTTTTTCATTTTAAGTTTTTTGTTACTTAATTCCATGAGGTGAATTTTTAAATTATGGTTGAAAGATAAAATAAAAAGAGTGAGGGTCATATGTAAAACACAGGAAAAATGCGTGGCCAATCTAAAAGGCGATAAAAATTGCTTCTTGGCCCATCCATTTTCCTTTCTCCTCCAATTCAGTTCATTTAGTTTTTAAACTTTTTATTTTTATTTGAAAATTTATTTTATTTATTTTTGGTGTTTGTATTTAGAAAAAGAGTGAGAAACCTGTTTGGAAAATAGCAAATACGAGCAAAAATAATTGATTGGCTATTTTGCGGCAACAAAAAAAATTAATCTTGGTATTAATGAGATCCATTTGATGAGAGAAGGTCTATTGAAATGTTATTAGATCCTCATCTTACCGGAAAAGAATAGATCGGAGTTGAGAGATATTTTTTTTCCAAGTTGAATTTAGTGTTTTTTAAAAATTTATTTAGAGGTATTATAAGTTGAAATATTGGTTTAATATGATATGGATGTTTATTGGATATATGTAGATGAAAATATGTTGAAAAATAATATTTTAAGTCTAAAAAATTATAGTTTGATTTTTCAATCACCGATCTAATAATAAAAAAACTAGTTAAGTAAACGACATGTTGTTTATCATCATAACATATCATTTACTTTTATTTTATTTTTAAAAAAGGGGGCAAGAAAATGTCATTCACTTCTTGCGCATAAAAAAAATATGCTAAATGTACATGTTTGGGCCGATGCCGTGACCTTTTTATTAAATGAGTTAAGCTCATAAGGAAACCCAAATCCAGGTGCCTCACCTTTGTATTTTAAGCTCATAATACATTTTTTATTTATTTGTTTTCATGGAAATAAATAACTTTAAAGTATATTAAAAATATTATTTTAAAAATAAAATTATATGTTTTTTATAATAAAATTACCTAGAGATTCTATTAGAGTCCTTTTAATTTTTTTTTTCAAATTAACTATAACTAAAATTGCTCAGTCTTTTACTTGATCGCCTAAAGATCGGTCCACGCTGAAAAGGTTGAACAATTTTTTTTTTTGTTTTTTATACCTTTCACTGTGGACTGCAACGGATGCTTTTTTTCTTTGTTTTTTTAATGAATATTTTTTTGTTTAATTTAGTTTGTTAATATTAAATTTTTTTCTCTTTAGTTATCAAACTTTCATGACACGAATCCCGAGTTTGACGAGTTAACCCAAATATTTTTGCTAGTTTTTCTTTTTAATTAATTTTTTTCGTTTAATTTAGTTTGTTAATGTTAAATTTTTTTCTATTTAGTTATCAAACTTTCATGACACGAATCCTGGATTTGACGGTTAACCTACTAATGCGGGGTTAACCCATAATTTTTTTTTCTTATTGAATCATCAAACTTTCATGACACGAATCTCAGGTTTGACGGGTTAACCTGGTTTGAAGGGTTAACCCAGTTAATTTAGATTTTTTTTCTTTTTCTTCATTAGTTTTTTTTCTTCATGTAGATTTTTTTTCTTTGTTTTTTTTTTATTAATCTCTTTTTCTTTAATTTAGTTCATTAATATTAATTTTTTTCTATTTAGTTATCACATTCTCATGACATGAATCCCAGGTTTGACAGTTAACCTGATTTGGTAGGTTAACCTAGTTGATTCAGATTTTTTTCTTTTTCTTCATTAGTTGTTTTTTTTTTTTTGCTTTGTTTTTTTCTTTTTAATTAATTTTTTTGTTTAATTTAGTTTGTTAATATTAAATTTTTTTTCTATGTAGTTATCAAATTTGCATGACACGGATTCCAGGTTTGACAGGTTAACCTGGTTTGACGGGTTAACCTGGTTAATTCAGATTTTTTTTCTTTTTTTCATGAGTTTTTTCTTCCTATAGGTTTTTTTTCTTTTTAATTAATTTTTTGGTTTAATTTAGTTTGTTAATATTAAAAAATTTTCTATTTAGTTATCAAATTTTCATGACACGGATTCCAGGTTTGACGGGTTAACTAGTTAATTCATATTTTTTTTCTTTTTTTTCATGAGTTTTTTCTTCTTATAGGTTTTTTTTCTTTGTTTTTTTCTTTTTCATTCATTTTTTTTGTTTAATTTAGTTCATTAATATTAATTTTTTTCTATTTAGTTATCATACTCTCATGACACGAATCCCAGGTTTGACGGGTTAACCTGATTTGACGGGTTAACCCAGTTGATTCAATTTTTTTCTTTTTCTTCATTAGCTTTTTCCTTCCAATTTTATCTTTTAATATTGTAACTATAACTAAAATAGATCAACCTTTCACTGTGAATTACACTGTGCAAATTCATAGTGAAAGGCAAATGCCTTTTAGTTATAGATTTTTTTTGGTGTTTTTTTTCTTTTAAATTAAACTTTTTTTTGTTTAATTTAGTTTGTTAATATTAATATTAAAAATATTATTATGTGTATTAAAAATATTATTATTTTTATTATAATGAATATTGCTAATATAATAATTAATAAATTTGAAAAAAATATTATTAGTTTTAAGTTTTTTTTTGCTTTTTTCTTTTTAATTAATCTTTTTTTTGTTTAATTTAATTTATTAATATTAATTTCTTTTTCTATTTAGTTATCACACTCTCATGACATGAATCCTAGGTTTAACAGGTTAACATGGTTTGACGAGTTAAACCAGTTGATTCAGATTTTTTTTCTTTTTTTTAAGTGGGTTTTTTTCTTTCAATTTCATCTTTTAATATCGATTTGATTAAGAATTAAATTTTATGATTTGTTTTGTTTACTGTTCATTAGATTATTGTGATCTTATGAGGTGATTTTACTGTACCCCTCCTCGCAAAGGACTATTCATTGAAATAATGCTTTGCTTTATTGTTTTTTTCTTTTCAATTAATCTTTTTTTTTAATTTCATTCTGTAATCTTAATTTTTTTCCTTTTTAATTATCACACTTTTATGACACGACCTTGCAACCAGACCCACATCCAAGGCTCTGAGTCTGGTGTTGCAGCCAAACCCACTTAAACTTGGGTCATGCAAGTTTAATATTATTATAAATATGACTTTTGAATTAGACGTTGCAGATATACGTAATGCTCTTAGGTATAACTTTCTAAAAAGACCTAATACTCTTAAATTTTAGTTTTTTTTTTTATTTTTTTAAAAAAATTAACTTGCAACAAAGCAGATTTGAACCGACCTGCTCCACTGTACTCCACTGCTACTTCACCCCCTGTGCTCCTGGAGAAAAGCCCCGGGCTGTAAAAACCTGCTATCTGATGCCCCATGCATGCAATCTTTAACAAGGAAATGGATACCTTGAATCAGAAGCCTTTATTTCTTTCAAGGATTCGGAGTGTCAAAATTATTTCCATGCACAGTCTTTGACAAGGAAATTGGTGAGAATAAGACTGTAACATGAAATTTGTTGCCTTTTTTTTTTTTTTGTCTTATTCCTGCCAGCCCACAATGTCATTCTGGGTCTACAAATAACAGCCAAGTGACAGTAACATAATTCTCCCCTTTCCTTGCCCTTTATCTTGTATAATATAAAGGAAGATGGAGGCCAGTCAAAGGGCCAAAATTTCTGAATGTTCCAGCTTTCTGTACGTACTGCCCTCAACGTTTGTAGTTACTTCTTAATGAATTCTTATAAACAAGCTAATGATTTATTTATTGACAATTTTCTAATTTTTTATCTCTGTTTAAAAGAAGAAATTAAAAAATAAAAAAAGAGTAAAATATATCTGATGCTTTCTTTATATAGAATGATTTGTTTATAACATCTAGCGGTCTCCCAATGCAGTTGTGGTCAAAGATTGGCAGACGAAAGTTGAGAAATTCATTCAAGCATTCCCATGAAATAACGCTAATTAGTAATAAAAAGCCA
The DNA here is from genome assembly GCA_019202695.1 of Populus x sibirica. NCBI lineage: Eukaryota > Viridiplantae > Streptophyta > Magnoliopsida > Malpighiales > Salicaceae > Populus > Populus x sibirica. The sequence continues at coordinate 1,929,787 of JAGMVL010001026.1, read as the reverse complement.
TTGAATTTCAACATCTCAATGATTCTTTCTTCTAGTTGAGCCAGGAAATTGATTTGCCGTGCGTAATTATTTTGAAAAAAAATGTTGTCCGCCTCCTCTACCACTTTATTGAATCACTTTTTACTTGAAAATATAATAATTTTAATATATTTATGTATAAAAACGAAAATCTTTCTATTTTTAATTTATTATCAATTTACCTGTTTATTTTTGCATTTTAAAAACGTTTTTGAAAAAATTTAATTTTTTTTTAATTTTTTCTTTGCTTTAAAATAATATTTTTTTGATATTTTTAGATCATTTTGATGTGCTGATATCAAAAATGATTTTTAGAAAATAAAAAAATAATATTATTTTAATATATTTTTAAATAAAAAGCAACAACAACCACACCTCTAAATAATAATTTTATACTTCCGCAAGCCATAATCCACTGGGGAGAAAATATACGGTAAGAGGAAGAGTTGTGTTTTTTTTTTTACTCAACTTTTTTTTCCTTAACTTGATTTATTTACAATGATTTTATTTGGGATTTGAATTTATTTAACTAAATATAAGGTTCTCGTAATGTGAAGGAAAAATTTCAGGCAATTGATTTATGCCTGGTTTAGCAAAATCAAAATTAAAACTAAAATAATTATAGTACAAGCAAGCCAACTAGATTTTTGCATGGATCACACGCTATAACATGTGGAGTGGCCCGCTACATTCAAACAACATGAGTAGCCTCTTCTAATGGTAAAAAATAGTCGTCGGCGATAACATTTGAAGCATCGCGTCTAGTCCTCTCCATTAGGGTGATGTGTTTCTATTTATGGTCGGCGTTTAGGTGGCGACTGTATTTTTTTTCCTTTTTTTTTTTTTCATCTCCCCGAGATTTGTGCTGTCCAGTAAAAGTTAAAAGGTGTCCAATATTACATCCTTTGTGTAAGCTGTAACTTATTCCAGCCATAAGATTTTTGGGCATATTATCGCTGCTATGGGCTCTTAATTGACCTGAGCTTTAGAACCCGAGCCCAAAATAAACAACACAACAGAACAGGCTCGGCAGTCAGCAGCACTCTTTCACTATTTCTTCTGCTTCCAATGCTTAATTAGCAGAAGCAAGCAAGCATCCATCTCAATTTGCAGCGTGACAGAAGGAAAAAAATGAAGCCCTGATTCACTCACCTCCCATTTCTCTCTTTCTTCAAACTCGTAAGTCCCTCTCTCTGTTTTTTGTTTTTTGAATTGATTGGTTCATTTCTATGCTTTTCCTTGATTGCTGGTTAATTGGGCTCGCTTTTCACTCATTTTCTTGCTTTCCCTTTTCTTTAATTTTCAGCCTGTCTCCTCTTTGTTTCTCTTAGGTGATGGGAAGAATGAATGAAATGAATGAATTCTCTGTATACTGTATGTGGCTTGTTTACTGCCTATGACACTGTGTTTTATTTATTTTTTCCTGTAGTTTAAATGTGTAGGACCTTGCTGACTCGATGAATATTAGCTATTCTCTCTAATGAACAAGGTAAATGCTTCCCTCCTAGTACCCCCTTGCTTCTGAAAGTGAGAGTTGGTTTCTGGCATCCGTAACATTTATCAATGTAGTCTGTGTCTCTCTGCTGAAGATTAGCCATTATCAAACCACCCTTTATTGAGTTGCTATTGGTAGAGATTGAATCCCATAACCTCCATGCCGCGATGGGTATTTTTCAAGCTGGTAGCCCACATATTCATGCTTGTACATGTACATGAATAATCTTTGTATTTTCCCGAGAATACACAGCAACATTGACTTCGCAAGCTCAGTAGTTGGATGCGCTTGTATCTTTGTATTTTCTCGACAATCTCGAACTTGTTCTAGGCTTCTAAATAATCTTAGAATCATTCTGTCACCTTTTAATTCTGAGATATTATTAAAGAAACTTAATCTTTCATCCAAATCAAATGATTACAGTACATGAGATTTGCATAAGTTAAGCTCCCCTCTTGTTTTCCCATAATTTTAAATGATATTATTTAGTGTTTAACGAAGTGGAAATTCTATCAGAAAATAGCACCTTTATGCTGATAATCATATACGATCAGCATATATTCTTTTAATGTTTTAGTTTTGGGATGACGATTTAATTTACCTGACTATTTTTTTCATTTTTTGCTGTATGGAAAGATGAATGAACAGAACAAAACAGTGAACTTGAATTAGCATTTTAAGCCTAAAGGAAAAGCTTAGGGTTTATATCTATATATATATAGCAAAACTAGATCTATCTCCTTGCAGTGTGATTAACAAATCACAAGTTCCAAACTAGAATCTACCACAAGGGATTCTTGCGTACTCTCTCTCTCTCTCTCTGAAGATAAAGGAATATTATGTTCCTAATGTCACGAAACTCCAGTTTCCACAATGCCGTTTAAAAATGCCCCATAGGCATTTTAAGTTTCTCTGTATTCTTCTCTTTTTAAATCTTGACTTGATAATACAAACTTTATGCAAAAAGGGAAAAAACAACTACAGAACGTTCAGTAATGGAATTTTTGTGACAGTAACAGTTGTCATCTTTAGAAGCAGCATAAAAAATGGCAGGTTAAAAAAAAATATAAAATTTCCCTTCAGGACCTTAGGAACCTCTCGGACACCGTTTTCAGAAATGACATGAAGCAGGGTACATAACCACATCAAAGTTTCATACTCTACTATATAGCATCTGGCAGATTGAATCTCCAAACATGTGGAGTCAAAAAGGGTAAAAAAATACAGTAACATGAGCAGAAAATTAACCACCATGTAAAGTTCCTATGTACTGCTGTGAGTTTAATTGTTTATGAAAATTCCAACAATGGGAGTTGCTTATGCATTAATCAATGGCGATGATGAGAAAACCAACTGATACATACATGAGAAATACAGGGTATAGTGCAAGTGCCTTTCTTCTTGGGTTTACAGCTGAACTCATGAAAGGATAGGCAGCCCACGAGCTCCAAGCCAGTGTCACAAATACCACAATCACTTTTATTATTACATTGTCCTTCAACATGCAGATGAAAGCTCCAATGTCTAGAGGAACGAGACAGTAACCCAGGAGGCTCAGACTTTGGAAGAAAATTATGTGTCCACCCTGTAACATCAAAGATGGAAATCACTTGCGATGTTGGCATGTGGCAGGCTTCTAAATTACCACAATTTGAACATAATGGCATGCCAACATATATATTGAATTTCTCCATTCTATGCAACACTAACGTTTGACCAAATATAAAACTGGCAATATATCAGAGAAATTAAAGCTAGCTAATGTGTTCAATCCTGTGGGATGTAAGAGCATACACACACACGGATTTGTGTGATTGTGCTTCGTGGAAAGGGCAGGATAAAGAAGCTATTACCAGCAGCAGAACATTCAGTGTCAAGATTACAGCACCAGCTGCGAGCAGTGCAAATGCAACAGCAAAAACCTCAGACTGGAAAATGACATGAAAACTGTTAGAACTGAACAAAAACTTGCAGCATTTTGCTCTAATAAAAAATCAAATGTTCCTTTGAAAAGTAAAGAAAACATTGAGCAAGACGGGCAGCTAAAATCATCAATCCAGAGTGGGATAATATTAGTTTCTCAATATACATAGAACATGCTTCATTCATAACTGTCCATTTCTAGATCTTGCAAGAACATCAAGGTCAACTTCAGCATTGCAAAAAAACTGAAACATGAGAAGACATGCACAGAGACAGAAAATGAAAGGAAATCACAACTCAACACCAAAATCACATATCAGCACTTAAATCCCAACTGAACTTTCTGATTGATCTAGCACATTCTGCCTTGGATATAATAACTAATCAACATATACAAAGTCAAGAAGCATTGCAAGGCATTGACCAAATAGCAGGCATAAATATCAAATCATTGAATGTTCATGCAGTTGTTTTGGCCTTGCTTTTTGGTAAGCATACAATTGCTTCAGTGCCACCTTGTAACAACTATGGATTCGTTTGACCTTGTTGTTAGTTGGCCTGTGATGAGCACACAGCAATTGATTAGCAATCATTCAAACACTATGTGAACACCACAAATAAGTTTTGTGACCACCACATAGCAAGGACAAAGCCAAGACGTTTGATAATGTTGCTATTTGTCACCACACAATAGCTTATATAGCATACGATGAAAAGTTGATCCAGGAAAGCAGGAAAAAGGGCTATTTCTCTGTTTGTCACAACAGTTACATAGCCATCACACAGTAACCAACACCAGCAACAAACAAACCCAAAAAAAGTTTAACTTAGAGCTGCTTGGATCTCTTTTTAAAAAATTAGTATCAAACACTATTTTACATTTATTTTGCATCAGAAAACCTATGATTCCATTTCATTTATTCTCTTTTTGATTAAAAGAAAAAAGATTCTACAGTATTTTGATAATTTTCAATTTAATAAGCATGAGATGGATTTCTGTCATTGTGTTTTAATGTTTTCTGGTCTTATTATGCAATCATAGTTAATTTAGGGTCCGAATTTCCATGTTTTCTATCTAGAGTCAAAAGTCTTTAAAGAATTAGGAAGACCTAACGAAGTCCATAAATTATTCTTAACTAATTATGATGTTCTACTCCAGGGATGAAAAAAATGCTTCGCAGAAGTTTTATAAGCTTTCTAGCCATCCTTCAGATTGTGTGATGCAATCCTGATACTAAGATATCTGATGAGACATTTAGGTACCTTCAAATTAATCCAGGCATAAAACCAAGAATATTTTTTTATTCTAGAAAAACCAACAAAAATTCAGACCTATTTTCACGTCCTTCAAACCCTACTTTTACAACCCTCAACAATTTCACAATCAATTGGCATAAACATGAAACCACAAAGCACAATTCACTTTTCATGAAACAATTTACAGCACTCTGGTGTTCCTGTTGTCGGGCAGAAATTTTATTGTTCTCTGTTTTTGATCACTCAAAATTAAACATCTTGGTTCTTCAAACTACCAATTAGTTAACCATTGCAATCCTTTAGAGTCTTATAAGAATGTATTAAAATGCATTGTACACTGTCAAGGGTGTTTACATCTTGGTCTCAACCATCACGGAATGCACGGCATGGTAAACAATATTAAAAAATTTATCTTTAATGCATACATTTTCCACAAATCCACCAGAAAGGGACTAAATAAGTACAGTTACCACACTGAAAAACCTATTATGATGCAATGCTATGACGTATGCAACACAAACTCAGTGTTTTCCTGCAACATTTAACAAAGTAACAATAACATGCAGACATTTTTATTAATTTTAGGTGACCTTTTTAAAAAACTATAGCCCTCACGCTTGAAATAATGGACATTACAATAACAAAACGGCTGCTGCGATTGTTACAGATGCAATAAACATTTCCGATTATATGACAGTGGCTAAATGTCGCAGTGCATTCAGATCATATTATGTGCCTGGGAGCCACAAATACTAAAGCCAACATTGCTACCTCATCTCTCCAAACTATAGTTAAATATATCAGGACCCATCATCTATCTCTGCCTTATCAATTCCTTCAAAACCGCATTAATTTGTAAGGAATAAAAAAAATGACTAAAAAGCTTACATTCCGACTAATTCCCATTCTTCAACTCTCTAAGGCATCAAAAATTATCCTAAAGATTTAAAAATAAATAAATAAATAATTTTACTAACCTTTTTAACAGAAGCGGACCAAGAAAGAGTGAGTCCTAAGAAGACGATAAAGAAAAAGGGACCCCACAAATCCCAGTCTCTCAAGGCCTTACCCGGATCTTCACGATACGGGTTTGGAAACACAACCAGCTTCAAATTACTCACAATCCTAGACAGATCTCTTTTTATCGTATCCCAAACTGGCTCCGTCAACGTATTCGGAAGGGACCCGAACCCGGTAGCAGCAATATTACCACCGGAAGAGTTACCATTGCTAGGTGGCAGAGGAGGTAGAGGGGCGGAGGGGACAGCAGATGGCGGTTTTTGAAGAGTGGGGAGCTGTGCTTGAGCTGGAGGTGGAGGAAGATTTGATTGGATGAATGGAGATGAGGATACGGGTATTCGGGGCGGGCTTGGTGGACGGGCGGGTAGGACTGTTGAAGGACTGGATTGGATGGAGGAGTTGATTAGGTTCTCGATCTCGTCGATGTCTGATTGGGAAGATGCGTGGAGAGGGATAGTGTCGCTGTTGTGCGACATTTTTTTCTTTTTGGTTATTTTCCGGAAAAATGTGTTGTTAGTTTTGTTTTCGCGGGAAAGTGATGGAAAATTGGAAAGTTTTTTCCAGATCTGATGGTGAGTTAAGCAGAGGATCTGGAGAGGGGATTTGCTGTTTTATGGATCTTGCAGGTTTTTGTTCGTCTTTTTAGAGGTTGATAAACGTCGTCGTTATGATATTGAAGAGAAAGATAAATTAATGTTTGATGGTGGATACGCTTTTTGTCACGCTTGATTTCTTAAGATTTAAGAATTGAAAGAATAGAATTTTGATATTTTAAATGAAATTAATTGTTTTATTTTTTTAATGTAAAATTAACTCTACTGCAATAAATTTAATTTATTACTTACTACATCAAAACTTTTAGACCTCATTTACTGACACTGGAGGTTGCTTTAATTTTTTTTTTTTGTATTTTTTTAATATTTTCTTTTATATTTTAGTTCATCTTTTCTTAATTTTATTCTTTAACATTTGCTTAATTTTGAATTTATCTTTATAAATTATTTTAATTTGATTTTAATGAAGTTATTATAGTCTCAAACAAACGTTCTGACATTTGATTTGTGTTTGGTTTGCATTTGATTTTATGAATATCTTTTTTTTTTAACGTATAATTAAATAAAAAATATTTTTTAAAAAAACCAAAGTTCTCAAACCCAGTGCAATCTATAACTTGGATAATGGATTTGACATGTTAAACAGTGAAGTCTAAGATGATCCAATATATTATCTTCTCAATATTAAAAAATAAAATCATCTTAATTTTTTAAAGTCAAAACATGTTTTTTGTTGATTTTCTGGATTACCTTGTGACCTGCTAAGTCGACTAGATCACGTCAGGATAACTCCCATAATATTTAATTTTAAATCCAAGCATGTCAAGGCATCGGTTAAGGAAGTTTCGAGGTTGATATATTGGATCAGGTTTAACAATAATACCAAATAGTCCATTACGACTTGAATATATTTTTCTATGTTCAATTCTTTTTTATTCAAGTTGTAGCTTAGCGCAATCCTCTAAACAAGTTTTAACTAAAAATAATGGTTAGTTTTTCTTAATTATATTATAATTTAAAATCATTGTATTACTATTAACATTAAAAAAAAAACTAAAAGAAGATGGACTTTTACTAAACATTATTTGTTAATTGTAGAAATGTCATTATTGAAAGTTCTTACAATTGCTGCCTTTTCTTTTATATAATATTTTTTAGGCTCCAGAAATGGCTTCTTTAGTAGCGTATATGTGATTCTTACCTTTATTTTTATCTATATATATATAAAAGTTTTTTAATTAATTAAAAAACACCTAAACCTTTCTTTTATTTTCATTCTCTAAAGACATCTAAAACCAACCACCTAGACCAATCTTCAAAAACACAACCTTTCTCCATTACTCTTTTTCTAGACTAGGAAGGAAAGCCCCCTGATAAAAACAAAAAGGTACTCCTCTTTTTATTTTGATATTTAATAATTTTATCCTTATTTTTTTATAGTTAAAAGAGATAAGATGTAAAGTCGAGAGATTAAACATATCTTTAAGAATATAACCTCTCTTCATTACTCTTTTTTTGGATTAGCATGGGACACAAAAAAGAAAAGATATCCCTTCTCTCCATCTTGGTATCTAATATCTTTTTTTTAGTATCTAAATTTACTATTTAAAGCGTTTTTAAAGGATGCTACAAAGCATTTTATGGTAATTATTCTTATATAGACAATGAAGTTTGCTATTGTTATTATTATATTCATTGTTTTGTGTATTATTTACATTTTCTGTGTAATTCATGCATCATTATCTTTATTGGTTCACCTTTATAAGTGCAAGCATCCACAACCAAGATAAGCTTTTGGTGGTAAGTTTGTCTATTCATCATTTTTTTTTTCAAGATTTGTGAGAACATGTATATCATAGTTGGCTTACTATGTTATAGCATATTGGTTCTCCATTCATAAACTAGAAGTATAAACTTTTGCATTGACTTGAAAAGATGTCGGCTCCAACTCTTCTAAACTATTGTGGATATGGAACAATCTTCAAAGGTAGAGGAAAGAAGTTATAGGGCCACAATGAAATCAACAAAAAACCCTGCACGCGCACACACACACTTCTCTACTTGTCAAGACTTAATTTTTTTATCATTTTTTAATTTTTATATGTATAGAGGATAGGTACTGGTTGTTTTGGGACATATGTATGATTTGTTTTGTGAGCTTAGTTTGCATCTCTATGTTAAATTGATAGGGTCAACTCCGTTATCTCAAATTTTTCTTTTTTCTTTTTCTTTTTTGAAAAATGGTTTTTTATTGAAATAATTTTGAAATGTTAGTGTAAATGTTCTTGTTGTGTTTATGCAAACATGATTGTAATGAGCATGGAGAATCAATTGGAATGGTATTGGTTTTTTTTTTCTTTCTATTTTTAGGTGGTATTGATGCTTGGTTGGAGAAGAAAAGTTTTTAATGGGATTAGTTTGGTAGCTAAAAAAAAAGGAAATGGAGAGGAAAGACATTTTAGAATTTGATTGATTTTATTTTTATTTTTATCATACCATGAAGGACACAACGATGAGGATTCCAAATGTGAGGGAGAAAATAAAATAGTTGGAGTCGCCACTTAATAATTAAAGAAAACTATGGATCCTAAAATTGACACTAGTTTTGTTTTTTTGTTAGAGATTTAAGTATTGTGTTAGTTATGCTTAAGAAAAAAATAGACATCACTCTCACCACATCCTTTCAAATACAAGGTTATTGTTGCTTGTGTTTTCCTAAATTGTTATATGCTATAAAATTCAGAGCTTATTCATGATTTATTTAAAACTTGACGTTGGTTCCTAAAAATAAGAGACTCATCGAAAAATGATGTTAATCTTTAAAATCGGAGATTTGATCATTTTTTTAATTTTTAATAAAAATCTTGATGTTAATCCCTATAAGTAGGATATTTCATCAAAATTTTAAATTTAACAAAAAAATTAATGTTAATCCTCTATTTACCCCAAGTGTAGAGTGTGATCTTAGCTAGGATTTTCATGAAGAGAATTTCTCTCGGGTTCAAATGGAATTGCAAGGGATATATTTGTTTTTGAATGTGAAAGAGAAAAAAAAAACTTGAGAGAGCGAAGAGAAGGGTTTCATATTTTTTGTGGATATGAAAAGGAGAAGAATGCCATTTTTTGTTTTTTGTTCTTATGAATTTTTTTTATATCCCAACCTTTGAAAATTTATTAACATGAAAATGATAACAAAAAAAATTAAAAATCATGAAATGGTTGAGAAATGATCAAATTGTGTCAAGAATGTATTTTCATGAAAAATTTTGTATTTATTTTCTATTTAAAAAAAAAAGTAGAAAGAGTGATAGAAATATGAGGTCAAAATCGACTTACATCAATTGTTACATATTAATAATGAGTTGTTTTTATTTGGTTGTGGCAAAAAAAAAAAGTTAACAATGTTCGAATGGTGTTTTGTGTTTATTGGTGTTTTATAAGGTGCAACACAAGAATCTTGAGTTGTAGTTAAAGTTGAAACATAAGAAGTCTTGGTTTGGTGGATATTGAGGTGCAGTTGTGCATCTATAATTTTTTGTAAAATTATAAAATATTTAATTGTTGTGTTCAAGTATTAAGTGTTTTTCTTTAACACTTCTCTAATAATAGTATAGGTTTTATTCTCCAATCGAAGTGTCATAAAAAACCAAATAATGTGATAGAATCATTTGCAATGATCTAAAATTAGACTGTATAACCATTTGGTTATTTTGAAAATATTGTTGGAATTTGAGTTTGTTCAAATATGAATGTTTGAATTGTACAAATGACATTGGGAAGCCAGCACTTATCTAATTCATAAGTTCATATTTCTAAGATGAATTTTAATGGTTTTTGTAGACTTAGAATCTAGAAAATAAAATGGAATATGGACATTTTAGGTTAGATATTGGATATTGTGTGATAGAAATAATTAATGATAGCTGATAGCAGGCTATATATTGGTGACTAACCTAATAAATATGTTTAAATCCATAGTGAGGTGTATCAGAAACAATAAATGAATGATATGTTTGATTTTTCTACATGCAAAAAAGAAGAAACATAAAAGCATCCATTATTGGCTTTTGTGATTGCATATGTAAAAGCAGAAACAAAACTCTTTCCTAGTGTCATTATTCCAGCTGTGAAGTGTGGGTATAAAACTAGTTTTTACTATTACTATTTTAGCTATAACAAAATATTTCATAATTTAATTTTCTTGAATTAACAAAATGTATTTTTTTTCTATAATTTTATTTTTGAATTAACAACTTGTATTTTTTTTCTTATTTTCCTTTTCATTTTAGTTAGAAAAATAAAACATATAAGGGAATAAAAACTAAAGTGAGGTTTTAAAGACATTCAAATAAAGGTATAGTTTTTGTAAAATTTATTTAGAATTATTATCAAAAACATTTCACAATAAATAAAAATCCATAATTTCTTTTTAGTAATAATGAAAAAGATAATGATATAAGACAATAATGTTGATGGTTCCAAGAAACTATATAAAAAAAAAAAATATGGCTTGTTATTTGGACCATGATCTAAATAACAAACAACTATTATTTGCTTTTCATTTAGGCCATGAACTAAATGAGAATTGCTTGTCATTTAGGACCAAATGGAAATCAAGCAATTCATTGACTAACATGCGAGGTGCAAATTTTTTAGAAGTCAGAGAGGCCCATCCAACTTTACTTGAATAACTCACAACACAAGTTGTCCAATACCTTGTTAGGAATAAATCTCAAATTATTTTTTCACTTTCCATAATTCAAGGCGCTTCACACCACCTACTGACATATATTAGTTTTAACCTTGTCAGAATAATGCTTATTATCCTTACCCTTAATGTTAGCCCACCAACTTTCCTCATGAGAGTTAGGAATGATGAGCACTAATCTCTCCATTAATGATGCTTAAATTTTTTTCCACTCACTTTGAGGTCACTCTTCATTATTAATCCACTCACCCGAGATACTTGCAACGCCAAGCTTTATGATCTACAAGGTAAAGTGACATAACCAAGATCTATAAATACATTGTGTCACCAAGTAAGTTCAGGATAAGCAATAAAAACACACATAAGAATAAACTCGTCACATAACTCCAAATATAAAACAAAGCAAACCATACTATAACCACTTCTTTGCTCCTGCTCCCCTCTCTACACAATTGTTTTTTACTACTACTCCTCACATTATTTTGTTTCTCCACATACTACTCTCCTTTTATATTTGCTGATTTAAACATTAGAGGGTCCCTGTTTTGATAAAGAATTTTTTTTACAGGAAAGCTATTGGACCAAAGAATCAAGCCCGATCACTCTACTAGCCTAAGATAATAGTCATAAAAAGCCCATTCTAGTATGAAGTTTTAATGACTTCATTAGTGACATCATCTATGGAAATTTAAACAAAAGCTAATCCATTTCCTTTTCACCCTATTACTTAAAATGTCTTTCCATAGCTAATCTGAGTCACGAGAGAGTGATTGACCTCTCTTTTATAAACACTTTAGATATCCAACAACTCTCTCATAAAGTGAGAGTTCTCAACAATGTTTTTCTAAAATATAAAAACAACTTCATACTCTTTCGTTCTTTTAATGAGAAATACAACACGTAACTCCATTGCATGCACCACTAGGTTCGTATAGATAACTCTAATTTTTTAAGGAAACAAGGCGTAAATAAGTGCAAATTAGACATGAAAATGCTTATACTTTAACTATTTGAAGAAGTTATTCCTATCATGAGGAGCATTCCTAAAAAATCCTTATTCACATGAGCGACTACCACCATCAATCTTCTTTTGAATCTCGCTTGTATGCTCCTTGTTGAAAAAATAACCTAACACAAAATGAGATTAATGATTGCTTGAGGTTCTAAAAATGAACATTATTCCCACCAAGTGAGAGACTCTCTAATTTGTCATTGAGTTATACACACTTATCTATTGAAAAATTGTATCTTTATGAAGGCTAACTTGGATAGGCTATGACGGTCTTACAAATCTTAGAGAGTATATACAAAATGTGAGAAGCATCTTAGAGCTTGTAAAGCAAAAGAGTGATATAATGTACAAAATCCTCCCTTTAATATTCCTTAGATATACTCGGGTATTGTATCACAATCTTGAGTTTGACTTTATCAATGAACTTCATGATCTTTATGTTAAGATTATCTCTTATTTCAACACAAGTAAACCAACTAAAAATGTAGGATTGAGCTATTTGGCATCACACAACAAGAAGATGAGAACATCAGAGCATATTTCCAAAGATTTAACAAGGAAATGCTCAACATGGAAAATTTACTCACTTATTACCTATAAAATCTTGATCAATAAAGCACACAACTATTCTTTTGGGGAATAGATATACACTCTTCCTAACAAAACTCACCTCGATGTGAAATAGGCAATAGAGAACCATATTTGGGTAGAAGACAAAAATGTGACCAAACATGGACACTCCTGTTTCTAAATAGTAGTCTCTTAAATGCCATCAATACCCTATCAAGGCATCTAAAAAGAGCACCAAGGGATCTATTTGTGATCGCCTAACATCGTTGAGTTCTTAACCATACCTCTTACTACTATACATGCTGAGGTATTGATTACTATTAAGAGAAAATAATTTGTGCAATATCCCTTTTTCCTTTGAAAAGTAATGGGAACACAAACTACTCTAACAAGTTTAGTCAATTTCACAAAGACCACAACCATGATATAAAGGAATGTCATGTCTTGAAAAAGAAGATAGAAATATTGATCTCTATGAGATGCCTCCATTAATTTGTAAGGAAATAAATACAATCCGAATAAGTAAAGAAAGATCCTCATGATGCACCATTTAAGATCAAATAATTTTTTAAAATTATATCACTATTATCTTTTAAGCTTTACAAATAAAAGCAGTAGTGTTTTTCCATGTCTCCAAAATAGGCATGTCTTTAAATGGGTCTCCATGTCTCCAATGAAATCTTCATGGCGAGATCTCCATTGAATTCTCCATGTCTTCAAACGGGTCTTCATGTCTCCAATAAAGTTTATGTGATGAGATTTACATGTCTCCAAATGAATTCCCCATGTCTTCAAATAGATTTACATGTCTCTACTGAAATCTCCATGTGTTTAATAAAAATATCAATATCCACGAGAATCTCTTTACACAATACTTTGACACTATTTTCACAATCATAAAGCATTCTCCGGTTTCTAAATAATAATGTTCTCTACTTTAAGAGAAACAAACTCATCAAACCCTCATTTCTTTTGCAGACACATTAACAAAAGCCACGAGTAGACATGTTAGCAAAAACCATGAAAAAGTAAAATATAATAGTATAAAAGACTTGATGGGGAAAATGATTGTGTCAAGAAATTAAATAAAAAAATATTTTCTTGTCGTTTGAGTCATGCCCCGAACAACAATCAAATAATTAGGCCACAACCCATATGACAAACAAGCAATTCTTTACTTGTTTTTTAGGCCATAACCTAAATGATAAGCAAACAATTCTTTTTCCTTAGCTTAACAGTTGGGCCATGCCCAAACAATAAGTAATTCCTTGACCGTCATGCCAGGTGTAAATTCTCTAAAAGTCAAGGAGGCCCAAACAACATCACTATATTTACTTCTTTCACCCGAGGTACCTGTAACACTACTATCCACATGCCACAAGGTAAGCTGATGTGATCAGGGTCTATAAATATTTTGGATCATCAGGTAAATTAAAGATAAGTAATAAGAACACAACACAAGAACAAAGTCCTTAGAGGACTCTAAATATAAAGCAGAGCAAACCAGGCCAGTGCCACTTCCTTATTCCTGCTCCCCTCTCCACTCATTTTCCTACTGCTCCTCATATTATTTTCCTACTCCATATACTTCTCTCCTTTTATATTTATTGACTTACGCATGAGAGGATCTTTGTTCTAACAGGAAACTTGTTTTGCAGGAAAGCTCTTGGACCAGTGGTCAAGCTAGTCACTTCACTAGCCTAAGATTGCAGCCATGGAAAGCTTGGCATCATAACTAATGATGAGCATCAACCTCTTTACCAACAATACTTGAACAAGATCTCTCTCTATTATTACTACACTCACTTGAGATACCTGCAACACCACTCTCCACGCTCCACAAGGTAAGCTAACATAATCAAGATCTATAAATATCTTAGACCACAAGATAAGTTAAAGATAAATAAGAAGAACACAACACAAGAACAAATTTCTCGGAGGACTCCAAACATAAAAGCAGAGCAAACCAAGCTAGAGCCTTTTCCTTATTTGTGCTCCCCTCTCCCCACATTTTCTACTACTTCTACATGGAAAGCCCCTATCAAAACAACAGACTTGTTTTGCATGAAGAATCATGGACTAATGGTCAAGTTTAGCCACTCCATTAAGTCTAAAATCATAGCTTCATTGGATGACTTGTACAAAAACCCATTGCAAAAATGTTGGCAACTAAAAACCAAATGAAGAAAAGGGATTTTATGTTTTACCAGCACCTATCCACATTATCCGTGTGCTTGAAACTTTATTTTTATTCTTAAATTGGAGATTCCTATGACCAGTACTATTTATTTTATGCAAAAAAATGGCCACAGAATTCCTGTCTCCTAACTGCACACGCAAAGCGTAGCAGAGACTGAGATTATAGGTGCTTTGATAATTGTGCATTAAGCCGCCAGAGATTCCAAATAAATCACGTACGTACTGGTGGTTAGTGAAAATTCGAACTTGCATAATTTAAAATAACTTTAAATCCCAGTGATCGAAAGTACATTTCGAATACTGATGAAGAGTGTTTTGTTTTCGATTTCCATTCAAGTGATTTAAGCAGACGCCTGGTCTCTACAAGACCAGAGAAGGGAAGGATCCAGATCATGTAGCTACCTAGTCCTCTTCCAGATCAGGTAGAGGAAAGACTAGATAGTAAGAATTAAGGCAATCATACGCATACATGCTTACCGATAAAGAATACAAAGACCACAGACAAACCAGTAACTATTAAGGCAGTGAATCAACCGGCCAAAAAGGAAAAAAACATATATTCCAATTTCCATTAGACATCATAAAGTTGAAATATCCAGGGAGATGATGCATCCGTGCACTATAGCATTGGAAATTCAACTGCAAAAAATGGTATTATGATCTCGTGATTTTTTCAACAGTTTATCAAAATTGGGTTCAATCAAATCTCCCAAGCACTACTGGAGAACCTTTCATCATTGACTTATCTTTTGGTTTACCAATATGTTGTGGTAAGAACTTAACTTCCTTGGGCTCAGAGAAAAAATATAAAACGATACAAGTGTTCTTGAATTCAAGTGGCTGAGCAGAATAGAAAGTGATTTCACATTCATGGCTTCAGAGCGAGAGCAATACCATACTTTGGGTTTGCTGCATGGGTGGCCTTCGAGTCATGCTCAGCTGAAAAGGTTATCAGCGACTTGGGTCTCCATTCATGTTGGTATAGCATTGCAGCCTTACCATTATCAGAGAATCGTGTTTTTACCACTGTAAATGGATCCACTGCATGAGAACTTCCAATGGTAAAACTGTTTTCAAGGGAGGAAAACCTGTGAGTCATTTCAGCAGCAACTGAATGGAAGGGATTCACTGAATGAACATAAGATGCCTTGAGAGTTTGTCCTTTGTCCGTCCTACATAGCAAAAAAGATGAGTCAATGCAGAACTTTAAACCAACAAATAGCAATCATTATCAATACAAAGAAACACAAACAAGTGATGCATATTTAAAATGAAAATAACAATAATAACCCCTAATACCTTTGAAGCATAATTAGCTGCTTCTGATGAGTTATGATTTCCAAGATCTCATTGAACTCACTAAGAACCAAGTCAGAATCCATGTGAAAGAGGATTTTATGGAACAAATGTTTATCGTTCAAGCACCATAAATGTTTTGAAAACCAGGGATGCATTTAATAAAGACATACTGAATAGAAGTGATTAATTACTCATCATGACTAAAAGTCTCCAGTTGCATGAACATCAACAGAATGTTTAACACTTGGTCAGGACTAATATAACCTGTAGTCCCATTCAACTCTGATTCAGTAAACTAATGCATTATAATTCTTGCTTTCAGGATCAACCTGCACAAGGTTTGCATGTAAAAATTCAAAGTCCTCAAGGCATTTTCATAATGTTAATTTAATGACTTGAAAAGACTACCACAAGAATATATACTGAAAAAGAACAAGTACCTGAGATACTACAAAAACATCTAAAAACAGTAACTGCTGCATTTTAAGAATATTCATTGTCTTTATATGGAGATTACTCAGCTTGGCAGCAGAAAAAAAAAACTTTTTTGCATGGGTAACAAATATTGAAAGGCATTGCAAAAAACAGCCTGCCAATATGAGCCTAAAAAACCAGAAGTGCCAATCTAAAAAGTGAAAATACGAAACAGCTAGGCACCACTCTGACTTGTTTAACAGTGTTAAGCACTCTGTTCACCGTCACATGTCACAAGTACCATGCAGGCCATGCAGGATCTGACGTATCCAGAAATGCTCACAGCTAATTAGGTGTCCATATTTCTTAGCAAAATAACAATTTGGCAAATTTTACAAAAATGCAAATACCTTTTAAGACAAAAAGGCACAACATATAAAATATTAAAACAGGAGAAAGAATAAATACTCTTTTATACAGAGATATCAAGCTTCCTGTATGCTTACAGTAAAAGTGCAGCAGAGAAATCTGGCTTGTTCAAGCCAATCCCAGCATTATACTTGATAAACGAAGAGGAAGCTGTATCAAATCCAACTTCACCGCCCAAACTAAGATTACTGCTTCCAATTGCAGCTGAGAAATCCAAAAGAGGATTTGGATTGAGGCCAATGCTGGACTCGATGGCTGCATGATGATGAAAGTATTGCACATCCAGCTGAGGCACAACAGACAAATATAAGTCAGATTTTCAGCAAACCATTTCCTAAGGTTATCCACGATTAGCAAGTGTTTCTGCAACAAAATGAAATCTAATGAAATTTTCTTAGTTATCATGTTCTACCAACATCTTAAACCTATTCCAAATTAACTTTTTTTAAAAAATTGGTGCTTCTTTCCACTAGTTCATTTTTCAGGTAAATCTAGTTAATTTAAAGCAAGGAGGTTACATATACTCGCAAGGAATATTGCCACAAATATTTCACTTTTGTAATTCATTCTTATGGCCACAAATAAAGTAAAACATGGAATTACAGACTTCATTAAATGAATATAATAGATGGTTTTTTTCTACAGATTCATAGGAATCAGATTATCAAAAAATCCTACTTTAAGAGAACTAGCAGGCAAGCAAGCAGTCATTACCACATAAGAGTTATCTACTCTGCCTGCCTCAATTCAGTTCTATAGTATCTCATGAAGTTTAAGGAAGGATCTCGGAGATGAAGTCATTCAGATTATTATTATAGATATTAAGAGTACACTCCAAATTCAAATGAAAGCATTATTTCAGCAACATTATCTGAAAAATCTAACCCTTGCTGGGCATCACACCAACCATGGTTGTTAAAAAAGTGTTTTAACACTAAAATCATCACAATTTGGGATTTGAAATATGCTAAACATGTGTTTAAAAGGTTGCAACCTTATCATTGCTGTTTGGCATTTCAGAACATTGGAGGCAGTGAACTTACATGCCAACCATGTTTTGGGCCTTTTTCAAATTAATGGCTCACTTAATTTACATTATTTCAAGTGTTTTAATGTCCGCTTAATTACCAACCTTTAAAGCTTAATTTCCTTATTTCAAGAAAAACCTCATCCGGCAAAGTTTGAAAGATTGTCACGTGCAAGATCATAGGAATCATCAAAGCATGGCTGAAGGTTTTTTTTTTTTTTTTGTGTGTGTGCGCGTGCACATGTGTTTCTGGTTAGTGCTTATCAATTAGAGCAAAAAAAGGGTTTACTGATTTCATGATGAATTTGCCTTATGATTTTTTTTTCATATTTATAACATAACTATTGGAGGACAATGATGATACAAAATATCGTAACAGCTGCAATCGTGAATCTCCAAGTTCAACGGAAATTTTACCTTTCACTTAATTATTTCACTAGGATACTGTTAGATCTGAGCTTAATCCTTGCTTTTTCCCACTTCTTCTACAAGCAGGTATTGCTTGTTTAATTCTAGTATTAACCATATTCTATTGGGGAAAACAATCATAAAAATATTATATCTGCTGCAATTATGAAGCTCCAAGTTCAATGGGTATTTTACGTTTCATTTATTTATTTGATTAGCAGCGTTGTCAAGAGGCGATAAGGAGCTCGCCTAGGCGCTCCAAGCGAGGCGAGGCCACAACGCCTTTATTAGCCTCAAGCGATGAATTTCAATGAACCACTGCCCAGGCGAGCACCTTATGAATGGGCATCAGGCGTTAAAGCGAGTGCCTGGATGAAATACTTCTTTTTAGGTTGGATTTTTCTTCTTCTTTTAACTGATTTAATTTTGGACCTATTTGTCCATTTTTTAATTTACCACGAGAAACAACTTGGGGGTATTTTTGTAAAAAACAAAGATTAGGGTAAAGGAAGGACACTTGACGAGAAACATCAGCCACACTATGCGTTGAACAAGGTTAGAGAACAACAACACAAGTACAAAACAGGAAAGCATGAATGAAGATGTTTTTGAAAATTAATGAATGATGATGATGATATTTAAGTATGCCTTTTAATCTATTTGGCTACTTGCTACTTTAAACTATCTTATTTTGTTTTAAGGGTGAAAAATATAACTTTATACGACTATGTTATTGTATTTTATATTTTCTTTTGATTTTCTAATGATCTAATCTTAATTGGGAAGCTATATATTTTAGATTTGTATAATATAATATACTATTATACATATATATTTTTTTAATCTATAGCATATTGCCCTGGTTCATTTTGGGCAAGTGCCTCGGGCATTTTACAGACTTGGCGCCTTTTAGTGCCTTTCGCCTTTGACAACACTAAATTAGGGTATTATTAAATAGATCAATTCAATCACTTGCTTATATTACCATCTTTTACAAGCAGCAATAGCTTGTTTAGTTTTATTGAGCTTTATGCCTTCTTTAGTTATTTAAAACTTTGGGTTGAGTTGCAAATCACATTAAATAATAGGACGGTACATCTCCTTGTAACAAGTAAAAGGAAACTGTCAGTACCCAATTATGGACCAAATGAATGACAACTAGATAGACTTTCCATTTTAAGCAACATGAAAAGGCTCTATATAGTATACAGTGATGACAAGATTATCAAATTCTGAAAGTAGCAAAAAATACTGGGACTCATGCAAGGAACAGATAAGTTCCAAAACAAATGCATCTCTGACAGTTCCATGCAGCATACAATTTATTTATTTTTTTGTTGCAAAATTGAAAATGCACTGACCTTGCCAGACTTGTGATCAGGTATTTTGAAACTAAATGCTGCTTTAGTGCTGGGTAAAATGTCATTGACAGTCACTTTGGTAGACACCTGTCAAAGAGTAACACATAGAAACAGATTAGCATGGTATCAAGGCATGCTTCAATGCAAATAATGGAGCATTGACAGTATGTCCAAAAGACTAGCAAGAGTAAGAAATTAATTTTAGCTGGGTGAGTGAAAAAGCCATAAATTCAGATTCAATACTAGAATTTCTCTCCTTACGTTAGAATAGGTATCAACTTTCACATCCACAACAGTATTTTTGTTCTTGTACAATGTATTTATATCACCAACAAAAACTTCATCCTTCTTCAAACCTGTAGCTGTAAAGCCCTGCACATGCATTTTAAAGATAAAATTAGATAGTATCACAACCTCATCATTCAAACTCTAATGCTTTTTTTAAGAAACAATAAAATCAAAATTTATTCATGAATGAAGTCCTTTTCCAACAAAAAGGAGCACAATGGCAACCTTAAATGCCCACATGCTATAAATACATTAAGTATTTAACACAGAGAAAAGTTAATTCTGCACAATCCACTGGCATGCCCAATCAGACTTCATCTAATTTCTTTCATCAATTATCTTCAATACTCCAAAAATCAAAGATGCATTCAATGACTGGTGTGCTTAAAATTCATTTGTATTTTTTCTCAATACATGCAAATACATTAATGATGTTGAAGAAAAAATTGGTCCCAAGGTGGGAGAAGCTGGTGAGTTATGATAAAAAAAAAAAAAACTTTTGCTCAAACTACCAAAAGATGGAATATAGGATTTGAATTGAAGTATAACCAACCTCTTCAAAGCAAAGTAAGTTCCCATTGTAAAGTAAATTATTCAGTTCATTTTGAGCGCCTTGAGGAAAAAAAGAAAGAAGAGAGAGCTGCAAAGATGGACCACTGAACTATTCTTTATCCAATAGAACTACTATATTCTAGAATCTTATTGATCCCACACTGATGCCTCACAAGTGCATAATCATTACAGTAATAACATATAAAAAATACAATAGAATCAAGCAAAATATTTGAATAGTTAAAATGGCTCAATTCCATAACAAGAGAGTTAAGTAAAACAGTATATTAAAGCATTTGGTGTCAAATCTGAAATAAACCAGAAAAACATGACCCATACAGCTAAATATTATTACAAAAAGCACCAAACAAATTAGCAGCATGGATAATGACAAGTAAAATCAGATGGTACCATCCCAACAGCTCACTGTCTTAATTCAGTAAAACCATATGCTAAAGCATTTTGGTGTAAAATCCAAAATAACCAGACCGACCACCTTAAACAGCTAGATGTTATTATGAAAGGAATTAGATAAATTAGCAACTTAAATAAGGAAAAGTAAAATTCAATGGTACCATTCCAGTAGAACTCAGAATTGACAGGGTAAACTTGTGATCATAGTTGTAATCTTTGGTCAGAAGATCTGCATAAGATAAGCAATGTTTGCAAGAAATTAGAATTTGTATCCATAGCCAAATTGAAAAGCCTAATTCAGTTACCACAGAAGCTAACAATGACAGACAATATACACGAAAAGTTGCTATAACTAAGGAAAAAGAATGTTGCAAGAGAAGTCTTTTGTAGTGTCTGACAATCTGAGCATCCAGGACAAGCATTTGACTGTAATATTTGGGTTTAGACATGATTCTATTGATGTTACAAGGTCATTTATCATATCCATAACAATGAAGCTCCACCATGGATGCAGTATACATCTGAACTCCATACGTACTCCACACAAAGGTGCTTAGTACCATGAGTTGTATTACATTTCATAGTATCAATACCTAAAATATTCTACAGGCAGGATTGCTACCTGAAGTCCAAAGGCATAGTCACAGGTATTTTCTGCCCAAATGGTGTAATGTGTTACTTAAGGTAATATAAATAAAGGGTGGAATTAATTTCCACTTCAACAGTTTAATAAGAAAAGGTACCTTTCTCTATCCTACCATAAAAATTGATCAAACTTGATTTCAACAGTAAACACCATATTAAACCATTAAGCATTAACACATATACACAGATGAACAAATCAAAACATGCATGTGCTAGCATACATGAGCATATCTAGTATCTCAAGAACATATGACCGAATGGTTCCTAGTAAACATATTATATAAGAGATACCTTTGGCTCTTTTGCCAATATCTGAAAATGGAGCTGGTTTGCTGCCCATCTTTAATCAGGACAAATGAATTGTCAACTATACCCTGTTAAACCAAAACAATGCACATAAGCCACAGACCAAAAAGAAGACTTCTATAAGCTAAAAAGGAAGTAAAAAAAGATAGAAGCCCTCGAAAAATACACGTGCACTGCATCAACATACCTAGGTACACAAACCACCATTAACATCAAAATGAGAAAGAAAAAAATTATATCTTAAAACAAAAAGACACGGCCATAAACAGCAATCACATCCAACTTTTCCACGACCATTTATGTACTGCGACTAAGTTTCTACTGCTTAAACTCCTCTATAATACATAACACTTTACAGAAGTTTCCAACACAACTAGCAGGATTTTGCAAACCTCCATACGGAAATGTTCTCTTTGCAACTAGCAAAATATTTGCAGGTTCATACTGGATCAAAATAATTTGCAAGCAACAAGAAAAAAGGTAACAAGGCATCAACATAAACACTGATTTCAAACCATAACAATAATAATAGAAACCCTAGCTTAAGAAATAATTAAATAGGATATTTATCAAATATCTTTCCTGTGTCTTGTTTATATATGTAATTAAATGAATGAAAAAAACAAAATATCGATTCGATTTAATTAGATTTAATTTCTTTCACACCGTGCTCAAGTGAAAAATCAAATTAAAAATAAAAGGGAAAATAATAAATAAATCAGAATAGAGTAGGAAAATGTACTATAACCTTAAAACCAATATTTGAATATCCATACACGAGAAAGGGAGATGCTTACAAAGGAGAGAAGTGAACGGAATGAAATAGAAAGCGCCGATGATCGCCGACAAGCTCGGCGGCTCTCGTGGCGGATTCAGGCGGCGGCTTATATATGAAATGGCCGAAGAATAAGTAGAAGTGGTATTTAAATTTGAATGGTGCGGTAGTAGGGACCAAAGGAAGGCCAAGGTCAAAGACGCGACACTAATTCGAAGATTTGGTTACTCAATGGTGAGGTAGATAGAACAGGCGTGGATCTCGATTGGAGGAGGGGTTTTTAAATAAATATAAATTAAGAGTTTTTTTAATATATTTTTAAATAAAAAATATTTTTAAAAATAATTATTATTATAATATCAAATATTAAATTAGGTTGTTTGAAGTTAAAATGAAATCTTGCTAACATATAATAGATTTAAAGTCAATTTGTTTTTTTTATTTTAAAAATGTTTTTGAAAAAAAAAAATTAATTTTTTTAGTATTTTTGAATTGTTTTGATTTACTGAATCAAAAATAAATTTTAAAAATAAAAAAAATAGTATTTAAATATATTTTTAAATAAAAAATACTTTAAAAACAATTATTATTATAATATAGAAGAAGCTTCTAATTTCTTAATAAAATGATGTTGGTGACCTTGAATATTGAAATGGGTAATTGGAACTGGGATGATGCAATTATTCCCTTCTTTTGATTCGCACAACACTTGGCAAATGGCAACCCAGATAAATTTATAGTTATTAAATCTAATTCAACTTCTATTACTAGAATTAATTAAAAAAATTATTTAAAAAAATAATATTTAATTTTTTTAAAATAAAAACCGAGATTTGATCCGATTACGAGTTAACTAGATTAATGAACTGATTTTTCTTTACACTTAAGTCGAGCTAATTTTGGATTAACTAATTAAATTAAATTGGGTTTAATAAGAATGTAGAAGTTGATTTCATTGCTTTTATTTTTTTTTCTTTTTTTAACATTTGTGATTTTTTTTTCAAATATAAAAAATACTTACAATAACTTCAATTGTATCATCCACTTCGTATTTTATTTAAAATATTTTAAGGCAATTTTCTTATATCAGAATTATTTTTTTCTTTTTTTGTTGTCAATGATTTTTTAAAATCCCATAACATGTTTTTATTATAATATATTTCCATAACATCTTTATAATTTGTAGAAAAAGATAAATCTCAACAAAACATGATCTAAGTGCAAAATAAGGTGACAAAACTCAAATTATCACGAGCAAGTTCCTTTTGGTCAACTACTTTTCTTTTTCGTCCTCTACATTCCTTTAGTTTTTTCAAATTTTATTTTAATCTAAAAGTTTATTTTATTTATTTTTCAACCCTTAAGTTTAAAAAAGGAGAGGGAAGCTCATTGGAAACAGTAAAAAGTTAATCTTGGCGTCAACGGGGTCCATTTGAAGAAACGAGTTCTATTAAGGTGTTTTTAAACTTTCTTTTTGTCGGAAAAATAAATTGAGGTTGAGAGAATTTTTTTTTCAATTTAATTTTATTTTTTTGGATAAATTTATAGGTGTTTAGAGTTAATAGATTAGTTTATTGAGGTACGAAAAATGTTTATTAGATGCTCTTTGGTAAAAAAAAAGTTTTAAAAATGGATTTCTAAGACCAAAATACCATATATCTTGATTTTTCATCATTGATAAATTGGAAGAAGTGTTATCGAACGATTTCCTGCAATTATTCCCGAGTATGGAATGAGTAAAGAATCAAGCTACAAGTCTCGATCTATACAAAAGGGTTTTTGTCTTTCTTTTTTTTTTTTTGTTTCATTGATAGCAGAAGAGCCTTACTCTATAGGGGCGCTAGCGCTTTACTAATAGAATATCAAGTAAAGGGGCCTCGAAAAACGTAAGATAAGAGGTCGCTACTCTAGGCTCGCTTCGCTTCTTCGACGCTCCGCACCTCTCCGATGGTTAAAATCTAAATAAGCGAGATGATACATCATTTATCTTTATAGAAACCACATTTCTTGTTGTTATTTTTTATTTTTAAAAAACATGTCATTCACCCATTAAATTTTTTTTTAAAGAAGGTCAATCATGTGGGCTTGGCCCATAAACCAGCACATGTTTAGCCCTTTATCTATTGGGCCAAGCACAGGGCTTGACCTTTGTGTGTGTGTGTGTCTTTTTGGATTTAAATGCACTATAAAAAGAACTTAACATTATATTTCAATCATTATTCAATTTTTCCATGGTTCTCAAATAATATTATAGGTTTTAATAGGAATGTTAACAATTTCTTTCCAATTATTATGTATCAAATATGAAAAAAAAAAAAAAGCTCATGCATATTCAATTAAAATAAAATTTATGTTTTTTCAAAATTTTAATAGATTTTTGATATAATTTTATAACATTTATCATTTTTTTTTTCAATCATATGCAAAATATTGAGACTTTATTTTACATGTTTTTTTTTTAATTTGTTTTTAAGATCATGATGGATTTTTATTTAGAAAACAATGTTTTCAAGAAAAAAATATATTTCCATTATAACAATCAAGAGATGCATTAATTAAAAAAAAAATTTAGATTGAAGAAATGTTAACCCGACCCAAATTAAAACTCATTATGGTATAAAAGAATATATTCTAAATAATTCCTATCATGAATTCTCACTAAAATAAATAAATAAATAAATGAAAATAATATTCATATATTAAAGAACATGCTACATATTTTTAACTTTTTTTTTGTTTTTTAAATGTTATCACCACATAAATGACTCTATTAGTAGGATAATGTTTTACTGTTGGATAAAAAAAGTGAGGCAAAAGTGTATTTTCAAGTCACCTATCAACTCACAAATTGATGTGCACTTTTAGAAAAATTAGTTTTATTCATTTTTAATTATTAAAAAAGTAATGAGAAAAGCAAACAAACATAGAGAAACACATAATCGAAAAATCTTTTTTATATACAAAAATATTCCTACCATTTTTTTTAAAGAAGGAAACTATCACGAAATTAAAATAAGATACATAAAATCAAAATGCATAGAAAAGTCAAAGAAAATTAAGTGACATTAAAATACTAATAATAGGGATTAGATTTTCTTTATCACTCCATACAAATAACATTCCCTAGTGATTATAAATTTCTAGGGGTATCCACGCATCAGGCGTGAATTTAATCTTCACATACTTATTCATTATTATTATTATTATCATTGTTGTCAACTATTACAAGGATTACAATATAATAATAAAGCAAATAAAAGAAAACTAAAAAAATAGAACCAAAATTGACCATTGGGATAACAAAAAACATCAAAGATTTTCTAATACAAGGACTTAAAACATTGTTGGCATGTGTACTCCACACAGTACCAACTAGCATCACTTGGAGATCCTGATTTAAAAGGCGTGTGCTTCTCACGTACCTTAAAACAAACACAAGTAAACATAGCCATAAATAAATCTTCTCCCATAAATTCTTTGAAACTGTCAAAATTCAGCTAGGATTTGTTGGCAAATTTTGTGTGTAGTTGACCAAAATAAAGGAAATTAAGGTTGGCATATTGGAGAATAAAACTTATGAAACAAGTTTTATCGGTATATCTCTACCAAAAACACCTGATCCAAAAAGATTTGCAGGTATAAATTTGATAGAACACAAGCACACCTTAGTGAAGGCGTACTCGATCTAGCATTAGCCAGATCCAGCCACGATTGGATTTGATAGTGATCATTCTCCATAGCAAATTAAGGAACGAGTATCCTTCTTGGGCACGCCCACCCTAATCTTCTTATACCTTTTAGGTGTATAGAAGTCCTTCAAGGACCCAACACATTTCCATTAAACATAATATAGATGTAAATGATATTTGTCTCTCATTAAATGCTATTAGGGTAAAATTATACTTTAGACTCTCCTCTTTATAAAAAGACAAGACTCATGGGCTATAAAAATATAATGAAACCTTCAAAACAAAAAAGTTCGTAACTTCTTATCTTTTAAGATAAAAATACTTAGATTCCAAAGCATTAACAAACTTAAAACTCAAGAATCTCATAAAAATACTAACTTTATCATCGGAGAGTCTTTAAACCCTCTTGATTGAGACTATTTTTGCAGGTACTCAAAATTTTTATTATAAGCCTGAAGTTCTTTAGATTACAAAGAAAAAATCCAAGTATGTGAACATATTGGTTAACTACTATTTCAAACACTAAATAATCTTTAATTTATATTCCTGGATTTTGAGACATCATAAAAAAGGAATTGGGTTTTTTGAAAAAAGGAGAAGAATCTAGTGAAGGCTATTATGGAGTGTGATGAAGGATGATGGCTTGATTGTTGATGGGTTTATAGAGTGTTTGGCTGTGCGTTTCAACTTGCGTTTTGCTAAATTTTGAAATTTTTTTTTTACTAAAATTGAGTGCGGTTTGTACTTTTTGGATAGTTTTGATGTGCTGATGTTAAAAATAATTTTTAAAAAATAAAAAAACATCATTGACATGTATTTCAGCACGAAAAGCTATTTGAAAAACAACTGCTACCACACTGCCAAACACACTCTAATTCAGTCAGGACTGCTTAGTGATACTAAGCTAGGTATTGATAAGTTCACAGTGGTGAAGAGGGTGTATGATGGTCATAACGGCGTTGCTAGTGGTTATAAGAGGAGGAGGCAGCGTGGTAAATGACAACTGGTTTGTTTTTTAGGTTATAAACATAAGTTCTAATAATGGTTTAAGGCGGGGAACTGCAACGCTGCAATGCAGATATGTCTATAATAGGTGAATATAGAAGTAGTTATGGTGGTATATCGGCTTAATGTTGTGTGGTCGAGGAAGGTGATTTGGTTTATGTTTAGAAATTTTTGTTCTGGTTGGTAATGGTGTTTAATGCGATGGCTATTGGAGAAGAAATGTAAATTAAGCTGCTAGAGTTTACTGTAGTAATGGTGGGCACTGTATGGCTGATTTACAATTGAGTTATTGTTTTTAAAGAGGAAGGACCTGCTGGATTTTGGTGGTGGCCATGTATTTTGGATTCTCTTTATGGCTATGAAGTTTTAGGTTTATTTGAGATTGTGGTAGCAATTATGGTTTAAAGTGTTTTTCGCTTAGAAATGCATCAAAATAATATTTTTTTATTTTTAAAAATTAATTTTGATATCAGCACATCAAAACGATTTGAAAACACAAAAAAATAATTTTTAACAAAAATAATTCAAAATTTAAGAGAACGCGATTTGCACCGCATTCCCAAACATGCACAGTTTCATCCCTTTTTATCATTTAGCTTAAAAAGTTATGCCTAATTGAGATCATGTTCATGTCCTTGGTTGTAAAATTTATCAATTATTCCAAATTGACCCGAATTAATATAATATGACATGTTTTTTTAAAATTTCATTTTCAATTCTTTAATTTACTAGAACATTTAATCCAATTCATTGTCAATTAAGACTCAGCCCAACCAATAAGACAATATGAGAAGGAAAAGAGATAAATTTTATTTTTATTTTTAAAGCACTAATATAAAAAATAAAAAATATTTTTTAAAAAAACTTTACACCACATTACTAAACACAAACTACTTTATTTTGAAAAATAGTTTTCTTGAAAAGTGGATTCCTGAAAAGTAAATTATTTTTTGATGTTTGGTAGTGTCATGGAAAATAAGTTGGAAAATATTTTCCGGTGTTTGATTATGTTATGGAAAATGAGCTGGAAAATAACTTATTAATTTTTTTTCAAGTTTATTAAAATAATAAGAAACAAATCTTATAAATTAAAAAGTTGAATGAGAATGAAATTGAAATAAAATCTAATTTCATAAATAATCTCAAATAAAATAAATAACAATCAAAATAATAGAGATCAAATGTAATAGACAAAAAAGTTGAAAAATGATGAAATTAAAATAACAATAATTATATTTTCATAAATTATTTAAAATTAAATAAATAACAATAAAAAGAATAAGGATCAAATTTGATAGATAAAAAATTTTAATTAAAAAAATAATAAGAGAAAAATAAATAAGAATCATAAAAATAAAGATCAAAGTTAATATAAAAATTAAATTAAATTAAATTCTAACGGATGAAATTAAAAAAAAATTCAAAATAAAATATATACTAATCAAAAGTTTGAAAACTAAATTTAATATAATTAACAAATAATATAATATTTTTAAAATTGTTTTTTATTTAAAATAAAAGTATTTCATGAATTTTTCTAATAATAAATAAATATAAAAAAATTTAAAAAATCATTTTCCATTAAACAAACTTACATAAGCTGCCATTCATCTTTGCCTTTTCTATACTAAAAAGACATAAAAGAGAAGGACGAGGAAGGCGACCAGGCCGGAAAAAGAGGAGCGAGGCAACACCGAAGAAGGGGTTGTAGAGAGAAGTCCATAAAAATCAGTGGTGATTTTTTCTTTTTTTCTTTTGAGATTAGGGTTTTAAATTGAATTCTTGTTTTGTTTTAATGATTTGTCCTTTCCTAAAAAAAATACAGAAGAGAGAGGGACAAGGGAGGCGACCATGCTGTAAAAAGAGGGGCGAGACAGCACCAAAGAAGAAAAAAGGCTGCTTAGAGAAGTCCACAAATCAGTGGTGATTATCGGTCTTTCCCTTTCGAAATCAAGGTTGCAAATTGAATTTTTTTTGTTTTAATGATTTTAATTTTTTGTTTAGGAATAAGGGTGTGGAGAGAGAGAGTGTGCGTGTGGAGTTTTCAGCGGCTTTGACTAAATTAGGAATTACAAATTATGGATCAAAATCATGTAAGACCTGACATGATTTTTTTTATTGATTATTTTATAAATATCTTGCTTTAATTTTATGACTTCTCCAACAATTGAATTTTACAAGAGTTTATTTTTAGTGATTTCTCTGATCACAACATTGGCAACTACCCTAAAGAGGGTTGATTTCCCAAAAACAATTGTTGAGAGCTTTAGCTATTGGCCCCACCATTGAACCTTGACAAGGTTTTCCCCCCCTCGTCTTTCTTTTTATTAATTATTCTCCAGCCTTTGCTAATTGTTTTCTTTACCTTTCATTGATGTAGAGGTTGTTGGAGTGCATTGGTGATTCAATGGTGGTAAAAATGTGGAATCTTGATGTCTGGGTTGGTGTAGTGAGGATTTCGAGAGAGGGAACCTCTATTGAGTGAAACTTTGGGAAGTGATAATGGAGGAGGAGGATTATTCAGCTCTGATGGGCTTTTGGTAGGGTTAGTTAGATAATTGTTATTGTGCTAGTGATGGAGTGGAGGGCTGCTG
Organism: Populus x sibirica; assembly: GCA_019202695.1. Lineage (NCBI taxonomy): Eukaryota > Viridiplantae > Streptophyta > Magnoliopsida > Malpighiales > Salicaceae > Populus > Populus x sibirica. The sequence continues at coordinate 1,899,825 of JAGMVL010001026.1, read as the reverse complement.
GTGGTGGTAGTGATGGAATAGGAGTAGTGGAGGAGAAAGGAAGAGAAGGTGAGTTAGGAGTGGTGGGACTTAGAGTAGTTTTTGTATATTGGTGAAAGAAACCACAATAGAAGAGTGAATGAATGTGATTGTGTTTTGAGTTTTGAATTATGGGTTTTAATGGGAAAGATGTGTTCTCTTCTTGAAGAGAGTTTGTGTTGTGTCAAGTTTTCAGATACTTTCAGTGGTTTTTTTTTTATCATAAAATTAGAGTTTGATAATATTTTCTTTTAATGTCTTGATGTTTGTCAAATTAATAATTGATAACTAATATCTTGATTTGATATATCCTTGCTCATGTTTAGATGATGATACATTGATACCAATTTTCTTTTAAAGCCCTGATTTTTGCATGTAAGACTTCTTTTTCTATTTTCACATTTAAATTGTTTCTATATATTATTTACACTTTATTATCATAAATTGGTTTATTAGTTAACAAAAAATTAAAAGAGGTCAGTAATATATTGTGTATTATGAGAGCTTTAATGTGGACCCAAATTGTTTTCCTATTTTAATTTCTCATCTTGCATTTCATAAAGATTTCTTCTGCTCCTCTTTCTCAAACTTTTTTTCCAGCTCATATCATAATTTTAATTTTTTTTCCTTCTTTTTGTAAACCAGATTGATGGAAGAGAGAGGATGAACACAGAGATGCAGAATGATGTGTAAAAGAAGCACTTTGGGCTTCTAGATCTATGATATTTCATTTCATCTACTTTTTTTTTTTGTAAAACCAGATCGATGGAAGAGAAAAAGGATGAGCACAGAGTTGTAGAGAGAATAACATTCAGAATTAGCACTTTGGGCTTCTGGATCTGCAGTTTTTAGTTCGATTTTGATGACAGAGGAATGTTTTGACCAGATAATTTTCTTCTCATTATTTGATGTTGCTCTGTCTGATGTCTTTTTCTTTGGATGCTGTCTTTTTACTTTCACCTCAGATCGTGTTTTGTTGCATTTCGTTGTTCTTTACACCTATTGTTTGATTATACCTGTTACTGCACTTGTGCTCATTATTTTTTCTATCCATGTGCCTCTTTTGCCCTCTTTTCATCATTTGATTTTGCTGTGAATAGATTGTGATCCATAAACTTAGGTTTTTTTCATTTGTTGGAGGGAAAAAAGGGTGAGGTCTGTTGAGAATGAATGAGAGGAAGAGGAGGAGAGCATGCAAGAAGATGAATTAGGTGAGTAAGTGAAGTGGAAGGGAGATAGACTATGCCAAGTGTTTATGTTAGGGTTCCAGATGGTTGGTGCTTTGGCTGATGCTGATGCTGATGCTGATGACATGTCTATGTCTGGTATAGTCTATTTTTTGTGGGTCTTCTCACGGAATTGTTGCCTGTTTTGGTTCTTATTTGGCAATCTCTGCATTTTTACTGGTCTTTCCCATCTATTGCGCTTTAGTTTTTCCCTGCTTGGTCTATGGATTTTTTTAACTGTTTTCATTGTGGTGTGCAAGCTGTTTTACCCTTCTTTCTAGGGTCTATGGTCTGTGTTTGAGGGGGTTTTGAATCCTTTTTTACCCTCTACTCATCTATGTTCTCTGCCAGCTTCGAGTCATTCTCTATTGCTGAGCTTCTTATTCACCATGAATGTCATCTGCCCCTTTTCCTGGATAAAAAAAAGGAGGAAAGCCCAGGATTTCACATGTATTGTTGATTGAGAATGTATTCTGATCTTGAATATCTCTGATTTTATGTTCTCCTTTCACCTCAATTTTGTATGTATTGTTGATCTTGAGAATGTATTATGATCTTGAATATCAATGATCTTGTGTTCTCTATTTACCTCAATTTCGTGGTTTTTTGTTACCCAATTGTAGGAGTTCATTTTGAATGAACCGGAGGGTTATGAAATCAAGACTAAGGATCAAGTATTTTTGTAGACTTGGAGTTACACGAATGATATGTGCTTTATTCGTGAAAATTTAAATTGACATAAAATGAGAGATTTCCTGGTTAGGTGAAGTCCATGATCACTTGAGCTTTTTATTGAAATCAGTGAGCTGAAGAAGGTTAATCCTAGGAATGCTATCTCTTTCCTCTCTTTTTTCTGACTGTTGTATCCCCAATCCCCTGTACCAGTTAATCAACATTATATTATGGTTGGTGTTTAATTTTTTTTTGTCATAAATAAATAAATAATTACTTAAGTGTCCATGATACGAATTGTGATTTTGTCCTATTAACTTGGATTGAATTATTTTGGTTTGTTTTTTATAGGGATGTTATGATCTTGAGCAAATATCTCGATATTGAGTTAATGCTTGGTTTTGCGAGCATATTTTTTTTATTATATAACTAAATAAAAAATAGTTAAAAAAAAATTATAATGCGAACCTTATGATCACATGGTCACGCAATCCAAAACATGTTTGATAGAAGTGTGATATAATAAAAAATTATTTCAAGACACTAATACTATTGGAATAAAAATCTTCACCTTATGAATGTTAATTTACAAATGAGAAGTATAAAGAAGATGCTATAAAATCAATCAATCTATGAAAAGTGAAAATCTCTCTTATACAAGTGAATAAACTCAGTAACAATAGTATTATACTCTTGAAAATAAAAACCTTAATAAATTTATGGTTTAAATTAGTTCGATCCAAAATTTATACTAATAAACTTGAAAGTATAGACCAAAACAAATCCTGGGTTATAGGTAAAAACTAATCAATAATTAATTCCAAATAAACTTTGAGTCTCAATTAATCAAATCTAAAAATATAAATTAAAAAAAAAAAACTAAGTGTTAAAATTCTCTCAAAGTTGTTGAAATTTAAATAGAACCAAAATAAATAAAAGCCAATTAAATTAAAGTATTTATAGAACCCTAGCTACCACATATATATCATAGGAAAGAAGAGAGAAGTTGCTGCCCAAATATTTCCTATTCATGCTGAAATTAAATGTCCCTTGTAGCTAAGGAAACCATTTTAATCTGCTGCCAAATATTCCTTGTAATGGAAGGAAAAATTGCCGCCATTTTCAAGCCCATATTTTAGATGGATTGGACTCTCTTGCACTCGAATCAAATGGACTAAAATCTTCTCTTAATACTCCAATGAATCTTTAAAATTATCACTAGTCAAAATCTTTGTAACAATCTCATTCATCGATTCTTTCAATGCTTTTGTCTCTAACTTTATGAACATTTAATGGATTTTTAATGGTGTTTGCGAGTTGATCTGCATTAGGTTATTAAACCCAATAGAGTTTATAACCCGAATCATAAGTTTGATAGATTAACTTAAGTTGATTGAGAATCGGCCTTCATAATTTGTTTTTGGTTTGCTTTCTGTGAGGTTATCACTATCTCAAACAAATATCCTCATATTGAGTTGTTGCTCGATTTTGAAAGCAATTTTTTTTGTTATCATATAACTAAATACAAAATTGTTTTTAAAAAATTATTAAACTCGATTTAGTTCATGATCCAGTTGTGAATCTCAGATCGGTCTAATGTTTCGATTGATCTAATATTTCACTGTTTCAATATTTATTTAAAAAGATGTCATCTTAATTTTTTTTTCAAGTCAATCTATGTTTTTTGCCAGGCATCGAAATTGACTTTAGACATAACAAGTTGACTTTATCAATTAAGAACAACTCTTTTATAATTTATTTTGAAACTCGAGCTCGGTAAAAAATTGAATTAAAAAGTTTTAAAATTGACCTTCGGTTGTAAAAAAGTTTTCCATAACTTAAATATTCTTTTTTATATTAAAAATATTTTGGTATGGTTTGCAGTGTAACGGTAACGATCTATTTAGTTATGGATAGATTGTGTTGACTAATTTTTGATCAATGAAGGAATAATATTATTATTTGATTGACTCATAGATTGTGTTGAATAATGAATATAACAAGGGAAATATAAAAGCATCATAATCTGAAAAAAGAAACATAGAAAGTCTCCAATCTTAGAAAAGAAACTTGCGGGAAATAATGAAATTGAAATCAATATAAGTGAAACAAAATGACAAAAAGAAAAAAAAGGAGAAGAGAAAGGAAAAGGGGAAAAAGAAAAAAGAAAAAGTGAAAGGAAGAGCCAATGAATGATGCCATCTTGACGTGATACATATTCCATAAGCTGCAAAGTGTATTTGCCTTTTAATTCACTTTTTAGACATATCCAAAATATTTCAGATAAATAAAAAAGAAAAATTAACTATTAATTTTTTTTGCCAAATTTTATTTATTAATTGCTAGAAACTATTTTTCAAATTTTTTATTTACATTGAATTTTTTTTAATTATTTTAAAAAGACAAAAAAATGAAAGATAAAAATTGTTAATCTTTTATTAACTTATTCTTGATTTTTTTTAAATTTTTTAGTAGTTATTATTTTTCTAAATGAGGTTTTATTTTATTTTCAAAAGCCAAAAAGACACGTTGGAAAAAAAATAAATTTTATGAAAAAACTATAAAATCTCAAACATATAAAATTAGGACTTTCATGAAAAATTTATTGGGAAATCATGCGTATAAAAAAATACCCAAATTGAATCAAGTTTGTTTTATTAATAAATAGATATTTTTATCCTTTATTAATGAAGTTAAAAAAAAAATATGCACTATTTTTCAAAATAAAGTAAGTAAAATTTTAAAGCATAAAACATAACATGTGGTCAATTTAAGATTGCTCTCAAGTTAAAGGACTTGAATGCTAATACAATACAGAGTAGAGATACCTCGTTATTAACGAATTGACGCAACTAATCAAAGCTCAATAGTAGATATACGCAAAACATAATTAACCACTTTTTAGTTCTTTCTATTAAGGTGTTCACATGTTGTCACGTGATGCTTTTTTGAATTTATTTTTATTTATTTAATAGATATTAGAGTAAATATTTATAAGAAAGACAATGATTGGATTTATGGTGGAGCAATGTATTGTTTTAGTCAAAATTATCTTTTCTTATCATATTTTTTTCTTTTGTTTTGAGAATTACATATTTTTTTAATTAGTAGCATAATTTATTTTGAATTCTAATTATTTGAATTTTAAAAAAAACTTTATTTCTTTATTCATGTATTTATTTTTTTATTTTGATGAAAACATATATTTTTTATTAGGAGTTTTTTTATAAATAAAACTTATTATGATTATGAAAACAAGTTTCAATAAAAAAAATATTAAGAATAATAATCATGAGATGATCATATAAATAGATATAAGAATAATAAATATGATAAACATATAACAGAAGTTTACAATAAAAAATAACAAAATAGATATTATGTTTTTATTAAATATTAATGAACATTTAAAATAAAATAAAATGTGTATATTAAGTTAATATATAATTATTCATAAAGTAATTGTTGATATTATCATAAAAGCTCTAATCTTCTTGAAACTATATATGACATAATTGAAAAATTATTTAAATATCATTTTGATAAATTTATTTAAATATGGTTATATTACAAAATTTAAAATTAAATAAAAGAAAAAAAAATTAAGGGTTATTTAACAAAAAAATAAGAAGAAGCACCTAGACATGCTTTGGTCTAAAAAGATGGACCAATGTGACTAGTTTTCTTTTCCTTGCTTTTTTTTCCCTATACGAGCACTTAATTCTTTTAATATAACGGATGACTTGTAGGTTGTCTTCTTCACCTTAACATCAAGATCAGTATGTTTGTAGTTGGAAAGTTATTGGCCAAACACTTTATCTCTTTTTAATTATTTTAGGTGATTTTCTTTCTCTTTGGTAGACATCGAGGGATTAAATATTATAAAAATAAAGTTTGATATTAAAATATAAAATATAAAAAAATAAGGACCAAATAATATATAAATTAAAATCTTAGGAACTAAATTGAATTTCTTATGATTTCTGAACAGTGAAAATGAAAAAGGTATTATTTTTTTTAACAATAATATAATATTTTATCTTATACCATCGATTTTTAATTTAACATCAAATACTTTATATTTGAGAGGGGAAAAACTGAAAATATAAAATCATATTAAGATGAGATTTACAAAGAAATGAAGTTGGATAATCAAAATAAAAATAAAATACACAAAAGAAATGATAGTAAAACACCTCTCTCTTTTAATTTATCTATAATTATAATATATTATTGCAGTGGCAGTAGGTGAGTGGTGCTGATTGCCATGATAGCAACAAGATGGCCTTCATTTTTCATTCAGCTAATTAAAAGTGATCCTATTGGGCATTTGAGTTTTGTCTTCCATAAAAAACGTCACTTGCCAGCGCACCCACATCACCAACTAGACCCCTCACCAACCCCCATTTTTATACTAATATTTTAAAGAGTCCAAGTTAGGTGATAAAAATCATCAAAACAACCTCAAAATCTTACCCTAAAGCAGAATTTCTTGTTTTTTTTTTCTTCCAAAAAAACCAGCATATTTTGAAAAAATATTAGCAAACTAGTTTATATAGAAACGTTTCTTAAACTGTCTTGCATAGAATAAAAATACTCCTACGACAGATGGCCGCAAATTCGTTGGAACAACCCCAAATCAACACTCCTGTAATAGGTGTCCAAATGTCAAAGGTGCCGCGCTAGATTTGGGACCCCAAGAAGATGTGGTAATAACAACACGATGCATTACCATCACCATACTAAGAAACTAAATTATTTAGAGTAATCTTAAGGAAAGTGAAAGATTTTGGTTTGGTAATAATTAACGTTTTCGTAACCTCACGAAATGTCCTTTTGCATAATTAAGAGATTGTTTAAGAAATGCCCTGGTTAGTTTTTAGCTTCAATTAAGACCTCTTTGCTTGGATTGCTATAGTGACAATTAAATAGCAAAATCCCCAGAAACTCCTCCTCACCAGTTCCCCTCTACCATCACCTACTTGTATATTACCTCAACCAGAAATCAAACCAAGTCCAAGCCAGGGAAGCAAGTAACCATACACCTACCTTCTCCTTTGCTTCCCAAAGATCATTCTCTCTTTCATTCTCTGTTCCAGACAAACAATGGAGGCGGAAAATGATCAAGCACAAGAATTCATTTTCAGGTCCAAACTCCCTGATATCCACATCCCAAACCACCTCCCTTTACACACTTATTGCTTTGAAAACCTTTCCCGATTCAAAGACAGTCCCTGTTTGATCAATGGCCCTACCGGTGAAATCCACACCTACGCTGATGTTGAGCTCACATCACGCAAAGTCGCTTCCGGCCTCAACAAGTTAGGCATCAAACAAGGCGATGTTATATTGCTGTTGCTCCAAAACTCGCCAGAATTTGTGTTTGCGTTTCTCGGAGCATCAATTATTGGTGCTATTAGCACAACCGCAAACCCCTTCTACACTCCCGCTGAGGTCGCAAAGCAAGCAACAGCATCGAAGGCAAAGCTGATAATAACACAGGCAGTTTACGCCGAGAAAGTGCAACAATTCGTCAAGGAAAATGATCATGTCAAAATAGTGACCGTTGACTGTCCACCAGAAAACTACTTGCATTTTTCAGAGTTGACAAATTCTGATGAGGATGATATTCCTGCTGTCGAGATTAATCCTGATGATGTCGTGGCACTCCCTTATTCGTCAGGGACAACAGGTCTCCCTAAAGGTGTCATGTTAACCCATAAAGGGCTCGTTACTAGTGTGGCACAACAAGTAGATGGAGAGAACCCTAACCTCTATTTTCACGAGAAGGATGTGATTCTTTGTGTGTTGCCTTTGTTCCACATCTACTCGCTCAATTCCGTGTTACTTTGTGGGCTAAGAGTTGGTTCAGCAATTTTGCTCATGCAAAAATTCGAGATTGTTACGTTAATGGAGCTTGTACAAAAATATAAGGTGACAATTGCGCCATTTGTCCCCCCTGTCGTCCTCGCAGTTGCAAAATGTCCAGTCGTTGATAAGTATGATCTTTCTTCCATTCGGACCGTAATGTCTGGCGCCGCACCAATGGGGAAGGAGCTAGAGGATACAGTAAGGGCTAAGCTGCCTAACGCTAAACTTGGACAGGTATAGAGTTGATCATCTACTCTTTAATTATTATTTTTTAGTCTTTCTTGTTCTATACCACAAAAAAAAAAAAACAATTCTCTTGAATCCTTGCAAATTAGTAATGTCAACAATCCAAGGAATTAATTTGCTCCTTGTTTATTTGTGAAGGGATACGGAATGACAGAGGCAGGGCCCGTGCTATCGATGTGCTTGGCATTTGCAAAGGAACCCTTTGAAATTAAATCAGGTGCCTGTGGGACTGTTGTTAGAAACGCCGAGATGAAGATTGTTGACCCCGATACCGGTAGATCCCTGTCACGAAATCAAGCCGGAGAGATTTGCATTAGAGGCAGCCAAATCATGAAAGGTACACGTTTCTACCAACTATCTCAAAGGGTTCTTGCTAGTTGTTGCATGTCATAATCAATTTTCTACAGTAGTAAAAGCTCAATACTTCTAACTAACATGTCAAATAATTATATCCTTTTAGGGTGGAAATGGATTGGTTTACCTTTTTTTTTTTAGTTATATATCAAACTAAAATTGTTTTAAGAGAAGAAAGCACATGTACCACAAATAAGAGGATTACCCCACGAGAGACTTCTCTAGTCAGTAAAAAGCATCAAAACTGAACTAAATATTTGGTAAGGTTAAGTATTGGTGTGGTGGGCCTAGTGACTCATCGTCTCTCTCTTTTTGTTTTTTTCTTTTTTGACATTTGAAGTGATCTGAACAACGTGGTGAGGTTTTAAGAAGCTCATTCCAGTACAACGATTATATATATATATATCATCAAATAGGCAGAACAAAAAATTGATAAGCAAAATTTTAAGAGATATAATTTAACTGATCATATTTAAGTTTGTTTTTGTAGAGATCATCAGTTCGAGTCTCATAGATATTAGAGCTACTGTAGGTTTACATGATCGTTAATTCCAGGGCTCCTGAAATTAATCGAGGTACGCGCAAGCTAGCCTGTAAACCAACATATATTAATTAAAAAAAAGTGACAAACCAATATAAATTTTGTAAGCTTAGCTTGATTAGTATGTAAGTTTTCTTGCTCAAAATATTGTGATTTCCTTACATGCATAAATTGAGATGGTAATGCTATGCTGAATTGTGTTTTGATGCATAAAAACTTTCCTAACAATATATTAAAACACGTATCAATAAATAGTTTTGTTATATCATATGTTTTCGAAACATATATGCCATGGAGTCTAGACAACAATCGTGGCTGTAGGATATATGCATCTTTTTTATTTGCACTTTCTAAGGGGTAGTGGTGCTCACAGACTGTGCATGCTCGTGACTTGCAAATCGTGACCGACCGAATCACCACTACGATTTTTCTTCTTTTTTTAATGTTTTTATGCTATTTCTTAGTTTTGATGTCCACGAATATGCTTTCACGTCTTCTTTTTTTAATGTTTTGCTGCTATAATTTCTTTTCTGTAATGAACAAGTTTCATGAAAAAGATCTTTCTATCCGTCCAAGTCAAGTGAGTTTGCTCTCCAAAAATAAAATAATAATTTTACTGGGCGAGGTCGAAATATAAATGTGTGCAGTAAATCAGTGATCTTTTATGATATTGTATAATAATTTGTTGTTTTACAACCCTTTTGGGCGTTGTTCCTTTAAAAAATATGGGTCCTAGGCTTACAACCATGGGCCTGCAAGTTCTTGCTCCACTGTTTTTAAATTGATTTATGTATGGATTAAAATTAAAATTATTTTTATATAATACCAAGAAGGATTTCCCTAGATACTAACTTAATTGTAAACTCTGCATGCTATGTTGCGGAAATGCAGTCGACTTTTATATAAACGTGTGCGTTTTGGCTGAGGTGTCCATGATGTTTTAGTTAGGTGGTTCCAACTAATTTGAAGACAAAACCATTATAGGCCAAGACATTAGCTTATAATTTAGCATTAACATAACGCCCAAAAGTCTCCAAAAGGTAAGGGGAAAAAAAAAAACAAATTTAAAGTCAAAGATGAAGGGATCTCTGCATTAACCAACTATAAAGAATGGTAAAAAAATAAAATAAAAAGATAATTCCCTAAAAGTTTGAATTTTCTCAATATTGCTTTTGGTTAGGTTATCTAAATGACCCTGAGGCCACTGAAAGGACTGTAGACAATGATGGATGGTTGCACACCGGCGATATTGGATACATCGACGGAGATGATGAGCTCTTTATCGTTGATCGATTGAAAGAATTGATTAAATACAAGGGTTTTCAAGTAGCACCTGCTGAGCTTGAAGCAATGTTGATTGCTCATCCCGACATCTCTGATTGTGCTGTAGTACCGTAAGTCCTATTACATATTTGTTTATCAGTGTGTACGATCCTAACAAGCTTTAGTAATATAATATTTCTTGGTTTCCATTAAGATCTATGCTTCTAATATATAATCAGTAGTACCATTTTTTGTGTGGGTATTTCAGCATGAAAGATGAAGCTGCCGGAGAGGTTCCTATTGCTTTTGTGGTGCGAGCAAATGGTTCCAAGATCACCGAGGACGAAATCAAACAATATATCTCAAAACAGGTACTAATTAACTTTTATGAATCAATTAAATAGTTCAAAAATCACATGTTGAAGGACTTGATATTACATTAGAATTACAATTATAAAATATACAGAAACAAAACTAGGCTTTTTACTGTAGTAATCTGAATTTATTTATCTTTCAGTTTCATCCTCAAACTTGTTTTTTTTCCTTCGATTACAACATTCTATGACCAAATTAATGACAAATTTCTAAATATCTGTTAAGGAAAGAAAAATTTCCACGAAAGAGGATCATAGTATAAAACAAGAATAAATCTCATGGCCAATATCAAATTCCTATGAAAATAACTCTTTCATCCACCTATTTTCTTTCTGCTTCTTTTCCGGTACCTATAAATCTCATGACCAATATCAAATTTCTATGTAAAGAACTCTTTCGTTCACCTATTTCCTTTCTCTTTCTTTATCAGTATCTATATTTTTAGAATTTTAGTTTGATCTAAAAGTTTATTTTATTTATTTATTAGTTCATTGATGTAAGAGAGAAGAGAGAAAATCACAGATAGCAATGATAAGGAGAGAAAGTTGTTGGTTGACTACATTCCAAAAACTAGAAAGGTCAATCTTGATGTCAATGAATTTCATTCAATGAGAAAACTTTTATTGAGGTGTTTTTGAACCTTCACCTTATTCAAAAAATAGATCGGGATTGAGAGAAAAAATTTTATGGTTTGATTCTGTATTTTTGACCTTTTTTGATTGGATAAATTGTTTTTTTTTTTTTAGATTCCAAGGATATTTATCAGGTGTTTTTAGATGAAAATGGGTTGTAAAATATATTTTTAGGCAAATCCATTCGATTTTCTAGATTCTGGGCAAATAAATGATGCATCGTGTTCTACAAAGAAATAACATGTTATATGTTTCTCTTCTTTTTTTTTTTCCAGAAAAATAAAGTCAACCACCCCTTAAAAAATAAAATAAAAAACTAAAAAGTCCTAGGTGTACGAGCTTGGTCAAGAAGACCCACCCGCTTGTGCTTTGTTGTAAAGGCCTAAGCATGTTAGGCAACCTAAGCCCACATACTTGAAATTGTTTTATTATTATTTTTAATTTTATCTTTCAATATTAAGTTTTTGTTGAATTTTTTTGTTGGCTTTCTCCCTCCCATATCCTCCTTCAACAATTGATTGATTTTCAATCTATTTTTATAATTTGTTTCGATTTGCTTTCTATAGGTTATTGCGATCTCAAATAAATATCTGGTCATTTAGTTGGTGCTTAATTTTGCATCTATCCATTTTTATTTTTATATAATTAAAAAAATAGTTCTAAAAACAATTATTAAACGCATTGGAGCCCCTAATTTGAATAACAGATTTGTTAGAGTAACTTAGGTTGATTGAAAATTAAGTTTCATAATTTGTTTTAGTTTATTTTCTATAGAGTTATCGTGGTCTCAAACAAACATCTCAGTAATAGGTTGGTGCTTAATTTTTCTAGTGTCTATTTTTTTATCATATATTTAAATAAAAAAATAGTTTAATAGTTTAAACAAAAAAAGTTATTAAACCTAGTATAGTCCATGACCCGGATTGTAGTTTGACAGATTAAGTTGTGAGACCCGGGACAATCCATCACTTATTGTCTTAATACGTTAGATGGGTCACGTAGAAACAACTCACATACTACTTACTTATTGTCTTAATACGTTAGATGAGTCACGTAGAAACAACTCACATACTACTTAATTTGAAACCTAGGCTAATCAAGGAATCAAGTCGACCGGGAGGTTACAAGGTTAACACACTAAACCGAGTTTGATGACATTATTAAGAGTTACTGTAGATTATATAATTTTTATTTATGTTCAATTCTTTTTTTTGATCTGCCCACAGCATAGCGTAGCCGAATAATCTTGTGATCCGTATTTGACTTCTAATTCTAGCTTCATGGTGTATGTGATATGGCACCTAGCAGTAGCTATTTAACAAGTATGAAGAACCACATTATTAGATTAGTATAATATTAATTCATCCCTGGGAACATATATCTATTGTCAAGTAATTTGCTACGACATGTTAGCTTGCCTTAACTAGATTTCAGCGATCTCTAGTCACTGAAAAAATAGGCTGTGATGTTCTAGACCAAAACAAATTTCATTTTCAACAATATTTTAATCCAAAAAACCAAAAAAAAAAAACTAAACAACTTGTAAAACTTATTCATAGTTACAAACAATCTAAAAAATAGCTTGCAAAACCCATAATTAACTCGAAATCAAAATTTTTTGTGACCTCAGATCTACAATATAAGACATGTTCATGGGAAAAACAAAATACAGGATAAACTCTCCCCGCTAATAGCAATCCATTAACATCAAAATCATCATTTTTCATGGTTTTAATTGGTGTAAATGATGATTTTCTTTTTCTACCGCTAGAATTCAACCACTTCCTCTCTTCTTTTTTAAACTAGGGATAAAAAAAAAAAAAAATGAAGTTTGAGACAAAAAATAACTTTGTTCATAATTTTTGAAAATTAAAGGAACCAAAAAATAAACATTTCACCCAAACTTGTCTAAAGCCCCCTGTTCCCTCCATGTTTTTCACTTTAATCCCCTGTTTTTTAATATCACAATTACCTAACAAATTAACCTAATTTGGCCTCCAATTTAGCAATTTAAGGGTGAAATTAGATAAAAAAAAAGTTTTTGAACAAAAAAATTTCATTGTAGAAGTCCATAATGAATTGTGAGAGGAGCTATTGTGTGCTGGGATGAACAATATTTCCCCCAAGCCTTTTAGAGTATTTGTAATTCTTCTAAACTTATTTTAAGCTACCTATTCCCTTCATGTTTTTCACTTTGATCCCTATCTTTTAATATCATTATTTCTTAACAAATTAACTTAAATTGACCTCTAATTTAGCAATTTAAGGATGAAATTTTTTTAAAAAGTTTTAGAATAATAAAAATTCACAATAGAAGAAGTCCACAGTGAATTGTGAAAGGGGCTATAGTGCATAAAAAGCAGTATTTTCCTCACGACTTGTAGAGTATTTGCAATGATGATATTAAAAGCATTAATTTTTCGGAAATCATAAACTTGAAACCTATTTAATGTTTACAATATATTTAATAGAATTTATTCCATATACTTTTATGGGTTATATAGTTCACATTTTGATAATTTAATTAAATGGGTGTGATGATTTGTTGTGTAGGTGGTCTTTTACAAGAGAATTAGTCGGGTGTTCTTCACGGAAGCGATTCCCAAGGCTCCATCCGGGAAAATCTTGAGAAAAGACCTAAGAGCAAGGCTTGCAACTGGCGATCTTCCTCATTAAATTCCAACATGACACATACATGCAAAAACAGCAGTAGTCTGAAGTCCAGAGGCAGTATGGTCTTGCTGTGTTTTCCTTTCCTTATCGGCCCTCCAAAAGGGACAGAAGAACATATAGACTGGATTATTTCAATGATCAGTTTGTTCTTATCCTTCAATGCAAGTTGAATAGAAGAATGAGCTTTGTATTAATTAATATGCTCAGGGTATTGTAGGACATGTTTTTGACGACGTTAAAAACTTGGGACGGAAAATTCTGGTTTGTATAATTGTATCAATTTGCGTTACATATAATAAGTCTCGTTTCCTTTATTTTCTTATTATTCCACATGAGTTGTATTATTTATTTATTATGTAATTGGTTTTTTATTTTTTGGTATAATGTTGGATTTGGCTACACACGCAGGAGTAGTTAAAATTCCCACTCTCAAATTCTCCCTCTCAATGCTTGATGGTCGCCGGAATGGAGGCTTCTCTTGATTAGCCTACCTTTAAATGATGCTATCAAGGTAAGTTGAAGTTAAGCTGATGTTATTATAACTGGTACTTTAGCTATAAATAAGATCTTGTGGCCTAGAATATTTAATGGTTAAGCAATTATGAGATAACTAGATAATTTATCACGCAACATAGCAGGTTAGATTATTTATTTTTAATGTAAAAAAATATTTAAAATTATTAACGTGTTTTCTAATAAATAAAATCAAACATAAACTCAAAATATAATATATATTGGATAATATTTTTTGTAATATTGATACGACGATGTATTGAATGACATTATTTATCAAATATTAAGACAATAACATATTAGATCAACCTAAGTTAACATGTCAGACCTACAATTCGGGTTATGAGACCATTCTAACCCTATATAAAATAAATAAAAATAAGTTATGAAAGTCAATTCCTAATCAACCAATGAAATTAAAAAAAGAACAAAAAAACTATCTGAGTTAACCTTCCAAACCTACAACCTAAGTCATGAAATCAAAATAACCTCATAGAAAGCAAATAAAGAAAATTGTGAAGTCTAATTTCTAACCAACTTAATGTTGAAAGATGAAATGAAAAAAATCAATTAAAAAAAGAGTAAAAAAACGAAGTTAACCTTGGCTAATCTTTAAACCCACTACTTTGATCATGAGACCGCGATAACTTCATGAAAAGAAAAGAAAAATTACAAAGCTTCATTTCAAATAGATTTAGTGTTGAAGGTTGAAATCAAGAAAAAAATTAAATAAAAAAATTGAGTTTTTGGAGGGTGAATTTGAAAACAAATCAATTAAAAATGACAAAAAAATGAACATCGTCAACCTCTATACCTGTGACCCGTATCATGAGATCAAGATAACTCATATAAAGCAAAAAATAATAATTATGAAGCCTAATTAAAAATATTCAATAAAAAGGACCCCAAAAAATTAAAAAGAATAAACTTGGGGTCTCCCTGCCAAACCCATAATTCAGGTGATGAGATTGAGATAACCCCATATAAAAAAAATAAAACAATTACTAAGCCCAATTTCCAATCAATCTAATGTTGAAGGATGAAATTAAAAAAATATACATCAATTAGAGAAAGCAGTAAAAAAAAATGCCTTGAGTCCACCCGGATTAACCTGTTAAACTCGTGACTTGAGTTATGAGATCAGGATAAATTCATAAAAATCAAATAAAAAAATTATGAAGTTCCGGTTCTTAAAAATCTAATGTTGAATGAAATTGGTATATAAGCCAATGAAAATATTTTTTTTAAAAAAAACAACATGAAATACAATCTCCACAATGATCAAATATTGAAAGATAAAATTGATAAGTAAAACTAATTTTTTTTTTTAGTTTCTTAAAGGGTAAAATTGAAAAAAAAAGAAGAAGCAAAAACAAATGCATAAAGTAACTAAATCTAATGTACTAACAACTTAATTATATCACTTATGAACCAAATAACAAAATCATCCAAAATAATTACAATTTACATTAATTCAATATTAGATTACATAATAAATATTTAGAATGCAAAAGATTATTCCTCCAAATTACATTTTTCCTTTTTTGTTCCCTTAACATAAAAGACGCTCACTAGATACTAGTCTACTCGACATTGTGAGGTACCTAAAATTAATTTAGCACATAATGACATAAAAATTACAAGGTGCCAAGTGATTCCTTGCTGCTGTATAGATCTCATGGCTTCTTTTGTAATATTAGGAATATCACATCATACACAACTCAATCATTAAGGGAATCCACTACAATTTCATTATCATAATTTCTAAAGGTTGGCTAATCCTAGCTGATTTAACTTAATCATTTAGGGAATCCACTATAATTTTATTATCATAATTTTTAAAGGTTGGCTAATCCTAGCTGATTTAACTTAATCAATCCAAAACACTGTTTAATGTTTAATCATAATTAAAATTATAAAACTTAGTTTTTCGAGTGTGGCTTATCTCGCCCGAAAGCTAGGATACAAGACAACAATTTTTATGAAGGAAATAACACCTAGTTCTATCATTTGCACATCCAAAACCACCCAATACAATAACATATACAATCTATCTATCAAAATACAATTTGACCTTTCTTTTTTTTAAATCAATATATGAAGTTTTTATAACTCTGAATTAAGCAAAATCAATTATATTTGAAAGTTAACATCTTTTATTACAACTTTCATAAAAAAAAAACATATTCTAATTTCCATAATTTATTAGTTCGAATATTAGCTAAAATTCTAGTGGTAAAATTGTTCAGATTCCTGTTTGTAAATTTGATGAACAACCAAATAGTTTACATGCATTTCTTCACCATTTAAGGCAACTATTATCATTTAATACACCATCTAACATCATTAAACACAAGTCCACAATCATTAACTTAATCAAGTTCATTCTCTACTTAGATTAGCTTAATATAAGAATAAAAAGTAGTGAAATTTTTTCAATTTCCCACCTTTTAGTTGGATTAATTTAAATTCAATTCAACTTTTCATATAATCTTCCACAAACATCAAATACAAAATAAAGAAAACATTGATTCAACTCCTTCAAATTTCCATTTTCTTCCCACACATGACATGACAGGCCCTCTATTTCTCAAAATACTCAAGTTTTGTTTTCTTCTACAAATCATTAATTTAAACTAATTCACATCCTATCTCATGTCAAGCTCATCACATATTCACAATATCATAATTTTCTAATTCATCAACCATGAACCCCAATTCAAAAATTTAGGAATTTTACACAATTTTGTTAATCTCCATTTAAACTTATAAAAACAAGTTCATGACACCTTATCCGACAAGATTATGAACTTCAAATACTAACCTGGTGAGATTTTCCCTCACCTTCCTCTCTCGGCCAAAACTTTCACCTTTAGTTTCCCTTCCTCCCTCACTTGCTTTCTTATGCTTAAATCTTATGTTCATATATTTAATCACTTCTTTTACACCCTAAACATGATTTCTCTCAAGTATTTTGTTAAGAAAAAGCTCTCCGGTTTTTCTTTTCTTTTTCTCTTCTTCCTTTCTTCCAGATCTGGCCGACTTTAAAAAGAAAAAGAAGTTGCTGGAAATGCCAACTCATCAACTTATTTACAAAAACACCATTAATGAATTTCACAGTTTTATTGACGTTTCCAAACTTTGATCGCCCTAAAAGTTTACCTGAAGATAAAACAATGTGTTAGGAAACTCAACGTAAAATTTCAACTCGATATTTCAACTCAATATGACGATCAAATTGATAATATTTTCTTATTCTAATAACATAGTTCTCTTTTTTTTGTTCCATTTTGTTCTCAGTTAAATTTTCAATATTATTCTAACACTGTAATATTTTGACAAGAAGTTTATAGAAAGCATTATTTATTTGTGATATTTTTTTCACTTTCATCCTTTATCTTTTAATTTTATTTTTAATCAACAAATTTGATTTAATTGTTGTTCAATCATGCCTAAAAAAATGCAATTGTGAGAAATAAAAGTTTAAAAACAAAAAAAAATAAATTGAACAACAAGTCTACAATAAAATGTGTTAGCTATCCGCTTGTCAAAAGTCGCAAAGAATTGTTAATATGTTACTATAATTTTACTATTATATATGATGATGACAAACTACTCTAACATTTTTTTAATAGAGTTGTTTTAAGTTCGAATCCTCCAAAGGACTTGAGCTCATTTCTTTACATTTATAAATGAAGGGTTCCCGAGTTCACAAGAATCACAACCATTGGTGAAATTAAGTTTTTTTTTTTAAAAAGTTGATATTAGACCAGTAGCAGATAAAAGTACGAGAAATGATTCATCAGCTACACATACTTTGCCCTCGATTGAGAGTGTGCATCAAACAAGTTGGTTAGAGTTTAAATTTTTTTATATTTTTAAATTATTTTGATATATTATATAAAATAAATTTATAAAAAAAATAAAAATATTATTTTAATATATTTATAAATAATTTTAAAATTTAATTTTGATGGGACAATGTAGGCAAATGCCTTCATCACTCGATCCTTGAAAATAATTGTCAAACTCACCATGACATTTAGATGCATTGAATGAGAATTGAATTTTTAATTAAACAAAACATGTCATTAATTTAGTAAAATTTCACTCAATTTGACTGATCAAGTCAACTCTTGACAAGATAAAAAAATAATAATCAAACATTACAGGTGATATATAACTGTCCACTTGCTTTTATCATGCTGATTAGCCTTGTCTTACACTACAGGTGAAACTCAGAGTCACGAGAGAAAGGAACTACGTAAATTTATGTATTTTTAATTTTTTGCGTAAATTTATGTATTTTTAATTTTTTATTACTATATATTTTACTATATATTCTGACTGCATGGAGAGGCAGGAATGAAAAATACTAAAATGATAGTGGTATTTTATTTATTTATTTATCAAAGGAGGATAATTTGAAAATATATTAAAAAATCAAAATATTATAAAAGAGCAAGGATAAAAATTAAAAACCAAAAAAGAAAAAACCGACCAAATCCAAAAACAAAACAAATTAAAAAGTTGTTTTAAAAATATAAAAGGCAAGTCATGAGAATTAAGGAGGAGAGACAGAAAAAAAAAAAAAAAAAAAAGACAACTAGCGCCAAACCGGAGGTCCATTTATGACACCTCCTGGATAGAGACAAAAGGATCCGTCGAGAAGATTCAAAAGCTACCTTGGAAGCTATTGTTTATTCACGTAGCAACACTGCACGCATTGTTCAAAGAACACAACATTTCTTCATCCACTAACACCTATAATGCACATGTTAATCTTTTTTTTTTAATATTATTTAAATGTTAAAGTACAAATCCCCCCTTACCCCATCCGAGAATAACAAAAAAAATTAATGTGAAAAGATAAAAATGACTATGGATCAAAGTTTTTTTTTTAAATTTTAAGGACAATAAAATAAAATTATTGTGTATTTAAAGGTGAAAAGATGTAAATACCCTATACACAGACTATATTGATTTTTACTTCGAGAGTATTTCCCCTTTTTTACTGTTCATAAAAAAACAAAAAAAACTTTAATACCCCTATTAATCAGCCCAATTGTTTATGGGCTGGGGGAAGAAATTGTAAATTCAATGTTCCAAGCTACTGTAAAAGCACTGTTTGGATCCCTTTCTTATTTTCTTATTTTCAAGCTATTAATCATTTTTTTCTTTTTATATATTCATCATCGGTTTTTCTTCATATTCGCTACACTTTATTTTTGATAATTTATATATTCGCTATCTTTAATATATGCTGTAAATACGTCATTTCTGTTTTTTTTTTTTTTTCAAAATTTTGGCTGATCATATATTATGACATTGCAAAACGACTTCGCCGGCCGCTTTGACGATTCTAAGTGTACCTATATTGAAAAATGCATGCAAACAAATTTTAATGTAAATAAATTCAATAAATTTGATAGAAGAAAAAATAATTTAGTTTACCAAATCGCGTTTACCTTTCCATTAGATATATTCTAAAATAAATGGTTTATTAAAATAAATGGTTATCACTTTAACCATTTTTATTCTTCAACCTCTAATATTCCACTGTAGATTAGGAAATTGCTATCTTTCATCCACCACTTTTCTATTAATTTTTTTTTAAATCCTTTTATTTTTTAAAATTTTAGTTGTGATCCAAAATTTTATTTTACTTATTTTTTTAGTTTTTAAATTTGAACAGAAAAAATTATTAAAAAGTTGTGAAAAAGAGAATTGTTAAATTAACCACATTCAAGTCATGAAAAAAATAATTTTTTAGTGTTAATAGATTTTATTACTGTTTTTTTTTACCTTTTTTCATGCTAAAAAATATGGATTGAGTTTCATTAAGAATTTTTTTTCAAGTTTAATTTTGTGTTTTTAGACATATTTTGGATGTGATGTTACTGATTTATTGAGGTATTTTTAGGTAAAACTTTGTTAAAAAAGTAATTTTTAAGTTTAAATAATTCCAACCTATTTTTCAGCTGACATGCTTAAATAAAGAAAAAAAGATGAGCCACACGTCTAGGCTTATTTTAAATGGGTTAGGCACATTATGCCATCCAACCAAAAGCACTTGAACTATTTTTAGTTTATTTTGTTTTTTTCTTGTAATTTAAATTCTTTAAAAGTAATTAATTTAAAATATATTAGATATATCATTTTATTTAGTTTTGAAATTATTTAATATTATATTCTAAATGTTATTTATTAAACACCATTTGATT
This sequence comes from Populus x sibirica, assembly GCA_019202695.1. Classification (NCBI taxonomy): domain Eukaryota; kingdom Viridiplantae; phylum Streptophyta; class Magnoliopsida; order Malpighiales; family Salicaceae; genus Populus; species Populus x sibirica. The sequence continues at coordinate 1,879,217 of JAGMVL010001026.1, read as the reverse complement.
TTTATTTTATTTTAGAATAAAATTATAACAATGTTTTTGTAACATTAATAAATGTTCTTTTATAGAGCCTAACATGAATTAATTTTTAAAATTTTATTTGATTGCTTTCATGAGATTACTTATTTTATTTATCATGTTATTAAATAATTTTGTATTAAAAATAAAGTTATTAAATTCAGTCGGGTCCATGACTCAAATTATAAGTTTGATAAATTAATCAGAGATAATTTAAGCTTTTAATGTTCATGATTATTTTTTCTTCCACTAAAAAATATGTTAGAAATATCAAAATAATAATAATAATTATTTTTTAAGTTCAAAAACATTTTGTTCCATTAGCAGCAGTGCGCGAGCTATTATATATATATATATATATATATATATATATAAACTAAACAACAATTCCATTTTTTTAACCAAATAAAAGGATTTATTTTAATTTAAAAATATTAAATATAGTATTATTTTGGAAGAAAGTTTTCCTTTAGAAAAAAGCCCACAATTTGAAGTTGTTGATCAAATACCACTACAAGAAATTCGCTTATACCAACGGAATTGCCGACGGAATAATTTTATCAGTAATTTGAGGTCGCCATTACCGACAGAATTTACTCCATCGGTACTTTTGTCGGTAGATACCGACGGCCAAAATCCGTCGGTATATACCGACGAAATTACGGACGGAATGTTGAGAATTAAAAAAAGAGGGCGGTTCGCTGACGTGGAGGTTATTGCAGGTATTTTTTACCGACGGAATCACCGAGGGATTCAAAACGTCAGCCTCGTACGATGACGTGACCGATTCACCGATGAAAATGCCAACGGAATCACCGAAGGATTCAAAACGTCAGCTTCGTATGGTGACGTGACCGATTCATCGATGAAAATGCCGATGGAATCATTGAGGGATTCAAAACGGCAGGTCCTTACGGTGACGTGCCCTGTTTGCCGTCAGAGGAGCCGACAGAATCGCAGATGGAATAGTTCATCGGTGAAGCCGTCGGCAAAAGTTAATATATCCCCTTTGACTCGACCCTATCCTCCCCTATTTCTCCTTCTTCTTCCTCATCTCAACTCTCCCCAACTGCAAACAACCAGCACCCCCCCCAAAAAAAATCTCCCTCTTCTTAGCACAACAAGTCATATATCTTGAAGTCTTCTTGTCACAAAGATCCGGTGTTCCGATTTACCGACGGATTTTTATCGGTTTTTGTAAGTAATTCTATCTTTTTAAATTTTAACATTTAAATATCATGGTTTTTATTGTTTTTTTAGTATATGTATTTTGTTAGTAGATGTACATGTTTTATTGTTATTTCTCAAACAAACTTGTAGTGTATGAATGTATAATTTTATACTTGTTATGGTTTGTTTTAGATTTTGTAAGATTGTATTTGTTTGTAAATTGTTGAAACTTTATTGAATTACCGAATTACATGTGTTGTTTTGAAATAATTAATAGCTTGTTTAATGGGTCCGTTTTAATTTTTATCATCAATGGTATTGCGGAGTTGTAATTTCCGTAAATTGATATATATATATTAATTTGTATGGACGTTGATAATTGATAATGAATATTTAATATTTATGAGAAGTTGTAATTGGTTTGTTGGATAATCTCGAGGTAAACCAATATTTTTGCAAATTTATTTACCTAACATAGTTAATTAATACATGTTGTCATCATAATTTTATAGAGATTCGATAGAAGTCATGGATGATCGTTCATGGATGTATCGAGATTCACCCCAAGGATTGCGGAGGATGGATTATTGTAACGGGGTTCAGGGTTTTATTAATTTCGCAACATCTATTCCCAGAAATTTTACTAGAGGCGGTATTAGGTGTCCATGCAAGAAGTGTCAAAATAAAAAGTATCTGCATCCAGATGTTGTAACGATGCATCTTCTACACAAAGGATTTATGGAGAATTACCAGTGTTGGTATGCACACAGAGAAGTATTTGTTAGTAAGAGGAGAATGGAAGAAAGGGTGGTTGGGTCAACTTCTAGTGCTAGCAACGTGCATGAAGCGACAAATGACAACACTAATCCTTACAGGAATATGGTTATGGATGCAATGAGAATGAATCAAGGTAATGTCAATCAATGTCCAATTATAGAAGAAGAACCTAATGCAGATGCAACTAGGTTTTTTGATTTGTTAAAAGATTCTGACGAACCATTATGAGATGGTTGCATGAACCACAATAAATTATCGGCCGTAACACATGTGTTTACCATCAAGTCAGATCACGGGTTGAGTGAGGCCGGGTATGACAAGATTATTGAATGGGCGAGAAGCATTTTACCCGAAGGGAACAGGCTGAAAGAGAACTTCTATGCTGCGAAGTCCATGATGAAACCCCTCGGTTTAGGATACTAGAAAATTGACATGTGCCTTAACTTCTGCCTTGAAAATGCTGAGATGACCGAGTGCATGACATGCAGACATTCTCGTTACAAACCCATAACTGGTAGGGGAAAGACTCTAGTGGCATATAAAAAACATAGATACTTCCCAATCACATCTAGATCATGAGAGGTTATTCATGTCACCAAGGACTGCTGAGCAAATGACATGGCACCAATCACATGATGCAATTGATGGAGTGATGGTGCATCCTTTTGACGGCGAAGCGTGGAAACACTTTAATAGTGTGCATCCTCACTTTTCAGCTGAATCAAAGAACGTGCGTCTTAGGTTGTGTATAGACAGATTCAACCTTTTCGGGTCATTTGCTGCTCCTTATTCTTGTTGGCTGGTCATACTTGTTGCTACACAATTTTTAACCCATGTTTTGATAATTTTTTTTTTAAAATAAAATAATAATAATAATAATAATAATAATAAAAAAAATAAGAGTTTATATGTGGCGATAACAAAGAGCATTAGGGTTAAGGAAGCAATATGTTAAGGAGATAATTACTACAATATAAAATACCATAGATATATGATTTGATTCGTGCTGGTTATGGAAAATAATCAATCGCAATATAAAATGCCATATATATAGGATTTGTTGGTGCTGGTTATAGAAGACAATCTCCGCAATAATTATTGCAATATTTCCTTAAATAACACGTGTAGAGATTTTCTATATAAGTGAACCTCTAACCATATGCAAAGAGGGAAGAAAATTTACAAGGGGGCAATTTTGCGCAATTAAAGAGAACCACAAAAATACCCTAAACCATAAGAAAAAAACCCTAAAGCCACACAAAAAAAAACCTAGAAACCTAAAACCCTCACCCGGGCCGCCGTCCCCTGCCTTTGAAAAAGAAAACAAGGGAACCAGGGAGCTCTAGGAGCGGCGACCCCCATTTTGGCTCCTGCCATCTTCCCCTCTTTCCCTGTTGAAAGTCGCCGACCCCCCCTTTTAGCTTTGAGTTTTTCTTCTTGTCCCAGAACCAGTAAAAGTTTGGCTCTCCATCTCCCTCACGACTCTCCCTCCTTACCTAGCCGCTCACCTTCTTTCCCCACAGAAGAAAGCGGCCGCCGCCTTTCCCCTCTCCTGGGACCAAAACCATAGAGAACCTCAAGGCTCTCTTCCCCATTGCCGTTTCTCCTTCCATAGCCGTCCCCATTTTCTTTCCCCTTAGCCCCAAAACAAACCCCAACCGACCTCCATTGTTCCCCAGCTTTTTTCCTATCATCTTCTCCTCCCAGACCCACACACACCCATCTTCTCCATACAGGAGCAGCCCCACAATCGTTCCTTTCTTCCTTAGACAGAACACGACGGCAGCCCCCGCTGTATTCTTCAGTTGCTCCCATCTCCGCCTCAGCCACGGTCTCCCTCTCGTTGGCCGTTTCGGCTTCTTTTAGTGCCGATCTGACAGGCCCATCGCCGACCAAACAACCACTCCCATCTCAAGAGCAGATTTAGTGGCCACGCGCACAGCAGCAAGGACGACCCATAGCTACCCCAACTGCCTGATCTGACATCGACAGAAAGTGACGGTGAACCAGATCCCACTGTTTCCAGTTCTTCCTCGTGGTGGTGGCGCGTGAAGGAGACGCGCCACCATGATTTTTGTGGTCCTGAAGCCTTCCCAGCAGCTTCCTGGATTTTTAGGGGCTATTATGTAATTTTTGAATTGTGTAATGTGTTGTTTGATTTATTTTGAATTTTTTTGATTTGTAAGTTATAAATGTGGAAAAAAATAATAATAATAAAAAAGGAGATATGAGTGTGTTTATTTTATTTTTATGTATGTTATTGAATTATAAAATTAAAAAGACAAAAAAATGAATTTAATGTTTTAATTTGTATATAGTCAAGTATCTAAAGGACAAATAAAATCATGTTGTATTTCTCGTGAAAATGTAAGAACATGTTTCTACATACTTTTTGGGATTTAATAACTGATTTATTTAAGAATTTGACTAATAAGTGGTTTTTTAACCTTAATTGTGATTAAATGTAATGTTTGCGTTTTTTACAAAGAAAATATAAAAAATGTTTTTGTGTGTTGCATACGGCCAATACCCTAACATGTTTTGAACGTTCTTAAAAAAAATATCAGAAGTTTTGAAAATGTGTTTTCGCATGGATTTCTTAAACATAACAAAAAATATTTTCTTGCATTTCTGGATTTTATAACATGTTTGTAAAACTCCAAAGGGTATTGGCCAATATTCCAAAAAAATACAAAAATATTATTTTGGGGGAATTCATCTATTATTCACCTTTAATGTTTGGATAAAGAAATCTCTAAGGGACGAATATCCAAAATATTAGTAGGAATAATTTGTTATTATTCACTGTTAATATTTGGATAAAGAAACCCTAAGTGGTAAATATCCAAAATAATTTTCTAGGAATAATAAGTCATCCCCATCCTTGAAAGAAGCATCAATTATAATTGAGGACATTTCAACTTTTGACTCCATGATTTACGAGCCGTGAAAGTATGAAACACTAAGGCAAAAAGAGGCTTTTAAAGCGCTCTGAATTTTCTTAGATTTTTAAATCTTTGTTCTTTTTCCTTTCGATTTACGAGTCGCGAACACTTGAAGTACTAAGGAAAAAATGAGCTCCTAAGCACATTGAATCTCCTTAGATTTCTATCTTACCTATCTCATAAATCATAGGTTATAAATTTAGTCTGAATCAAATACAGATTTCAAGAGATCTGCATTGGTTCTTCTTGGTACTTTGTAGACATATCTAAGGGTATGATCCACATTGACCAAGGGTTCTTGCTTTTAGACTTTGAACTCAAATCCATTCATCATAACAAACCTATCATAGGAAGCCTATTTAAGAGAACACCAACACCATAGCAATTATAAGGCAAACCAAACACCAAGCAGCTTACCTTAGGTAGGGCGTACTAGGGGTGCTAATACCTTCCCTTTACGCAACCATTCCCTTGCCTTAGAATCTCTGAAAGACCAGTTAGGTTTCCTAGTGACCATAATACTATATGGCGACTCACTTTTACATAATAAACAAAAACCCCGAAATCAAACGAAAAATCACCATCGGACGTTGCGCGGGGGATGTGCGACAATACTGACAGTTTATAACTTGCCACCGGGGATGTGTATGAGGTCGAAGTTCATGTTTTTATCTATGGTCATTCCAGGTTCGAGCAACCCGGTTCGAAATATAGATGTTTATCTTCGACCGTTGATTGATGAGTTGGTGCAGTTGTGGTCCTCCGAAGCTTTGACTTATGATATATCGAGGAAACAAAATTTCCTTATGAAGGCAGCTTTGATGTGGACTATCAATGATTTTCCAGCTTATGGAATGCTTTCTGATTGGAGCACGTATAGGAAACTAGCATGTCCATACTGCATGGAAAACAACAAGGCATTCACGCTAACAAACGGAGGTAAAGCTTTTTTTTTTTACCGTCACGTCGTTTCTTGCCACATAATCATAGGTAAAAAAAGAACAGAAAAGATTTCTTTGTTGGCAGAGTTGAAAAGGATGTTGCACCCCCGTATTTTTCTGGTGAAGAATTGCATGATGTTGTATCAGAGTACGGTGACATTGTCTTTGGTCTCCAATCAGGTAAGCAGAAGTTTCCTGGTTTTGGTTTGACCCATAATTGGGTAAAGCGAAGTATCTTTTGGGAGCTTCCTTATTGGAAGACCAATCTTCTCCGCCATAACCTTGATGTTATGCATATTGAAAAGAACGTGTTTGAGAACATTTTCAACACCGTCATGGATGTGAAGGGAAGACAAAGGACAACATCAAGGCTAGATTGGATGTAGCGTTGTTCTGTAACCGTAAAAATATGGAGTTGGTTTGTGAAGGTTCACGGGTCGCAAAACCAAGAGCAAGCTCCGTGTTAGAGAAAAAGGCACAACTACTAGTTTACAAATGGCTTAAGAGTCTACGTTTTCTGGATGGACATGCCTCGAACATATCAAGGCCGGTTAATATGGAGGAATGCAGATTGTATGGAATAAAGAGTCATGACCGCCACGTGTTTATGCAAACACTCATCCCATTAGCTTTTTGTGATTTGTTGCCAAAGGGGATATGGGATGCACTCACGGAGATCAGTAATTTCTTTAGAGATATATGTTCCATCAAGTTGAATGTTGATCACATTGAGAGGCTTGAAACGAATATCGTCGAGAAACTATGCAAACTTGAGATGATATTCCCTCCATCATTTTTTGACTCAATGGAGCATCTCCCCATACATCTACCGTTCGGGGTAAAAGTTGGAGGATCGGTCCAGTATAGATGGATGTACCCATTCAAACGGTTAGATATTACAGTTGCAATGTAATTCATAAATAAAAGTATTTTATTTGTTTTTTTTAATTGAAAATATTTGATTAATTCAATGCAGGTGCTTGTTCAATCTCAAGAAAAAGGTTAAGAACAAGGCGCATGTTGAGGCTTCGATATGTGAGGTCTATATTGTTGAGGAGATCTCAACATTTATCTTGTACTATTTCGAACTTCATCTGAGAACGAGAATCAATCGCGTTCCACGGTATGATGATGGCGGTGAAGTGTCTTCTAGTGGGAACTTGTCAATATTCTCTAATCCTGGACGACCCACACATAAAAATGCCGTAAGAGAAAGATATTTATCCGAAATAGAGTTCAAACAAGCACACAATTATGTTCTATTTAACCGTGATGAGTCGAGACTTTTTATTCGTAAGTGTATTTATGTGTAATACTAATTAAACTTTGTCAATAATATACCGTTAATTATATATTGTAATATAATACACTCATTACCACTTGCGGGAACATCGACAATATTTGTCGTCCAATAACTCACAGATGACCGAATCCCAGATCTTTCAATTACAAGATGAACAATTTGCCGCATGGTTTAGAACACATGTAAGCACTATCACAAACTCATTCTAACTTGCAAAATTACTGTATGTATGCATGTCATTACGAGATTCTCGTTCATTTACTGTTTATTGATGTACATTACATACAAGAATTATCAAATGGGAAGGAGTGCTGCTAAATCATTGTCTTCACTAAGCCTGGGCCCTGAAAGAAACGTTAAGTGCTACAACGGGTATGTTGTCAATGGATACGATTTCCTTACTGAAGAATACGGGCATGGAAGAAAGACATACAACAGCGATGTTTGTGTTAAGGGATCGACTAGTAGTGAGTTAGAAGTTGACTACTATGGTAGATTAGAAGAGGTCGATCGAACTGCAATATCATAGCGAGCGTAATAAAGTGTTTTTATTCAAATGCTATTGGTATGACACGACTGATAGAGGAATCAGAGTTGATCTGCACTATGGTCTGGTCGAAATCAACTCAAAAGCTAGACTTCGCAACGTAAACGTTGTTTTTGTTTTCGAAAAGTAATGTCAACAAGTTCATTACACGTACACCCCTTCTTTTAGAAAGGATCGATTAAGAGTGGATTGGTTGTTCGTTTTAAAAACGAAACCCAAGGGTCGTGTCGAGCTTGTTCAGGATGAGAACGAAGACACAAGTGTGCGAGATGAAGTCTTTCAAGTTTGTGAGTTGGTTGAACCATATCGAGTTGCTCCTTCGATTGACTTAGAAGAAAATTCAATTTTTTGTGTTTTCGATGATAGTCTTGTTGACGTTGACGCAGAAGAGTTGAATGTTGTTTTGAGCTCTAGCAGACAAGAAAATGTCGATGAAGATGATGATATCCATATTGAAGATTGTGATGAAAGTGATGACTATTCAATTGACGACGAAGAAGAAGAAAAATTGGACTAACTATCGATCGAAGCCTGTGTAATTTTTTTTTTCATGTAATATATATTATGGATGATATATTTTGTAACATGAAATATTTATTTTATAAGTTTATGTATTGTTTAAGCATTGTTGTTATTTTTTTGTGCGATGGACAGTTTAGCAATCAAAATAATTACTCGACAGAGAGTTGAAAAATAATTACTTGAAATGCCACCATCACCGACATCCATACTGACGGACAAACTTCCGTCGGCATTTCACAGAGAGTTGAACAATAATTACTTGAAATGCCACCATCACCGACGTCCATACCGACGGACAAACGTCCGTTGGCATTTCACAGAGAGTTGAAAAATAATTACTTGAAATGCCACTATCATCGACGTTGATATTGACGGATTCCATTCCGTCGGTATATTGTTGGCGGGGTCACTATTACCGACAACATCACTGACGGACTGTGCGAATTCCAAAGAGCGGTGCATTAAATGCATCTCGATCACGTCATTTTTTGTGACGAATTTCCGACGGACCGCGAAAATTATGGAAGGTAATACAAAATGTTGGTGTGAAATTCAAAAAATACCGATGAATTTTCAAAACTTCACCGATGAAATAAATTAAAATAATATTATTTTTAATTTCCGTCGGGGAATCCGTCGGTAAAACTGCACTATAAATGCCAGCGACCGCCCCTTCAGTTCATTTTTTCATCTCCTCCGTTCTTAATTTCCCCTCTTCTTCAATTTGTTTCCTCTCATTTCCTTTAAGATTTCTGCAAAGGTTACTAGTTTTATTTTTGAATCTTCATCAAATTAAAAGGTAAGTGTTTCCTCTATTTCATTTTACTTTAAGGATTTTTTTTATTTTAGCTATTTTTATTTTTGTTATGTTTTTTGTTTTGGTGTATTTTTATAATGTAGATAAAGTCTTGAAATAAACACATTATTAAGGTAAGCATATTTCATTCCTAAAGTCTATAGTTTTTTTTTTGAATTTATTGAATATATTTTATTGTTGTATAGGCATAATTATTGAATAATTTGTTGAATTATAATTGTTAATGTTGAATTTACCTTAGAATAAGTAGTTGAATAAGTTGGAATAATTAGTAATTTTACTACATTATTGCTTGATTTGATTTGTGTTTAATTATTTGCATTAATTTTAATTGTTAGTCTAGAGTTTTTTTTTTGAATTTATTGAAATATTTTTAATTGTTAGTCTAGAGTTTTTTTTGAATTTATTGAATATTTTTTATTGTTTGTATTTATATAATGATTGAATAATTTGTTGAATTGTAATTGTTAATGTTGAATTTACCTTAGAATAAGTAATTAAATATGTTGAAATAATTAGTAATTTTACTACATTATTGCATGATTTGTGTTTAATTATTTGCATTAATTTTAATTGTTAGTTTAGAGTTTTTTTTTAATTTCTTGAATATTTTTTATTGTTTGTATTTATATAATGATTGAATATGTTGTTAATGTTGAATTTACCTTGTAATTAGTATGAATGTTACATGTATAGATGTTATGTTATATACAATATTAGTATAGATGGAGTCAATTGGTTGTGGCTTTTGTCAATATTTGTAGGTTTGTGGATTTGGGTAGTATCTAGTATAGGGGAGGTGCTGTCGAATTTTTTTTAACATTCGAATTTAATTATATAATTATTCGTATACAATTGTGTAGATGCGTAGAACGAAAACCACAGCTCGTCGCTCATGTATGGTCGCAGCTAGTTCTTCTAGCAGCGAGGATGACGTATCTTTAGGTGCCTCTCAAGAAGAGGCACCTACGCTACTTGTGCCGTCAACCGATGCTGCCTCTTCCAGTGCGGGTTCACAGCGCAGAGGTGGCGTGCCTTCGCAGCGGAATCAATTCACCCGCAAGTACAAGGCACAGTGGAAGGACGACCTTTCAATGTAAGTTTGTTAAGGTTTTAGTTTTTTCTTTTAAATTATAACATAATTTATGAACAACTAATCAATATTTCATGAATTGAATTTATTTTCAGGTTCACAAACATTGAGGCCGCCCGAGTAATATCATCGACGTTTAAATCGTCAATGGAGATTCCATTATTTCAATGGAGTCAGGTATCCAGACATCCTGAATGGATACCTCAAATCGATGCATGGTTTAACAGATTTGAGGTTGGTGTTAATTTCTAATTTCCAGCTTATTTATAATAATTTATTAATATAATTGTAAATAAATTATTATTTTTATTTATCTAATTATTTATACATAGCACAAATTCTCCTGGGACAGGGCGCATGACAAAGTTGTGAGGAGGGTGTGGGAAAATCACGCGGCAACTAGGTAACATCGAAAACAATACAAGATTTTTTTAGAAAAAAAATTATGTTTCAACTTCTAATTTCTCGCTATGGAAGTAGGTTGCGTGATGTTTGGTATGAATCACAAAAAAAGGCAAAAAAAAACCGCGAGAGATAGGGGTCTCCAAGGCTAGAACGACGTGGTAGTTTGGAGGGATTTCAAACCGATATACATCCCGGAAGATATATGGCCGCACTATCTTGAGCACGTTATGTCTGAGCGGTTCACACGACGCTCACAGTCCAGTGCTGGCAACCCGAATCGCCCAATTCATGGATCGGTGACAACGCACACCGGCGGCTCCGTTCCGTTTGCTACACATGCAAAATGGATGGTAAGATTAATTTAAATGAAATATATCGTTAAATTAATTTGTTGTTAATTAATCTTTTTTCATTATAGGCTACGTCTCTTAGACATGAGCCGAGCCCGATGGAGCTGTTTGTGGAGACGCACGTACGGCGTCATGATCGCCAAAAGGGGGCGCAACAGTTCGTTGACAACCGTGCTCAGCACTTCGTGGTATATTTGTTCAACCATTTTATTTTGTAAGTTATTATTTTTATTGAATTGAATATGATGATTACTTTTTTTTATTTTCAGGCGACTTATAATAGCTGGTTGAGGGAGAGATATGGGGACGATCCTTTGACCCATCCAGAATTCGATCCGGGTTTGTGGATGGAGGTTGCATCATTTGGTGGACCCGATAAAAATTGAGTTTACGGGCTCTCTAACACTACGACCGAGAACTTGCGGGCGGCCTGTAGTGTTTCAACCGTTGGGAGCTCCCAATTAATATCGAGCATCTAATCTAAGGAGTTCGTGGCCTTGCATTAACACACGACTCAGCTCACCGAAAAATACGACCACCTATCAGCGGAGTATGCACAACTCAAAGAGGAGCATGCGCAACAAAAAGCGGAGTATGCATAACAAAAAGCGAATCATGAACAGCTTCGCGAAATGGTCATGAACATGGCATCACAGAGTGGTGATACATGTGCGCCTCCTCCTTTTTGGCCGTATAACAACCAACCTCCTCCTCCTCCAGCTCCACCATTATGTTAATTTGTAATGAATATTATTTAACTTTAATAGTTAATTTAATATTTTTTTAAACACATTCAATTTGTAATGAATATTATTTAACTTTATTTTTTTTTGTTTTTAATGTTTAATAAAAATTTTATTTGCATAATTGATTTTTATTACCATTAATTTATATAATTTTATATTATGTCTTCTAAATAATTTTTTAAAAACATATTTAAAAATAATCATAGAGGGTTTTACCGACGGAATATATCCGTCGGCATTTGACAAGATAGGCCGCCATAGTCACCGACGAATTTACAGACAGATATATTCGGTCGGTATTATACACTCACCGATAAATTTACCGACAGACTTAATCCGTTGGTATTTGACAGTACCTGCCACAATGACCGACGAATGTCCAGACGGATATCTTCGGTCGGTATTCCAAACACTCACCGACAAATTTACCAACGGTATGCATCCGTCGGTATGTCACACTATCACCGACGGGATAAATCCATCGGTATATTTCAAGCGGGAAACTTTTTTTTTTGGTGCGCAATTTCCGTCTGTAAAACCATCGGCAAATGTTTTTTTTTATTTTTCCGACAGATATAGTAACGGACTCTGGTATTACCAACGAAAGGAAAGCCGACGGATGTATTCCGTCGGTGAGGATGTCGATAAATAAGTTACCGACAAAATCTTAATCACATACCGACGGAAGATTTCCGTCGGTAAAACTGTGAAATCTTGTAGTGTACCATTACCATGTCCTAAAAAACTGGAAAAAAATAAAAATAAAAGAATTTCGGAGAAAAAGTACTTAATTGATAGTTTTGAAATAAAAAGATAATAAGATTCACACATACTCCATTAATTAAAATGAAAAGTTGATATACTTACAGTGCAATTATCCTCTTCTATCTGAAAGTAGATAAATGAACTTCTTGACAACAAGATACACAGAAAAAAATCATTATAAAATTAAAGATTCACTTGACAATTCTTTTTTTTTTTGGTTACAGATTTACTTGAACTTTAATACATGGGAGTACGACTCAGCAAATGACACTCTCCTTAACTTGACTGAGATAGCACTACCAGAAAATTGATAAATACAAACGGAAATACCGAGGGTATATACCGAGGGAATTACCATAGGAAAAAAAATTAAAACAAAGCAAAAAAAAAAATGATGACGTGTCATTTTTACCAACGGATTTACCGACGGAATAAATTCCGTCGGTAAATTTGTTGGTAAATTGTGAACACTGTTCATCATGTTAATTACAAAGGGAATCACCGACGGAAAATTCCGTCGGTATTTTCCAGAGAGTAAATCACCGACGGATTGAAAAGTCATCGGTGTTATTTAGCGGTTTTCTGAAAAAATTCAATTAATTTAAAATTTTCATTTAAATATTATAGATGGAATCACCGACGGATTGAAAAATCGTCGGTAATTTTTTGGCGGTTTCTGAAAAAATTTTACGAAATTGAAAATTTAAATTAAATATTACCGATGGAATTACCGATGGAATAATTAAAAAATATTAATATTTAATTATCCGTCGGTAAATCCGTCGGTAAAGCGTCCCAATAAAAAGCCTGAATGCTCTTATTTCACAAGAGACAGACCCGTTTCTTATTCTTCTTCTTCTTCTTCTTCTTCTTCTTCACTATATGTAAAAAACATCATTTCTTATCTATTTCTTTCTCTTCTTTTCTCTCCTCATCTCCTTCTCTTTTCCTCCATGCTTGGGTATGTCTTCTTCTTCTTTCTTCTTTTATCCTCTTAGTTTTTTTTTAATTAATATGCTTAATGAAATTTTTTTTCTCTCCTTAGCTTCACTTGCAACTACATTAAGGTAAGATTTTTCTTTTTTCTTCTTTTTTCATGATTTTTTTCACTATATTTGTTTTTTATTTTATTTTTAATTGTTTTTGTTCTTAATAATTGTATAAATATTGTTGTGAGATTTTTTTTTCATATGAGATCAATTTTTAGTAGATTTATTTATAGGATTTTTAAATTTTTAGCAATTGCAACTTCATTTTTTTCATATGAATTTTTTTAGTTGAATTTATTTTTTTATTTTATTTATTTGTTGCAAATTTGTTTGAATTGATTTTCTTATTCTTTTTGCCAAGCATTTTGAGTATATATTATACAGTGTTAATTTATGTTAATTTAATTATTTTATAATTTTATAAAATGATTTGTTTTTTAAATGTTTTTCAATAATTACCGACGGAATTTCCGTCGGTAATTCCGTCGGTAAATCCGTTGGTAATAAAAAAATTATTACCGACAAGACGTCTGTTCCGTCGAAAATCCGTTGGTAATTCTATTACCAACGGATTTACCGACGGACAAAACATTACCGACGAACGATTCACCGACGGATCATTTCCGTCTTTGATTCCGTCGGTAATATAATTACCGATGGAATATGTGTCTTACACCGACGGAAAAATTCCGTCGGTAAAACTGTTAAATCTTGTAGTGTAGATTTTCGCATTAACTCGGTTGAATAACGTCTTGATTCAACCGAACTATATGTTGTGGACTGTTTTATTGGACTCGAGGGTTTGTAAAATCTATGGAAGAAAACCAAATCGAAGCCTGGCGCCCAAGTATAGTTTACTCGTAATTATTAATGTTTTTTAAGGCTACGTTTGGGAACGCGGCTGCGGCGGCGTTCCCAAAAAATTTGAAATTTATTTTTTTGCTAAAATTTAATATGGTTTGTACGTTTTGGATCGTTTTGATGTGCTGATGTCAAAAATAATTTTTAAAAAATAAAAAAACATCATTGGCATGCATTTTGGCACGAAAAGTTATTTGAAAAGCACCCGCAACCACACTGCCAAACACGCTCTAAATAGAAAAGGATGAAATGTTCCTAACTTTCAAAGGGATTAATTGCCTTATCTTCAAAAAACCGTCACATAGTTAAATTCCGTCTGTTCACACATTTCCAAAACATGTCATGAGGGGGTTCGGAGCCTTCCAAGCACCGCAATATTATCATATATGCATGTCCAAAACGAAAGTGGTGGGGGGAGGCGGCCATACAATACACATGAAAGACAACACATGTCTTGTAAAAGATCACGTCAATTAGCACCTCGGATTAAGGATTAATTTTGTAATGACAAGCCTTCCTCGAAGTGACGTTAGCCTTTAAACACATGAGATGAAACATGGAAGGTTTGCATGGTTGGATATATTATGTCCTTATCTTTCAAATGTGATGATTAGACCCAACTTCTCATTTACTTGTTAGTTGCTTGCTAGTTTGTTCAGTTGTTTAGCAAATAGATCAACACACTCATCCATCGTACTGTAACAAAAAGACAAGCAACGATAAAGAAAGAAAAAACACCAACTCGAAGTCTTTCTTGTGCTTGTGAGAGAATTTTATGTGCATCCCCACTCATCTCAGTGGTGACAAGCCAGCTTCCAATAGGACGACGTGTCAATTTCATGAGTCAACTTGGATTGCTTTTCTGTCTGCCATATAATACAAACCATATTTTCCATATAATGATTTATTTTTTAAAAATGAAATCAGGTGGTTATCCATATATATAGTGCATAAAGCTCTCCATTTGATATGATTTGATTAATTTCCAACCATTTTTTTTTATGTTTTTAAAATTCATTACAACATAATTAAATTTTAAGCGCCTTTATTTGATAAAATATTTACATAAAAGAAAAAAAAACATTTCCATAGGCTCGGGTTACCACGCTCAAGCCCAACTACTATCAAGATACATGGATTCTCATACTCAGGCTAGTTGTTCGCCCATAGCAAGGCGCACGCCGCACGTCTAATACTGGGTGTGATGCCTAACACCCATGTCATAATTTATTTTTGAGTTATTTTCTAAATTTATTTTTCTCTTCCAAAACAAAAATTAAAAAATAAAATAAAGATTGGCGACACAGAGAAAGTAGACTGAGGAGGATCTCAAACATATGGGAAAATCAAGCTGCAATTTTGGATGAAATTTGAAGCCTAATTGTACTCTATTATACTCAAGACTTAAGAAACAATGCAGATTCAAAGTCAAATTAAATGATTATTGGACGAATCTGCATAGAAATTAAATCCAAGGGCTACCATGCCTAAGCCCAACGTGCTTGGGTCCAGACAATGTGTCTAGACCCATTTTCACTTCTAATGGGCTTAGGCACCTTGCTCAAGTCCAACACTCTCTTGAGATTTTTTTTCAAGACCCTACATAGGTTCTTCAATATTTTATACTGATCCAATATGTATTATTTTAAGTATAATATAACTCAAAATATCACAAGGGTGAAATTACACTTTAACCTCTCCTTTCAACAAAAAGACAAGACTCGTCGGTTGTAAATACACATGAATCCTTCAAACTCTAAGTTCACAAACTCTTCATTCTTAACATTTTTAACATATATATTTTCAGAGTCTATATCTCTAAAATATCATTAAATTTTCTTTATCTAAAAAGATACTTACTTCAGCATCTAAGAGTCTTCAAATCTACCAAAGAGGATCTTTTGCAAGTATCAACCACCAGCTACCTTGGTTTACTAGGTACCAAGCACCAACTATCTTAGCTAGGGAGAATAGATCAGATTGTTAGAACCAATAGATTAACTGATTATCTAACACATAAATCTTGCTCCAAAACTACTTGAATTTTTTAAGACCTCATCATTGATGTTATTTATAGAAAATTGATAAAAATATTCACTAGTCTTTAAAACTTGTTTTTGACATTTCTAGGCCATTCTATGTCATATAATCAAGACATACCTAAGTGAGGACGTGGGACAAATCTACTCATTATCGTGGACATTTCTATCGAATTAGACTTTCAACAACTCACTAGTTAAGTGTAACTCCTTACTCAAGCTGTGTTGGCAGCCTAAGGATAAAATGAGACCTTGCCACCTTAATAAGTCTTAACACAATCATCAACACACAATGCCCTAAGGTTGCGACCACCGACCGCACAAAGCACCAAATGAGATGATTACACTACTCAGAGGAGACTAGGTAGAATGACATTTATGAGAGTCCTTCAAGGGGTCACTTTCGTCAGTGATACCCATGATTGAGCTAATAATCCGAACACATATACTAGTTATTGTGAGATGGACACCAGTTACCGAACCATCATTCCATGCCAAAATCCCTGGCTCCTATGAGCTTAATAAATAAAGGACTAAGAGACAGTTTATACATGAGCATACTGAGGAGAATGACTACAGCCCTTATCATTGGAGGGGTTCTCCTTTATCCAAACAAGTATTGAATACTCGACTCCCTAAGGATTGTATTTTCATAAAAATGAGTTTGGACAATTATGATTGATTGGTCGACCCAAGGGAGCATGTATAGAATGTGTATGGTAGCTTATAGTTGCTAGTATAGTGATTCAATGTGCAAAATATGAACACTTGACTCCCTAAAGACTATATTTCTAGGGGTTTACGTGTGCATGATACAATAATTTAGAGCTAAGCTCTATTGAAGGGTTCAATGATCTCTATGCAAAGCTAGTGGCATGCTTCAACATCAACATACCTACCAAGAAAAGCTTCACAGATCTATTTGGTGTTATCCAACAAGAGGGCGAGTCTACATGAGCATATTTGAAGAGGTTTAATGAGGAGATACTCAATGTGAAAGAATTGCTTGAGCTAGTAGACTCAGATGCCTTGAAAAGGGGGGTAAATGAACATGCTTTTTAGAAAAAACTTTATGCCTTACCAGACAAAAGCTTGCTCAAGGTGAAACAAGTCATGGAAAATCACATGCAAGTGGAAAAGATCAGTTTGCTATGACATGGGCCTTTTTGTTTTTACAAGGATAACCAACATGAAAGACTTTCCAAGTGAAATCATTCTCCTAGTAGAAATGAAAGATCAAGGAAGAACCATGAGGGATCAACCTATGAGCATTTATGTATCCTAAGGATTTATAATTCCTTTGAATCAAAATAAGATTACCCATTTAGAGTTATTAGGACAGTTAAAACAAACCCATTGGCGCAACCTTCAAGACATGTTCCTTTTGAGAACCTCTCTCATATCTATCACTCAAATCACCTCAGGATGTATAATCCTAAATAAGAATGCAAATTTATAAAAATAATGTATCTTTGACATACATTTCCTATCTATATGCATAATCCTCAATAGGAATGCAAATTTATTTTTGAAATAAAAATAATATATCTTTGACATAAATTTTCTATCTATCGATCCTTAGTGAGGGCTTTCAAAAACATTTCAAAGAAGGGATTGACTTGGTCTTCCTAGTGCAATAACACCACTCTCTTTAAAGATGATTGACTTGGTTTCTATAGCAATATACCCACAATCTTCAAGGGATGAATATGAGGTCTCTAAATTATAATAACATCATTCTATAGGTGATGACTAAGAGCCTTTCTTTTTTCACCAATTCACCAGGGGTTGATTTTCGATCCCCCTCTCAATTTTGCAGTCTCGAATTGACATATTTTTCAGGTGATGCATAAAAGCCTCTCACCAATTCACCAGGGGTTGATCTCAGATCCCCTATTCTTAAATACAGTCTTGGACTTGCACATTCTGTAGGTGATGTTAAAACACATCTCACCAATTCATTAGGGATTGATATTGGATCTCTTAGTATTCTAATACAGTCTCAGACTAACATGACTATCTAGTGAGGCTCCCAGGTTTTATATTATCTCTAGAGATGATTTTAGATCTCTCACTCTTAGGTATAACCAGTATCCAATAAGAGGCTCTCGCACCCCATTACATCACAATGAAGGCCATAGGCCACCCACTCTAAAAAAACAACCACTCTCTAGTGGATGGCTCTAACACCCTTAACAATGCCAGGAAAGTCACATACCTCCCACACTTTCTAGTGGGGGGCTCTTAAGCTCGCACATCATTATAGGAAAGGCTACAGACCTTATTCTCTTTGGTAAGATCTTTCTCCAATTAAGGACTCTACTACTCCATGCCATCTTAAAGAGGTTACATACATCCCATAGTCCATTGACCACTCATCACTGGAGGGCTGTCACGCCCCATGCCATCCCAGAGAGGTCACATATCTCTTACACTCTAATATAACCATTTTTAAGGGACAAACTTTGTCTTCCTAGTGGAATTGCACCACCTTCCATGGGTCCATCGTCTTTGTCTTTTAGAATTTTTTCTAAGTATGAGTGTCAACATCCCCTAAGAAATATTTCTAAGCATGGACTCTTTATCCATAGATTTTGCCTCCGCCCCTTATAAAGTTTTCTTAGTATGGGCATTGACAAGGGCCCATCCCCTTAGACACTTAGAAATTTTTCTAAGTTTGGATATCAACATGTGTCTATCTCCTTAGCCATTTTAAAATTTTTCTAAGTATGGGCTCTTCCTCTACCGCTTAAAATTTTTTCTAAGTATGATCATTGATATGGATCCATCCCGTTAACCACTTAGAAACTTTCTAAGTATCGGCTCACCCATCATGGGTTCTCCTCATTCTTTTAGAAATTTTCAAGGTATGGGTTCTTTCATGATTCCCCTATATATACTTAGAAATTACTTGTTCAACCATGGTGCATGTCTTTACACATGAGCTCTCGTGTATATTACCCGGGGTTTTTACCCTTCTTCTCATACGAAGAAAACTCAACAAAACTAATCATACTAGGATTTTTTACAAGTAATTATGTATCAATATCATAAAGACTTGAGGGGTTATTGATAAACTTAAATTTAACGGGCTAAAATACCCTTTAAAAGACTCAAAAAACCTTAAAAAGTCCAAAAAAATCCCCATGAGATTAGGTTACCATGCCCGAGCCCAATTACTACCGAGGTACATGGGCTCGGGCTTGGTAGCCCAAAAAACCCCAAAATATGGTTTGGAAAGTGCAATTAATTTTTAATGGCCTTTGTTTGTTATAAAAAAAATTGCTCAAATAAATGCTATGATAGATATACATTGTAAAGAATATCATAATCGGTATTACTATATGGTGGTAACGTGGTATATCTTTACCAACATTCGATATAAAATCGTTGGAAAAACCAAATTTGAGACCCTGTTTTTGTATCAAATTGGTAAATTAAACCCTATGCATATAATTTGACAAACTCAACCATGTGGCACTTCCCAAAACCGAAAGGAGGGAGTACAGGTTGGACAATTCAGAAAATCTAAGTCTTCGCCGCCACCTTAAATCCCAATAGATAAATGTGGAAACCGATCCTTTAGACTGCCACCATCAATCCCTCTGTCAGTCCAGAAGAAAATAGTTCTGTCATCACCCGGTTATTCAGTCGGATCCTCAGCCTGGGAGTGTAGTACCGCTTTAATCAAACATACTCTGCCAGCCTATTCCTTGTACGGGATAGTAATGGTTTCCATGTAAGTGATAGTTTTTTGAACCTCATGCCTCCTAGATATGGCCTTTTAGCAACCGGTGTGGTAAACAACTCAGAATAGAAAGAAACAACAGCTTCCTTTATACCTGTAGGAGTAAAAAAGTGTGGTACCTTTATATTTAATCTGAGTAATGGTGATCCTGGACCGTCTGATGTTTGCAGCAAGGTGAAAAAACTGAGTGTTCCTGTCCCCAAGCCTGCACCAGGTTTGTCTTGATTTCTGCCGCCATATTGCCTCGACATTTTTGCTAACAGACCACTGATCTGATACTACATTTTGAAGCATGGAGGGTTCTGACTGAGTCAGAACTCTGTTTTCTCCCTCTGATTCCAAAGACTTCAGTCCTGACTGAATATCCCCCAATTTCCTGTCTTGATTGCCATAGACAGTTTTATTCCAATGTCGGGTATAATTCACAAGCTTCCTTCCAAAAATCTTCCAGGTCCTTCATAAAACTGGGGTGAGATTTCCAGCAGTTGAAGAATCGGGAAGGCTTCCATCCCCAATCCTGTGTACACTCTCCCAAAATCATTTGACAATGGTCTGATAATCCTCTAGGAAAGCGAGTCAAAGTCACATTCGGGAAGTGCAAGTGACAGAGAGGAGAGGCAGAGGCTCTATCAATACGGCCCCATCGATTTATTGAATGAGGAGAGTGAATGAAAATGAGGTTTCTTCTCTTTCTATTTTCCTAAAAACTTCAACATAGGATGTAGAGCCGTGAGAGAGCAGGTGCGAATCCCACATCAACTTTATTTATTTTCATAATTTTTGAAAACGACTTTATTTAAAAAAATTAGGGTAGATTATTCTAATGGTATATTGAGTGTTTTTCATTTATTCTTTTGGATTGGGAAATTAAGGTTCGAAACTAAATCTTGGATTAATCAGCTAGAGATTTATTTGTAGTAATAATATTAATAAAAACTTGAAGATTCTCTATGAAGCCTTCTTGTTTCTGAATCCGCAAATAATTTTCCAAAGCTGAAACAGAAAAAGTCGGAAAAAGTGCAGGAAGGACTGACAAACATGGGTTGAAACGACCCTACTCTCAACAAACAAACCGTCATGGCAGGTATTTTTGCACCTAATTTAAAAGCAGAACTCATAGCAACGGCCAAACCAAAGTGAACTAAAACTCAGTTTTAACATCAAGCCGAAAACCCTTTTCTTGGGATCAGAGCATTATATCCCTTCAGAATTCTCAATCTCATGGTAACCATGAAACCTAAAATCGTCCTCCAGTACAACACAAACAGCAAGAAGCTGATGGGGAATGTTGCGGTGAGCAAAAAGCACAGGAGAGAAGTCATTATACACATGAAGGCAAAAAAGAGAAGCATAAGCCATAACAGTGAGCCCTTCCATAACCCATTAGTGTTCAATAAAACCGACAAAACACAAACATGTCCTTAAGTCATCTGAGTGTATTTTTTTTTAGGATGTCCTTATTGGCTGTCTTTCATATCTACATGGCGAAACCACTCCTTCAGTCTCATATCACTGCTCTTACCAACACCTCCCGCTTTTCCCATGTGAGCCTCTTTCACTCCACCCTCCTGTCCCTTGTTTTACTTTGATTTAAAAAATATTGCTCCATAACTTAATAATTAAAAACCTGAAAAAAAAGAAGGAAAATCCACCGATACATGAAGTTGAACGTAGGGTATCAAGTATCAGGTTAGGTAAAGGTTCATGACTCCATGTCCCATGGGTTTGTCAAAGTACAAAAAGACACATTCCTATTGACTGATTTGCTATAATATAAGCTTTAGCAAAGGAATTAGTGTTCATAGGTTGGAATCTCATTTTCTATTATGACTACTTGACTGTATCAATTTATATAATACATAAACAGTACGTAGTTTCTTGGTTTGTGCTGTGTCTGTCATTAACGGACAGCACTCAGTGCAATCATAGCCGACCTGCAAGATCTTGATCCCACAATCATGATCACAATTATCGTTTTTATCACTATGTTAATGAGAGCTTATCCGATTTTAATTGATTAAACTGCGGTGCCTGATTGAGAGCATGTAGTGTAGTGGCTGATTAATCTGCTTTTCATATAGTTTTTTGAATTCCATTTCCCATGTGCACGTCTCAGCTAGCTATAATGTCGAAATTCGGAAGAAAAGAGAGATTCCCCATGGGATGTGATGGGAGGCAAGCGACTTGAAACCTCGGTGGCATGCATACAAGAAAAACGGGGTCCCAACTAGGACATCATGGACGATAACACTTGTCTGATCTTTTCGATTTCCAACACATTTGTTCGAGTATGGTTTGCCAAAGAGTTGATGGATGACGCAATTTAACAAGGTCATACCATTATATTTTAAGTTGCCCAGTTCTCATGTCTTTTCTCTAGTGTAATCACTCCTAGCCATCATACAATCTTGAAAGCAGGAATCCTGGGCACCCTTTCCGTCCTTAACTTGAGATATGATGGTGGATAAAACACACCTTAACAACACACATCATATAATAAATATACTACCAGAGGTACCAAAAATTCTAATTAGTTATAAACACTAAGAATTCATAATACATATTCTATACCCGTTCCATTGTTTCGATCTAGAGATATCTTAAGATATTTGACCATTTTCTAAATAAAACACATGAAGAAAATATTTTCTTATTTTATCCCGGATCATTTGTTTTATAATTACAACTCAATTGTAAAACATAATGACTTCAACATATTCGAAAATAGGGATAGTTTTAAAAACTTGCACAAAATTTGAAATATCATGTTAAGAGCTAAGAAGTGAGAGGGAGAATTAGAAGAAGAAGAATTTCTTTCTGTTATTTTTTATTATTCTTATAAACTGAATTTCCTTTCATTCTCAACTGTTTATTATTCTTTTTTTTTTTTTTATCTCTTCTCCTTGTAATTTGTGAAGAGGAGAGTGAGAAAAAATAAAAAAAACTTGTAAGCACATCAAAATTCCGATAATAATATCATTGATATCGTTGAAAAGATCTTGATAAGATAAATCTAACGACTTTAAAAAAGGTCACCAACAATGACCGGAGCGTGCCACATGAGTCGTCCAAAGACAAATGAACCCCAAGACATTTGGACAGCTCGCGTGGTCCTCTCCGGTCATCATTCATGATCCTTTTAGTGTCGTTGGATTCATATAGTCGATATTTTTTAACGGTATCGGTGATGTTATTATCAGAGTTTAAGTGTGTCTCTGAGTTTTTTTTTTTTTGTTTTTGTTTTTCTCGCTTTCCTCTCTCTTCTTTTTTTATTGTAAATTATGTCATTTTATTTTTAGAATTGGAGAGAGTTGCAGAGAATATTTGCAATTTGTGATTTGTGATTCTCTAAATTGTATTATTTTTTTAAATATTTTTTATACTATGTTATTTTATTTGTATTTTTTAAGTGTTGAAGTAAAAAAAAACTAGATTTAATGTCACAATGTAGTCTGCGATGTTATTCAATTGGTTTACATATGAATTCATTGTAGAGGGACTACTTCTCATCCAGTACGGTTGTTCAGTGAACCATAGGAGGATATTTTTGTCATTAAACTTAGTAAACCGTCTATTATCATATTGCATTTTGAGTCTAGTCAAGATGGTTTGTCTTGTTGATTAATTTAATACTAATATCAGCAGCAAGATTAATTAGTGTACGCTAATCTCAACATCTACTCCTTTGACTAATTGAGGTTGATAATGGACCCATGTTGAATAGCTAGGCAAATTACGTGCGTTCACAAGACATTAAAAATAAAATAAAAAATAAGCGTATAAAATACTGAAATTTCAGGTTTCATTAGAGTACATAAATTAGTGGAAAAATGAAGGAATTTTTCCATGGACCGACAAGGGATTATAATGCTGCCATTAATGGAGGCGACAACTCTTTGATCCTACGCTGATCTTTGCAGCTTCCTGTCTCTCTCTCTCTCCCTCTCTCTCACACACACAAACATTCTAACAAACTTACCCATCTCCTTTTCACTCTACCATATGTGCAGGAACAGTGAACCATTGCACTTCATATAATGTAAGACTGTCCTTCTCCTTCTACTTCATTGTGTCTGCTCTTCACATTTCTGCTTTACCCAAATAGCCCACAAATCCTCCTCCCCACCCCCATTATAAGCGATCATCTCTTGTTCTTAGTCACAACAAGCCCCATCTCTTCTTCTCGACCCTTTATTGCCAATTAATAGTATTTGAATTATTCACTCTCCCTCAAGCCAGGGCCATGGATTTGCAACCAAATACTTCTCTACATCTAAGCCTACCAAGCAATCAACTAAACCTAGAACTTGTACTTGAGCCATCTTCTTCATCATCACGTCATAGTCCAGCAGAACCTCGAATTTTCTCATGCAACTATTGCCAAAGAAAGTTTTATAGCTCCCAAGCTCTTGGTGGTCACCAAAATGCTCACAAGCTTGAGAGAACCTTAGCCAAGAAGAGCAGAGAGATGAGTTCATCCGTACGGGCACACGGAGGATCGAACCCACGGTCAGAATCATCATATAGCATGAGTGGCTCAACCTATCCTCGAGACCATCAGCCAGCCCTAGCAGGGTTCGAGCACCATGGACATGCTGGTAGGATTGTTGGTGGCTTGAGCTATGGCAGGACAGAGATGAATTACGGTTCTAGAGAAGGTATTGGGGGTTCTTGGTCCATGGTATACAGAACCGAAAATGTTCAAGAAGAGTTGAGCCAGCTTGACTTGTCTTTAAGGCTTTGAAATCTTGTGTTACTTAACTTCATTTTTTGAAGCTCTCTTTTACATACAGTTTGAAAATCCAGATTTGGGTAGAAATGATTTTTATTCCTCAACTTAACCCAAATCTCATGTTGAGAAAGAATTCCTAGCAAAGAATTGAATTCAAAATATTTAAAATTATGTCATGGAACTCCTTTTGTTCCAACAAACACTACCATGTTGCCGTCTACTACCAGAAACAGCATCAATGTTCCAAAAATCCAAACTTGATTTTGAGATCCTTTCAAAAACAAGATCAAGAGCCTCTCCCACATCAAGTTGGGGGAAATAATTCTGCTATTATCATAAGGGTCACTAAAGACTACATCTATGGTCTCGTAATGAGGCAAATCAGAGTCAACATGAATTTAATCAGATGGACCTGTTCTCTGCAGGAATTTTTTTTATCCCTCTAAGAGCATATTTCACATAAATTTTGTGTCTTCCTAGATTGTGAACTCGGAAAAAACACTAGCTTTCAGAATAACAAGAAGGGGGTAATGAGGCAAATCAGAGTCAAAATGAACATGATCAGATGGACCACTCTGTAAGATATTTTTTGGTCCTTCTATGAGCAAATCTCACATAAATTTTGTGTCTTTCTAGCTTTGGAATCCTGCTGATTTTGAGATAGGAAGAAACACTGGCTTTTAGCATAACATGCAGGAAGCAAGTCTTCTAATTCTATTTTGAAAGGATAATATGGTTAAATAATAATAAAATATTGTCCATTGGTAATTTTCAGATGTCATAGTTTAGTAGAATTATACTCCTAAGAAATTCCATTACAATCAAAAGAATTATTTCATGAAATCAAATCAATTCAAATCTATTACTTCAAAATCAATTTAATTCTATAAAGAGTTGATTGCAAACTGACGGTGGTACATTTTTACGGGGGAAAAAGCAGCTTCTTTAGGCTTGCAAATTTGACCTAGGCCTAGCTAGTATCATAAATAAAATTCTCAACATATATTTTTTAAGTTTCAAGCATTATATTCAATGCTGTACACCAACATAAAATGCGGAGTCACTACTCACTCTCCCCACATACGCAAACTTTTCAATCCGTTTACTTACAAATAATTCTTTGCAAGTACAAATTTTTATTCAAAGTTGACACAACATATTTAGCAGTGCTCCATGAATCACGTTCAATGTAAATCATATATTTTTTTTCTTATTTTTTTTTCTTAACTAATAATTTAGTTATTTCTAGTCAATATATTACTACATTCACCAACTATTTCACAAATAACATGCCACACATTATATTCAATGATACTATATTGAGTGGTGAACACCGATATCTCTATGCAACTCTTGAGATAAACAGATATGATGAAAATCTATAAATACATTAAATTATCAAATAAACAATATGTTTTAGGACTTAATATTTTTTTATTCTACAATAATTCACTACATATTTTTCTATACATTTTCTCTTAATTTTGTTGCACATTATTATCTATAATTCACCTACTTAAGTATTGAAAAGCTACTTGTTCTATGAGTTACTTAATTTTTTTTTTAGGAATAATCAAGTTCATAACCAAGCCTAGATATCAAGTTAACAATTAATCACATTCCTTAAAAAACCCAATTTCCATGTAAATCTTTATTCACGATTTCATCATAGAAGCACTGTCATTTAATGTTTGATATGCAAGATATTTTAATTTAAATTTTTGTAAAAGAAAAGTTTTAAATGTGGCGAGTCACAGAATTGAAAGGAATGTATTTTTTTTTAAAAAAAACAAGATACTGAATTTTAGAAACAGAACTGAAATTTGACTTATGTTATTACATTACAAGTAAAACTAAAATTATTAGTGTTTTAAAGTACTAAAACGATTGATGAGCCCTTCAATGATAAAAACATAAACACATATTTAGGGGTCGGATCGTATTTTCACATATTTATTACACAATGTAATTACTTCCATGTCCTTGAAAAAAACAACACAGCTAATGTCTGAGGGTCATTTTTGAAATTTTCATATTTTTTATGTAGTGTAATTATTGCATAGCCTCTAGGTCAACTTTTTTTCCCTAAGGTCAATGGGTACTTTCGGTTTTTTAACATCAGTTTCTTGCAATTATCCTATTAGGTCAAGGGTATTCTGGTCTTTCTATAAATAAAAAAAATGGCTAGCGTGTGTAAAGTGGAAGGCGTCCATGCCCTTTGTGTAACGCCTCCCGGTGGCCATTGGTAGCCTTTCGAGGCGGCGTCCGAAGCAGCGTACCACCTTCTACATGGTGGGGCAGCGCATGTCGTCATCCATGGCATGAAGGAGCTTTGATGATAATTTTTCTCCTCCCCCTCTTTTCTCTCTCCTTTATCTTAAAAGGTGTGTTGGCCTTGCAAAATTACAAAGTGGTCCTCAATCTTTTAATTGTATTGAATTTGATTTATTTCTTTTTCAGTTTCATTCATTGGCATTTGATTTTTTATTTTTTTTTTATCAAATTTGATCTTTATTCTTTTGATTCCTATTTATTTTGCTTTTAATCTTTTTCTTATTGGATTTTATTTTTCAATTTAATCCCTAATCATTTTATTTTAATTCTTTTTTTGTTGAATTTAATCCTCATTTTTATTATTGCAATTCCTGTTATTTTGAGTTCTCTTCTTGATTAATTGTTTTGTGGCAATTTCATCTCTCATTGTGTAATTTCATTGAATTTCCATATTATATCTGGTGCTTATTTTTTTATCATGTTTTTAAAACCTGGTTCGGGAGTCGACTTTTGTCATGTCCCGGGTCAAGGGTTGGGTCGAATAACCAGGGTTATCGGGGTTAATAGAATTTTGTATGGTGCAAGAAGTAGAAATGATATTATTTTGATAGAAAAATTATGAAAAAAAAAATCAACGAGTGTTGACATGGTTTTTTCCTAACTAATTGCTTGATTTTTTTTATTCAGCTAAACAGTAAAAATGATATTTTTTGATTGGTCTGTTTTGTGTTTTGATTTTTTTTAGATTATTTCTTTTTCAGTTTCATCCTTTTCTATTTAATTTTGTTTTGTTTTTATATTAAATACAATACTCATTCTCTTGATATTTTTTTCTTACCCTTTTCTTGGTGTTTTTTTTTATTTCATTTCTTTTTCATTCTAGATTTAGTTCTCATTTTAATTGCTTATTTTTTTTTATCATTTTTTTAATTTTTTTTCTTTCAATTTTTCCCTCAGCATTTTATTTCATTTTTATCCAATCTTGATTATCATTCTTTTAATTGCTTTTTTTAATCCTTTTTTTTCCAATTAAGTCTTTCTTTATTTTCTTTCATTAGTTTTTTTTTATACTAGATTTGATTCTCATTATTTTGATTGTTATTTATTTTCTTTTTAATTTTTTGATGATTAAGAATTGTGTTCAAGATTTTTTTATGGTTTTCTGTATGGTCATCTCGGTCTCATGATCAAAGTTGTTGGTTTTGAAGATTAGCTCGATTTAAGCTATTGGACCTTGAGATTTCTATTTTTTTTCCCTTTCCTTCCTTTGTGGTTATCCTGAATTGTAGGTTAATCAACTTAACCCGGATTTACTCAGGTAATCACTGTTTAAATATCTTTTTTTTGTTAAAAAATTGACCCACCTCGCAGCGTAGTGTGAGAGAAAAAAATGTAGTAATTTTCTATTTGTTAACAAAAATGTGATAGATACTTCTTATACTAAATAAACATTATATATACCCACTTTAAAGTGATGCATGAAACCACCATCTTCAAGGTTTGATTATCAGTGTAACATCCCGAACTTACAAATGCGTTTATCATTACTGATAATCAAGTATAGAAAATCATAATTTTTTTTTATTTAAAAAATTATCTCAACAACCTTTCAACAATTTTATATATAAACTCATCAATTCACAATTTATTACAACACTTTCTAAAATTAGATTCATATGAATTTTGTTTGGTAAACAATCCTCTGAATATGCAAAGACTTCTTACACCTAAATACTAGGTAGCTCTGTGTGATCCGTTGAAAAAAAATGATATCTTCAAGGGAAAATATTTGTAACATGCACAGGATCGCAAGATTAAATTAATATTTGCATTATCATGGCTAATAATATTTTTCAATTATACCAGCAAGATAATTCCATTAACCTTTCTTTAAGAGGTTTAAACATATATTCATTCAATATTATACATTTTATTTAACCATTCATTGAGTTTTCTTTTCATTGCTATCACTTCAATTTATCATCCTCCCATCATAATCATTCTCTCTTCTATAATTGAGTAGAGTAGACCCTAGACCCCATCCTGATACAATTTACTTTTTATGAATTTGTAATTTATTAGATTTGGTTTAACATATCCATATTGTGTTTCCTTTCACTACAAATTTATTCCATATCTTGTTTCACTTCACGAGTCCATTAATTTATTTATTAATACCTTCACAATTCATGAAATTTATTCCACAATTCCATCAATAAAGAAAATATGGATAAAATTACCGATAGATTAAATTCATCAAAAATTTCTAGAAAGTTGAAAAAAAATGCATGAAATGCCACTCATCAGTACAAACGAATCACCGACATATTAAATCCCTTGGAGAGTTTGAAGTAGTTTGAAAAACATTACATGACCTTGCCACTAACAATATGTTATCATCGATGGTTTTTGTCTATTGATAATCTAAAATACATCACCGATGAAATTAAAAATGATTTAATTTATTTGTCAGTGATATGACATAATCACCAATGAAATTATCGACCAAATATGCTGATATCTTTTTCATTTGGCGTGCTTTTTTTATTTGTGAATTTATAAGTGTTATTAGTATCGATAAAATGACCGACATAATACAAATCACTGATAATAGGTTTTTCGATTAACAATAACCGTCTATGATACCGCCAATTTTTCTCTCTCGATAGAATCAGTTTCTAAATACCAAAAAAATAATTAGTTAGTAATATGCAAAATTTTGGTAGTGATTTCCATATGTTTTATGCCCATCTCTTATGCTCATTTAATTCTCACACATAAATCCCTTTTTTCTTAAGTATAATTCACACAATGCTTATTTTTGTAACCCATAAACATAATTCGCACTTCAATTTTTGTAACCCATAAACATAATGCTCGTAGGCAATATTTATACTACAATAGCCCTTACATAAATCCCTATTCATAGAATACTCTAAAACGCGTGGGTTTTTCACTGTAGCAGCAGGGTTTTATTTATTATTATTTTTTTTTAACTTTTGTTTCTTCTGTTTTTAACATATAATGTATCACCGTGCACTGTGTGCACAGTGAAACACTTGACTTTTTTTTTTTTTGCTTATGGGGTTTTTTTTGCTTTTTTCTTTGTATTTTTTTGCCTTTAATGAATTTTTTTTTAATTTAGTTTGTTAATGTGAAATTTTTTTTTATTTAGTTATCATATTTTTATTACACGGATCTCGGGTTTAACGAGTTAACCCGAATTTTTTTTTGTTTTTTTCCTTTTTAATTAAAGTTTTTCGTTTGACCCATCGATTTTTTTTTTCTATTTAGTTATCAAACTTTCATGACGCAAATCCCAGGTTTGACGGCTTAACCCGATTTGACGGGTTAACTCGGTTGATTCAGATTTTTTTCTTTTTCCTCATTGGTAATATGCTTATGTCTTTTGTTTGTTTTTGTTTTTTTTAATTAATTTTTTTCGTTTAGTTTAGATTGTTAATGTTCACTTTTTTTCTATTTCTTTAATGAATATTTTTTGTTTAATTTAGTTTGTTAATGTGAAAAAAAAAAATTATTTAGTTATCATACTTTCATGACACGAATCTCGGGTTTGACGGGTTAACCTGGTTTAACGGGTTAACCTGATTTAACGGGTTAACCTGGTTTAACGGGTTAACTTGATTTAACGGGTTAACCTGAATTTTTTTTTGTTTTTTTTCCTTTTTAATCATTTTTTTTGTTTAGTTTAGTTTGTTAATTTTTTTTCGTTTGACCCATCGATTTTTTTTTCTATTTAGTTATCAAACTTTCATGACGCGAATCTCGGGTTTGACGGGTTAACCTGATTTGACGGGTTAACTCAGGTTGATTCAGATTTTTTTCTTTTTCCTCATTAGTAACGAGCTTATGTCTTTTGTTTGTTTTTGTTTTTTTTTTTTTTTTTTAATTGTTTTCGTTTAGTTTAGGTTGTTAATGTTCAATTTTTTTTTCTATTTAGTTATCGACTTTCATGACACGGATCCCGGATTTGACAGTAACCTGGTTTGACGGGTTAGCCTTGTTAATTCAGGTTAACCCGTCAATTTTTTTTCTATTTAGTTATCAAACTTTCACGACACGAATTCAAGGTTTGACGGGTTAACTCGGTTAATTCAGATTTTTTTTCTTTTTCTTCATTAGTTTTTTTCTTTTTATTGGTTTTTTTCTTTTTAATTAATTTATTTAATTATTATACTTTTATGACATGACCTTGCAGCCAGATCCACAGCCAAGGCTATTGGGTCTGGTATTAGAGCTAAACCTAAACCTACTAGGTCATGCAAGTTTAATATTATTATTATTATTATTATTATAAATATTACTTTTGGGTCAGACGTTATAACCAAACCCAAGATTCTTGGATATAGCTTTACAGAAAGACCTAACACTTTTAGATCTTAATTTTTTTTTTATATTTTTTATATATAAAAAAATTAACCCGCGGCATCGCGCGGGTTATGTGACTAGTACAACTCTATAACTTCAGTCATGTGTTTACTGTTGACTAAGTAATCACATTTTCAATATATTTTCTATCCTTCCGGTCATTTTCTCATATGTCATCAATTCTCACGGTTAAATCACACACTACTCAAATATCATTTTCACCATTATTTTATCCATAATCTTTCCATTGTTGTGGTACATGTAGAATACACACCGGTTATCATCGTTGTGATTTATTACATGTGCACAATTATTTCTACGATCACAATTAATTAAAATTCATACATGGAATTTCATTGTTGTGATCACTAACAATTATAAAGGGTTACACTATCCTTTATGGATGTTAATAATCTTAGCTAACCCTCACGGTTTTTAATTTACTCCGGCTAACCTTTATTGTTATCAATTTTAATCTGGTTAACCCTTACAGTGGCCAAAAACTCTAACTACCCTTACCGTTGTCAATTTACTCTTTTAATCCATTAATATATTTCTTTACATTTCCAACATCCAAAACTCAATCATTTACAATCAAATATTTTTTTCATTCATATAACATATTGAAATTTAAGTTATAATAAGGTGTCGAGAACCTACTTGCTCTTCTAATTGCATATGGTCCAGCTTCGGTTGCCCTTCCTGATTTCAAAAAACAAATACCAAATTTAATATCCTTCCAATCCCAATTATTACACACTTAACTATTCACATTCATTTCTTATAACATACTTAGATAATAGTTCTTCCAATTATAGTACATGTATATTTTCACTCTTGTGTGTGTGTATTGTGTGTGTGTACTAGTATTTCCTATATATATATATATATATATATATATATATATATATATATATATATATATTCAACTATTTCCTTCCATTGTTAACTCTCATACAACTTCTTAATAATAAAGATTTTAATATAACTTAGTCAATTTCTCGCATTTCTTATAATAAAACCATGAAATCCTTCATCACATATTTACTTCCGAAATAAATATTGTCTTGGAATACAATCTATCAAATTCAAGCTTGTTAATCCAAATCTCAATAACATTTTGAATCCACTCCTTAAGAATTACATTATCATCAAGTTCTTTTCTTAGAACTTCATTATTAAGTACTAATTGTCTTAATCTAACACTAATAATTAAGTTCTCTTCCAATCCCTTCACTTTATGCATAACATGCATGCGCACACATACACACAAGACCTTGACCTTTAAGATTCTCATTTATAATGTATTCACGTTCTTAAAACATGCACTAAATCCTTCAACTATTATGGTTAAGTTTAGACTATGCCAATTATTTCAAGTTTCCCCCAATAAATTGTCATCACTAATTTGTTCATATACATCAATTCTTCTTCTTTTAATCCATTTCCTAATAATATATGTTTTACAACAAACTAGCATGACTTTTCAACACAATTCAATTAATTATAATAGTCGTTTCTTTCCTTTTCTGTCACCTATTTCTTTTTAAGTTTAAAACATAATATAACATAACTAATTCAAATGTTTCACAAGAACCCAAGTTTTTCCCGTTTCCCTTTTTCTCATTATTCGTAGCCAAACTAGACAAACATATCGCTTTATGTTCATTTCACTCGTGTGTATATATATATATATTGAATTTAACATCAATCATTCAACTTCCTTAAACATCATACATGACCGGCCCTAGAGGCCTATTCTTCCATATCCATTTATTCTGATTTCCATAACACAACACTTTATCATCTTTCATTATACATTTCACAAACCATTACATAACCATAAATCATTTATCCCATCAATTCATCATAAAGTTCTAATTCAAAATACATTGGAGATTCAACTAAAACTAGATATCATACTTAAATTCATTTCAATCACTAATTAAATACTTCATAAATCACAACCCAAATATCATACTAAAATTTGACAATATAAACCATATGATCACAACATTCCTTTATCAAAATACATGCATCATTCAATCATATTCAATTTAAAAGTTTAATTCCATTCCAATAATCACATGAATCATGTTATAATGCATAATTATACACAATGATAAGCATTAACCCATTCAGACTCATCCTCTCAATTTCTCTTCACTTGGATGGCCATAAGGCTCCTAATTCATCAAGTTTTCTACTTCAATAACAAATGATTTTCCATGATTCTTAAGACATTCTAGCTAAATTTCATGATTTCACAAATAATTCTTAAGTTCCTCAAAATAACTGATGGTAATGAAAAATTCAGTTTTTGTTTTCTAGGAGAGATTTATTTTACTACACATAATTGATGTATGATTGTTATGTAACATAATAATATTGATTTAGGCACAAATAAATGCATACAATCTTCAATATAATTTGATACAAATTGCATTTTTTTAACAATTTCTCTATTTTTGTTTTTAGTTGATTGGGAAAGTAACTTAATTATTGGAATACTTTTAGAATCTTTTCTTGGTGATGTTTTAATAACCCTTACTTAAAAAATTATTAAGTGTTTAAGATATTCTTGGTTAACAACAACAACAACAACAACAACAACAACAACAACAACAACTATTTCATATTATATTATAAATGAGAAAATTAGAGATACTATGAATTTGTAGTTAATTACTCCTCTCACCTTTTATAGTCTAATATCCAATCTTGTTCCAAATAAAGCATTTGTTATTGAATGTTTGGGAAATACATTCATCCTTCAAAGTAAGCTTTTTCTTCTAGTTTTTATTATGGTTTTTCACCCCTTGTTCAACCATATTTTTTCTAGGGATCATAAAGATCTTGCTATAAAGGATCATATTCTTTATTTTATAGCTTTGATACATCTTTTATTAAAAACTTCACCAAATCTAGGGTTGTTAGATAAAACAATATCTTTTGTTTCCAACTCTTAAAATTCAAACTGTTAAACGTTTATAGTTAGCTAACACAATTAGTGAATTTTAGCCTTAAGATAGTTAGATTTAACATGTGAATTATTTAGTTTAACTTTATATGATCAAGCTATTAATTTTTCATAAATAAATTACTAATTATCAATAAGAATAATTACTTGAAGAATTATTATACGCATAGAATAATAAATTATATACAATTAATTTAAATTTATAGGCAACATGTAAAAATATAAGATTAATATTTACAAAAATTATAGGAATAATGTAAGAATGAAATAATTGAAAAAGTACTAAAAGTTAGAATAAAAAGTAGGGAATACTTTACTTGTTGATGAACTTTCAAAGATAATAAAAGGAATAAGAAAATCAGGATATTGTTAGGAATTTGAACCAAGTGACGAACAATCAAAATCCATAACGAATCAAAGTTGAAAAAACACAAAAACACAAAAACTCTTTATCAAAACGGATCAAAACCCAAAAAAACCAAAGAATACAAAGAACATTGAAGAACATTCAAAGTGAACCCAATAATGTGACTCTCAAACCAAACTATATTTCATGTAATCAAATAAGATTGTAAATCATATAAGGACCAACAATTAAAGGTTCATTCACTTCGATTATCATTAAATCTTCTTAATTTGGTCACAAGAGGTTTTTTTCCAAAACCAAAACCTTATTAAAACGTTGAAACACATGTTATAAATGCAAAATAACTTTAGATTATTGGCTAACAATATCATGCAAAGACATAGATGCAAATAAAGGAAACGAAACAAGTCAAAATTATATAGCTAAGGTAATGTTTTGGGGAAGAACTTGGTGAACTCGAAGAACAAATGAAAAGCATTCAACTCAAACCCGGCAACATGGATCCTGAATTAGACTAGATACGATCAAAACAAAGACACAAACATGTTAGAAATCAAAAGAAGTTTATACCTTCAAAGATCTTGTTGCCCCTTTATGCTTTTCTTTTGCAAAGTTTATCTTTACCACATTTTAAGCTTAATAAATCCTTGTGCTAGGATCTTGAACCTTCACACTTAGCTTTCTTTTCATTATTTTTTTGCCTCCTTTTCCTTTCTCCCAACTTTGATTTTCCATGTGTATTTATAGGATTTTGCAAGTGTTTTTTTTATGGATTCAATCAAAGATTGATTATGATTGATCAATGTTTGGCTATTTGATTAAAATGTAAGGGTTTTGGATAAATCTTAACAATTAAATGCTATGTACTATGATAGTTTTTGCAATGATGGTTTTTGTTTTAGGGATTGTTGGTGGATTTGCTAGATTTGAAGGGAAAATAGCTATTTCTAGCCTTTTGATTTTGAGAGAAAGGTTATAAGCCCTTGATAAGAACCCACTAAGAAGCTTTATAGTGTGAACACATGAAAAAAAAATGGTTTTAACTTTATTCTTGTAATTCTTAAATATTTCAAAAGCCTCAGCATTGCTTCTTAGTAAATAGATATAACAATATCTTATATAATTAACTACAATATTTTTTCCCACCTCTAGTTTGCAGAAGCTTTATATCATCAGTATTATAGTAACTTAAATCTAGAAGTTCATTACTTCATTTAATTATCTGAAATGAAGTTTTTATGAATTTTTGTTTTAAGAAAATTTCACTCTTATGGCTCTCTTTTTTTTCAAACTTCACAGCTGGTAATAATTAAGGTTAATTATTTTTTTATATAAAATTATAATTCACATGTCCCAACCTATCATGATATATATCACAAGAATCAAATAGATAAGAATAAGAGGCAATCATCATCATCATCATTGTCCTTGGTTACAATGGACATCACATTCATTTTAAGAAGGCCACCATATAGATACCATATTCTTACAAATATTTCACTCTTTAAGAGTATAAATTTTTTACTCTAAAAACCATTTTGAACATATTTTTGTTCAATGTCATACACTAAGTTCTTCATAATGTAATCAACATGAAGTACATTGTTAAGAATGAAAAGCTTTCTGAAAGTCATCTTCACTATGACCTTCCTAATGCCCATATCACTTTTTAAGTTGAATAATTGTCTTTGTATAGCTTTTTCTTATCTACTTCTTGGTAGGTAGAGAAAATCCTTTTTCTAATCATATACATATCTTGTGCTAGTATTAACCCATCACTACTCCATATTGTTTGCTAGGATGACCTCGGAGATGACCACAAACAAACACATTTCTAACATATCGTTTGAGAGGTTCTCAACTTTAGAAACCCTTCCTCTATTAGGGTTGCCATGCTGAAAATTATTTCCACAGTTTTTGGATTAGTGTCTAGCCTTGTTATAGATAAAGTGTTTTCCATTATAATTATTGGTTATGTTTTTGCCATTTGTATCAAAATTCTTTCTATAGTTGTTTTTATTGTGGTTTTCACCACTTGTTCGACTACATTTTTTTTTGGAACCATTAAAAAGAAGCTAGCTCTCCTCTCGAACACCTTATTGTCTTCTTCTATCCTCAATCTTATAATGAGATCTTCAACTACTATTTCATTTTACTTATGATTAAGTTAGTTCTTAAAGTATTTTCAAGATGATTAAATTTTTTTAATAATAGCAGCAATTTGAAAAGATTCACTCAATATTATCCTGGCAATATGAATATCATGCAAGATGAG
Organism: Populus x sibirica; assembly: GCA_019202695.1. Lineage (NCBI taxonomy): Eukaryota > Viridiplantae > Streptophyta > Magnoliopsida > Malpighiales > Salicaceae > Populus > Populus x sibirica. The sequence continues at coordinate 1,842,167 of JAGMVL010001026.1, read as the reverse complement.
TTGAATATCTTAGACTTGACTCATCATTGTCCTTGAATCGACCATTTTAAAGTTAAGAAATTTGCCAATTATGATTTTTTCAAGCCAACATCCTTAGGCTTGCATTTCCGATCCAAGGATTCCCAAAGTGCCTTAACAGTATTAGTGGAATTATATACATCGTAAAGTGTATCTTTCAAACCATTCAAGAAGTAATTCTTATACATAAAATCACTATGCTTTCATGCATCAATATTTGTCACTATAGTGAGACACTACCAGAAAATTGATAAATACAAACGGAAATACCGAGGAATATTTCCGTCGGTAAATTTCCGAGGGATTTTACCGACGGAAATATTCTCTCGTATATACCGAGGGAATTACCGTGGGAAAAAAAATTAAAACAAAGCAAAAAAAAATGATGACGTGTCATTTTTACCAACGGAATTACCGACGGAATCACCGACGGAATTTGTTCCGTCAGTAATTCCGTTGGTAAATTTGTTGGTAAATTGTGAACACTGTTCATCATGTTAATTAAAAAGGGAATCACCGACGGAAAATTCCGTCGGTATTTTCCAGAAGAGTAAATCACCGAACGAATTGAAAAGTCGTCGGTGTTATTTGGCGTTTTCGAAAAAATTCAATTAATTTAAAATTTTCATTTAAATATTACGAGACGGAATCACCGACGGATTGAAAAATCATCGGTAATTTTTTGGCGGTTTCTGAAAAATTTTTACGAAATTGAAAATTTAAATTAAATATTACCGATGGATTTACCGACGGAATAATTAAAAAATATTAATATTTAATTATCCGCTTCGGTAAATCCGTCGATAAAACGTCCCAATAAAAAGCCTGAATGCCCTTATTTCACAAGAGACAGGCCCGTTTCTTATTCTTCTTCTTCTTCTACTTCTTCTTCTTCTTCTTCTTCTTCTTCTTCACTATATGTAAAAAACATCATTAAGGTATGTCTTCTTCTTCTTCTTCACTTTATGTAAAAAACATCATTTCTTATCTATTTCTTTCTCTTCTTTTCTCTCCTCATCTCCTTCTCTTTTCCTCCATGCTTAGGTATGTCTTCTTCTTCTTTCTTCTTTTATCCTCTTAGTTTTTTTTTTTTTAATTAATATGCTTAATGAATTTTTTTTTTCTCTCCTTAGCTTCACTTGCAACTACATTAAGGTAAGATTTTTCTTTTTTCTTCTTTTTTCATGATTTTTTTCATTATATTTGTTTTTTATTTTATTTTTAATTGTTTTTGTTCTTAATAATTGTATAAATGTTGTTGTGAGATTTTTTTTTCATATGAGATCAATTTTTAGTAGATTTATTTATAGGATTTTTAAATTTTTAGCAATTGCAACTTCATTTTTTTCATATGAATTAATTTTTTAGTTGAATTAATTTTTTAATTTTATTTATTTGTTGCAAATTTGTTTGAATTGATTTTCTTATTCTTTTTTCCAAGCATTTTGAGTATATATTATACAGTGTTAATTTATGTTAATTTTATTTTATAATTTTATAAAATGAATTTTTTTTTAAATGTTTTTCAATAATTACCGACGGAATTACCGACGGAAATTCCGTCGGTAAATCCCTCGGTAATTCCGTTGGTAATAAAAAAATTATTACCGACGCGTCTGTTCCGTCAGTAAATCCGTCGGTAATTCTATTACTAACGGATTTATCGACGGACAAAACATTACCGACAAACGATTCACCGACGGATCATTTCCGTCTTTGATTCCGTCGGTAATATAATTACCGATGGAATATGTGTCTTACACCGACGGAAAAATTCCGTCGGTAAAACTGTTAAATCTTGTAGTGAGAGCAAACTCTTTATCTCATTTCTAAAAGTTCAAGATGGTGAGATAATTTTTTTTTTTGTAACCTTTTAAAGTTCACACCATTTAATCTCTTAGATGTCTCACCATACACCATAAAAGATGATGGTGGAACTCTCTCTCTCAAAGCATTGCTTGCCAAATCATCTTTCTTTTAAATAGTATTCATTATTCTCTATCACAATAATAATAATAATAACAATTTTTTTATGCAAAAATAATAATAAAAATGTTATATTAAATTATTTAATTAACAATATCCAGACATGGAAATAAATCAACAATTTATTGTTATAATTTATCTCTAGTTTAATGCACGCACACATATATATAGTTCCATCTCTCTTATTTATCTCATAAACAAACACACACATATATAGTTCCATCTCTTTTAGTTATCTTTATAAGTTAATCACATGTAGAATTCCTTATCAAAACAAAGTAATAAAGAAAGTTTTTTTTTTCAAGAACGGTATCCTACATCTTTAAAGCTGGATTGCTCGTAAATTTGTGTAAACAATCTTATTGCAAGTAATCTCCCAATATTTTAGCAATAACACCTTGAAATGATGCACTTTTAGTCAAGGCGTACACACTAGAAAATTTCTCTTACTTTTCCCCTACAAAAATAGAACTTAAATCTATTGTATGAAGAACCAATAAAAACAAATAAAGTAGAGAGAGCAAATGATTTTTCTATTTTTTCTATTTGAAAATAAATGCCCCCACCCTGATTTATACATGAGACTAGATAGTTGAAGAATTAATTTGAATTAATCTTTGATATATAATTTTTTTTACTTTTAAAAAATTAAATACATAATTTAATTTTGAAAAAAAATGTCTAGGGATTAATTAGACAAAAAACAAAATCCATGTATTAGCCTGAGTCAAGTGTGTGTTTAACCAAAGCTCACATTACTTGGGTTCCCTCTTCTATAAAAATATAATCTTTCAACGTGGAATGTGATTTTTAATTTAAAATTGATATATAATTTTATAAATTAAAGGTACTTTGAAATTAATTTTTATACACACACAATTAATTTTAAATAGTTAATGTTCGATGTTATATAGAACTTTTGTTTCCACAAAGTTTTAACCTCTAATATGAGTGAAAATCTAAAATATATCCATTAACCATTATATAACAATTTTTTTCCGGCATTCCCATCAAATATAAGTACGCATTTTTACTAGTTTCTGGTTGTATCTCATCCTTTTGATCAGCTAGTGATACGAAATTAATCTGTAGTCCTTGTGGTCCACCGTTAGGTCTTTTAGTGCTCCACTTTGGACATTGTTTTGTGGTTCAGATATTACTGAATTGATTTACATAACATTATAAATATTTAATTTTTTCTTTGAAATTAGTCCACCGTTTTTGCAAGTTTTCCTTTCTTTTGACAGGACAGGTCGATTATTTTATATTTTTTTATATTAATCAGGCCGGTTAGTTTTGCCGAGGAAGAGGAACAAATTAGATCCAAATTTGCATGGGGTACATAGAGAGCTAGCTCCGAGCTAGCAATAGAAATTAACTAGCAAATTTACCCAGCAAGAACAGGAAACAAAAAGCCACGAATAAAGAAAAAGGTCCAATAGGCCTGAAGCATGCTCGTAAATAACTCCATCCATGAAGGAAAAAGAGCTCATAGAAAAACATTGTGGGGACATAAATTGTTGGAAAGAAACAATAGAGTCGTAATTATTGCTTCAAAAAATAAAATAAATAAATAACTCCTGATATATTCTGATTTATGGCCTCGCAGATAGAGAGATTCGCCCTTACTTTAACAACAAATGAAACTTGTTGTCAGAAATTCTTAAAGTACGTAGATTCCATTTATTGCCTACTGAACTTTTAAGATCAATAAACCAACAGCTATGAACCATAAGCTGGAGAACTGCATGAGAGATGTTTGGATAGGCACAATGGTCCGACTAGTTACCGTTGATAGCCTCTTTTTCCAGGATTGTTCTTCGAGTTCTCTTATATGAACCAGAGAATATTATAGAGTTCGAAACTCTTTTGAAAATAACTATTAAGCCTAGCTGATTTAATCATGAATTTCATAGTAAATCACATGAAATAATTGAAACTTCTCCATCACTATTGTTCTCCTCCTCCTAAAAGATCTCGAGGTAAAATGTCTCTTATTTAACAAAAAAAAAATAATGGTCGAATCCAACCTAGCAGGAGTAGTCGATTTAGAGAAATATTAATTCCAGTAGCAAAACTTATTTTCTTATAAAGAACTAGATAAGTTTCTAATAATGCCATCAGTGATCAGCAAGACAGACCAAGGCATTGGCCTGTATATACATGATGCATAGCAACAAAGATAACCATATGAAGATCTGCAGAGAACAGAAGACTCCAGCTTTACTACACAAAATCTCTGATTATATGCATATGGAAAGGCTTTTGAGTTTTCCCTAGAACGCCTATATCTTGTAATAGCTATACCTGAAATTTCTTTGGCAGTCAATTTTGCTCGATGAGAAAGTTACTTCCAATGCTAATCAAAACGTCACAATGATTGTATACACCAGATACCTCTACTAAGAAAATTATTGGGTTCTTACAAAATTGAGAAGGTCCCCCACTTTGAAAACGCTATATGGAAGTAATCTAGATAGCAAGATTATGCAAATCCTACGACTAGGCCAATAATTTTTTGTTATTTCAGTTTTGGGAGAGTCATTATCGTATCTCCCTCGAGATAATGCTTCACTTGTATATAGCATAAATTCCAAAAGGTTTTCTCTTGATTTAAAGGGTTAAATCAAAGTTGAGATAATCGCAGTTCAAGCCTACATTAGTGTGATGATAACATTAAGTTTAAGCATTTAATCACGTAACTGAGTTATAAAGGAGGCCCATTATATGTCTTTCAACTAGTTAGTGTTCAAGCTAGGCAAAAACGCATGTTTGAAATCACTTTTCCTCCGAAGATATGTCGCGTATCAAACAGCTAAAATTCAAGCCTGTCACTATAATCCACGGTGTAGTTAATAATTATTATCTAGCATGTACTCATGCCTCTCTTGTTCATGTTCAAACACTGTCATTATCCCAAACTCTTGATGGAAAGTATCAAGAGACAAATTTGTGATAGATCATCCTATAATGTTTTAATTATGACAATGAGAGATGCAATTTCTTACGTGTTTCCAGCCTGTCCTTGGTAAAGAAAATTAATAGACGATAAAGATTAAAATTAACGATAACATTTCGTATACTAGGGAACCACTTACTATAAGTGATGTGACGTAGTGTATAATGACTAAAATTATACTAGGGTTTATCAAACTCTAAAATCACAATTCTATATTATTGACAAAATTCTGATTTGAATTAGACACTACCAGAAATTCGCTTAATACTAACGGAATTACTGACGGAATAATTTTGTCGATAATTTGCGGTCATAATTACCGATGGAATCTTTTCTATATGTAATTCAGTCGGTATATACCGACGGAATATTCAGAATTAAAAAAAAAGCTAGTTCACTGATGTGGGAGTTTTTGCAGGCGATTTTACCGATGGAATTACCATGAGATTCAAACTGGGATCTCCGTATAGTGACGTGACCGATTCACCGTCAGAATGTCCGACGGAATCACCGACAGAATGAGTCCGTCGGTGATTCCATCGGCAAAAGTTAATATATCACCACTCTGCCGACCCTCTCCTCCCCTATTTCTCCTTCTTCTTCCCCATCCCAGAAAATTGACATGTGCCCTAACTTCCGCATGTTATACTACCTTGAAAATGCCGAGCTGATCGAGTGCATGACATGTGGGCATTCCGTTACAAACCTAGAACTCGGGGGAAAAGACTCTAGTGGCATATAAAAAACTTAGATACTTCCCAATCACATCTAGACTGCAGAGGTGACTCATGTCACTAAGAACTGCTGAGCACATGACATGGCACCAATCACATGATGCGGTTGATGGAGTGACGGTGCATCTTTCTGACGGCGAAGCATGGAAACACTTTAACAGTGTACATCCTCACTTTTCAGCTGAATCAAGAAACGTGCATCTTGGGTTGTGTACAGACGGATTCAACTCATTCGGGTCATTTGCTGCTCCTTATTCTTGTTGGCCGGTCATACTCATGGTTTATAACTTGCCACCGGAATGTGTATGAGGTCGGAGTTCATCTTTTTATCTACCTGTCATACCCGGTCCCGAGCGGCCCGGGCTGAAATATAGATGTTTGTCTTTGATCGTTGATTGATGAGTTGATGTAGTTGTGGTCATCCAAAACTTTGACTTATGATATATCGAGGAAACAAAATTTTGTTATGAGGGCGGCTTTGATGTGGACTATCAATGTTTTTCCAGCTTATGGAATGCTTTCTAGTCGGAGCACACATGAAAAACTAGCATGTCCATACTGTATAGAAAACAACAAGGCATTCACGCTAACAAACGGAGGTAAAACTTCTTTTTTTGACTGTCACCATCATTTCTTGCCATCGAATCACAGGTACAAAAAAAACAGAAAGGATTTTTTTGTTGGTAGAGTTGAAAAGGATGTTGCATCCTCGTGTCTTTTTGGTGAAGAATTGCATGATGTTGTATCAGAGTACGGTGACATTGTGTTTGGTCTTCAATCAGGTAAGTAGAAGTTTTCTGGTTTTGGTTTGACCCACAATTAGGTAAAGTAAAGTATCTTTTAGGAGCTTCCTTATTGGAAGATCAATCTCCTCCGCCATAACCTTGATGTCATGCACATAGAAAAGAACGTGTTTGAGAATATTTTCAACACCATCATGGATGTGAAAGGGAAGACAAAGGACAACATCAAGGCTAGATTGGATATAGCTTTGTTCTCAGAAACTGTAAAAATATGGAGTTGGTTTGTGATGGGTCACGGGTCGCAAGACCAAGAGCAAGCTTCGTGTTAGAGAAAAACACATAACTACTAGTCTACAAATGGCTTAAGAGTCTGCGTTTCCCCTGTCATCACCCAATTTTGGGTGATTCCCCAAAATTCGTTTTTTTCCAAAAAATAAAAAAAATCAAAAAATCAAAATCAAAAAGATAAAATAAAGGCTGGCAATGAGGAGAAAGCCGACCAAGAAAGGTTGCAAAAATAGGCGAAAATCAAGCTGCAATTTTCGGAGGAATTTCAAGGCCCAAGTGTACGCTGTTATGCCCAAAAATAGGAAAATGTGAATTCAAAGGTCAAACTAAATAAGTATTGGACGAATTTGCATAAAAAATTAAGTCCAATGACATAATTAAATTTTTAATGGGCCAATTTGATTTAATCATGGGCCAAATTGAATTTTAATTATGTTCAAGAATTAATTTGGGTCCAATTGAAGGAGTTAATTAAGTGCAAGGACTTAATTATACTTTAAGCGGGTCAAAATTAATTGGAGGGCTAAATTGGTGAAAATTAAGTTTGGGAGCTTAATTTGGACTTAATTGAAAAAATCGGAATTTTAAGAAACCCAATTTAATTTTTACCAAGTGAATCAATTGAAATCAGGGGCCAAATACAAAACTTGAGGGGCCAATTTTAAAGCCCGAAAAAACTATTTTGCCTATAAATAGCCTTCAATTTCAGCTAAGAAGGGGGGGCATTTTTTACAATAAAAAAAGAAAACAAGAAAACCTAACCCTAAAGAATTTAATCTTCTTCTTCTTCAAGGGCAGCCGCCGCCCTCCCTGTCCTTTGTTGGATTTTTGGTTTTTTCTCTTCAGCCGGTCACGGCAAATCTCCCCACCAACCGGCCACCTCTCCATTTCCTCTCATCTTCAAGTCCAAGCAGAGCTGCAACCCTTCCCTTTGTTTTGAGAAAAATTGAAGACCATCTCCCTGTCTCTGCTCTCACCCTTTTTACCAACCGGCGCCACCATTTCCTTCCCTTCTCCACAGTACGCCCAACGCCATCATCTTCCTTCCTCTCCCCTTTCATTTTTTTCTCCACCGTAGCCGGCCTCACCTCCGCCGACCAGGGGACGGCAGTCTCCCCCATCGCCTCCGATCCACAATCTCCTTCTTCGGTCAGTCGGTCTTTCACTGCCTCCAGCGGCCTCCGTCATCTCCTTCGGCGCCGTCTCCATCTCCATCTCTTCCTCCCGCCGGTGGCGAGAATAAGCGGCCTTGCCTACGGGCGCGGAGCGCCCGCCTTCTCCTTCGACCGGCGCCACGAGCCTCCAATAGCGCGCAACCAACCCAAGAAAGCCCCTACGTACCAGCAATCCTTGGTCATGCCACCGGTCACCCGAACCGAAGGAGAGGGAGACGCAACGGCAACGAAAAACAGCCGATCTGCCGATCTGCAGATCTAAAGGGAAAGGGGAGGCAGATTCAAAACCCGTGATTGTTTGTGTTTTTCTCTTGTCTCGCAGTCACCGACAAGACGGACGGGAAGAGGAGAAGGAGACGATCCCGATCTACCAGCTTGCTGGTCTTCACCGGCGGTGGCGCGTGGACCCACGCGCCGCCAGGGGCGGTGGCGCGTCGAACACGCGCCGCCACGTTCTCGCACACCATTCCCGCATTTTCGGGGGTTCCTTTGCAATTCGGAGTTTTGAGGACCATTTTGTGAATTTGAAATTATTTTATGTAATTTTGTTTAATTTTGAATATTCTGTGATTTGTATTATGGAATGTAAAAAAGAAAGAAAAAAGAAAAGTAAAAAAAAAAAAAAGAAAGAAAAAGAAAAAAGAAAACAAAAGAAGAAAAAATATAATAAAAAATGTGTGTTTGTGCTTGTTTTTTTTTTATTATGTTATAAAAAATAAAAAACAAAATAAAAATAAAAATAAAAAATGCATGTTTGTATTTATTTCAGGGATCTTTTTACAATGAGACGGCAAAAGAACAAAGAAGGATTTAATATTTTGATTGGATCACGGTGTAGAAGTACAAACTTGTAAGGAAGTTGTATTTCTAAAATCCGATGAAAAAACAAAATTTTTAAAACTTCTTTAACACATCACAAGCCACGGCGCGGCTTACCTCGGGTAGGGTGCGTTAGGGGTGCTAACACCTTCCCTAACCACAATCGGTCCCTTACCCGCGAATCTCTGACAAGACCAGTCAACTTGGGTTTCCTAGTAACCCTCAAGTAAATACTAGGTGGCGACTCCAAACAAAATCAATTCCAATAACAGAGAGCCAAAACCGCCATCGCCAGGATGGGGACGCCGCGCGGGTCTTTTCCGACATGCGACATCCCCAATGGACATGCCTCGAACATATCAAGGTTGGTTAATACGGAGGAATGCAGATTGTATGGAATGAAGAGTCATGACTGCCACGTGTTTATGCAAACACTCATTCCATTAGCTTATCGTGATTTGTTGCCAAAAGGGATATGAGATGCACTCACGGAGATCAGTCATTTCGTTAGAGATATATGCTCCACCAAGTTGAATGTTGATCACATTGAGAGGCTTGAAACAAATATCGTCGAGACACTATGCAAACTTGAGATAATATTTCCTCCATCATTTTTTGACTCAATGGAGCATCTCCCCATACATCTACCGTTCGAGGTAAAAGTTGGAGGACCGGTCCAGTATAGATGGATGTACCCATTCGAACGGTTAGATATTACAGTTGCAACGTAATTCATATATAAAAGTATTTTCTTTGTTTTTCTTAATTGAAATATTTGATTAATTCAATGCAGGTACTTGTTCAATCTCAAGAAAAAGGTTAAGAACAAGGCGCATGTTGATGCTTCGAAATGTGAGGCCTTTATTGTTGAGGAGATCTCAACATTTATCTCGTACTATTTCGAACCTCATCTGAGAATGAGAATCAATCGCGTTCCATGACATGATGATGGCGGTGAAGTGCCTTCCAGTCGGAACTTGTTAATATTCTCAAATCCTGGACGACCCACACCTAAAAATGCCGTAAGGGGAAGATATTTGTCGGAAATAGAGTTAAGACAAGCACACAATTATGTTGTATTTAACTGTGATGAGTTGAGACCTTTTATTCAGTAAGTATATATATGTAATACTAATTAAACTTTGTTAATAATATACTATTTATATAGTATAATATCATAAACTCATTATCACTTGCAGGCAACATCGATAATATTTGCTGTCCAATTATTTCAAATCTTTCAATTACAAGATAAACAATTTACCACGTGGTTCAGAACACATATAAGTAATATCACAAACTTATTATTACTTGCAAAATTACTGTAAGCATGTCATTATGAAATTTTCGTTTACTGTTAATCACGTAACTGAGTTATCAAGGAGGCCCATTATATGTCTTTCAACTAGTTAGTGTTCAAGCTAGGCAAAAACGCATGTTTGAAATCACTTTTCCTTCGAAGATATGTCGCGTATCAAACAGCTAAAATTCAAGCCTGTCACTATAATCCACGGTGTAGTTAATAATTATTATCTAGCATGTACTCATGCCTCTCTTGTTCATGTTCAAACACTGTCATTATCCCAAACTCTTGATGGAAAGTATCAAGAGACAAATTTGTGATAGATCATCCTATAATGTTTTAATTATGACAATGAGAGATGCAATTTCTTACGTGTTTCCAGCCTGTCCTTGGTAAAGAAAATTAATAGATGATAAAGATTAAAATTAACGATAAAATTTCGTATACTAGGGAACCACTTACTATAAGTGATGTGATGTAGTGTATAATGGCTAAAAATATACTAGGGTTTATCAAACTCTAAAATCACAATTCTATATTATTGACAAAATTCTGATTTGAATTAGAACTCTAAAATTTCTCTAGTTACTTTATTTAAGATAAGTTGTATTGTTTTTTATTTGTTTGTTATGGTTTAATAATATTTGTATTTCTATCAGGCTACAATAACGAGTTTGCTACAATGAATAAACTCTGTTTTTTTAAGTCAAGAAATTGGTTTGAAATTGTGAAATATCCTCAATTATTATTGAGATTTCTTTCGAAATAAACTTGGAATTTTTTGCTATTACACCATTCCAAATAACATTTCGGATAGAATTCCTTGTGACTTTTTTATCTTTATATTATAAATAAATGAGTTGTATTACTCCCAATAATATTTTAGATATTGACCTCATATATGTTTTTTTTATCCTTATATTAAAAGTGGGTAATAATAAATTATTATCTCTAATAATATTTTGGATATTAACCCTTTTTGCAGGGTTTTTATCCTTATATTAAGAATGAATAATATATTCTCTTGCCAAAAATAAAATTTTAATATTTTTGAAATATAGGCCAAAATCCTTTGGAATTTTACAAACTTGTTGTAAAATTCATGCAACCTTTTTCAAAACATGCTAAAGTATTTTTTATTTAAAAAAAATGCTCAAATAATTTTAATTATTTTTGGCCATATATATGGAAGAAAAAAAAAAGAAAATATCTTATATTATTTTTTAGGCTTATTTTGGCAAAAACCCATTTTTTCTTCAAATAAAACTACCGAACCAGGCTTAGAGGTGTTTGTCAAACACACTCTTAAACCAAAAACCCTTTAGTAGAAAAACATTGCTAGTCAAACAGGGTCTTAACCCTTTGACCCAATTTTGACCTGACTAGGTTGACTTGAAATCTTTGATTCTACCACAAACTGAACCAAAATTCTAGTTTGACTAAAAAACAAACCCAAAACAAAAAATGAATCAAACTTGCAAACATAAAAAATTCAAAATATTTTGGTTGAAACAAATCAAAACCCCAGAAAAATAAAGAACACTAATGAACATTCATACTAATTCCAAAGAACATGACTCTTTAACCAGAAAAAATACAATCAAAACAAGGAAACAAACATATTGTAAATCATGCAAGAATCAATAATCTAGCTTCCATTCACTTTGATTATCAATGAATCCTCACGATTTGGTCAAAATGGGTTTCAGTTCGAAACCGAAACCCTATGATTAAAACCTATTTAAAACTTGTTATTGATGCCAATAAACCCTAGGTTTTTAACTAATCAAGTATCATGAAGTGTTTAGTGCAAAGAAATGAACCAAACTAGTCCAAATTATAAAACTAAGGTAATGTTTTTCCTAATAACACGAAGAACACTGCCTAGCAACCCAGAAATTGCCTAGCACACTGTCAAACCCAAAACTGGCCTTTTAGACCTCTAAAACATGATTTCTTACTTCCAACAAACTACATTACCATAGACAAACATATTTGAATAAAAAGAAATAATAAACAACATCAAATCATCAAAATCATGCATGAGATTTTATTTTTCAAAACTGTGCCATATTTTGCAGATTTTAAAGCCATTTTATTCGTAAAAACAATCCAAAAAACATCATCTAAGTATTTAGGAGCATCAACAAACAAATCAAATCAAGATTTAAAAAATAAAACAATATTTTTTAAAATCAAAACTAAGAACATCATAACACTAAAACAAGTTTAAAAACATCTTTTAAACATGTAAAACGAGTTAGAGATATGTATCATAGACATCACCTGCTAGGTTAGTGAAGGATTATACATTCCCCAAACTCGGAATAGTTATTACCCTTCTTCCTTCAAAAATCCAATATTTTGCAAAAATTTTAACCTATCCTTTTAGCTCTTAGATGTTAAGCAATAAACTTAATTACTAATGAACTCCAAGAATAAGCTTTCTTCTCCTCTCCCCTCTTTTTTGGTTTTGATTTTCCAAGGTGTTTATAGGGTTTTGCTAGATTTTTTTATGTATTCAATAAATGATTGATCCACGCTTGACCCTCTTATTGAAATGTGAAAGTTTTATGTATATTTTTACAGTTGTGAGCTCTATACCTTATGGGTTTTATAGCAGTGGTTTTGCAACAAACTTGGTTTGAAGATTTTGGTGGTTTTGCTAAACTTAAAGATCAATGAGCTATTTCTGGCCTTTTGATCTTGTGAGAAATATGATCAACCTTTGATTAAAACCTAATGAGAAGGCTTGAAGTGTGAACACACAAAAAAGATTAGTAGTTTTTGCATAATAGGTATCACGGTCATCGATGAATGAGTTACCCACTATCGAGACTTTGCTGTAGCAACTCTGACATCATCATTGTTAAAGATAACCAGAAGTTGGTAGAGGAGGTGTACACCAGAAGTTGTTTAAGGTGCCTACTTGATCAACTAAAACCGTTAAAGAAGAAAATAAAAAATGGTTGAACAACGTGTCTTCTAGGTTAAATCCTAAAAATTAGGGTTTTTTAATTAGGTATTTATCAAACTTTAATTTAATCCTTATTCTTCTAATTGCTTTTAAGTGCACTCATAATATCCTCCCAACTTTTAATTTCATGCAATTTAACTTATGTCAAACTCAATAGTCAACCCTAAAGTTCAATGTCTTTTCCAATTAAGCCCTTGATTTACTTTTCAAAATTACAATTCAACCCCCATACTTCAATTTCTTCCAATTAAAACCCAAATTGAATTCAAAAACTAATCAATCTTTCTTGCAACTAAACCCGCTATAAATTCAATTAAGCACTGAAAAATCCCAATTGAGTTATTAAACACTCAATTTTGAATTTTTCTTGTTAATAGGGCCTTTATCAGCCAAAACTGAACCGTTAATTTTTCAACTTTAGATATTTTGATCCTCCTCAACCAGGTTTTTTGCAATTTTTTGGACACTAAAAAATAAGAAAAATTGTAAAACAAAAAAATATATTTTTCTCGGGTTAAATACCATTTTTCCATCAAAATCGACCCCACCAAGTCAAAACAGGTCAAACCATGTTGATTGTGGTAAAAAACAAATTTCATGTCATTTTAGGTCAAAACAGTTATTTTATGTTAAAACTGGGTCCAACGGGTTCATGTTGGTTGAAAAAAAATTTTGGTGTTTGAAATTAATTTTTTGATAATCAAAATTAATTTTTAGTGGTTGAAACAAACTTTTTTTAATTTTGATTTGAGTTTTCAATTTTACCTGTATATATATTTATTATTATATATAATAAAACAAAATTATTAATGCATATGTTTTTTCTTTCAACGAAGCAGTTGGAGCATGTCAAAATTTTCTTCAAGATGATATGTGTTTCATGTTATATCTAGTGTATATCTCCTGCTCACTAGCTATAAAAACACAAAAAAAAAATGATAAAATGATTTTTAAGAGTTATTTATTTATCTATTCATGTTTTTTAAAAAACAATTCAAAAATACGAAAAATATTCCAACTGTTATATCAAATTGTAATTAGATCTTAACCTTTAATTTGATCTGATCTAAATAGACTTACCACACTAGAATAAAACCCAAACATATCTCAGCCCTTAAAAAAATTGACCATTGATCCTAGCTTGCCACATCACACGACATACCAAACATCTAGTGATCCTCATCATACCCAAGCCAATACCAATCAAATAAGAGAAAGTTTTTGATCAAGCCAATCACAACCATATGATCAAATTTGAGGTGATCCAACAATCTAAAAGCTATAGGTGCACCAGATTATCATGCTCGCGTCCACACCTTAACAAACCTCAGACACACTTTCTCCTTTTACCAGCGATTCTCTCTCTCAACAGATCTCCTAACTCCAACCAACTCATGACACCAGACCACCACATAAACACTCCCCTCCTCTTTGAGATCAAACCCTTGGTGGTTTTTGGTGTTGTTTTCGACTTATCACGCTAGAGAAAGCCAGTGAAACCTTTCGCCAACCGAAGCTTCAAGGCATCAATTCTCTCTTTTTGGCCATCAATCACCAACACCATCACCATCATCAGAGTCCTCTCACTAACATCTACCATAATTTTTCTTCTTTTTTTTTCCTAGAATTCTCGTCAAAAAACTTCAGCCCCTCCAATAGTGGTCGCGCATGACCTACACTCGCTATTAGAGGTATTTTTAAAGTTTTCATTGAAGTTCAAGGGTATTTCGGTATTTTTCCTAGCCAGGTGCATTCATGTAAATTCAGGTACTTCTGGGGGTATTTTAATTTTTTTTACATGTATTTGTTTTTATGTTTTTGTAAAATATCCGAAATAAATAAAAAAAACGACATGGATCCAATGCCTATTTTTTGTATTTAATTTAATAAAATTAAAATGATAATAAAAATGATTCTTGTATTATTGTTTGTATTAATTGATAATTAACCTAAAGATGATATGATATATCATTAGACCATGTCTTTTGGATGTTGAATATCAATTAATATTTGATTTGAAGTAATTGTCTCTATTAATTATTATCAACCCAGTAAGGTATGGTCTAAAATTAGGCCTTGTCCTTTAGATGTTATTTAGTCAATTGACTATGCACCTTTGAGCCTTATATTAAATGATCCTATCATTCATTAAAAGACTCAGGATGAGATGGTCTCACATTGACCTTGTCGTACGTGTACGGCATCGCAGCGATCGCCCACCACCCGCATTAGGTGTGGAGTGTCTATCTTGGCAATTATGAAATATGGGGAGACAAGGAATTCTTGTCTTTTATCACTGGAAAAAATGGAATGGGAGTCGCCACCTAGTATTTTGGTCACTAGGAACCCTAACTGGTCTTAGAGATCGAGTACGGAGATTGGTTGCGTAAAGGGAAGGTATTAGCACCCCAAATATGCCCTACCTAAGGCAAGCTGCATTGTTTTATTGTCTGATAAAAACTAAGGTCTTTTCGTGTTTTTCTAATTTTTGGTCTATCTATGGTTTAAGAAAAGTCCTCATCGATAAGGAGATCCTTATCTTATCGGGTAAAAACCTAACTGTGCTAACGTCAAATAAAAAAACTATCTTTTTAATATCGGGAGTACGTTTTACGTATAAATTCGTAATCCCGGATATTAAAAGAAAACAAAATATTTTTTGGTGTTTTTTGAAATATTGGCCAAGTTCTTGTGACTTTAATAAACTGGTTATTAAAGCTAAAATGCATGCTAAAATATATGTATTTTTTTGAAGTTTTCTTTGTTGTATGAAAATACAATATGATTTTTTTTTTGCTTTTTAGAGACTTGGTCGTATGCATGAAAACAAAGACATGTTTTTTTTTATGTTTTGATAAAAACCGGGTATTTTAATACTGAATTTGTATTTTCACGGTATAAAAATACAACCTGATATTAATCAAAATGACGTAGAAAAATGCACGGGAAAATCACAAATTTTCCCAAAATGATTTTTGAATATATTTTTTATTTTTTTAAATTGATCTGGGTCGGACCCAGCCTACCCATTTTGAACTGGGCCAGACTCGGCCCAACTATACGGGCTGGGCCTCTACTACAGGGCTGGACTCAGCCCAGACGCGTGGGCTGGGCTGATGATCCGGCATGTGGCCACCATGGCTGGTTATTAAATAATTACCCGGTTACTATGCTCATGCACAGTAACCGGTAATTATTTTTTCTTGCCTGCAGAAACGTGCACAGTGCACGTTTCTGCATGCAAGGAAAAGAAATGCGAAACAGAGACGGGAGGGAGCGGAGAGTTACCTGTAATGGAGGCGCTCTAAGAGCTGGGCTGGTGGCGGCTTGTAGCTGGGGTGGCGGTGGCTGGGAACCCCGGTGGCGTTGCTGCAGTGGCAGACGGTGGCTGCTGCAAGGGGCTGCTTCTTCTTCTTCCTGCTGCCTCTGCCCCTCTCCTGTGTTTATACTATTCTTCGCCGTTTATTCTCTGGCGGTGGCGGTTCTGTCGGTGGTGGCGGAGCAACGGTGGCTCTTCTCCTTCCTCTTCTTTTTCTCTTGTCTTTCTCCTCCTTTCTGCTCTTTCACTCCCCTGTTTCTCTCTTTCGGTTTCTTCTTTTTTTTCCCGCTGATCTCCCCCCTGTCTGTCTCTGTTTTTGCTTCTTCTTCCGTTTCTCACGGTGCAGTTGCTGTTATCGACGACTGGGAGGACTGTGGCAGCTGGCGGTGGCTCTGGTGGTTGTGGCAGGAGGCCACGGTGGAGAGAGAAACAGAGAGAGGAGCAGCTGCTGGGAACCCGGACAAAAGATGATTTTGTCTTAACTTTGGACCCCCCATCCTCCTTCCTCAGAGCATGAAGATAAAATCTATTTATAGACGGTGGAAGAGGGACACTTTTTTTATTCTGTTGCAAACGCTCAGCCCTTGGGTCAACCCCAAAGCACCCCAACCATCGGCTCAAAGTAGCAATGATGAACTGTCAGTTTTGTGCAGGAAATTGGCTGGTCGGGTTGGCCACTTTGGGGTGGTGCCACCGCCTCTTCTGCCTCAATCAGCCCTAACAGCTTACACTAACGTGTATTCAGGTATCCCAGAATCGTGTTCGTGTACGTTGCATCCAATTTAGTGAAGAAACGAGGCGCTAAATGCCATGGGAAGGTGGCCACCCAACCAGCCTCGCTGGAAAAGGAGATGAACAGTATCTTACTATTTAGTCCTTCAATATGTGATTTATTTCTATTTACATCCCTGATTGGTTTCAAACTTTTAATTTTGATCAATTTTACCCATGAAGAACTTCAAATTAAACCCCAGATTTTGGCGCATTTTTCCCTTTGGTCTTTGGTTTTGAATTTATGCAATTTGACCCTTAATTGATCAATAAACTTCCAATTTCTTTGATTTGACCCCTGATTTGCTCAATTTCAGTCCCTTTATTTACGCACCTTTTCCAATTTGGTCCTTGGTTTTGGATTTCTTCAATCAAGTCCCTAATTGGCCATCAAACTTCAATATCTATGCAATTAAGCCCCTGATTTGACAAAATCAACTCTAAAAAATTCTACTTTGACCCCAGAACTTTAACTTCTTCCAATTAAAGCCTAAATTGACTTAAAAATCAATTGTTCTTGTAATCAAACCCTATATAAATTCAATTAAACCTCCAATAAAATTTAATTGAGTCCATAAACATCCCGATTTTGGACTTTTTTCCTCCAATTGAATTTTTCTTTGTCAACAGGGCTCTTCATTTGTAAAAAAACATACTATCAAATTTTAATCTTTGAATTTTTTAGCCTCCTCAACCAGCTTCTAGCCATTTTCTAGGCGCTTTGACATCCTTTTCTCACTATTATTATTTTTTTGGATTTTTTTGTTTTTAGTTTGAATATTTTTTTTTTATTTTTTGGAAGAGAAAAAGTGAATTTGGGGAATAACCAAAAAATGAGTTATGACAAACCTTGTCCTTTGGATGTTAATTAATAGATTATAGGGTCAGTTATTATAGTCCATCAAATAACTGATGATGGTAAGGTCCAACATTTGGCCCTATCCTTGGATGTTGTTTTGTGGTTGTCGTGAGGTGCATGATGTATAACATCGGGTTTGCCTCCTAAGATGGTGTTGAAAAGAGATTTTGTATTTAATCATAAAATCATGATTTTGAAGTTAAGGAGTCGTCACCCATTGTTATGGTCACTAGGAATCTAATGGTCTACGAGAGTTCAGATAAGGGACTGGTTGTGCAAGGAAAAAATGCATCACCCCTAGTGCACTCTACCTAAGGTAAGCTACATTGTTGTTTAATTGTTATTTTAAGTCGCATATCTATCCATTTATCTTTTCTAAGGTGCAAGACAAATCTTTCTTTGTGTGAAAGTCTCTACCTTATCGGGTTAAATCCTAATTGTTCTAAGATCTAAATTTTAGCATTGCATTTATTTTGCACTTTGTATCTTTACTACCTGAGGATATACTTTACAATGTAATTTTATACCCCTAAATATTAAAGCCTACAACTAAATCCTAACACTTTAAATATAAAGTGAACAAAATGATTAGTGAAGAGTTTTTGATATTTTGGTCATACCCTAACGGATAATCATAAACTGGTTATAATATTCATTTTACATTTTAAAACATGAAAAAGATGCAATTTTTTGTTTTATTATGAAAATATGCTTGGAAAACTTTTAGGATTCGACCGTATGCACGAAGAAAAAAAATATTTTTTGTATTTTTGGAAAGAGAATTAATTTTTTTATTTTTATTTTTTATTTTTTAAAAAAAGTTTTAGAGAAAACCAGATATTTTAATATCAGATTTATATTTTATAGTGTAAGTCTACAACTTAATATTATGCAAAATCATTGGAAAAACATGTGAGGGGCCCAAAATATTTTTAAATGTCCTTTGGAAAATTTGAAATTTTTTCCTTGTTTTAAATATTTAAATATTATTATTATATTATTATTATTATTAAATATATTGGATGGGCTGGCCAAGCCATCCAGGAAAATATTATGAAATTTTAAGAAATGAACATTTTTGTTTATTTTATATTGGAAAAGAAAAATTAGAAAAAAAAGAAGAAAATGAAAATGAAAATGAAAAAGGAAACTTATTTTGTATTATTGAGCACACCCCAAATTGTTTTGCAATTTCTCTTTGATTTGTTGTCTTTGAAAGGTATAAAACATTATTTAATGATTAATCCAAGTTTTTATTATGATTTAAAGATTGATACATTGTGATTGGATTATGGAATGTTTAACTAAGTATGTTTGGTTAATTAAATTGGTTGTTTTATGATTGAAACATGTTGTTGTTAATGATAAAGGGTTGGGAAAGCTGTTAATTGAACAAAATTGAAAAAAAAAAAAAACCCGCCATAAGTAAGAATTCGGTCAAGACATGGGAGGGAGGTTTGATTTTATTTGATTTACTTGAAATGAAGTTTGGCTAGTATGATATTCTCTTCCATGAAAAATTAGTGGGTAAAGTGTTAATTATGACAATTAAGAAGAAAACCATGTCCTCTCTTTAGGAGGAGGTTTTGGCCTAAATAAAAGAAAAAGGGGATGGATTTATGAGATGCAATATTGTAACAATTGTATTTAATTGTGTTGCATGGAATATTTGTTGAATGTGTATGAAGAAAAAATTACATGAAAATTAAAGAAAAGAATTTGGTGTTCTTTAAAAGAAAATGACTAATGGTGGGAACAATTATGTGTCTTCAGTATGTGTAAATGTATTAATGATGAATTAGAATGGTTTTAGCTAATTTATTGTGTGGTGATTAAATGATTGAATACACTCCAAATTTCGAGATGGTGAAGAAGTGATGAGAAGAATGGTTCGTGTTGTGTGTTAAGTTGTGGAGGTATGAAATAGGTGTTGATGATGGGTAAAGATAGAAGTTGTGATAAATGGATTTAGAAGAAAAAGCCTAAAAGGTTCAGCCACATCAGAGAAAAAAATGGAAATTTATGGGAACTAAAGCAATTGTTTGTATATTCGTGTGTGTTTATTATGTGCGATGAGTTTATGCTAAATTGAGATATATATATATATATATATATATATATATATATATATATATATATATATATATATAACTCCTTACCTACCAATTAAATGAGCTTTGAATGTTTGAATGTTAGTGAGTCAAAAAATTTCCATCTTTTTCTCTTTCTTCTTGAAATTTTTATGACCTCTCTCTCTAGCTCCTCATTTTCTCACTTGATCTCTTCTTAATTTGTGTTTAGACACTTATTATCTCATCTATCAAGCTCTAACCTATGATCTCTGTTATGTTCTCTAAGTATAAAATCAAGAAAACGAAAGAACCCTCTTTTTTCTTTCTTTCCAGCCGTACTCTTTATTATAAGGAGAGGAAGAACCAAATCTCTAATTTATTCTACTTTATTTATGAAAATGCTATTAATATGTATACAAGTTATTTTAGTATTCGGCTGGTACGTCTTCTTGAACTCAACTTATCCTAAAATTTTAATTTAAGATAAAACAATGTGTTATGAGTTTTCTTGTAGAATTTCAGCTCGATCTAAATATCAATTTGAGAGTTAGGCTCAATAATATATAACTGATTAATAAATAATTTTATATTAAAAATCCAAATTTTTTAAAGTTATTTTTATATGGATCAAATCATTTATTTCACTAAAACCTTTTGAGTGTCTCTTTATTTTAAACACTAATTTTACTTCCTTTTCTTCTTTTTTCGTTCATTTACAAACTTATTACCATTTCATCATAGTATTATTATTTTTCAATCGGGATTTTCTCATATGTTTTTATTTTATTTCATTTGCTATTTATTGTTAAATTTACAGGGGTTTACAGATCATGTGTTGAATAAGTATGAAAAATATGATAAAGTAAATTTAATATTAATTAAAAATAATTTCTTGAAAATTAGAAAGAATATTCGAGATTGGACTAGCAATTAAGGGAGCGCATACTACTGGAACATTAGATAGGTTTCTATCACCTCACTTTTTTATTATCGTAATTTCAGTGCTATATATATATATATATATATATATATATATATATATATATATATATATATATATATATATATATATATGTGTGTGTGTGTGTGTATGTGTGTGTGTGTGTGTGTGTGTGTGTGTGTGTGAAATGCGTCTCAAAAAGAAATGTAGAAAAGCATATTTGGAAAGAAATAAGCCGGCCATATAAACAGAGAAAATAGTTATGCCAACCGCACAAGCAAAGGCTAGTAACTTGTGAAAATAATTAAGTAGTTCATATGAATAAGGGCTAATTAGTTTTTTAAAATAAATGAGAGAGAAGGGAAATAAAGTAACAAAAAAAGAAAGAAAAGAATTGAGCTGGCCGTATGAATGGGGGCCGTTGATTTAAAAAGGTTAAATGTTGATCGTACGAGTAAGGGCTATTGATTTAAAAGGAATAAAGTCGGTTCAATGCGGAGGCTATTTATTTTAGAAAGAGAATTAACCAGCCACTTGAAGGAGGGCTATTTTCTTGAGAAAGTCAAATAAACAACATGAGCGAAGTCCATATTAAACTCATTACAAGAGCAAGGTTTGGTTGAAATAATTAAGTCAGCTGTTCTGGCAGGGACTGGTAGTGATAAAGTTTAGTAGACCATCCTGGTGGGAAGTTGTTATGTTAAGAAATGTGTTAAGAAGTGTTATTGACTGTAATGACTGCGTTTCTGGTAAAAAAGGAGACGTTTCAAATGATAATGAACTATTGTATTTGTGTGTAGAACTAAAGTGGCACATTTCCATGTATTAATTCTTGTTTACCCTTTTATATGTTTCAGTTCATCTTATTCACTGTCGTAGCAATGAAATTATAGTTAGGTGTTCTTAGTTTGTGTTAGGTAGAATTTTGTAACCATCATTTCATGATATGTTATTAACTAATGCATATGTCAAGTTTTTAATATTTTAGGATTTCAATTATTAAGTTATTGGATTGTTATGTAATTAGAATTTCTTTGTGTATGTATGTTATATTAGTGCTTCCATCTCATGAAATAATAATAATATATATATTTGGTGGTGCAAAAAGGTGGTGGATGATAATTGATAATTATGGTTTGAGGGGTGTCGTGACGAGTACAACGTTGAATGATAGAGATATTTCCTAAAATGAAAGGTTTAGAGTTTAATACCTGAGGTTATACTTTATAGTGTAATTTTATACCATCAGATATTAAAGTCTACAGTTAAATTCTAAAACTCTAAATAATAAAATGATTGTTGTGGGATTTTTGGTATTTTGGTCAAATCGTAATGTATGATTGTAAATTGGTTACGATATCCATTTTGTATTTTTAGAATATGATAAAAATTCAATTTTATCTTTTAGAAAATATGCATGAATATGATAAAAAAAAAAAGCCTTTAAGATTTGGCTATGTGCACTGAAAAAAAAATATTTTTGTATTTTTTAAATAAGGAATTTTTTTTTTTGGTTTTTTGAAATTTCAGAGAAAAATCAAGTATTTTTAATACTGAGTCCGTATCTTACAGTGTAAGTCTATATTCCAATATTGTTGAGGATTCTCCACTTTAAGTAAGCAAATCTACCTTTAATTATTTGAACTCAATTTTAAAATATTAATTGTTTTTATATATTTTTGTAGTATATGTATTTTGTTTGGGTGTTTACTTGTTTTATAGTTTTTTCTCATACAAATTTGTTGTATGGATTTAAGATTTGTACATGTTAGGGTTTGTTTTGGATTTTGTAAATTGTATTTGTTTATTAAATGATGACACTTATGTCAAAATTTTGACTTAGGTGTTTTTTGATGAAATAAATAATAGCTTATTTAACGAGTCCATTTTATTTTTTGTTAATTTTATTGCCAAGTTAAAATTTTTGGTAAATGTATAGAAATTTGAATTTATGTAGATAATTGATAATGAATTAAAAGTACTATTAAAATAGATTGAATAAGTTTGAACTAAATCATTATTTTTACAAATTTATTTAGTTAATGTAGTTAGTTAATAAATGTTGTCATCATTATTTTATGTAGGTTTGATATAATAATGGATGATCGTTCATGGATATATAGAGATTCACCCTAAGGGTTGCGAAAGATGAATTATTGTAATGTGGTTCAAGGTTTTATTAATTACGCAATATCTAATCTGAAAAATATTAGTGGAGAGGGTATTAGATGTCTATGCAAGAAGTGTACAAATAAAAAGTTTCTCGATCTAGATATTGTAATAATGCATCTTCTAAAAAAAGGTTCATAGAGAAATACTTGTGTTGGTATGCACACAAAGAAACATATATTCCTCACGATACCATGGTAGAAGGATGGTTGGGTCAACGTCTAGTTCTAGCAATGTGCATGGAGTTGTAGACAATAATAATCCTTATAGGAATTTGGTTATGGATGCGATGAGAATGAATTAAGGTTATGTCAGTCAATGTCCAATCATAGATGAAGAACCTAATGCAGACGCAACCAGTTTTTTTGATCTTTTGAAAGATTTTGATGAACCATTATAGGATGGTTATACAAATCACAATAAATTGTTGGCCGTTGCACAGGTGCTCATCATCAAGTCAGATCATGGGTTGAATGATGCTGGTTATGATAGAATTGTCAAATGGGTGAGAAGCAGTTATGGTCATCCAAGACTTTAACTTATGATGTATCAAAAAAATAAAATTTTCTGATGAAGGTAGCATTTGATGTGGACCATCAATGATTTTCTAGCTTATGGAATGGTTTCTAGTTGGAAAACTAGGATGTCCATACTGAATGGAAAATAACAACGCATTCACGCTAACAAACAACAATATATCTTTTTGGCTGCCACTAGTGGTTCTTGCCAATGGTACACAAGTTCAGAAAGAACAAAAAAGACTTATTTGTTAGCAGAGTTGAAAGGCATGTTGTATTGTTGCTTCTTTCGGGTGAAGAATTGTATGACGTGGTGTCAAAGTATGGTGACATTATGTTTGGTTTTCAATCCGTTAAGTAGAAGTTTTCTAGTTTTGGTTTGATCCATAATTAAGTAAAACAAAGTATTTTCTAGGAACTTCCTTATTGAAAGACAAATCTCCTCCGCCATAACCATAATGGCATACACATAGAAAAAAACGTGCTTGAGAACATTTTTAACACGGTTATGGATGTGAAGTGAAAGACAAAGGACACCATCAAGGCTATAATGGATATAGCTTTGTTTTGTCACCGTAAAAATATGTAGTTGGTTTATGTTGGGTCATGGGTCACAAAGCTCAAAGGCAGCTTCATCTTAGATAAAAATACATGGTTACTTGTCTGCCAATGACTTAAAAGTCTGTGTTTTGTTGATGGATATGCGTTGAACATATCAAGGTTGGTGAATTTAGAGGATTGCAGATTGTATGGAATGAAGAGCCATGACTACCATATATTTATGTAAACACTCATTCCATTAGCTTACCGAGATTTATTTCTAAAAGGGATATAGGATGCACTCACGAAGATTAGTCACTTCTTTATAGATATATGCTCCAATAAGTTGCAAACATAACACATGGAGAGGCTTGAAATGAATATCGTCCAGACAATATACAAACTTGAGATGATATTCCCTTCACTATTTTTCGACTCGATTGAGTATCTTCCCATACATTTACCGTTTGAGGCAAAAGTTGGAGGCTTAATCCAATATAGATGGATATATCCATTCGAGAGGTTAGGGATTACATATGCATCGTAATTAAATTTTTTTTTGTCTTTCTTTATATAATTCAAAACATTCATTTAATTGCATGCATGTACTTGTTCAACCTTAAGAGAAAAGTAAAAAACAAAGCGCATGTTAAATTAATTTTTTTTTGTCTTTCTTTATATAATTCAAAACATTTATTTAATTCCATACAGGTACTTGTTCAACCTTAAGAGAAAAGTAAAAAACAAAGCGCATGTTAAGGTTTCGATATGCGAGACCTATATTGTTAAATAGATCTCAACACTTATCTCGTACTATTTTGAGCCTCAATTGAAAACAAAAATCAACCGTGTTCCAAGACATAACAATGATGGGGAAGTGCCTTCGAGTGGAAACTTGTAAATAGTTTGCCATCTAGATGACCCGTACCAAAAAATGTTGTGAAGAGAAGATATTTGTCTAAAATAGAATTTTGACAATCACATAATTATGTGTTATTTAACTGCAATGAATTGAGACCTTTTATTCAGTAAGTATGCTACCTAACATGTAATTATTATGAAACAATTTATCTCTTTATCCCAAGACTCACAACTAACTGAATATCAAATCTTTTAATTACAAGATGAACAATTTTCCACATGGTTCAAAACACATGTAAGTACTTTTTATTTATTCTTATCTCTTGGGATATTTAATTTCATTACACATTTCTTATTAACAGTTCATGGTTGTATTTCATTTACCAGGTTTATCAATTGGGAGGGAATACTAGTGTTACTTTGTCTTTACTAAGTCTGAGTCTTGAAAGAAAGGTGAAGTGTTATAACGAGTATTTTGTCAATGGACATGTGTTTTTACTACAGAATATGGGCATGGTAGAAATATATATAACACTGGGGCTTGTATTAAGGGATCGACTTCTAATAAGTTTGAAGTTGACTACTATGGAAAGTTGGAAGGGGTAATTGAATTGCAATATCATAGCCAGCATAATAGAGAATTTTTACTCAAATATGATTCGTATGACACCTTTGACAAAGGAATCAGAGTAGATCCCCATCATGGTTTGGTCGAAATTAATTCAAAGGCTAGACTCTGCAATGTCAACGATGTCATTGTTTTCGCCAAGCAATGCCAACAAGTTTATTACACATACACTCCTTTCTTTAGAAAGGATTATTCAAGAGTTGAATGGTTATCCGTAGTGAAAATCAAACCCTATGGTCATGTCGAGGTTGTTTAGGATGACAACAATTAATTATTTATGGGAGATGATGTTTTTCAACCTGATGAGTTAGTTGATCCATTTCGAGTTGCTCCGTCTAATGAATTTAAAGAAAACTTAAATTTTTGCATTGCTGATAATATTTTTAGTGATGTTGATACTGAGAAGTTGAATGATGTTTTGAGCTCAAACGGACAACACAAGTCGATGAAGATGATAATGATGAAATCAACATACAAGATTGCGATGGAGACGAGGACAAGTCAATTGATGAAGAAGAAGACAATTCTAATTAACATGCACAACATGAATGTGTAATGCCATAAACTATAATATAATATTTCTGAACGAAATTCACTTAAATGTAATGAAAATGATGTTAATTTATTATTGAATGACAATGAAATATTTATTTTATTATTGTGTGATGTGAACTAGGATTATTGTGTTGTGCGTGCAACTATGAATTTAGGTATTTGCAAGATGGATAGATAGAGAATATAGATACAATCTGGCATTAGCCACTGCTTTACACCTATGAAAATACCGATAAACTATATACATTACATATGGTTATACCGATGGAAGGTATCCATTGATATATTCCAGTGACTATGGGAACTTTTCCCCTTCTCCTTGGCACTATTCATGTTGTTCTTTACATATGAGTATGCCGACAGAATATGTTCATCGGTATATTCCAGAGACTATGAGAACTGTTCACTTCTCAATGCACTGATAATTAATGTTCTTTTAATTGTTCACTTTTTTCCCAACAGCATCACCAACGGAATGAAAAGTCGTCAGTAATATTTGGAGGGCTTTCTAAAAATTTTCATGCAAGTTAAAAATTCTCATTTGACTTTACAGACGGAATCACCAATAAAAATATTAAAAATATTAATATTTAATTTTTCATATGCGGTTCTGTTGGTAAAAAGTGCCCAAATACCAAGACCATTAAATTTTAATTTGACTTTACAAACATAATCACCGAAGAAAATATTAAAAATATTAATATTTAATATTCTTTCGGTAATTTTAAATTAAAAGACCAGAATCAGAACATATGAGGCTTTATTTTTTTTCTTTCTTCTTTATATTTCCCTTATAAAGTTATTTCTCTCTCTCCTTCTCTCGCTAAAATCAAGCATTCTCTTCTCTTCTTATCCCTAGGTATGTTGTCTTTCTTTATTTTTCTTCTTATTTACTTTTTTGGTTTATTAACAATCTCTTTTGTTTTGTTTTTTTTTTTAATTCTCAATCGAAATTAAGTATATCATTAAGGTAAGAAATTTTCATTCCTTTTTCTTTCTTTAATTTTGTTTTTGTTTTGCATTTTTTTCTGTCATTATTTTTGTTTAATTTTGTGCTCTTAATAATTTTATGAATTAATAAATGTGTTGAATTTTAGTTGTTATTGAAATAATTTTTGCATTATTTTGTTGAATTTGAGTTTTTTTTTTACAAATTTGTTGTTCAATTTCAATTAAATATGTAGGATTAGTTTTAATTATTATTTTGATTTTTTGTAAATTTAGAATATTTTTTTTGTAAATTTAGAATATTTTTTTTGTAAATTTAGAATTAAAAATATTATCATGTAAACAATGAAAAGTTTCTATGAAATTGAATTATGCTAACGTGTTAGAAGAAATTGAATAAAATCAACCAGTTTGTGGCATATATGTTGTGTATTTGCAGGTTAAAATTTTTGGATAGTCTTCTTTATAGGGGAGGTGCTGCCGATTTTTTTTTTAAATAGGAATCCTTTAATTTTTTTATTAGTTAATTTGTGTAGATGGCTAGGGGAAAGTCTATTGCATGTCGCAAGGATATGGTTGTTGCTATTTCTTCAAGCGACGA
This sequence comes from Populus x sibirica, assembly GCA_019202695.1. Lineage (NCBI taxonomy): Eukaryota > Viridiplantae > Streptophyta > Magnoliopsida > Malpighiales > Salicaceae > Populus > Populus x sibirica. Next base: position 1,814,384 of record JAGMVL010001026.1, on the reverse strand, counting down.
TGCTGATGACCACGAGTCATTAGGAGCCAACTAAGAATGATTAGTACTTAAAAGTGCATTTTTATCAAGGTTTTATATCGTCATTTTGCACTTAAAGTATCAATAACTCCTTAACTAGAATATGTTTTATAATAACATGTCTAATAATATAAGATACCTTTAATTTATGGTAAATGTTCATCTTAAATACGGGCCTATCACATAAATCAAAGGATTGATTGATGAGTTTAACTACTGAAATTGAGAAGACAAAGAGAGGGCTAAGCTTAGAAAAGAGATGCTGATTCAGTCCAAACTAGAACACCATTCTAGTTATTGGATCATAACTGGAGCTATAGAACTTGGATTTAGATCTGGTTTATATGTATGGAAAGCTAAGACATAGGCCTAAAACTTTCATGAAGAGTCCAAGATTTAAAAGTGTCATTTTTGAGTTCAAATGGTAGCAACAACGGAGAAGTCGAATCGTCACCCGGCTCGAATCTTCGGTGTTCAGCCCATATCTCGAGTTCGAAAAGTCCAAATACACCAATTCTTGTTTGTTGGAAAGTTGAGACAATTTCCCAGAACTTTCATGAAGACTATCTGTTCAAATTCTGATGTTAGAAATGATGTTTTCTGCAGACAAGAAGATAAGGATTGTTACCAAGTCAAGAGGTGGCTACCCACTCAACAATTACTCATCAAATCAATAGATCTGAATTTTGGCCGATAAAAAGAGGCATTTGCCATGCATTTAGGCATCTTGGTTTTCACATTAAGATCATGTTCTTGCTCTCTCTTTTTATATTTTTGTAATGCTTAAGTTTTGTTTATATTAATCTCTTGTTTATGCTTTTCATTTCCTTTCCTTTACTTAGTTAACTTATATCTTATTTATGTTCATATCTTGTTTATTTATGTTTCTCTCTTTCATAATGTTTAGCTAAGTTTATTATGTCAAGGTGAAAAGGTTACACTAATGATGTAAGAATAAGTATAGTGTAAACTCAACATGGACTTTTAGGTTTGATACTAACATGTTTTGTATTTGTTATCTTATTCACTCTTAATACTTTGCTTGTTAAATGGTTAATCTAGATTTATGTTGTATAACCCTTGGCACAATAAATACTTGGCACTTTCATATCCCACCCGTATAGTATAACTGACACATGTGCTATGAAAGGAACTTGATTTGTTGTTAGCATAAGTTATAATCATGAATACCTGACAACATTTACCAGTATTAGCATTATTCGAATAAGATAACTAATGTAATCATATTAACAATTTATAATCCGATTGGAACCTCCTTTGTGTGTGGTTACCAGTTGAGTAATAAAAATAGTTTATACTATACTTGTTTGAAATACCATTAGTGGATCCTCTAACCTTGACAATTATTTTATCCTTATTTAATCCTTATATCAATATCACATCTCAAAGCTCTTTTCAACTCCTTTTCTGTTATTATCTATTTTTTTATTTGTAGTTATCATGTTAACCTCCCTGTGGTTCGACCCCAGTCTTGACGGGTTATTTATTACTTCGACACTCCTATACTTGGGAGAAGACATCAACTCTTTGGTCGTGTCAAGTTTTTGGCACCGTTGCTGGGGAGGTAAATTCTTGTATAAATTATAATATTTATTTTATTTTCTATTTTCACTTTTCATTTTATCTAACTTTTGTTTCTTTTGTTTTGTTTCTTTTTCTTTTCTTTTCTTCCTTTTATTCTCTTCCTACACGTGCATGAGAGTTTGCTCACGTACATTAAATGGTAGACTTTGTAGGGTATCCTCATAATTTTCAGAAAATATGGCCGAAGAAGATAACCAGTCGCTTCATAATGAGAATAATGAGAATAACCGTGTTAGAACACTTAGAGACCACATGAATCCCACAAGAACAAATGCACCCTCATGCATAGTTTTCCCCCAAATGCATCTCATTTAAATTTTAAGCCAGGCATTATTCAACTTTTACATGGCTTAGATCTAGAAAATTCATACTTGCATTTGAAAGAATTTAAAGAGGTCTGTAACACCTATAACAACTTAAATTGTAGCATGAACACCATCAGATTAAAGTTTTTTCCTTTTTCATTTAAAGATAAAGCTAAAACATGGCTACAAAATCTTAGGTCAGGATCCATTTGTTTTTGGGATAAAATGCAACAATAATTTTTAAAGAAGTTTTTTTCGTCTCATAGAACAAACTCTTTCAAAAGACAAATCACCACTTTCAATAAAAAACCAGGAGAAACATTTTACCAATGTTGGGATAGGTATCGAGACTTGCTTAATACTTGCCCTCATCATGGTTTTGAAACTTGGAGATTGGTTTCACATTTTTATGAAGGGTTAACACCTAAACATAAACAAATGATGGAATTAATGTGCAATAGAACTTTTGAAGATAAAGACTTTAATGAAGCAATGGAGTACCTAGACTTGCTAGCTGAAAATGCTTAAAATTGGGACACTACAGGCACTTATGAGGCACCAAGTAAAATTCAACCTTATACATCTAGTGGAGGAATATACAACTTTAAGTAAGATCATGACCTCCAAGCCAAATTTGCATCTTTAGCTAGAAAAGTCGAGGCACTAGAATTGAAAAGGAGTGGTCAATTAAAATCTGTTCAAGAAATTGTATGTCAAATCTGTGAAACCAATGAACACTAAACAAATGATTGTCCAACTTTGCCTTCTTTTAGGGAATGCCTCCATGAATAGGCCTATACTTTAAATAGTTTCCAAAGGCCCAATCATAACCCATACTCGCAAACATACAACCCTGGTAGGAGAAATCACCCAAATTTTAGTTGGAAGAGTGATAACAATAATGCACAAACTTCACAGCCACCGATTCAAGCACACCATAATTTCCAAAATTCTCATAGATATGCACCTCCTTATGCTCCACCTCCTAGAAGAAATTTTGAGGAAACATTGCATGCATTCATTGAAAAGCAAGAGATAATCAACACTCAACTTGCTCAAAACATGATAGATTTTAAAGATACTCTTGCAAAGTTCACATCTGCTCTCAGTTTTAAAGAGAAAGGTAAGTTTCCATCTCAACCACAACAAAATCCAAAGGGGCAATACAATGCAAATGCAAGTAGTTCCGGAAGCCAACACATGGATCAAGTCAAATCAGTCATCACTCTTCGCAGTGGTAAGGTTATTGAAAAACTCACTCTTGAACCTTGTGAGAAAGATGATGAGTTAATCTCTGAGAGTAAGGAAGGGGTTGAATCTGAGCATTGCAAAGAAAAGACTGATTCCCCGCCAGCACTTCCATTTCCTAATGCCATGACCAAACAAAGGAAAGTCAATCACAACTCTAAAATCTTTGAAACTTTCAAACAGGTAAGGATCAATATACCTTTGTTGGATGCTATTAAACGGTACCTTCTTATGCCAAATTTTTGAAAGATCTGTGCACTGTGAAGAGAAAACTGAATGTGAAAAAGAAAGTCTTTTTAGCTGAACAAGTAAGTGCTATTCTTCAAAACGATAATGCTTTGAAATATAAAGACCCTGGTTGTCCTATAATTTCATGCTTTATTGGAGAACATAAAATTGAAAGAGCTTTACTTGATCTTGGAGTTAGTGTGAATTTACTTTCATATTTGGTTTTTCAAAGTCTCAATCTAGGTGAGTTAAAACTAACTTCTGTAACTCTTTTACTTACTGATAGATTTGTAAAAGTGCCTAGAGGAATAGTTGAAGATGTGTTAGTACAAGTTGATAAATTCATTTATCCTGTGGATTTTATTGTCTTGGATACAACCTGTTGAAACATGTAATTTAATTCCTCTTATTTTAGGATGTCAATTTCTTACAACTTCTAATGCATTGATTAACTATAGGAATGGACTGATGATGTTATCATCTGGAAACATAACATTGAAGATGAATATTTTCAACATTTGCAAGCAACCTGGAGATGATAATGATTTACATGAAGTGGACTTTATTGAAAAATTAGTTCATGATCAATTTCAAACCACTTCTAGTGAAACTGAGATTGATGAATCTGACGATTTGCAAATGGTTTATTTTCAGGAAGAATCAAAGGCAAATAGTTGGAGATTAAAAATTGAGGAATTGCCACCACGATCAATTGAGTCAATACCTTCAAGTGTTCAACCACCAAAACCTAATTTGAAGTCATTACCAATCAATCTCAAATACTCATTTTTAGGAGAAAATAAAACTTTTCCAGTAATAATCTCTTCCAAACTTAATGCACATTAAGAAGGTAAGTTATTACAAACTCTGAATATGCAAAAAAAAATGCATTAGGATGGACCATAGCTGACATAAAAGGAATTAGTCCTTTGATTTGCAAACACAAGATTTATTTGGAGGAAAATGCTAAACCCTTTAGAGAAATGCAACGAAGGCTTAATCCTAATATGAAAGAAGTAGTGAAAAATGAAGTCATTAAGCTTCTAGATAATGGAATCATTTATCCTATTTCGATAGCAAATGGGTAAGTCCTACCCAAGTTGTACCCAAGAAGTCTGAGTCACTGTGATAACAAATGAGAAAAATAAGTTAATTCCAACTAGGACTATTACTGGTTGGCGCATGTGCATTGACTATAAGAAACTTAATTCAATGACTAGAAAGATCATTTTCCTTTACCTTTCATGGATCAAATCCTAGAAAGAGTTACAGGTCATGAATTTTATTGTTTCCTAGATGGCTATTTAGGTTACAACCAAATTGAAATTGCATTGGAAGATCAAGAGAAAACTACTTTCACATGTCCATTTGGTACTTTTGCATATCAAAGGATGCCTTTTGGATTATGTAATGCATCACCCACGTTTCAAAGATGCATGCTTAGTGTTGTAACCCATTTTTGGGTCCCCACAAATAAAATAAAAAGAAAAAAAATAAAAAAAATAAAAAAAAGGAACACTGTTCATCTCTCTCTCTCCACACACTGCCTAAAGCCCTACGCCCCTTAAAACATGGAACAGTGACCGAACGTAAAGCCCCACGCCCCTTGTCCGGCCGACCGAGCGGGCCGCTCCCCCGCTCCCCACGCACAACAAGCGGCCCGCGCCCCTCTAGCCTATAAATACGCTCTCAACACCACAGCGGAGGGGGGGGTGAGATGGGAAGGACGAGAGGTAGAGTTTTGAACGAGAGAGAGGGATCTTTTGAACCGAAAGGGGAGGGAAGTTTTGAAACAAAGAAAGCTACTGTGAAAGGATGGGAAGAGAGGAAACCAGATAGGAAAAGAAGAGGAGAAAAACACAGAAGAAGGAACGAAAGCAGGGGAACCTTTGGAAAGTTGAACGAGAGAAGAGTGAACGGAGAGAAGAGAAGGAAAGGATTTCGAAATAGAGGGAGGGAAATACAAACACACCGACACCGCTAGGGATCGTCGTTTTCTTGCCCACCTGCTTCTCCCTCCCGCCGCCGCACCATTGGAAGAAAAGGCGGCACCCGCTCTCCTCTCGCACGGGGAAGAAGAAGGAGTAAACAGTGTTGTCCTCATGCTTCCCGACCACCGTCATCTTCCTCCCACCCGTTGTTGCGCCATGTGAAGAAGGGCGGGGACCCGCACCTCTACTCATACGAAGAAAGCAAGAAGAAGACACTGCGACACCAAGGATAACTCACCATCTTCATCCCACCCGGCTGCACCATTGGAAGAGAAAACAAACTCTGCCCCCGGTTTCCACATGACCACCGACCACCGCCTTCATCCCGGCCATTCCCTACCACCCGCACCTCCATTGAAGCCGTTGTAGAGAGGGAAGAATAGTTGTTGACGAGAGGGAGCAAAGGAAACAAAAAGAAGAAGCGATCCGAAACAAAGACAGGAGGAGGAAGAAGGCGCGACAACGCCACCGCCAAACCGGCCAAGAAGACCATAGTCGGCCTTCCTCGGCTCATCATCTTCCTCCCACCCGTTGCGAAGATCATTGAAGAAAAAGCGACGAACTTACGCCTCGCACGGGGAAGAAGAAGAAGAAAATAGCCGTCTGCTCATCGGGCGTCCTCTCCACCGCCACCCGGCACCATCAAAGCCGCCAAACAACAGCAGGAACCACCGCGAGAGGGAAGAGCACCGTGAGAAACGAAGAAGAAAGGAGAAGCGAGAGAAGAACGAGTAAGGGAAAACACAAGGAAGAAAGGGAAGAAAAGCTCACCACCGTCCAAGCCATTCTCCGGCCGAAAACCGCCGGCAACCGCCTTGAGCCACCACAGTCGGCCCTGCGCCCCTTATCTCGTTTGTTCATCTTCTTGCATGCGTAACGTGCACCGTGCACGTTCGCAAGCAAGAAAATAATTAGCGATTCTCGTACATGTGCACAGTAACCGCCTAATTAATTAACGGGTTGTTGTGCATGTACAGTACCCGGTTACTATGCGTGTCTGTGACCCCCGATGTATAGTGACCCCGTTCTTGTTGTTTTGAGTGGAACCCCACCCGACCTAATGCTTCTTTGGCCGAGTCCACCCGTAGAAACCAGGCCCATTTTATGTTGGGCCGATTTCGCCCGCTTTCCTTTTGGGCCGGTCTCGGACCGTTCAAACAAAAAATTCTTCAAAAAATTATTTCAAAAAATATGTGATTTTATGTAATTTTATTACTTGTATTTTGATCAATATCGGTTTGTATTTTTATATTGTAAAGATACAAATCCGGTATTAAAATACCTTGTTTTCATCAAGACATAAAAAAATAAAATAAATTAAAAATGTTTTGTTTTCATGCATACGGCCTAGTCTCTCCAATATATATATATAAATATTATAACATCATATTTTCACACAACAAAGAAAATTTCAAAAACAATATATGTATTAGCATGCATTTTGGCTTTAATAACCAGTTTATTCAAGCCATGAGAACTAGGCCAATATTTCAAAAATTCTAAAAAATCTTTTTGTCTTATTTTAGTAGATGGGATTACGAATTTATACGTAAAACGTATTCTTGACATTAAAAATATGTTTTTTTACATAGACGTTAGAACGGTTAAGTTTTACCCGATAAGATAAGGACCTCCTTATTGAGGAGGACTTTTCTTGAACCATCAACGGACCAACAACTAGAAATACAATAACAACTTAGCTTTTTTATCAGACAATCAAACAATGCAGCTTACTTTAGGTAAGGCGTATTTAGGGTGCTAATACCTTCCCTTTACGCAACCAGCCCCCGTGCCCGATCTCTGAGACCAGTTAGGGTTCCTAGTGACCAAAATACTAGGTGGCGACTTTCACACCATTTCTCACTGCTAAGAGACAAAGAATTCCTTGTCTCCCCATATTTACCAGATATATATATCCATACATTTGAGGGTGGACGATCGCCGCGACGCCGCACACCTGCGACACTTAGCATATTCAGTGATATGGTTGAATGTTTTCTTGAGATTTTTATGGATGATTTTTCTGTTTTTGGTGATTCATTTGATGATTGTTTAACTAACTTGGAAAAAGTTTTGAATAGGTGTGAAGAGAAGAATCTTGTGTTGAATTGGGAAAAATATCATTTTATGGTAACAAACGGCATTGTACTTGGTCACATTGTTTTATCAACAGGAATTGAGGTTGACAAATCTAAAATCGAGTTAATTGCCAACTTACCAACACTAAAATCAGTTAAAGATGTTAGATCATTTTTAGGATATCTTTGGTCTTTATAGAAGGTTCATCAAAGATTTTAGTGTAATATCTAAGCCATTGAGTAACCTTCTAACAAAGGATAATATTTTTGAATGGACTGAACATTGTGAAGAAGCCTTTGTTAAATTTAAAAACTTGCTTACTTCCGCTCCGTCATTCAACCTCCCGATTGGTCATTACCTTTTGAAATAATGTGTGACGCTAGTGATTATGCCGTGGTGCTTGTCTTGGGACAAAGAAAAGATAAGGAACCTTATGTGATTTACTATGCAAGTAAAACTTTAAATACTGCTCAAATGAATTACACTACCACTGAAAAAGAATTACTTGCAGTAGTATTTGCATGTGAAAAATTCAAATCGTATCTTGTTGGCTTACCTGTTGTTGTTTTTAGTGATCATGCAGCATTGAAATATCTTCTTTCTAAGAAGGATTCTAAGGCTACATTGGTGCGGTGGATTTTGTTTCTTCAAGAATTTGATATCATAATCAAAGACAAGAAAGGCACCGAAAATGTTGTCGCATATCATTTGTCAAGATTGACAACAGATTCGAGATTTGGCTTCACACCAATCGATGACTACTTTCCTGATGAATCTTTACTTTCTGTCTCTACTATGCCTTGGTTTGCTAATATTGTTAATTTTCTTGTTTCAGGACAATTGCCAACTCATTGGAGTACCCAAGACAAAAAAAGAAAGTTCTTGAACAAAGTGAAGAACTTTTATTGGGATGACCCTTATTTATTCAAATATTGTTTTGATCAAATATTTCGAAGATGCATTCCTGACAATGAGGTAAGTAGTGTCATTAAATTTTGTCATTCTCGAGGCATGTGGGGGTCATTTCTCATCAAGAAAGACAACTGCAAAAATCTTACAAAGTGGATTTTACTGGCCCACCATGTTCAAGGACTCACATGCATTCTACAAGACTTGTGAAAATTATCAAAAGTTGGAATCTATTTCAAAACATCACATGATGCCTTTAAATCCTATTCTTGTCATTGAGATCTTTAACTGTTGGGGTATAGATTTCATGGGTCCATTTCCTCCATCATTTGGTTTCTTGTATATACTAGTCGCAGTAAATTATGTTTTAAAATGGATAGAGGCAATTCCAAGTCGAAACAATGATCACAAAACAGTGATAAAGTTTTTGAAAGAAAATATTTTAAGTCGATTTGGAATCCCTCGAGCCATGATAAGTGATGGTGGAACATATTTCTACAACAAGCCATTTGAGTCTTTAATGAAGAAATATGAAATCACACACAAAGTTGCCACCCCTTATCACCCTCTGACAAGTGGACATGTAGAACTTGCTAATAGGGAGATCAAACAAATTTTAGAAAAAACAGTGAACCCAAATAGGAAGGACAAGTCTTTAAGACTTAATGATGCATTTTGGGCTTATCGTACTGCTTTTAAAATATCATTAGGTATGTCATCTTATAGGTTGGTCTATGGAAAATCTTGTCACTTGCCTGTGGAACTTGAACATAAAGCTTATTGGGCTATCAAAGCTTTCAATTCAAACCTTGATGATGCTAGCCAGCTGCGTAAGTTACAAATAACATTTGATGTTGGTCAAAAAGTTTTGCTTTATAATTCTCGACTCCATTTATTTTCTGGAAAGCTAAGATTAAGATGGAGCGGTCTGTCGCACGTGTGCGGCGTCGCGGCGATCGTCCACCCTTATTTAATAACAAAAATGGAATATTGATTTATTCCTGGCAAAATATGTAGAGACAAGGAATTCTTGTCTCCTATTAGTGGAAAATTTGAATGGGAGTCGCCACCTAGCATTCGCGTCACTAGGAACTCTAACTGGTCTCGTAGATCGGGTACGGAGACTGGTTGCGTAAAGGGAAGGTACTAGCACCCCAAATACGCCCTACCTAAGGTAGGCTGCATTGTTTTGTCTGATAAAATCTCAAGTTGTGTTGTGGTTTCTAAGTGTTGGTCTGCATGGTTCAAAACAAGCCCCCTTTAGAAGGAGGCTCTTATCTTAATGCGATAAAATCTAACCGTTCTATTGTCTAAAAAAATAATTAAATATCCAGAATACGCATTACGTGTAATGTCGTACCCCGATACTACCGTATAAACAAAATAAAATTTTTGTTGTTTTTGAAATTTTGGCCAATGTTCTCTTAACTTTAATAAACTGGTTATTAAAGCCAAAATGCATGCTAAAATATTGTTTTTGATGTATAAAAAATACAATATGATTTTTTTTTAGCTTTGAGACACTTGGCCGTATGCACAAAAACATTTTTTTGTTTTTTTTTTTTGTAAGTTTTGACGAAAACCGGGTATTTTTAATACCAGATTTGTATTTTTTATGACATAAAATACAGACCGATACTAAGAAAAAAGGCGTAAATAAAAAGTGGAGAAATTAAAAATATTAAAAATTAAAATTTTTTTTTGACATGGGCCAGACCCGGCCCAGATCAGTGGGTTGGGCCTGACCCGGCCCAAAACCAAATGGGCTGGTACTGTACATACAGATGCAGAACGTGAATTAACGTGTACAAGAACCCGCCCTCCCTCATTTGCCGCGAACGTGAATTAATTCACGTTCTGCATGCAAATGCAGATGGTGGCTGAGCAAAGGAGAAAGAGACGGGGCAGCTGGAGGTTACCTGGGGGTGGCTTCGAGGCGGTGGTGCTGGTGGCGGAAGCACGGTGGCCGGCGCTTTGCTCTGTTTTTTTTCTCTCTCTCTCTCTCTCCTCTCGTTTTGTTTCTCTTTTTCTCGTCTTCTTCTCCTTTTCTCTCTTGTCTCTCGGCCCTCTTCCTCTCTTCTGTTTTTTTTTCTTTTTTTCTCTTTTTTTCTTCCTCTCCCCCCCTCTTTACCTCTTCTCTGCCTCTGTATTTATAGGCAGAGAAGGGCGGTGAAAATGCCCTGCCCCTATCCCAGTCGGGGATAGGGTAGGGTGACGGGGCGACCCCCCCTTGGTTCTTCCACCCATGGTAGGCCGCCGGTCATTATCCAAGCAAGTGGGGTGTTTTTTTCGGCGTCTTTTTGGGTCATCGGGGAAGGGAAGACAGTGAAAACCAGGGAACAAAACCTTCTTCTTCCCCCGTTTTCTCGCGTGTCCAGGGGAAGAAGAAGTGCAAGGCCGTGTAAACGGCACTGTTTCAGGCATCTCTCTCTCTCTCTTTTTTTTCTTGTTTTTTTAATAGTAGGTGAAACGGCGTCGTTTTGCCCAAAACGCGCCGTTTCACTTAAATGGATTTTGGCGCCAAATACGCGTCAGATTCAAAATCAAGCCTTAAATTTGCGCGCGTTTTGCATTTTGGTCCTTGGTCTCGGATTTCTTCAATTAAGTCCCTAATTGGCCATAAAACTTCAATATTTATGCAATTAAGCCCCTGATTTGACCAAATTAACTTTCAAAAATTATCATTTGACCCCAGAACTTTAATTTCTTCCAATTAAAGCCTAAATTGACTCCAAAATCAATTTTTCTTGCAATAAAACTCTCCATAAATTCAATTAAACCTTCAATAAAATTTAATTGAGTCCATAAACACATGATTTTGGACTTTTCTTCCTCAAATTGAATTTTCTTTGTCAACAGGGCTCTCATCAGTCAACAAAATCTTGTCAAATTTTAATTTTTGTATTTTTAAACCTCCTCGACCAATTTTTGACCATTTTCTGAACATTCTGACATCATTTTTTCGCTATTCTATTTTTTTGCTCATATATATTTTTTGATTTTTTTGTATTTTATTATTTTTCATGCGGGGGCCCAAAAATGGGTTATGACAGTTGCCCCCCTCTTTACAGTGCTTACGGAGCAAGGATTTTGCGTAGTAAGTATTGTAAAGAAAAACAAAATTGGTCTTCTGAAACTGGTCTTCTTAAAATTTGATTGACCTGAAACATCAACCGGACCCAAAGTCCTGTGTGTGGTTGGGCTAGACTGAGATTCCTTTCGCCAATCCCCTCTAACCAGAACCAAAATCCCGTGTGGTTAGGATAGACTAAGATTCCTTTCGCCAATCTCCTCTAACCAGAATCGAAACTCCTGTGTGGTTGGGCTAGACTGAGATTCCTTTCGCCAATCCCCTTTAACCAGAACCAAAATCCCGTGTGGTTAGGATAGACTGAGATTCCTTTCGCCAATCTCCTCTAACCAGAATCGAAACTCCTATGTGTGGTTAGGATAGACCGAGATTCCTTTCGCCAATCCCCTCTAACCGTAACCGAAACTCCTATGTGTGGTTAGGATAGACCGAGATTCCTTTCGCCAATCCCCTCTAACCAGAACCAAAAATCCTGCGTGGTTAGGATAGACTAAGATTCCTTTCGCCAATCCCCTCTAACCAGAACCGAAATCCTGTGTGGTTAGGATAGACTGAGATTCCTTTCGCCAATCCCCTCTAACCTGAACCAAAATCCCGTGTGGTTGGGCTAGACCGAGATTCCTTTCGCCAATCCCCTCTAACCGAACCAAAATCTCGTGTGGTTGGGCTAGACCGAGATTCCTTTCGCCAATCCCCTCTAACCGAACCGAAACTCCTATGTGTGGTTAGGATAGACCGAGATTCCTTTCGCCAATCCCCTCTAACCGTAACCGAAACTCCTATGTGTGGTTAGGATAGACCGAGATTCCTTTCGCCAATCCCCTCTAACCGAACCAAAAATCCCGTGTGGTTAGGATAGACCGAGATTCCTTTCGCCAATCCCCTCTAACCAGAACCAAAATCTTACGGGCGATTAGGATAGACCGAGATTCCTTTCGCCAATCCCCTCTAACCGAACCAAAAAATCCCGGTGTGGTTAGGATAGACCGAGATTCCTTTCGCCAATCCCCTCTAACCAGAACCAAAATCTTACGGGCGATTAGGATAGACCGAGATTCCTTTCGCCAATCCCCTCTAACCAAAATCTCGTGTGATTCAAACCCTTTGTTTTTTTTTTTTTTTTTTTTTGAAGAAAAATGGTCTATTTTCACGGGTGACCTACCCAAAAATAGAAAAAGAAAGAGTGGTCGTGTTGTAATGGGTGACCTACCCAAGTGGAGGAATAGTCGTGTTGTAATGGGTGACCTACCCAAATAAAAACATGGAGAAGTGGTCGAATTGTAATGGGTGACCTACCCAAGAAGTGAGGGCTCAAAGGCGCACTCAAAAAAGAAGGTGAGGGCACAAAGGTGCACTCAAAAAGGGAGGCAGGGTTAGAAAACGCACTACCTAAATGGTGATGGATTCACAATTTGCTGACATGTTGAAAACAATACATTATGCATGATATGCATGTATACTTACCTGAGAAATATAGGCCCCCATTTCTTCATGGTGTCTTTCTTTTCTCAAAAGTTGGAGTGTTGATAGTAAACTTCGATAGCTTTTTCATTCTGGCTTACTCAAGCTAGATCTCTGGAAGGGTTTTGCTGTCATCCTACTTCTATGTCCTCCACCCTTTATCTCAAGGATTGCCAACTTTGCCCGACATTTTCCTTACACAGTGAATCATGAAGCCAACCCTACCTTGTGTTTTTTATTGCCCCCCAAGCTTGATCATGCCCCCCAAGTGTTCAAATTGGGTTTACTTTGGGGTGAGGCTATGTGAAAGTAAGTTTGGGTTTTTTGTATAATGAAATGTTTTCATGCAAAATTTTTGGAACTTCCAAGTTATTCCAATCAGAAAAATCATTTTGACATTGGTTCAAAATAAACTTGTTCTAAAAATTCAAACGATTCCTATAGACAAGTTTTTTTGAAGTGATGAAAGTTTTTTGAAACTTTTGGGTTAAAGATGAAGTGACATCCGGTTGGTCACACAAAGTTGCAATTTCAATTTTAGGGTTATTGAGAACTGAATTGATTCAAAGCATTTATTTTATGTGCATGAATAATGATTTGACCCGCACATGAAAGCACTGCATACCGATCCAGATTGCTTGCCTTTGATCAGAAAGGGCTTTATCAGGTACAAAATGTAGGCTTTGGTTATTGGTTACGAAAAAAAGATTTTGTAGGCTCAAAAGGTGTTTAAGGGATTTCAAGACTATGGATCACTTGTGTTTGTTTCCTGACCTTTTGTCTTTTGGATTTGTTTTTTCCAAAATAGTCTTCATGCCCCCGTGTCGGGTTTGGGCTTTTTCTCTTTGTTTTCTTCGTTTTTGTTTGGGTTGAGCATAATCATATCGGTTGTTTTTATGAGAAGCTCAAATCTTTTAGATCCTTTGGATCTTTTTCTTTTCTTTTCTTAACCAATCACTGCTTTATTTAGATGATAATGAAAGATTAAAAATTACATGATCGATTCCAGCACCCCTCTTCACTGCTTTGTCTGGATGCTAAAAAAATAACTCTCTTATTTTGCCCCCCGGTGTGGGGTGTGATCCTGGTCAAGGTTATTTCAAAAAACATTACTAGGCTTAAAATGGGACTGCAAAGGACATATTTCAGCCTTGTGAAAGTATTATCAAAGATGGCCTTTCCTCATCTCAAATTCATGCATTGAGGATCGATAGGTCTTGCTTTCATGCGCGTATGCAAAGTGATTTATTCAGTCAAATAAAACTCAGCTTTTGAGTCACCTCATAGTGTTCTTTGTCTTTGTTTTGTCTTTTTTCTTTCAAGTTTTCTAGGTATATGTGTACCTATCTAAGGAAACACTTGAATTTCTAGAATGCATTTGTTTTGGACAAATATCACCCCGATTTTTGTTTTTGTACTCACTTTGGAGGTCCCAAAAAATGAAAACATATGAGATTATGTATGGTTTTGGAAAAAAAAGAAACACCGAAGGATTCTTCATGTTGTAGTTTTGTGAGCAAAGTTGTGCTCAAAATGTTATTTACATGTAATAACAATAAAAAAAAGAGTGTGATGTGAACACAAGAGAACACATGATCTTATTTATGAAGGGCTCATTTGACATAGACACTCTTGTTCAAAAGCATGAAACAAAAACCAATAATAGGGCTGGCTTCCTTGGTGAATCTGTTCTCACGCTAGCCTTGCTTTCCAAAAGTTATGTGTAGAGGACTCAAAAGACAAATATGGAACAATTCCATAGGCAAAATTTGTGTCCTTCAAAATTCATGCTATGATTTCCACACCCATGCTTGACCATTGATGCTTTCCAATTCCCCCAAACAGTCCGTTGCTAGTGTTTTTCTAATCTACTGCTTCCAGCATGATTCGGTAGAGGATTCATATTCACGTTCGGAGTGTCCTCAAATTCTATCCACCCGGCCTTGATTAATTACAGAAGCTTTCTCTTGAAGGCTTTGCAAGTATGGATGCTATGCCCAGCAATACCAGCATGGTATTCACAATTGAGTTCTGGCTTGTACCAATTAGGATAAGGTGGCTGCACAGGTGGCAGAGGTTCTGGAGCTATATGACCGATGCTCAATAGCTTTTGGTACATCTCATTCAAGGGTAGCAGTAGTGGAGGTAGTGGTTCTTGAACCCTTTGGTAATTGTCAATTTGGCTTTTGGCTTGAAATTTATGGGGCTCAGGTTTTACGTTGGTATTCTGGGATGGAGTGTGGTAGTTTTGGGATGAATTTTTCCTACCCCTGTAGCCATCTTCAACATAGTGGACCTCTTTTCTTTCAAAGCCTCTTTTCTCGGTAGGTGCAGAAATTCTACCACTATTGACGCCTTGCTCTATGCGTTCACACACTACCACAAAGATCGCGAAATTGTCAATGAACTACCCATCACATGTTCGTAATAGGGTGCTTTGAGTGTGTTGGCAAATAAAGAGACCATCTCTTTATCCAGAAGTGGAGGATGTACTTGAGCAGCTGATTCTCGCCATCTTTGAGCATATTCCCTTATGCTTTCTTTATCCCTTTTCTCTAGATTGGACAAACTGGTTCTGTCAGGAGCGATGTCCATGTTGTACTTGTATTGCTTGACGAAAACATCCACAAGATCTTTCCAGTTGCGAATTTTTGTGTTATCCAATCTCATGTACCAACTCAAAGTTGCCCCACTTAAACTGTCTTGAAAAAAGTGCATTAGTAGTTTTTCATCATGTACTACCTCAACCATTTTATTGCAGTATGACCTGAGATGAGTCATGGGGCATTGTGTTCCACTGTATTTGATGAATTCAGGAACACGAAATTTCTTTGGGACAACCACACTTGGGACCAAACACATCTCTGCTGCCCGTACCGGGTCATATAAGTCTACCCCTTCAATGGCTTTAAGTCTAGCTTCCAGCGCCTCTATCTTCGCTTGATCAATGCTATCAGATGACTTAGCCTTGTGGGACTCGTTAGCCGATGCCTCCATGATCGTTGGGCTGGTGTGGGTGTCGCCGATCGCACAAATGTTGGACTTTGCTGAGGCTCTTGACCATGTTCGTTCATTCTTTCTTCAAGTTGAACGGTAGTAGGAGCCTGATTAAAGGTGACCGATTGGTTAGAAGGGCCTTCACCAGAGGTATTTCTCAGTGTTTGCTCGAGTAAGCTAGTGAGGTGAGCCACGCTTGTTTTCAGAGACTCCAACTCGCTTGAAAATGGGCATCACGTTGAGCACGCTCTTCATCTTCCATGTTTCTTGCTCGACGTCGGGTGTTGTAGACTTTTTGGGGACCTATATTTCAACCTGGCATGTATGCATGTTATTTACACTGAAATAAGTTATGCATTATAATTTATATGATGAACTCGCCCTTCAAGGGATGACACATGATCGTAACTCTTGCATGATGAAATAAGAATCTTGATTCTTGCCCACACTAAGGGTTTGCCTTGATGTAAATAAAGATAGCACATACAACCTAAGGACAGGTTCTATTCATTATATGAATATGAGTAGGTTTCTATCTGGTCTCAAAAGGGTCCCATATCTGCCTAGTGACGGCCTTTGTAAAGGCAGTATGGGGGCGTTGCAAAGAATAGTTAAGGTACGTATACTCACCATTACCAAGCAGGCACTCAGATATGAGTTGGGTGTTTCACGCATCCGAACCCGACCAATAGTCATAGGGCGATCGTTAATTCCCCACTTAACTTAAAGGCTTGTGTGTGTTTAAACAATGTAAAGCATGTGATGTATGAGGCAGTGCTATACAATGCATGAACAAATAAATAAAGGAAATGCATATTTTAAAAATAAACACGGCGCAAACCACAACAATAAACACAATAATCAAAGAAAAACAAAGCTTAGTCCACAAGGTCCCCAGTGGAGTCGCCATTCTGTCGCACGTGTGCGGCGTCGCGCGATCGTCCACCCTTATTTAATAACAAAAATGGAATATTGATTTATTCCTGGCAAAATATGTAGAGACAAGGAATTCTTGTCTCCTATTAGTGGAAAATTTGAATGGGAGTCGCCACCTAGCATTCTGGTCACTAGGAACTCTAACTGGTCTCAGAGATCGGGTACGGAGACTGGTTGCGTAAAGGGAAGGTACTAGCACCCCAAATACGCCCTACCTAAGGTAGGCTGCATTGTTTTGTCTGATAAAATCTCAAGTTGTGTTGTGGTTTCTAAGTGTTGGTCTGTCTATGGTTCAAAACAAGCCCCCCTTTAGAAGGAGGCTCTTATCTTAATGCGATAAAATCTAACCGTTCTATTGTCTAAAAAAATAATTAAATATCCGAATACGCATTACGTGTAATGTCGTACCCGATACTAACGATAAACAAAATAAAATTTTTGTTGTTTTTGAAATTTTGGCCAATGTTCTCTTAACTTTAATAAACTGGTTATTAAAGCCAAAATGCATGCTAAAATATTGTTTTTGATGTATAAAAAATACAATATGATTTTTTTTTAGCTTTGAGACACTTGGCCGTATGCACAAAAACATTTTTTTGTTTTTTTTTTTTTGTAAGTTTTGACGAAAACCGGGTATTTTTAATACCAGATTTGTATTTTTTATGACATAAAATACAGACCGATACTAAGAAAAAAGGCGTAAATAAAAAGTGGAGAAATTAAAAATATTAAAAATTAAAATTTTTTTTTGACATGGGCCGACCCGGCCCGATCGGTGGGTTGGGCCCGACCCGCCCAAAACCAAATGGGCCGGTACCGTACATACGGATGCGTAACGTGAATTAACGTGTACAGTAACTAGCCCTCCCTCATTTGCTTTGCAGAACGTGAATTAATTCACGTTACGCATGCAAATGCGAGATGGTGGCTGAGCAAAGGAGAAAGAGACGGGGCAGCTGGAGGTTACCTGGGGGTGGCTTCGAGGCGGTGGTGCTGGTGGCGGAAGCACGGTGGCCGGCGCTTTGCTCTGTTTTTTTCTCTCTCTCTCTCTCTCTCGTTTTGTTTCTCTTTTTCTGCTTCTTCTTCTCCTTTTCTCTCTTGTCTCTCGGCCCTCTTCCTCTCTTCGTTTTTTTTTCTTTTTTTCTCTTTTTTTCTTCCTCTCCCCCCTTCTTACCTCTTCTCCGCCTCGTATTTATAGGCGAAGAAGGGCGGTGAAAATGCCCTGCCCCTATCCGGTCAGGGGATAGGGTAGGGTGACGGGGCGACAGCCCCCTTGGTTCTTCCACCCATGGTAGGCCGCCGGTCATTATCCAAGCAAGTGGGGTGTTTTTTTTCGGCGTCTTTTTGGGTCATCGGGGGAAGGGAAGACAGTGAAAACAGGGGAACAAAACCTTCTTCTTCCCCGTTTTCGCGTGTCCGGGGAAGAAGAAAGTGCAGTGCCGTGTAAAACGGCACTGTTTCAGGCATCTCTCTCTCTCTCTCTTTTTTTTTTTTTTTTTTTAATAGTAGGTGAAACGGCGTCGTTTTGCCCAAAACGCGCCGTTTCACTTAAATGGATTTTGGCGCCAAATACGCGTCAGATTCAAAATCAAGCCTTAAATTTGCGCGCGTTTTGCATTTTGGTCCTTGGTCTCGGATTTCTTCAATTAAGTCCCTAATTGGCCATAAAACTTCAATATTTATGCAATTAAGCCCCTGATTTGACCAAATTAACTTTCAAAAATTATCATTTGACCCCAGAACTTTAATTTCTTCCAATTAAAGCCTAAATTGACTCCAAAATCAATTTTTCTTGCAATAAAACTCTCCATAAATTCAATTAAACCTTCAATAAAATTTAATTGAGTCCATAAACACATGATTTTGGACTTTTCTTCCTCAAATTGAATTTTCTTTGTCAACGTGGCTCTCATCACCAACAAAATCTTGTCAAATTTTAATTTTTGTATTTTTAAACCTCCTCGACCAATTTTTGACCATTTTCTGAACATTCTGACATCATTTTTTCGCTATTCTATTTTTTGCTCATATATATTTTTTGATTTTTTTGTATTTTATTATTTTTCATGCGGGGGCCCAAAAATGGGTTATGACACGGTCCATTTATTGTGAAACATGTGTATCCTTATGGGGCCTTTGATATTGAGAATCCAAAGAATGACAATGTTTTTAAGGTAAATGGACAACGTTTCAAAGCTTACTTTGATAAGTTTCCTAGTGAAAATGAATCCATTAGTTTGAATGATCCTATATATAAAGGTTGATTATTTTGTTTTTCTCACATTGTTTTTGTGTTTTTTTTTTGTGTGACTCTTGTTTTGCTAGTCTTTCTCCAACCCCGGTCAAATGACGGATAATGGTACTTCGTGACTCTTAAGTAGGTTCTTTTAGTTTCCCATGATAATTGATATCTGTGTATATATTTGTGCAATTCTTTGCTCTTTCTCATTTCTTTGCATCTCTTCTCTAATTCTTATTTGAAAATGGACACCACTCTTGAAAAATTAAAAAAGTATTTCCCGTTTTGCCTCCAAACACGATTGCAAAAATTTACCATGCTAGGTGTGAAAGATTGAGGTTGTTAATGAATCATGGAATTCTTGAAGATATTCGCTGGCTAATTGAAGCAAAGGTCCGATTATTAGGTGAGTCCTCCAATTCTTTCATTTCATACATGTCTGGAACAGGCAAAAGCACTTTTGCAAAGAAACATCGTGCAAAACGATTGAAAGTCCGTCACGAGATGTGCTAGATGGACTTGTAATGCAACATGTCGTTCTTTAGGAATGGTATAGTAAACCGTGAAGATAAAGTACAATACATTAAGGATGGCCTGAGTAAGGGGTCTTTAGGTAATCTTCTATTGACTCTTGAGACACACCCTAATGGAGATGTGCATCATGCACCTAGTGATGCTGACGACCACGAGTCATTAGGAGCCAACTAAGAATGGTTAGTACTTAAAAGTTCATTTTTATCAAGGTTTTATATTATCATTTTGCACTTAAAGTATCAATAACTCCTTAACTAGAACATGTTTTATAATAACATGTCTAATAATATAAGATACCTTTAATTTATAGTAAATGTTCATCTTAAATGCAGGTCTATCACATAAATCAAAGGATTGATTGATGAGTTTAACTACTGAAATTGAGAAGACAAAGAGAGGGCTAAGCTTAGAAAAGAGATGCTTGGTCCAGTCAAACTGGAACACCATTCGGTTATTGGATCATAACTGGAGCTGTAGAACTTGGATTTAGGTCTGGTTTATATGTATGGAAAGCTAAGATATAGGCCTAAAACTTTCATGAGAGTCCAAGATTTAAAAGTGCCATTTTTGAGTTCCAATGGTAGCAACAATGGAGAAGTCGAATACGTCACGTAGCCCGGACATTAATCGTTTAGTGTTCAGCCTATATCTCGAGTTCTAGAAGTCCAAATGCACGGAATCTTGTTTTGTTGGAAAGCTGAGACAATTTTCCATAACTTTTATAAAGACTATCTGTTCAAATTCTGATGTTAGAAATGACGTTTTCTGCAGACAAGAAGTAAAGATTGTTACCAAGTCAAGAGGTGGCCATCCACTCAACAATTAGTCATCAAATCAATAGTTCTGAATTTTGGCCGATAAAAAGAGGCATTTGCCATGCATTTAGGCATCTTGGTTTTCAGATCAAGATCATGCTCTTTATTTCTTTCTTTATATTTTTGTAATGTTTAAGTTTTATTTCATGTTATATTTTTCTTAATCTCTTGTTTATGCTTTTCATTTCTTTTACTATACTTATGTTCTTATGTTGTTTATTTATGTTTCTCTCTTTCATTATGTTTAGTTAAGTTTGTTATGTCAAGGTGAAAAGGTTACACTAATGGTGTAAGAATAAGTATAGTGTAAATTCAACATGGACTTTAATGTTTGATACTAACATGTTTTGTATTTGTTATCTTATTCACTCTTAATACTTTGCTTGTTAAATGGTTAATCTAGATTTATGTTGTATAACCCTTGGTACAACAAATACTTAATCCTTTCATAACCAACTATATGGTATAATCGACACTTGTGTTATGAAAGGAACTTGATTTGTTGTTAATATAAATTAACATCATAAATACCTGTCAACATTTACAAGTATTAGCATTATTCGAATAAGATAACTAATGTAATCATGTTAACAATTTATAATCCGATTGGAACCTCCTTTGTGTATGGTTTCCAGTTGAGTAATAAAAGAGTTTATATTATACTTATTTGAAATATCATTAGTGGATCCTCTAACCTTGGCAACTGTTTTTATCATTGTTTAATCTTCACATTAATGTTACATCTCAGAGTCCTCTTTAACTCCTCCTCCTCCTCCTCCTCCTCCTCCTCCTCCTCCTCCTCCTCCTCATCATCATCATCATCATCATCATCATCATCATCATCTTATTATTATTATTATTATTATTATTATTATTATTATTATTATTATTATTATTATTATTTTATTATAGTTAACCTCCATGTGGTTCGACCCCAGTCTTACCGGGTTATTTATTACTTCGACACTCCTCACTTGGGATAAGACATCAATCTTTTGATCGTGTCAAAGAATAAGCACTTGAGGCTTGTCGGGTGCGATGCCGCAACGTCGAGGGGGGGTCCCTTCACAAAGGGATTCATTTACCCACAAGTACAAGGCCTAGTGAAAGGATGACCTTTCAATGTAATTTGTTTTGCTTTCACAATAACATGTTTAATAATTTTTGAAAAATAATTTCATTTAATGAATGCAATTTCAGGATTACAACATTGAGGTTGAGAGAACAATAACATCGACCTTTAAATTGTTGATGGAAATTCTATTGTTTCAATGGAGTTAGGTTTCCGAACATCTTAAATAGAAACTATAGGTAAATGCATGGTTTTTAAGGTTCAAAGTTAGAATTAACTTAATTTTTTTATGTTAATTTAGTTAGTTTATTGAAATTACATAAATTTTTCTTTTAAAAATTTTTACCTCAAGGAAGAGAGCTGATAATAATATTGCAAGGAGGGTTTAGGAGAATCACGTTATAATTAAGTACGATTAGATTCAGGATAATTTTTTTATTCCAAATATTAAAATTTTATTTTTTATTTACTAATAGATAATTAATTTGTACTATAAGGTTGCGTGATTTTTTATACAAGGTGAAAAGGAAAGCAAAAAAATATGCGAAAGAAAGAAAGCTTTCAGGCTGGAATGACATGGCTATTTGGAAGGATTTCAGACCGACGTACATCTCAGAAACTGTATGGGCGAAATACATTCGGCATGTGACATCCACGTGTTTCACATGATAGTCACAGTTTGATGCAAAAAGTCAAAATCAGTGTGCTCATAGTTTCGTTACCACATACAGTGGCAGCTCCATTCTATTCATTTCGCATGCAAAGCGGATGGTGGGATTTTTTTTATTACATCCATTTTTTATTAGGTGTTTTTGATAAATATATTTAACTGACAATATTTTTATCTTGCAGGCTACGGTTCTTAGACGCGATCCAAACCCGATAAAGGTTTTTGTTGAAACGCATAGGCGGAGTGATGAGCGCCAAAAAAGGAAGCAACAATTCGTGGATAGCCGAGCTCAACACTTTGTGGTATGTTGGTTTTCAACCATTTTTTTCTTAAGTTATTATTTCCTTGAATTTTATGAATTTATTTTTTCTTTCATAGATACATATAATAGCCAGTTGAAGGAGAGATAAGAGGATGATCTTTTAACCCATCAAGATCTTGATCCAGATTTGTGGTTGGAAATAGAATTGTCTGATGGACCCGATAAAAATTTGGTGTATGGACTCTCTAACACTATGGTCAAGAACTTATGGACGACCCATTTTACTTCAACAGTTGGACGCTCGCAATCAACTTTGAGCACTCAAACCCCGGAGTTCACGGTGATGTTAGACCAACAAGTAGAGGCACATATGGCCCATCTTAATGAAAAATTTGAACGATTCACTGATGATTATGAATAACTTCGTCGATTGGTAATAGAGATGAGATCACAGACGAATGATATATGTGCACCCTCTAATATTTGGCACCACAGTCACGACGATGACCAGCCTCCTCCTTCACCTCCAAAGCCGTCTTTATTTTAGATTTATTGTATTTGCATGTACAAATGTTTAGATTTGTAATAAATATTTGATTTTAAAATTATTTTAATTATTTTTCTACTCTGTTCAATATAAAATTTTTTAAACAATATTTTTAAATATTATTGACAGGGTTACCGACAGAACAACTCCGTCGGTATATTTCAGAGAGAGATGAAAAAGAATAACTCTAAATGCCACTATTATTGTTAACTCACCGACAAAATTACAAATGGTATTCTATCAGTAATATGTTATATTTAGCAATAAATATACTGATGGATAAATGAAAACACCGATGACATTACATATGATTTTCCTGTCGGTGATATATAAAATTTACCGATGGTGATATAGACAAAATGAAGCGGATAAATTTTTTTTGGCACACTTTTATGTTAGTAAATCCATCGGTATTTATTACCGATTGACTCAACGACATGCCATAAATTACAGACGTGTGTTTTTCCGACAAACTGTTTCTATCCGTGAGCCCGTTGGTAATATACATAACGATAGACTGTGAGTGTGAATACCGACATAAATTTCCGTTGGTAAAACTGTTAAATCTAGTAGTATAAATATATAAACTCATAAACATCACACGACAAATCAAACGGTAATAATGTTATTTATATATATAAAAAAATTATGTGATCATATGTTTTGATCACTAGGAACAAGAAAATACTCAAATAAACATGGAAAACAGAATTGTCAAAACCGATGAAAATAATAATTGAACAATAAAAGTGAAAATTAGGATATGTATTTCATTTTTCATCATCAATCAGTTCTTTATCTCGATGTTGGTTCAGGGAAAGTTGGTGACATAGCACTCACGAGGGAGGCCGTGTGGGAATCGCTTGGAATCTTTGCAATAGTCATAGGTCATGTAATTGTCCCGCACCCATTTCATCTGCCCTTCGCGTCCGACATCGAGCTCTTCCCAGATCCATGAGTTGCTGATGGAGTCAGCAAAGCCAGATTTTGATTTACAAGAAGATGCTCCGTAAGACCAAGCACAGGCATTGACGTTGAAGTTCCTAAACGAAGCAACGAAGGGTGCTTTTGTCCAATCTGTCTTAACTCTTCCACCACATGTTGCCCAGTCATCAGCTTCCCAAAGACTGGAGTAAATCCTCATTGGTTGGTTCTTAGGGAATGGAACGCCAATGGATTCTAAGTTCTTGAATTCTCTAATTGCAATGCCATCAACTGAAAAACTAAAATGCGAAACACAGAAAACAAGGGAAAGGATCCTGTAAGAAATAATACCGATTTAATGAAGGTCTGAGAAATTGTGTGTACTTACATTATGCGTTGTGGATTCCAAAGGATAGAATACGTGTGGAAATCAGCAGTGGGGTCAAACCAAAGATAGAATTGCTGCTCTCTGTTACCTTTGCCTTGGCTGAACACATTAGTGTGAAGAGTGTATGGCTGACCACTTGTATTTCCCAAGAATTCGAAGTCTATCTCATCGTGGTATGGCCCTAGTGAGGATAGCTGCCACAAATAATATAGTAGTTAGTTTGTTAGTTTTTAAAAGATGATTCATTGCTTTGAAGCAAATACATAATATATATATGAAAGAAACTCACATAAAATGTTGTGACAGTGCCGGCCGAATTGCCATGGACAAGCTTGAGCTGGATATCAATCTTACCAAATAAATACTCTTTCTTGGATTGAAACCCTGATCCAGAATTTTTGTCAAGAATGAGGCTCAGACCATTGCCATTGTCGTATACCTTACCGTGGTCATGTCCCCAGTTGAAATAAAAATCATTGTAGAAGCTGCCTGCAGAAGCAACCACCAGAAAGTTTACGATCAGAGAGACTAGCAGCCCTGCTTTCATTGTCTTGTGCTGTTGTTATTGCTATGCAATGGGTAGACTAACTGGGTATGGATGGAAGAGAGAAGCGCGATTGTGAATTTGATGACTTGAATTTGATGTGAATACTATTTATATAATGTAGACGAGAAGGCAGGCAAGAGATATTAGGTAATGCAAAAGAGTAGTCCTAATACTTTTTCAGCAAAAAAAAATGAGTTGTGAATCTGTACTTCGGCACCGAATAATGGGCTTCCATGAACACCATGCACGTTTGGACTCTTACATGTCAATACCAATAATCAGACACGGTTTTCAGAACTCCACCAACCTTTCGTTATACATATTAACAGGTCATTTAAGAATAAAAAAATGTCGTCGTTTAAATTCCCCATATTTGATCTAGGTTAGGTTTTAGGAGAAATCCATCAACTTTAGCTTGATTCCTCCCATACCCTTCTCAACCTGCTTTTGCCAAATTACTAGTCTTTTTGTTATTATTATTATTATGTTTTTTTTTTTTAAAAAAAAATGGTAAATTTGGGGGCAAACCTAAAAATTGGTTATGACAGTTGCCTCCTATTTACAATACTTACAATAGAAAGTCTCATGAGGAACTGTAGATAGTAAGCTTATAAAAAAGAAAAAGAAATAGGAGATTGTGGATTTACTAGATCGAGAAATGGTTAATCCTTCTAAAAGATTTAGAAGTGAAGGCTCAAAGGCACAGTTAGAAAGAGATAAGGCTAGAAAGCGCATTGTCTAAAAGACGAGCAAATGCGCACTAAGAAAGGAAAAGAGAGGCTATAAAGTGCACTCTCTAGGAAATAAGTGCTCAAAGGCGCACTTAAAAGAAACAAGATAGGGATCAAAGGCATACCAAAAAGGAAAAAGAGATAGGGCTACAAAGCGTGCTATCCACTACTAGAAATTTTGTGAATACAAATGGAAACACTGACATAATTTTTCTGTTGGTAGATTATGGTGAATTTTATGAAAAGAATTTTCCATCGATATATCTATCGGTAAACACTGATGGAAACATTTCGTTGGTATATACCGAGAGAATTATAGTGGGAAAAGAATGAATAAAAAAAACCACAAAAGTATGAAGACGTGTAACTTTTACCGACAACTTTATTGATGGAATAAACCCAACTCTATAGTTCATCCGTAAATATACCAATGAAAATAATCCTTCGGTATATAGTGAAATAATTACAAACATTATTATAGTTGGATTCAAAAACTCAAATCATACAGTGATGTAGCACTTTTTACCAACAGAATGGCTAATGGAATGCCCGATAAAATAATTGTCAGTAAATCCATTGAAAATATTTAATTTATGACCTCATGATAAACCCTCCTCTCCCCCCCTCCCCCATTTTTCCTTCTTCCTTATGCATTTTTTCTGAAACAAACAACCACCCCCTTTCAATCTCAACATAATTCAATCTCTCACAACAAATCCGGCCACCATAACACTTGGTTTGTCATCATCCATGTTCTGATTCAAATTTTATTGAGGATACTCCACTTTAAGTAAGTAAATCTACCATTTTTGTAATACAATTTTTAAATGTTATTTTTTTTTGCATATTTTTGTACTATATGTATTATGTTTGTGTGTTTACCAATTTTTTTTATAGTTTTTTCTCATTCAATTTTGTTGTATGGATTTATGATTTGTACATGTTATGGTTTGTTTTAGATTTTGTAAAATTATATTTGTTTGTAAATTAATAAAACTTATGTTGAATTTTTTACTTCGGTGTTTTGTAATGAAATAAATAATGGCTTAATTAACGGGTTTGTTTTTATATTGTGTCAATTTTATTGTCGAGTTGTAATTTTCAATAAATGTGTAGAAATTTGAATTTATATAGATGTATAATTGATAGTGAATTAAAAGAACTATTAAAATAGATTGAATAAAATTGAGCTAAACCAATATTTTAGAAAATTTATTTAGTTAACATAGTTAATTAATACATGTTGTCATCATTATTTATATAAGTTTGATATAACTAATGGATGATTGTTCGTGGATATATAGAGATTGACCCCAAGGGTTGTGGATTATTGTAATGGGATTCAGGGATTTATTAATTATGTATTATCTAATCCAAAAAATATTAGTGGATAGAGTATTAGATGTCCATGCAAGAGGTGTAAAAATAAAAAATTTATCGATCCAAATGTTGTAATAATGTATCTTCTACAAAAAAACATTTATGGAGAAATACTTGTGTGTATGTATGTGGAAAACCATATATTTCTTACGATACCATAGTAGAAAGGATAGCTGGGCCAATTTCTAGTTTTAGCAACATGCATGGTGTTGTAGATGACTATAATGATCTTTATAGGAATATGGTTATGAATGCGATGAGAATGAATCAGGGTTATACAAGTCAATGTCCAATCATAGATGGAGAACTTAATACAAACGCAACCAAGTTTTTTGATCTTTTGAAAGATTTTGACGAACCATTATGGGATGGTTGCACAAATCATAGTAAATTATCGGTTGTTGAACATGTGTTCACCATTAAGTCAGATCATAGTTTGAGTGATACCGGTTATAAAAAAATTATCGAATGAGCAAGAAGCATTTTACCGAAAAGAAACAAGTTGAAAGAGAACTTCTATGCTGCTAAGTCCATAATGAAATCCCTCAGTCTAGGATACTAGAAAATTAACATGGGTCCAAACTTCTGCATGTTGTCCTACCTTGCAAATATAGAGTCGACCAAGTGCAAAACATGTGGGCATTCTCATTATAAACCCACAACTAGTAGGGGAAGGACTCTTGTTGCACACAGAAAATTTAGATACTTCATGATCATACTTAGACTGCAAAGGTTATTCATATGACTAAAGAGTATTGAGCACATGAAATGACACCAATCACATGATGTGGTAGATGGAGTGATCGTGCACATTTCTGATGGTAAAGCCTGGAAACACTTTAACAGTGTGCATCCTTAGTTTTCAGTGGAATCAAAGAACGTGCATCTTGGGTTATGTACATATGGATTCAATCCATTCAGGTCATTTACTGCTCCTTATTCTTGTTGGCTGGTGATACTCATGGTTTACAAGCCACCTAGAATGTGTATGAGGCCAAAGTTCATGTTTTTATCTATAGTCATCTCCGGTCCTAATAGTCCGGGTTAGAATATAAATGTTTGTCTTTGACCTTTGATTAATGACTTGAAGCAGTAGTGATTATTTGGAGCTTTGACTTATGATGTATCGAGGAAACAAATTTTTCATATAAAGGCAGCTTTGATATGAATTATCAATGATCTTTTTGTTTATGAAATGGTTTCTGGTTGAAGCACGCATGGAAAACTAGCATGTCTATATTGTATGGAAAATAACAAGGCATTTACATTAACAAACAATGGTAAAACATTTTATTTTTACTGCCACTAGTGGTTTTTGCCAATGGATCACAAGTATAAAAAGAATAAAAATGATTTCTTTTTTTGACTACCACCGATGGTTCTTGTCAACGGATCATAAGTACAGAAAGAATAAGAATGACTTCTTTGTTAGAAGAGTTGAAAGGGATGTTGCACCACCGCTTCTTTCGGGTGAGGAATTATATGACATGGTGTTGGAGTATGATGACCTTATGTTTGATTTTTAATCCGGTAAGCAGAAGTTTCCTAGTTTTGGTTTGACAGTCATAACCTTGATGTTATGAACAGAGAAAAGACCATGTTTAAGAATATTTTCAACACAGTTATGGACGTGAAGGGGAAGACAAAATAAAAAATCAAGGCTAGAATAGATATAGCTTTGTTTTGTCACCGTAAAAATATGGAGTTGGTTTATGTTGGGTCATAAGTCGCAAAGCTCAAAGCTAGCTTTTTCTTAGAAAAACAATGCATAATTTCTTGTCTATTTATGGCTTAAAAGTCTGTGTTTTTCTGATGAACATACCTCGAACATATCAAGGTTGGTGAATTTGGAGGATTGCAGATTGTATGGAATGAAGAGTCATGACTGCCAAAGGAAATACAAGATGCACTAATGAAGATCATTCATTTCTTTAGAGATATATGCTCCAACAAGTTATAGACATAACATATAGAGAAGCTTGAAAAGAATATCATCCAGACAATATGCAAACTTAACATAATATTCCCTCCATTATTTTTTGACTTAATGGAGCATCTACCCATACATTTACTGTTTGGGAAAAAGTTGGAAGCGCAATCCAATATAGATGGATGTATCCATTCAAAAGGTTAGCGATTACACATGCATCATAATTAAAGTTGTTTTTGTCTTTCTTTGCATAATTCAAAATATTCGTTTAATTCCATGCATGTACTTCTTCAACCTTAAAAGAAAAGTAAAAAAAACAACGCACATGTTAAGGTTTTGATATGTGAGGCCTATATTGTTAAAGAGATCTCCACATTTATCTCGTACTATTTTGAGCTTTAATTGAGAAAAACAATCAATCACATTCCAAGTCATGATGATGATAGGGAAGTGCCTTTGAGTGGGAACATATCAATATTCTCCCATCCTGGACGATCCGTACCAAAAAATGTTGTCTCTCTCTTTTTTTCTATCTTCTTCTTCACTCTTATTTTTGTTCACGACCCGAGCTGAAATCAAGCATCTTCTTTTCTTCTTATCCTAAGGCATGTTGTCTTTCTATATTTTTCACTTTCACAATGGGGATCCATTCACCCGCAAGTACAAGGCCTAGTGGAAGGATGATCTTTCAATGTAAGTTTGTTTTACTATCGCAATGACATGTTTAATAATTTTTTGAAAAATAATTTCATTTAACGAATACAATTTGAGGTTTACAAATATTGAGGCTACGAGAACAATAACATCAACCTTTAAATTATCGATGGAAATTGAATTGTTTCAATGGAGTCAGGTTTCCAAACATCCTGAATGGAAACTGCAGGTTGATGCATGGTTTTTATGGTTAGCATTAACTTCAAATTTTTTATGTTAATTTGGTTAGTTTATTGAAATTACATAAATTTTTATTTTATAAATTTTTATTTCAAGGGAAATTTTGAATGAAAGAGAGCTAATAATAATATTGCAAGAAGGGTTTAGGAGAATCACACTGCAATTAAGTAAGATCGAATTCAGGATAAATTTTTTTATTTCAAATATTAAAATTTTATTTTTCATTTACTAACAAATAATTAATTTGTATCATGTAGGTTGCATGTTTTTTGGTATGAGGCATAAAAGAAAGCAAAAAGAATATGCGAAAGAAAGAGAGCTTCCAGGTTGGAATGACGTGGGGGTTTAGAAGGATTTAGATCGTTGTATGTCTCAGAGGTTGTATGAGCAGAACACATTCAACATGTGACATCCATGCGTTTCACTCCACGGTCACATTCTACTGGGGAAATCAGAACCGACATGTTCATGGTTCTGTTACCATGCAGACTAGTGGCACCATTCTGTTCGTTTCACATGCAAGTGGATAATAGGATTTTTTTTATTACATCCATTGTTTGTTTATAAGGTGATTTTTATAAATATATTTAACTGACAACATTTTTATCTTGTAGGCTATGATTCTTGGACGCAAGCAAACCCGATGAAATGTTTTGTTGAAATGTATGGGCGAAGTGATGACCACAAAAAAAAAATGCAACAATTCGATGAAATGTTTTGTTGAAACGTAAGGACTTTGTGGTATGTTGGTTTTTAACTATTTTTTCTTAAGTTATTTTTTCCTTGAATTTGATGAATTTATTTTTTCTTTCTAGGATATATATAATAGTCAGTTGAAGGAGAGATACGAGGATGATCATTTGACCCATCAAGATCTTGATCCAGATTTGTAGTTGGAGGAAGAATCGTCTAGTAGACCTGATAGAAATCGGGTGTACGGACTCTCTAACACTACGGTCGTGAACTTGTAGACGGTCTGTAGTGCTTCGACCATTAGATGCTTGCAATTGACTTTGAGCACTTAAACTCCGAAGTTCGCGGTGATGTTAGACTAACGAGTAGAGGCTCAGATGTCCATCTTAATGAAAAATATAAATGACTCACTGATGATTATGAAGAATTTCGTCGATTGGTAATGGAGATGAGATCACAGATGGGTGGTACATGTGCACCTTCTAATTAGCACCATGCTACTGACGACAATCAGCTTCGTCCTCCTCCTCTACCGTCGCCTCTATTTTAGATTTATTGTATTTGAACGTATAAATATTTAAATTTATAATAAATATTTGATTCTTATATTATTTTAATTATTTTTGTACTTTTGTTCAATATATTGTTTTAAAAAAATATTTTTAAAATATTATTGACAGGGTTACCGACGGAACAACTCCATTGGTATAGAATAGAATTACTATAAATGCCACTGCTATTGGTATTATGTTGGTGATATTTTATATTTACCAATAGATATACCGACAGATAAATAAATGTTCATTTGAACAATGCTGACGGTAATATACATACCGATAGACTGTAAGTGTTAATACCGACATACATTTCCATCAGTCAAACTATTAAATCTGGTTGTGTAAATATATAAACTCATAAACATCACATGACAAATCGAACAATAATAATGTTATTTATATATAAAAAAAATTATGTGATCATATTTTTTGATCACCAGGAACAAGGAAATACTCAAATGAACATGGAAAACAGAATTGTCAAAACCGATGAAAATAATAATTGAACAATATAAGTGAAAATTAGGATATGTTTTTCATTTTTCATCATCCATCAGTTCCTTTTCTTGAGGTTGGTTCAGGGAAAGTTGGTGACATAGCACTCACGAGGGAGGCCGTGTGGGAATCGCTTGGAATCTTTGCAATAGTCATAGGTCATGTAATTGTCCCGCACCCATTTCATCTGCCCTTTGCGTCCGACATCGAGCTCTTCCCAGATCCATGAGTTGCTGATGGAGTCAGCAAAGCCAGATTTTGATTTACAAGAAGATGCTCCGTAAGACCAAGCACAGGCATTGACGTTGAAGTTCCTAAACGAAGCAACGAAGGGTGCTTTTGTCCAATCTGTCTTAACTCTTCCACCACATGTTGCCCAGTCATCAGCTTCCCAAAGACTGGAGTAAATCCTCATTGGTTGGTTCTTAGGGAATGGAACGCCAATGGATTCTAAGTTCTTGAATTCTCTAATTGCAATGCCATCAACTGAAAAACTAAAATGCGAAACACAGAAAACAAGGAAAAGGATCCTGTAAGAAATAATACCGATTTAAAGAAGGTCTGAGAAATTGTTTGTACTTACATTATGCGTTGTGGATTCCAAAGGATAGAATACGTGTGGAAATCAGCAGTGGGGTCAAACCAAAGATAGAATTGCTGCTCTCTGTTACCTTCGCCTTGGCTGAACACATTAGTGTGAAGAGTGTATGGCTGACCACTTGTATTTCCCAAGAATTCGAAGTCTATCTCATCGTGGTATGGCCCTAGAGAGGATAGCTGCCACAAATAATATAGTAGTTAGTTTGTTAGTCTTTAAAAGATGATTCATTGCTTTGAAGCAAATACATAATATATATATGAAAGAAACTCACATAAAATGTTGTGACAGTGCCGGCCGAATTGCCATGGACAAGCTTGAGCTGGATATCAATCTTACCAAATAAATACTCTTTCTTGGATTGAAACCCTGATCCAGAATTTTTGTCAAGAATGAGGCTCAGACCATTGCCATTGTCGTATACCTTACCGTGGTCATGACCCCAGTTGAAATAAAAATCATTGTAGAAGCTGCCGGCAGAAGCAACCACCAGAAAGTTTACTATCAGAGAGACTAGCAGCCCTGCTTTCATTGTCTTGTGCTGTTGTTATTGCTATGCAATGGGTAGACTAACTGAGTATGGATGGAAGACAGAAGCGCGATTTTGAATTTGATGACTTGAATTTGATGTGAATACTATTTATATAATGTAGACGAGAAGGCAGGCAGGAGAGATTAGGTAATGCAAAAGAGTAGTCCTAATACTTTTTCAGCAAAAAAAAATGAGTTGTAAATCTGTACTTCGGCACCGAATAATGGGCTTCCATGAACACTATGCACGTTCGGACTCTTACATGTCAATACCAATAATCAGACACGGTTTTCAGAACTCCACCAACCTTTCGTTATACATTAACAGGTCATTTAAGAAGAAAAAAATGTCGTCGTTGAAATTCCCCATATTTGATCTAGGTTAGGTTTTAGGAGAAATCCATCAACATTTGAAGGCAACTGAATTTCAATAGAATTACATCTTCAATAAAATAAAAAAGAAAAAGAAAAAGAAAACGGGATGATATTAAAATTTTGATTGCCAGCACAACGATTAGTCAACAGTACTACATGTTCCCCACAACCATAGTCTAATGTAGTTCTCATAAAAAATTAAATAGAAACAAGCTCTCTATAGTAAAGCACAAAACTATGTTGAAGTCTTGAAGCTTAATGAATTTGTTGCTGAACGGTATTTACAAGATGGGAGTAGTTCTCGACTCCACCTTTGTCAATCAATTGTTATTATAACAAAAAATATATATATGACATGGGAATCCCACTATTTCTCGTTCAACTATTTTCTTTGTAATATTTAATTATTTATTAAAACATTTCTAGAATTGATTATTTTTTTAATTAGATAAGTTTTATTAAAAAAAATAATGATTTAGGTTTCTATTTTTAGTTTTATTTTATTTTTCATTTTTCACTATTAAAGTTTTCTAAATTTTTATTTGAAAGTTGTGGCCTTTTTGACAATGGACATAAGTTGAATTAATAAACGTTTTAGAGTTTTTGGATTTTCCCTGCGACTATGAATGTGTTCTTTATATTTTACGGGTTTTTTAGAGTTAACAAACCTCTCATTATCTCTATATCAACTACGTAATATGATATTAGAGCAAGGTTGGACTAATTGATAGACGAAGTCAGTAGCAATTACTCTAGCGACACAGGTCAAAGGAGGATATAAGCTATCTAAGGTCTGAAGCGGTGTTAAAATATCAAGAGTGGAAACTTTATCATCATTCTGAATGACTCGATAAGAGTTTTACAAGGATTCATGGAGATCCTAATGTTTTGGTTATAGATTTTATGCACTCTCCTAGAAGCACAACTTCCCAATCAAAATTAAGATACTCCGATGCTTAGATAAGAGGGAAAAAAATATAACCAAAAGAGCGAGAGCTTATGATAGTCACTATCAGAATTTTGTAATTTATAGACCGAATATTCTTTCAGTAGTTAGACTTTGAATCTGTCAGCACGAATCACAAATGGTTACTGTTTGTTAGAAAACTTATTGTCGATGATTTATTTTCAACACATTACCAGAAAATTGATAAATACAAATAGAAATACTAATAAAATATTTCTAATAGTAAATTGTAGTGAATTTTAGCGACGAAGATATCTTCTTGGTATATACCGAGGGAATTACAGTGGGAAAAGAGAATTAAAACAAAGCCAATTGCATTATTAATTACTGTTCTTTACAGATAAAATCACCAACGAATTGAAAAGTCGTTGGTGTTATTTGGCGGGTTTCTGAAAATTTTCAATTAAATTGAATATCTAAATTAAATGTTATAGATGGAATCACCGACGGATTGAAAAGTTGTTAGTGATATTTGATGGTTTCTGAAATTTTTTTATTAAATTGAAAATTTAAATTAAATATTACAGACGGAATCACCGATGGAATTGTTAAAAATATTAATATTTAATTATCCGTTGGTAAAATGTCCAAATAAAAAGACTAGAATCCCTCATTTCACAACAGACGAGCCTCATTTTCTTCCTTTTCTTCTTCTTCTTCTTCTTCCTCTTCCCCTTATGTAAAAACATCAACATCCCTTTCTTTCTTTTCTCTCATCAACTCCTTTTCTTTTTCTCCACGCTCAGGTATGTCTTCTCCTCTTTTCTTTTTTTCTCTTAGTTTTTTTTTTTAATTAACATACTTTATGAATTTGTTTTTTTTTCTCTTCTTAGTTTCACCCACAACTGCATTAAGGTAAGATTTTTCTTTCTTCTTTTTTTTGTGTTTTTTCATTATATTTGTTATTTTATTATATTTTATTATTATTTTTGTTCTTAATAATTGTATGAATGTTGTTGTATGATTTGTTTTCATATGAGATCAATTTTTAGTTGATTTATTTATAGGATTTTTAAATTTTTAGCAATCGCAACTTCATATTTTTCATATGAAATTATTTTTAGTTGATTTATTTATTTGTTGTTGTTGTTTATTTTTTGTGTTATTTATTTGTTTCAAATTTGTTTGAGTTGATTTTCTTCTTCTTTTTTCCAAGCAACTCAGTTTTGAATATTATGGAGTGTTGATTTATATTAATTTAATTATTTTCTAGTTTTGTTAAATAGATTTTTTTAAAAATATTTTTAAATAATCATCGACGGAATTGCATACGGTATTTTTGTTGGTTATATGACAAGCTTCTCGAGGGAAATACCGACGAAATAAAGCCGGTAATTATTTTTAGCATGTTTTTCCCGTCAGTAAATCCATTGGTAATAATATGTTTTTATTACCGACAAACAAAAAATTACCAATGAAAGATTCACCAACGAAGCATTTTCGTCTGTAATTCTGTCAATAAATTAATTGTCAACGGAATGATAGTACAAATACCGATGGAAAATTCTGTTTTTAAATATAAGAATTCTAGTAGTGGTTGGTCATTTCATCGGTAATATAATCACCAATAGATTTATAGAAAAAAAAACACGCCAAACAAAAATATTTAGCCGACATCATTCCATCGGGATTTCTATAGATGAATATAGCATATAACCCGATAAAAATTTCGTTTGTAATTCCATTGGTGATTTATGTCTAGTTATATAAGGAGAAGACGCATCACCCCTAGTGCACCTTACCTACATTAAGCTGCATTATTGATTGATTATTAATATAAGGCATGTTTTCATTTGTTGGTCTTATCTAAGGTTCAAGGTAGATCTCTATTTATGAAAAAGTATTTACCTTATTAGATTAAATCCTAATTGTTCTAAGGTCCTAATTTTAGCATCACATTTATTTTTTATTTTATATCTTTAATACTTGAGGGTATACTTTATAATGTAATGTTATATTCCCAAATGTTAAAGTCTACACCTAAATCCTAACACTCTAAATAACAAATTAATTGTGTTGGTATTTTTGGTATTTTGGTCAAACCTTAATGGATAATCATAAACTGATTACGATATTCATTTTGTATTTTTAAAACAAGATAAAAAAGCGATTTTGTTATTTTTACAAAATATGCATGAAATAAAAAATCTTTAGGATTTGGCTACATGCACGAAAACAAAATATATTTTTGTATTTTTTGAAATTTCAGAGAAGAATCAAGTATTTTTAATTCTAGGTTCGTATCTTACAATATAAGTCTACAACTCAATATTAGATAAAATTATTGGAAAAACAAGCGACAAACCCACAAATAATTTCAAAATGTTCCTTTAATGTTTTCCATATATTTTTTGGATTTTTATTACGCTTGTTTGGCCAAACATTTAAAATATAGATAAAAAAAAAATAAGGGAAAGGCACTAGGGTGTGTTAAGCAAACACACCCTTAGTCTAGGGGCTGGGCTAATTGGCCTTAAGACCCAAACCCAATTTGGTTGGGTTGGGTAGACTGAAAGCCTAACAATTTCATTTATATATTTATATATACAGAAGATGGGCTGGGCTCAACCTACTAATGTGGGTTAGGCTAAAGGTCCAGCCCTTCTTTATTTGCTGGCAGAGAGAGGCAGCAAGACCTGAATTAATTCACGTCCTTCATGCATCATTAAAAAAAATGCATTACTAAGGAAGGAAGATTACCTGGCGCAAGGTATGGTCATTTGGCTGCTGTTGCTGGTCTGCCGTGAGGTTGTGGAGATGCTGGTGGATCCTGGAGTGATTCCCAGTGCTGGTCTGGGAGGGTGACCACCTTTTTTGCTACTGTTGTTGTCCACGATTGAAATAGAGGAGAGGAAGTGCACCCAATGTTGCTCAAGGTTGCTGCTTGCTCATGATGGTTATGGAGGAGCTAAGGTTGAGCTGACGAAGTTGTTGCTGGAAGCTTGAGCTCCTGTTACTGGTTTGGAGAGGAGGCTGGCGTTACTGGAAGAAGGAGCTTCCAACACTGCTCACGGTGACTAGCTTTATTGTTGGGTGTTGCCAAAAAAAGGGGCGAAGCTGACTGTTATGAAGGGCAAAGTTGGTGTGACTGTTGGTGGCTCATAGTGGTTGTTGTAGAAGGAGAAAGATGGCTGGTTGGGCAGCAAAAAAAAAATGGTGTGTAAATGATGGTTTTTTTGGCTCAATTTTCACTCAGATTTCTCATCTATTTTTGCACGAAATTCACCCCCAGGGGATGAAAAAAGGACATTTAGTCTTTAACGAGAATAAATCTTGGTATTTGATTCAAATGGAAAGGATCTTAACCATTGGCCAAAAGTTATCATCACAAGTTATAAAACTGGGTGGCAAAGGCTGATTGGGTCAGCTGTTTTGGGACGGTGTCGTAGCGGTTATAGAGGCGACCAACCAACGGGAATCATACTAGGGCATAATACAGTGTCGGGCCATGAGAGTGATGTCTTGTTTGTCTTGTTAGTAGAGAGATAAGGCATTAAAAGTAGCCACTCAGAAAGTTTTTCGGGTATAAAAAGTTGAAGATGATGAATAGTGGCCAAACGACAAGTCGTTAGCTTTTTTTTTTTGTTGGTCAAAGCGGCATTGTTTTTTTCCAAATCAAACCATTTTGGTCAAAACGCACCATTTCATTTAAATGAAACAAAACCTTTTTGACACCCTTAGGGTTTTAATTTGGGATTTGACTAAAATTCAATTTAGTGCTTTGTATTTTGATTTCGTTTAATTGCATCATAATTGACTTAAAAACTTTTAATTTTATACAATTTTACCGTTTCTAAACTCAAATATTAACACCAAAGTTCAGCGCCTTTTGATTTTAGTCCTTGGTTTTGGATTTATGCAAGTTGATCCTCAATTGATCATTTAACTTTTAATTTGCTTCAATCTCACCCCTGTTTTCAACCAAATTAAATTCTTAAAGTTTAACGCCTATTTCAAAAAGATCATTGGTTGTGAATTTATTTAATTTGACCCTTAATTGAGCCTAAACTTTGATTTTCTTGCACTTTTGTCCCTGATTTTAACCAATTGACTTTGTAAAAATTAATTTTGATCCTAAAAAATTTCAATCTTCACGATTAAGCCCAAATTAGACTTCCAAACTTAAATTTTCACGAGTTAAGTTTCTAATAAAGCTAATCTGACCCATTAAAAGTATAGTTAAGTCCTTACACCTAATTAAATCATTTAATTTGACCCAAATTAATTCTTAAATATAATTAAACCTTTAATTTGACTCATGATTAAATTAAATTAGCCTATTAAAATCTAATTATGTCCCTTAACTTAATTTTTATGCAGATTCATCCAATAATCATTTAATTTAACATTGAATCTTTATTGTCTCTTTAGTCTTGGGTACAATAAGGTATGATTGGGATCTCAATTTTATTAAAAACTTTAGCTTGATTCCTCCCATACATTTGTAACCCTTCTCAACCTGCTTTTGCCAAATTACTAGTCTTTTTGTTATTATTATTTTTATTTTTGTTTTTTTTATTTTAAAAATAAAAAAGGTAAATTTGGAGGCAAATCTAAAAATAGGTTATGACAGTTGCCCACTCTTTACAATGCTTACAACAGAAAGTCTCATGAGGA
Source organism: Populus x sibirica (assembly GCA_019202695.1). NCBI lineage: Eukaryota > Viridiplantae > Streptophyta > Magnoliopsida > Malpighiales > Salicaceae > Populus > Populus x sibirica. The sequence goes on along the minus strand of JAGMVL010001026.1, from coordinate 1,775,750 downwards.
ACTTTAGATAGTAAGCTTGTAAAGAAGAAAAAGAAACGAGAGATTGTGGATTTACTAGATCGAGAAATGGTTAATCCTTCTAAAAGATTTAGAAATGAGGGCTCAAAGACGCACTTAGAAAGAGATAGGGATAGAAAGCGCATTGTCTGAAAGACGAGCAAATGCGCACTTAAAAAGGAAAAGAGAGGGCTATAAAGTGCACTCTCTAGAAGATAAGGGCTCGAAGGCGCATTTAAAGGGCTAGAAAGCGCATTTGTAACCCTTCTCAACCTGCTTTTGCCAAATTACTAGTCTTTTTGTTATTTTTATTTTTATTTTGATTTTAAAAATAAAAATGGTAAATTTAGGGGCAAACCGAAAAATGGGTTATGACAGTTGCCCCCTCTTTACAATGCTTACAATAGAAAGTCTCATGAGGAACTTTAGATAGTAAGCTTGTAAAGAAGAAAAAGAAACGAGAGATTGTGGATTTACTAGATCGAGAAATGGTTAATCCTTCTAACAGATTTAGAAGTGAACGCTCAAAGGCGCAGCTAGAAAGAGATAGGGCTAGAAAGCGCATTGTCTAAAAGACGAGCAAATGCGCACATGGAAAGGAAAAGAGAGGCTATAAAGTGCACTCTCTAGGAGATAAGTGCTCAAAGGCGCACTTAAAAGAAACAAGATAGGGATCAAAGGCATACTAAAAAGGAAAAAGAGATAGGGCTATAAAGCGCGCTATCCACTACTAGAATTTTTGTGAATACAAATGGAAACACTGACAGAATTTTTTCTTTGGTAGACTGTGGTGAATTTTACAAAAAGAATTTTTCATCGATATATCTATCGGTAAACACTGATGGAAACATTTCATTGGTATATACGGAGAGAATTATAGTGGGAAAAGAATTAATAAAAAAAACCATAAAAGTATAAAGACGTGTAACTTTTACTGACAACTTTATTATGGAATAAACCCAACTGTAAAGTTCATCTGTGTATATACTAATGAAAATAATTGTTTGGTATATATTGAAAAAATTACAAACATTATTATAGTTGGATTCAAAAACTCAAATCATACAGTGATGTAGCACTTTTTACCAACAAAATGGCCAATGGAATGCCCGATAAAATAATTGTCAGTAAATCCATTGAAAATATTTAATTTATGACCTCATGATAAACCCTCCTCTCCCCCCTCCCCCATTTCTCCTTCTTCCTTATGCATTTTTTCTGAAACAAACAACCAATCCCTTTCAATCTCAACACAATTCAATCTCTCACAACAAATCCGGCCACCACAACACTTGGTTTGTCATCATCCGTGTTCTGATTCAAATTTTATTGAGGATACTCCACTTTAAGTAAATCTACCATTTTTGTAAAACAATTTTTAAATGTTATTTGTTTATGCATATTTTTGTACTATATGTATTATGTTTGGGTGTTTACCAAATTTTTATATTTTTTTCTCATACAATTTTGTTGTATGGATTTATGATTTGTACATGTTATGGTTTGTTTTAAATTTTGTAAAATTATATTTGTTTGTAAATTGATGAAACTTATATTGAATTTTTTACTTTGGTGTTTTGTGATGAAATAAATAATGGCTTAATTAACGGGTTTGTTTTTATATTGTGTCAATTTTATTGTCGAGTTGTAATTTTCAGTAAATGTGTAGAAATTTGAATTTATGTAGATATATAATTGATAGTGAATTAAAAGAACTATTAAAATAGATTGAATAAAATTGAGCTAAACCAATATTTTAGAAAATTTATTTAGTTAACATAATTAATTAATACATGTTGTCATCATTATTTATATAAGTTTGATATAAGTAATGGATGATTATTCGTGAATATATAGAGATTGACCTCAAGGGTTACGGATGATGAATTATTATAATGGGATTCAGGGATTTATTAATTATGTACTATCTAATCCGAAAAATATTAGTGGATAGAGTATTAGATGTCCATGCAAGAGATGTGAAAATAAAAAGTTTATCGATCCAAATATTGTAATAATGCATCTTCTACAAAACAAGGTTTATGGAGAAATACTTGTGTTGGTATGCATGTGGAAAACCATATATTTCTTACGATACCATGGTAGAAAGGATAGTTGGGCCAATTTCTAGTTCTAGCAACGTGCATGGTGTTGTAGATGACTATAATGATCTTTATAGGAATATGGTTATAAATGCGATGAGAATGAATCAGGGTTATACAAGTCAATGTCCAATCATAGATGAAGAACTTAATACAAACGCAACCAAGTTTTTTGATCTTTTGAAAGATTCTGACGAACTATTATGGGATGGTTGCACAAATCATAGTAAATTATCGGTTGTTGAACATGTGTTCACCATTAAGTCAGATCATAGTTTGAGTGATACTGGTTATAAAAAAATTATTGAATGAGCAAAAAGCATTTTACCGAAAGGGAACAAGCTGAAAGATAACTTCTATGCTGCTAAGTCCATAATGAAATCCCTTAGTCTAGGATACTAGAAAATTAACATGGGTCGAAACTTCTGCATGTTGTCCTACTTTGAAAATATAGAGTCGACCAAGTGCAAAACATGTGGGCATTCTCATTATAAACACACAACTAGTAGGGGAAGGACTCTTGTTGCACACAGAAAATCTAGATACTTCATGATCACACTTAGACTGCAGAGGTTATTCATACGACTAAAGACTATTGAGCACATGAAATGACACCATTCACATGATGTGGTAGATGTTGTGATGGTGCACATTTCTGATGGTGAAGCCTGGAAACACTTTAACAGTGTGCATCCTTAGTTTTCAGTGGAATCAAGGAACGTGCATCTTGGGTTATGTACATATGGATTCAATCCATTCAGGTCATTTGCTGCTCCTTATTCTTGTTGGCCGGTGATACTCATGGTTTACAACTTGCCACCTGGAATGTGTATGAGGCCAAAGTTCATGTTTTTATCTATAGTCATCTCCGGTCCTAATAGTCCGGGTCAGAATATAAATATTTGTCTTGACCTGTGATTAATGACTTGAAGCAGTAGTGATTATTTGGAGCTTTGACTTGTGATGTATCGAGGAAACAAAATTTTCATATAAAGGCAACTTTGATATGAATTATCAATGATTTTCTTATTTATGAAATGGTTTCTGGTTGAAGCACGCATGGAAAACTAGCATTTCTATATTGTATGGAAAATAACAAGGCATTTACATTAACAAACAATGGTAAAACATTTTATTTTTACCGCCACTAGTGGTTTTTGACAATGGATCACAAGTACAAAAAGAATAAAAATGATTTCTTTTTTTGACTACCACCAATGGTTCTTGTCAACGGATCATAAGTACAGAAAGAATAAGAATGACTTCTTTGTTGGAAGAGTTGAAAGGGATGTTGCACCACCACTTCTTTCGGATAAGGAATTGTGTGACGTGGTGTTGGAGTATGATGACCTTATGTTTGATTTTTAATCCGATAAGCAGAAGTTTCCTGGTTTTGGTTTGACAACCATAACCTTGATGTTATGAACATAGAAAAGACCATGTTTAAGAATAGTTTCAATACAGTTATGGACGTGAAGGGGAAGACAAAAGAAAAAATCAAAGTTAGAATGGATATAGCTTTGTTTTGTCACCGTAAAAATATGGAGTTGGTTTACGTTGGGTCATTAGTCGCAAAGCTCAAAGCTAGCTTTTTCTTAGAAAAACAAGCACAATTTCTTGTCTACTTATGGCTTAAAAGTCTGTATTTTTCTGATGGACATGCCTCGGACATATCAAGATTGGTGAATTTGGAGGATTGCAGATTGTATGGAATGAAGAGCCATGACTGCCACGTGTTTATGCAAACACTCATTCCATTAGTTTATCAGGATTTATTGCCAAAGGAAATACAAGATGCACTAATGAAGATCATTTATTTCTTTAAAGATATATGCTCCAACAAGTTAGAGACATAACATATGGAGAAGCTTGAAAAGAATATCATCCAGACAATATGCAAACTTAACATAATATTCCCTCCATTATTATTTGACTTCATGGAGCATCTACCCATACATTTACCGTTTGGGGCAAAAGTTGGAAGCGCAATCCAATATAGATGGATGTATCCATTCAAGAGGTTAGGGATTACACATGCATCGTAATTAAAGTTTTTTGTCTTTCTTTGCATAATTCAAAATATTTGTTTAATTCCATGCATGTACTTCTTCAACCTTAAGAGAAAAGTAAAAAAAACAACGCACATATTGAGGCTTTGATATGTGAGGCCTATATTGTTAAAGAGATCTCCACATTTATCTCATACTATTTTGAGCCTTAATTGAGAAAAACAATCAATCACATTCCAAGTCATGATGATGATAGGAAAAGTGCCTTCGAGTGGGAACATATCAATATTCTCCCATCTTGGACGATCCGTACCAAAAAATGTTGTCTCTCTCTCTTTTTCTATCTTCTTCTTCACTTTTATTTTTGTTCACGACCCGAGCCGAAATCAAGCATCTTCTTTTCTTCTTATCCTAAGGCATGTTGTCTTTCTATATTTTTCACTTTCATAGCGGGATCCATTTACTCGCAAGTACGAGGCCCAATGGAAGGATAATCTTTCAATGTAAGTTTGTTTTACTATCGCAATGACATGTTTAATAATTTTTTGAAAAATAATTTCATTTAACGAATACAATTTTAGGTTTACAAATATTGAGGTTGCGAGAACAATAACATCAACCTTTAAATTATCGATGGAAATTGTATTGTTTCAATGGAGTCAGGTTTCCAAACATCCTGAATGGAAACTGCAGGTCGATGCATGGTTTTTATGGTCAGCATTAACTTAAATTTTTTTATGTTAATTTGGTTAGTTTATTGAAATTACATAAATTTTTCTTTTATAATTTTTTATTTCAAGGGAAATTTTATTAAGAAGGGTTTGGGAGAATCACACTGCAATTAAGTAAGATTGAATTCAGGATAAATATTTTATTTCAAATATTAAAATTTTATTTTTCATTTACTAACAAATAATTAATTTGTACCATGTAGGTTGCGTGTTTATTGGTATGAGGCATAAAAGAAAGCAAAAAGAATATGCGAAAGAAAGAGAGCTACCAGGTTGGAATGACGTAGGGGTTTAGAAGGATTTAGATCGTTGTATGTCTCAGAGGTTGTATGAGCGGAACACATTCCATGCGTTTCACTCCACGGTCACATTCTAGTGGGGAAATCAAAACCGACATCTTCATGGTTCTGTTACCATGCATACTAGTGGCACCATTCTGTTCGTCTCGCATGCAAATCGGATAATAGGATTTTTTTTATTACATCCATTGTTTACAAGGTGATTTTTATAAATATATTTAATTGACAACATTTTTATCTTGTAGGCTATGATTCTTGGACGCGAGCAAACTCGATGAAATGTTTTGTTGAAACGCATGGGCGAAGTGATGACCGCCAAAAAGAAATGCAACAATTCGTGGATAGTCGAGCTCAGCACTATGTGGTATGTTGGTTTTTAACTATTTTTTTCTTAAGTTATTTTTTCCTTGAATTTGATGAATTTATTTTTTCTTTCTAGGATATATATAATAGTCAGTTGAAGGAGAGATACGAAGATGATCATTTGACCCATCAAGATCTCGATCCAGATTTGTAGTTGGAGGAAGAATCGTCTAGTAGACCTAATAGAAATCGGGTGTACGGACTCTCTAACACTACGGTCGTGAACTTGTAGACGGTCTATAGTGCTTTGACCATTAGATGCTTGTAATTGACTTTAAGAACTTAAACTCCGGAGTTCGCAGTGATGTTAGACTAACGAGTATAGGCTCGGATGCCCATCTTAATGAAAAATATGAATGACTCACTGATGATTATGAAGAATTCCGTCGATTGGTAATGGAGATGAGATCACAGATGGGTGGTACATGTGCATCTTCTAATTAGCACCATGGTACTGACGACGATCAGCTTCCTCCTCCTCCTCTACCGTCGCCTCTATTTTAGATTTATTGTATTTGAACGTATAAATATTTAAATTTATAATAAATATTTTATTTTAATATTATTTTAGTTATTTTTGTACTTTTGTTCAATATATTTTTTTTAAAAAATATTTTTAAAATATTATTGACGGGGTTACCAACGGAACAACTCCATTGGTATATTTTAGAGAGAGTTGGAATAGAACTACTGTAAATGCCACTGCTATTGGTATTATGTTGGTGATATGTTATATTTACCGATGGATATACCAACAGATAAATAAATGTTCATTTGAACAATGCTGACGGTAATATACATACTGATAGACTGTAAGTGTTAATACCGACATAAATTTCCGTCGGTATCTGGTTGTGTAAATATATAAACTCATAAACATCACACGACAAATCAAACAATAATAATGTTATTTATATATATAAAAAAAATTATGTGATCATATTTTTTGATCACTAGGAACAAGGAAATACTCAAATCAACATGGAAAACAGAATTGTCAAAACCGATGAAAATAATAATTGAACAATATAAGTGAAAATTAGGATATGTATTTCGTTTTTCATCATCAATCAGTTCTTTATCTCCAGGTTGGTTCAGGGAAAGTTGGTGACATAGCACTCACGAGGGAGGCCGTGTGGGAATCGCTTGGAATCTTTGCAATAGTCATAGGTCATGTAATTGTCCCGCACCCATTTCATCTGGCCTTCGCGTCCGACATCGAGCTCTTCCCAGATCCATGAGTTGCTGATGGAGTCAGCAAAGCCAGATTTTGATTTACAAGAAGATGCTCCGTAAGACCAAGCACAGGCATTGACGTTGAAGTTCCTAAACGAAGCAACGAAGGGTGCTTTTGTCCAATCTGTCTTCACTCTTCCACCACATGTTGCCCAGTCATCAGCTTCCCAAAGACTGGAGTAAATCCTCATTGGTTGGTTCTTAGGGAATGGAACGCCAATGGATTCTAAGTTCTTGAATTCTCTAATCGCAATGCCATCGACTGAAAAACTAAAATGCAAAACACAGAAAACAAGGAAAAGGATCCTGTAAGAAACAATACCGATTTAATGAAGGTCTGAGAAATTGTTTGTACTTACATTATGCGTTGTGGATTCCAAAGGATAGAATACGTGTGGAAATCAGCAGTGGGGTCAAACCAAAGATAGAATTGCTGCTCTCTGTTACCTTTGCCTTGGCTGAACACATTAGTGTGAAGAGTGTATGGCTGACCACTTGTATTTCCCAAGAATTCGAAGTCTATCTCATCGTGGTATGGCCCTAGCGAGGATAGCTGCCACAAATAATATGGTAGTTAGCTTGTTAGTCTTTAAAAGATGATTCATTGCTTAGAAGCAAATACATAATATATATATATATATATATATATATATATGAAAGAAACTCACATAAAATGTTGTGACAGTGCCGGCCGAATTGCCATGGACAAGCTTGAGCTGGATATCAATCTTACCAAATAAATACTCTTTCTTGGATTGAAACCCTGATCCAGAATTTTTGTCAAGAATGAGGCTCAGACTATTGCCATTGTCGTATACCTTACCGTGGTCATGTCCCCAGTTGAAATAAAAATCATTGTAGAAGCTGCCGGCAGAAGCAACCACCAAAAAGTTAACAATCAGAGAGACTAGTAGCCCTGCTTTCATTGTCTTGTGCTGTTGTTATTGCTATGCAATGGGTAGACTAACTGAGTATGGATGGAAGAGAGAAGCGCGAGTGTGAATTTGATGACTTGAATTTGATGCGAATACTATTTATATAATGTAGACGAGAAGGCAGGTAGGAGAGATTAGGTAATGCAAAAGAGTAGTCCTAATACTTTTTCAGCAAAAAAACAAATGAGTTGTAAATCAGTACTTCGGCACCGAATAATGGGCTTCCATGAACACTTTGCACGTTTGGACTCTTACATGTCAATACCAATAATCAGACACGGTTTTCAGAACTCCACCAACCTTTCGTTATACATTAACAGGTCATTTAAGAAGAAAAAAATGTCGTCGTTGAAATTCCCCATATTTGATCTAGGTTAGGTTTTAGGAGAAATCCATCAATTTTAGGATTTGATCTGTGCATAAAAATAAAATATATTTTTTTATTTTTTAAAATGAGGGATTTTTTTTACTTTTTTTAAATTTCAAAGAAAAATTAAATATTTTTAATATTAGGTTTATATCTTACCGTATAAGACTACAGTCCGATATTAGACAAAATTATTGAAAAAACAAGCTACAAACTCATAAGTAATTTCAAAATAATCCTTGAATTTTTTTAAAAATATTTTTAGGTTTGTATTAGGTTATTTGGTTGAATATTAAAATAAAAATAAATAAATTAATTAAATAAAAAACATTAGGGTGTGTTAGGAAACACACCCTTAGTGTAGGAGGTGGGTGGATTGGTCTCAAGCCTCAAAGCCCAGTCCAATTGGTCCAACAATATTTTTTAATTTTTTTTATAATGAAAAAATCAGCTGGGCTGAGGTTCCAGTCCATCTCTGTTTGTTAGAAAGAGAGGCAGAAGAACGTAAATCAATTCACGTCTTGCATGCATCATAAAAAAGAAAAACAAAATGCGTTACTTAGGAATGAAGATTACCTGACGCAAGGGGTGGTCGCTTGGTTGCCGTTGTTGGTCTGTCGTGAGGTTGTGGAGATGCTGGAGTGATTCGCGGTGCTGGTCTGGGAGGAGGACCACCTTTGTTATTGTTGGTGTCCACGGTTGAAATATATGGAGGATTGGAAGTGCAGCCAATGTTGCTTAAGGCTGCTGCTTGCTCATGATGGTTATGACTAACGGGGCTGGTGCGGAGGAGCTGAGGCTAAGCTGACAAAGCTGTTGCTGGAAGCTGGAAGCTGGAGCTCCTGTTACTGGTGTAGAGAGGAGGCTGGTGTTGCTGGAAGAAGGAGCTTCCAACACTGCTCACAGTGATTGGCTTTGCTGTTGGGTTTTAATGGAAAACGGGGCGAAGCTAACTGTTATGAAGGGGCAAAGCTGGCATGACAGTTGGTGGCTAACCATGGTTGTTGGAGGAGAAAGATGGCTGGTTGGGTAGCTAAAAAAATGGTGTGTAAATGATGGTTTTTTTGCTCAATTTTCACACGAATTTCCTCCCCCTTTTACACGAAATTCACCCCTATATATAGGGGATGAAAGAGGGATATTTGATTTTTATTGGGAATAAATCTTAGTCCTTGATTTAAACGTCGAGAAAGATCACTACCAGAAATTCGCTAAATAGCAACGGATTTACCGACGGAATATTTCTATCGGTAATTTGAGGTCGAAATTACCGACGGAAAATATTCCATCCGTAATTCAGTTGGTAACTACCGACGGACAATTTCCGTCGGTAATTACCGACTGAATTACGGACGGAAAAGTTTCCGTCGTTAAAAAAAAAACAGGTCGCTGACGTGGAGGTTTTGGCGGGTTATTTTTTCAGACGGAATCACTGACGGATTCAAAAAGACAGCCCGTACAGCGACCGCCGTTTATATTGCCGACGGAATCACCGACGGATTTGAAATGGCAGATCTGTATGGTGACGTGTCGATTGTTCCGTCAGAATCATCGACGGTTTCACCAACGGAGTTAATATATGTCCACTCTACCGACCCTCTCCTCCCCTATTTCTCCTTCTTCTTCCTAATCCCAACTCTCCCCATCTGCAAACAACCAGCCCCCCCCCCCCCCCAAACAAAAATCTCTCTCATATCTCGCACAACAAGTTATATTTCTTGAAGTTTTGTGGTCACAACATCCGTGTTCCGATTTACCGACGGATTTTATCAATTTTTGTAAGTAATTCTATCTTCTTAAATTTTAACATTTAATTAAATGTCAATTTTATTATTTTTTTAGTATATGTATTTTGTTAGTAAATGTACATGTTTTATTGTTATTTCTCAAACAAACTTGTAGTATATGAATGTATAATTCTATACTTGTTATGGTTTGTTTTAGATTTTGTAAGATTGTATTTGTTTGTAAATTGTTAAAACTTTATGGAACTACCGAAGTACATGTCTTTGTTTTTGAAATAATTAATAGCTTACTTAATGGGTCCGTTTAAAGTTTTATCAATGGTATTGCGGAGTGGTAATTTCTGTAAATTTATATATTTTAATTTGTATGGACGTTGATAAATGATAATGAATATTTAATATTTATGAGAAGTTGTGATTGGTTTGTTGGATAATCTCGAGGTAAAGTAATATTTTTGCAAGTTTATTTACCTAACTTAGTTAATTAATACATTATGTCATCATAATTTTATAGAGGTTCGATATAAATCATGGATGATCGTTCATGGATGTATCGAGATTCACCCCAAGGATTGCGGAGGATGGATTATTGTAACGGGGTTCGTGGGTTTTATTAATTTCGCAACATCTATTCCTAGAAATTTTACTGGAGGCGGTATTAGGTGTCCATGCAGGAAGTGTCAAAATAAAAAGTATCTGCATCCAGATATTGTAATGATGCATCTTCTACACAAAGGGTTTATGGAGAATTACCAGTGTTGGTATGCACGTGGAGAAGTATATGTTAGTGAGAGGAGAATGGAAGAAACGGTGGTTGGGTCTACTTCTAGTGCTAGCAACGTGCATGAAGCGGCAAATGACAACATTAATCCTTACAGAAATATGGCTATGGATGCAATGAGAATGAATCAAGGTAATGTCAGTCAATGTCCAATCGTAGAAGAAAAACCTAATGTAGATGCAGCTAGGTTTTTTGATTTGTTGAAAGATTCGACGAACCATTATGGGTCAAGCCGCACGAACCACAAGAAATTATCGTCGTAGCACGTGTTCACCATCAAGTCGATCACGGGTTGAGTGAGGCCGGGTATGACAAGATTATTGACTGGCAAGAAGCATTTTACCCGAAGAGAACAGGGTTGAAAGAGAACTTCTATGCTTGCGAAGTCCATGATGAAACCCCTTGGTTTAGGATACCGTAAAATTGACATGTGCCCTAACTTCGCATGTTATACTACCTTGAAAATGCTTTGAGATGACCGAGTGCATGACATGCGGGCATTCCCGTTACAAACCTAGAACTGGCAGGGGAAAGACTCTAATGGCATATAAAAAACTTAGATACTTCCCTATCACACCTAGACTACAGAGGTTATTCATGTCACCAAGGACTGCTGAGCACATGATATGGCACCAAGCACACCATGCGGTTGATGGAGTGATGGTTCATCCTTCTAACGGCGAAGCATGGAAACGCTTTAACAGTGTTCATCCTCACTTTTTAGCTAAATCAAGGAATGTGCGTCTTGGGTTGTGTACAGACGGATTCAACCCATTTGGGTCATTTGCTGCTCCTTATTCTTGTTGGCCGGTCATACTCACGGTTTATAACTTGCCACCGGGAATGTGTATGAGGCCGGAGTTCATGTTTTTATCTACTGTCATACCCGGTCCAAGCAGCCTGGGGCGGAATATAGATGTTTGTCTTCGACCGTTGATTGATGAGTTGGCGCAGTTGTGGTCCTCCGGAGCTCTGACTTATGATATATCGAGGAAACAAAATTTCCTTATGAGGGCGGCTTTGATGTGGACTATCAATGATTTTCCAGCTTATGGAATGCTTTCTGGTTGGAGCACGCATGGGAAACTCGCATGTCCATACTACATGGAAAACAACAAGGCATTCACGCTAGCAAATAGAGGTAAAGCTTCTTTTTTTTACTGTCACCGCGTCTTGCCACTTAATTACAGTGCGTAAAGAACGAGAAAAGATTTCTTTGTTGGCGAGTTGAAAAAGATGTTGCATCCCCGCGTCTTTCCGGTGAAGAATTGCATGATGTTGTCTCGGAGTACGGTGACATTGTGTTTGGCCTTCAATCAGGTAAGCAAACGTTTCCTGGTTTTGGTTTGACCTATAATTGGGTAAAGTGAAGTATCTTTTGGGAGCTTCCTTATTGGAAGACCAATCTGCTCCGCCATAACCTTGACGTCATGCACATCGAAAAGAACATGTTTGAGAACATTTTCAACACCGTCATGGATGTGAAGGGGAAGACAAAGGACATGTTTGAGAACATTTTCAACACCGTCATGGATGTGAAGGGGAAGACAAAGGACAACATCAAGGCTAGATTGGATATAGCTTTATACTTGTAACCGTAAAAATATGGAGTTGGTTTATGATGAGTCACGGTCGCAAAACCAAGAGCAAGCTTCGTGTTAGAGAAAAACGCACAACTGCTAGTCTACAAATGGCTTAAGAGTTTGCGTTTTCCGAATGGACATGCATCGAACATATCAAGGCTGGTTAATATAGAGGACTGCAAATTGTATAAAATGAAGAGTCATGACTGCCACGTGTTTATGCAAACACTCATCCCATTAGCTTTTCGTGATTTATTGCCAAAGGGAATATGGGATGCACTCACCTGAGATCAGCCATTTCTTCGGAGATATATGCTCCAAAGCAAGTTGAATGTTGATCACATTGAGAGGCTTCAAACGAATATCGTCGAGACACTATGCAAACTTGAGATGATATTCCCTCCATCATTTTTTGACTCAATAAAGCATCTCCCTATACATCTACCGTTCGAGGCAAAAGCTGGAGGACCGGTCCAATATAGATGGATGTACCCATTCGAACGGTCAGATATTACAGTTGCAATGTAATTCATATATAAAAGTATTTTATATGTTTTTCTTAATTGAAAATACTTGATTAATATTTCAATGCGGTACTTGTTTAATCTCAAGAAAAGGGTTAAGAACAAGGCGCATGTTGAGGCTTCGATATGTGAGGCCTATATTGTTGAGGAGATCTCAACATTTATCTCGTACTATTTCGAACCTCATCTGAGAATGAGAATCAATCGCGTTCCACGGCATGATGATGGCGGTGAAGTGCCTTCCGGTGGGAACTTGTCAATATTCTCCAATACTGGACGACCCACACCTAAAAATGCCGTAAGAGGAAGATATTTGTCGGAAATAGAGTTCAAACAAGCACACAACTATGTTCTATTTAACTATGATGAGCTGAGACCTTTTATTCAGTAAGTTTATACTAATTAAACTTTGTTAGTAATATACTGTTAATTATATATTGTAATAGCATACACTCATCATCACTTGTAGGCAACATCGATAATATTTGCTCTCCAATAACTCACAGCTAACCGAATCCTAGATCTTTCAATTACAAGATGAACAGTTTGCCACGTGGTTCAGAACACATGTAAGCATTATCACAAACTCATTCTAGCTTGCAAAATTACTGTACGTATGCATGTCATTACGAGATTCTCGTTCATTTACTGTTTATTGATGTACATTACATACAAGGTTTATCAAATGGGAAGGAGTGCGCCTAAGTCATTGTCTTCACTAAGCCTGAGGCCTAAAAGAAAATGTAAGTGCTACAACGGGTATTTTGTCAATGGATATGTTTTCCATACTAAAGAATACGGGCAAGGAAGAAAGACATACAACGGCGGTGTTTGTGTTAAGGGATCCACTAGTAGTGAGTTAGAAGTTGACTACTATGGTAGATTAGAAGAGGTCGTCGAACTGCAATATCATAACAAACAGAATAGAGTGTTTTTATTCAAATGCTATTGGTATGACACAACCGACAGAGGAATCGAGTTGATCCGCACTATGGTCTGGTCGAAATCAACTCAAAAGCTAAACTCCGCAACATAAACGATGTCTTTGTTTTCGCAAAGCAATGTCAACAAGTTTATTACACATATACCCCTTCATTTAGAAAGGATCGATCAAGAGTGGATTGGTTGTCCGTTTTAAAAACGAAACCCGGGTCGTGTCGAGGTTGTTCAGGATGAGAACGAAGACACAAGTGTGCGAGATGAAGTCTTTCAAGTTAGTGAGCTGGTTGAACCATATCGAGTTGCTCCTTCGATTTAATTGGAAGAAAATTCAATTTTCATGTTTTCGATGATAGTCTTGTTGATGTTGACGTAGAGGAGTTGAATGTTGTTTTGAGCTCTAGCGGACAAGCAAATGTGGATGAAGAAGACGATATCCATATTGAAGATTGCGATGAGGGTGATGACAATTCAATTGATGACGAAGAAGAAGAAAATTCGACTAACAATCAAATTTAAGCCCCGTATAAAACCCTTTCTTTCATGTAATTTAGATTATGGATGATATATTTTGTAACACGAAATATTTATTACTTGAAATAATTACTTGAAATGCCACAATCACGAAATAATTACTTGAAATAATTATAGATCATGGATGATATATTTTGTAACACGAAAATAATTACTTGAAAAGCCACAATCACCGACGTCGATACAGACGGCCTATGTCCGTCAGCATTTCACAGAGACTTCAAAAATAATTACTTGAAATGCCACAATCACCGATGCCCATATCGATGGATTAAGTCCGTCGGCATTTCACAAAGAGTTTGAAAATAATTACTTGAAATGCCACAATCACCGACGCCCATACCGACGGATTAAGTCCGTCGGCATTTCACAGAGAGTTCGAAAATAATTACTTGAAATGCCACAATCACCGACGACTATACCGACGGATATAAGTACGTCGACAAGTTGTCGGCGGGTCAATTTTATGGACGACATTACCGACGGACCGTGTGAATTCCAAAGGGTTGTGCATTAAATGCATCTCTGACCGCGTCGGTTCGCCGATGGAATTACCGACGAACCACGAAAAATATGGAGGGTCATTAAAAATTTTGGTGCGAAATTCAAAAACTACAGACGGATTTTTGACACGTTACCGACGGAATAAATTAAAATAATATTTAATTTTATATCCGTCGGTGAATCCGTTGGTAAAGCTGCCATATAAGTTCCGGCTGACCGCCCCTTCGGTTCATTTTTTCTTCCTCCTCAGTTTTTCACCTTAAATTTCGATTCTTTTCCTCTCCGTTCTTCAAAGTTTTCACCTGCAATCTCTAGCAAGTTTTCTTGTGAATCTTCATCAATTTAAAAGGTATGTGTTTCTTCTATTTCATTTTATTTTAAGGGTTTTTTTTTGCTATTGTTTTTGTTATGTTTTTTGTTTTGGTGTATTTTTTGTAATGTAGATAAAGTATTGAATTCAACACATTATTAAAGTAAGCATATTTCATTGCTAAAGTCTATAGTTTTTTTTTGAATTTATTGAATATTTTTTATTGTTGTATTGACATAATTATTATTAGTTAATTTTTTGATTATTTATTGTTAATGTTGAATTTACCATAGAATTAGTAATTGAATATGTTAGAATAATTATTAATTTTACTCTATTATTGCATGATTTGTGTTTAATGTTTTGCATTTATTTTGATTGTTATTCTAGAGTTTTTTTTTAATTTATTGTTTTGTTGTATTGGTATAATTATTGAATAATTTTTTGAATTGTAATTGTTAATGTTGAATTTACCTTAGTATTAGTAATTGAATATTTTGGAATAATTGTTAATTTTACTCTATTATTGCATGATTTATGTTTAATTTTTTTCAATTAATTTTAATTGTTAGTCTACAGTTTTTATTTATTTATTGAATATATTTTATTGTTGTATTGCCATAATTATTGAATAATTTGTTGAATTGTAATTCTTAATGTTGAATTTACCTTAGGATTAGTAATTGAATATGTTGGAATAATTAGTATAGATTGGGTCAATTGGTTGTGGCTTTTGTTAATATCTGCATGTTTGTGGATTTGGGTAGTATCCGGTATAGGGGAGTAGTATCCGGTATAGGGGAGGTGCTGTCGAATTTTTTTTAACATTTGAATTTAATTATATAATTATTTGTATAAAATTATGGAGATGCGTAGAATGAAAACCAGAGCTGGTCGCTCACGTACGGTCGCAGCTAGTTTGTCTAGCGCGATGATGATATTTCCTTAGGTGCCTCTCAAGAAGAGGCACCTACACCACTCGCCGTCAACCGATGCTGCCTCTTCCAGCGGTACTTCACAAATAAGCAGAGGCGGCGTGCCTTCGCAGCGGAATCAATTTACCCGCAAGTACGAGGCACAGTGGAAGGACGACCTTTCAATGTAAGTTTGTTAAGGTTTAATTTTTTTTAAAAAAAAAATTACAACATAATTTATGAAGTAATCACTATTTAATTTATTTCATTTATTTTCGGGTTCACAAACATTGAGGGCGCCCGAGTAATATCATCGGCGTTTAAATCGTCGATGGAGATTCCATTGTTTCAATGGAGTCAGATATCCAAGCATCCTAAATGGATGCCTCAAATCAATGCATGGTTTGGCAGATTTCAGGTTGGTGTTAATTTATAATTTTCAGCTTATTTCTAATAAATTATTATATAATTGTAAATAAATTATTGTTTTTATTTAAACTTGTTTAATTATACACAAGACAAATTATCTTTGGGACAGTGAGCATAACACTGTTGTGAGGAGGGTGTGGGAAAATCACGCGGCAACTAGGTAAGATCGAAAAAAATACAAGATTTTTTTAGACTAAAATTTATGTTTCGAAACGTAATTTTTGGTTGCGTGAAGTAGGTTGCGTGATTTTTGGTATGAAGCACGAAAAGGGCAAAAAAAACCGCGAGGGATAGGGGTTTCCAAGGCTGGAACGATGTTGCGGTTTGGAGGGATTTCAAACCGATATATATCCCGGAAGATATATGGCCGCACTATCTTGAGCACGTGACGTCTGAGCGGTTCACACGACGCTCACAGTCCAGTGCTGGCAACCGAAATCGGCCAATTCATGGCTCGGTGACAACGCACATTGGCGGCTCCGTTCCGTTTGCTGCACATGCGAAACGGATGGTAAGATTAATTTAAATGAAATATATCGTTAAATTAAGTTGTTGTTAATATATCTTTTTTCATTATATGCTGCGTCTCTTGGACGTGAGCCGAGCTCGATGGAGCTGTTTGTGGAGACGCATGTGCGGAGTCAAGAACGCCAAAAGAGGGCGCAACAGTTCGTTGATAACCATGCTCAACATTTTGTGGTATGTTTGTTCGACCATTTTATTTTGTAAGTTATTATGTTTATTGAATTGAATATGATGATTACTTTTTTTTTTTATTTTCAGGAGACCTATAATAATCGGTTGAGGGAGAGATACGGGGACGATATTTTGACCCATCCGGAATTCGATCCGGATTTGTGGATGGAGGTTGGCTCGTCGAGTGGACCCGATAAAAATCGGGTTTACGGGCTCTCCAACACTACGGCCGACAACTTGCGGTCGACCCGTAGTGTTTCAACCGTTGGGAGCTCCCAATCAATATCGAACTCCCAATCTAAGGAGTTCGTGGCCTTGCAGCAACACACGGCTCATCTCACCGACAAATACGACCACCTATCAGCGGAGTACGCACAACTCAAAGCGTCTCATACACAACAAAGAGCGGAGTCTGAGCAAATCAAAGTGTCTCAAGCATAACAAAAAGCGGAGTTTGAACAACAAAAAGCGGCTTATGAACAACAAAACCGGCTTATGAACAGCTTCGTGAAATGGTTATGAACATGGCAAATAGTGGAACATGTGCGCCTAATCCTTTTTGGCCGTATAACCACCAGCCTCCTCCTCCAGGATCTCCTCCTCCTCCTCCAGCTCCACCTTTATATTAATTTGTAATAAACATTATTTACCTTTAAAACTTCATTTAATATTTTTTTTGAAACATATTCAGTTTGTAATGAATATTATTTAACTTTGTTTTTTTTATGTTTAATATAAATTTTATTTGCATAATTGGTTTGTATTACAATTAATTTATATAGTTTTATATTATATATCCTAAATAATTTTTTAAAAACAAATTTAGAAAAAAACTATTACCAAAGATTTCACTGACAGATTCATTCGGTCGGTATTTTAAACACTCACCGACGCACTTACCGACGGAATTAATTCGTCTGCATTTAACAGTAGCTACCACACTTACCGATGAATTTACAGACGGATATATTTGGTCGGTCTTTCATACACTCACCGACAGCTTTACCGACGGTTAGTGGCCGTCGGTAAATCACGATATCACCGACGGAATAAAAATCCGTCGGTATATTTCAAGCGGGAATCTTTTTTTTTTGCGCGCAAATTCCGTTTGTAAAACCATCGGTAAATGGTTTTTTGTTTTGCCGACCGATATAGCGATGGAATGGGGAATCACCGACGAAAGGAAAACCAACGGACGTAATTCGTCGGTGATGACGTCGGTAAAAAAATCACCGACGAACTTCTAATCACACACCGACAGAATTTGTTCGTCGGTAAAACTGTGAAATCTTGTAGTGGATCCCAACTGTTGGTCAAAAGTCATTATCACAAGCTGCAAAACTAGGCTTCAAAGGTTGATCAAGTTAGCCCCTTTGGGGCGGCATCGCGGCGACTACAGAGGCGACCAATCAGCGGGAATCATGTTGGGGCATAATATGGTGTCAGGCTATGAGAGTAATGTCTTGTTTATTCTGTTTGGTGGAGAGATGAGGCATTAAATGCTTTTAAAAAGTAGCCCCCCAACCAGCTTTTCGGGTACAAAAGGTTGAAGATGATGAACAATGACCAGATGACAAGTCGTGTCGCCTCTTTTTTATTTGGGTGTTGGTTAAAAAGGTGTTGTTTTATACCAAAACAAACCATTTTGGTCAAAACGCATCGTTTCATTGAAATGAAATGACACTGTTTTAACACCCTTAAGGTTTTAATCTGGGATTTAACTAAAATGCAATTTAGGTATTTGTCTTTTGATTTCTTTTCATTGCATCCCTAATTAACTTCAAACTTTCAATTTTATACAATTTTACCCTTGTCAAACTCAAATATTAACCCCGATGTTTAGCACTTTTTCATTTTGACCATTGGTTTTGGATTTATACAAGTTGATCCTCAATTGACCATCTAACTTTTAATTTGCTTCAATTTCACCCCTGTTTTCCATCAAATTGAGTCCTCGAAGTTTAACAACTATTTCAAAAAGGTCATTGGTTGTGAATTTCTTCAATTTGACACTTAATTGACCCTAAACTTTAATTTTCTTGCAATGTTGTCCCTAATTTCAACCAAATTACTTTGTAAATATTAAATTTGGTCCTTTAAAATTCCAATCTTCTCGATTAAACCCAAATTAAGCTTCCAAACTTAACTTTTCAACAATTAAGTCCCTAATAAAGTTAATTTGATCCATTAAAAGTATAGTTAAGTCCTTACAACTAATTAAATCTTTTAATTTGACCTAAATTAATTTTTAAACATAAATAAACCCTTAATTTGGCTCATGATTAAATCAAATTAGCCTATTAAAATCTAATTAAGTCTCTGCACTTAATTTTTATGCAGATTCGTTTAATAATCATTTAATTTGACCTTGAATCTGTATTTTCTCTTTAGTCTTAATTACAATGGTGTACGATTGGGCTTCCAATTTTATTCAAAACTCTAGTTGGATTTCGTCATACATTTGAAACCCTTCTCAACCTACTTTTGCTAAATTGCTAGTCTTTTTGTTGTTGTTATTATTATTATTATTTGATTTTTAAAAGGAAAAAGGAAAATTTTGGGGGGAAACCTAAAAATGGGTTATGACAACATGTACCCCTCATGTATGATTTTAACTCCATGTATAATCGTTGGAGTTCGACTGTCTAAACATTAAGTCATTATGTCTTGGCAGCAAGATTAGTCATCTGAGCTTCAACTTGTTGGTTTAAAATTGCTTAGAACTCTAGAGATTAAGTGCTTGGAATCAATTGTGAGCATCTAATAGTGGAAACACTTCTTGTCATCTGCAACTCCTTGGTTGTATTGTTTGAGATACCGTACCAATTTCTATCGGATCCCCAAAACAATCTGCCTCCAACCATAAATTTAGATTGAGCTCTTGATGAGTCAAAGGATCGTCCTTGTTTATCTTCTATAACTGAGTGTTATATGTTTCCTACAAAAAAAAAGTCAGCAAATTCAAAAAAATAATAACTTAAGAAAAGAAATTGTTGAAATCTAACATACCACAAACTTCTAAACTTGGCTATCCATGAGTTGCTGCACCTTTTTTCGACGATCATCATTTCACAATGTGAGTTTCTATAAAAAGCTCCATCGGTCTTGGTTTGCGTCCAAGAATTGTAGCCTACAAGAAAAAAAATATTGTTAGTTAAACATATTAATTATAAAAAAGGAATTTTAAAAATATATGTAATTAAAAAGAATCTTACCATCTGTTTTGCATGCGAAAAAAACATAATGGATCTGCCGATGGGCGTGGTAATGGAACCATAGATCTTTATGTTCTGGTTTTCCACACCAGATTGTGACTGCCACATGAAATGCTCACACCTCACGTGCTAAATGTATCCTTTCTATATAGCCTCTGAGACGTAATGAGGTCTGAAATCCCTTCAAACCACCATGTTTCTCCCGCCTGGATGATCTCTTTCTTTAGGATATTTGTTGGCTCTTTCTTGCGCTTCACACAAAAAATCACGTAACCTATATGGTATAAATGAATAATCAGTTTATTGTAACCCAATTTTGGCCTATTGGCTTTTTAATTTAATTTTACAGGGTTTAAAATGTAAAATTAAAATATCAGAGATTTATTTCGATGAAAAGTGTGATTTGTCAGCTTACGTGAAAACTAGGGACTACAATGTGCTTTTGTCATTCTATCCCTATCATCAAGATAATCCTTGTCTTCAAGAAAATTCTTTTCTTCAAGATAATGATAGTTATCCGCTTTCAAATTTGATTCTTAATCAAATTCAAACTTCAAAGAAGAGAATGAGTTTGATTGAAACTTTGTTTCTCGCACGCGAAGGGACTCTTGCACTATAAATACAAATCTCAATGTATGCACAAGGGAGGGGGAGAGAAGATAAAAAAAACCCTAGAGGGGAACAAACACAAAAAACCCCAATAGGAGGCCAATACAAGAGAGAACCAAAAAAAAAACCAAGAACAGAGGTAGGAGAGACTGAAAAAAGGAGGAGAGCATTCTCTACTCGGTGCCTGCACTGTTACCTTCGCCTTCACCTTCGGCTTCACCAGGTAAAGTCTTCTTCTTCTCTCTATTTCTGTGTAATTGTTGCAAGAAAACAGTGTGAAGGTAATTAGTGGGCCGGATCTAGGCTTTAAGCCCAGCCGGCCCAAATTATATTTATTAAGGGTGTGTTTGGCAAAACACACCCTTGTGCCTTGACCTTAATTTTTATGTCCATTTTAGTTTGATATTTGGTCAAACGAGCCCCTTTTCGATATCAAAAAAATCCAAAAATATTTGGGGATCTTTGTTGATTTATTTGTGGGCCCCTCGCACTTTGATTTATTTTTTTCTTTGCGTTTTGTATTTTTTTTTTAAGTTATGTGCTCAATCGGTCGCCTATTATTGTTAAATGTAAATCTGTCGTGCAATGTTTTTTTATTTCCATCTAAAAAGGGCAAATAATAATAAAGGATAAACAAGAAAAAATGACATCAGAGTCAGGAGTATCGTATTTTTTGGATTTGTGCGATATTTACCAACGCCAGAGTTGGAAATATTCATAGGAATTGTTCACTGACGCCAGAGTCAGGAATATGAAAGGAAGAATAAAAAAAGGGAGAAAGGAGAACAAATTCTTAACAATTTTAGACAAAACCGGCAATGCAGTCTGCCTTAGGTAGGACACTTAGGGGGTGATAACATCTTTCCTTTTGCGTAACCAGTCCCGTACCATAGAATCTATATTGACCAGTTAGGGTTCCAAGTAACCATAATACTAGGTGGCGACTCCTTGAACAAGACATTTTCCCCTAAAAGAACAAGATGCTAGATATTTGTTCTTTTTTTCCAATCGATCGATAATTTTTAATTGATCGCCGCGATGTCCGGGTGTGACACAGTTAATAAATAAAAAATAAAATTTTAACATTCAAATAATAAATATAACATTTAGTATTCAATCTTACCTACTTGATCTATGATTCTCATAAACCCTCCCAACAACAACATTGTCAACCCTATCCTCGTAAAATTTTTGCTTGCACATCATGTTTGTAAAAGAATTAGCTCATTAAAATTAATGAATTAACTAAATTAACATAATAAAAAACATTGTTTAAGTATATACTAACCCTGAACTTTTTAAACCATGCATCAATTATGGGTTCCATTAAGGATTTTTGGAAACTTGACTTCATTGAAACAATGACATTTTCATCGACAATTTCATCTTTTATGTTATCGTGTGGGTAGCCTCAACATTTGTAAACCTCAAATTGCATTTATAAATTGAAATTAATTTTTCAAAAATTAAATGTTCTTAGTTCCTACAGCTAATATAGCAACCCTTGTTTCATTACTGAGTCATAAATCTACCTTGCCTTCAACTAATCTTTTACTTTTCTTTAGTTCCTGAAGTAAAAGCTTCATCAGGCTTCTTTGCCTTTATGGTTACAAGTATTCCTTGCAATTCCTTCTCTAATGTATTTTCTTTCCACAATGATGACAAGTGCCTATGTCTTTCTTGATGCCCCCAATAGGTTTGTTTGCTTTAAAGACAACATCCATACTCTTCTTATCATTCTTTTAAACATTCTAGAAGACTGAACTAGAAGAACTGGGCATGTTTCCTTCTTAAGGACCCCTTTAACAGTCTTAAGAATGTTAAGCAATTCTGGCAATGTACTATCCAACTTGCTCATGTGATAATTCATAATGAATTGCGAAAAGTTTTGGGGTAATGACTACAACACCAAGTCAACACTTAACTCATGGTCCACAAAAAAATCCAATTGGCCTAATATCTTAACATAACCAATCATTTTCAAAACGTGGGTGTTCACCGAAGAACCCTTTATCATCTTATAATGGAACAATTCATTAGAGGTCTCATACCTCTCAATCTTACTGGTTTCATCAAACAATTCTTTGAGATACATAATCATAGTATGGATATCCATATTCTCATGTTGTTTTTGAAACTCAAATGACATAGTGACTAACATCACACATGCAGCATGTTCATCATCATCAACATGACACTGATATTCATTCCAAATTTCTTTAGCATCCTTAGAGAGGGAATTTAGAATTGGTTTTTCAATAACATACAATCTCTTTTCTTGCTTGAGAAAAATTCTCACATTTTGGTGTCAATCCAAGAAACTTGGTTTAGTCAATTTGTTAGCATCAAGTATGCTTTATATGAATATGTTAGTACTTATTTTATCTATTAATCTACTAATTAATGTAAAGATAATGAATATTAGTTTAATACATACATATTTAAATCCAAAATTAGATAAGTTCTTTAATCCTAATTTGGTCTCCCACTATTTTCTTGCAAATTAATAGTCTTTCCTATTAATTTAGGAAATCTTGCTTAGATTTTCCTAATTGGCTAGGATCCCATTTAATTTATCTGACCTTGAGTGACTCAACAAATCAAAATAAATTAAATTAGGTAGCAAACATAGTTTGTCAATCACATCTTTATGTTAATCCTAAATCAGTTAGGTGACAACTCTTTGTCTAAACATATCTCGCCTAACCCATGCCTCTAACCTTATATGATCATGAATAACTCATCCAAATCATATAGATTAGTAAAGTAGAACCCAATTTTATAGCATGAGTGACTCATCCAAATCATATAGGTTAGTTAAGTAGAACCCAAATTTATAGCATTAAACATATTCGATTAACAGTAACCTTGAGTAACTCAACAAGTTATCCATGAATAAAACTTTAGTTTTATATATATAAAATTAAAAGACAACTTTTCTTGTTCTCAACATGTACTTAATATTTTAACGAGAGATTTAATAATTAAATAGGTTTCATTCAAAACATGACATAACAAATATATATTTTATGCATAACAATCTATATACAAACATACACCTCTAACATACCATTCTAATTGAATGATTATGGACATATCTAAGCTAATTCCCTCAAACCATTGAAGGAAATTAGATGATCAAATCCTAGGTGTTGTAGCAAGTCTTCATAAGTCCATTGCAAACACTTCAGTTGTATCCTTCATTGCCATTTTTTTCTTCATCTTGAATTACATAATAATTTTCTATCTAAATTCCTACATTTCTAAACTACATAGCATTTCCATAATTAATTAAGAAATCTCAAGTTACATTCGAGGGGAATTATATAAGAAAAAATTACAACCCAGAAGAAAAAATAGAGATAAGTCAGGACACACAAGCCCTATTTAATAAAATTACAACCATTAAAACATCAAATAAAAGCACAATCACATTGGTGTTTAATGTCAATAATCATCCATCATGCATAATAACATATTAATATGCATTGGTGTTTAATGTCCATAATCATCCATCATGCATAATAACATATTAATATGCATAGTAAAATTATTGCATGCTTCAATTCTAATTCTTAGCTTTATGTGCAATTTTTATAAAAAATAATATTTCTAACATTTACAAATATTAAATCAAATTTAATTTGATAATTTCCCAAACATAATAATTTTTATTTAATATAAATTTTCTTTGAAAAACAATTTTCAAAATTTAATAAGAAACTTAATCACATTAAAATTCTTATTAATATCCTAAACTATTTTAGGATTAATTAAATAAAATTTTGATTTTAAAAACTCTGTTTACTTTAGAAAAACTATTTTTGTAAACATTATTTAATTAAATCCTAATCTTATTAGGATACGACAAAACTAAAAAATTTTGAATTACACATTTTAATTCAATCCTAATCTAATTACAAAAATTAATTCTATGATTAATTTAATTTAGGGTTTCAATTTTAATATAAAATTATTATTTTATATATGAAGGGCTAAAATTGTAATTTCAGCTCCAAATATATCTAGAAGTAATTAGATATAATTTTTAGGTGTACAGTTGTAATTTTATCCTCAAAACCTTAAAAATGCTATAGGGGTATAATCATAATCTCTACCCCTTCCTTTTCTTCCTTTTATTGTAGCACTCTTGCTGTTGCTGCTGCCAGCATAGGCAGCCCTCAATAGTGGTAGCAGTTCTGCTGCTGCACTTGATGGCAGCGCAGGGTAGCAGCTCTCGCGCTGCCTTAGTTTGGTGTTGTCGTGCCTTTCTGCCAGCGGTAACTAGCTATATGTGTAGCACAGTCATGCGCACTAGCCACACTGGTGTCGCTGCTAGTGGCTGTAGTGGCCACCTAAAACAGAATACCAAATTCAATGGTGGATTCCGGCCAGAATACCAAATTTCACCCAGATTTAGCTAGAACAGTAGCCACTCTTTAAAAAAAATCATGAGAAAAATAATTTTTTCACATAAAATTAATTCGTTTTTTAATAGTGTCCATTTATTGCAGCTCTACACTTAAATTTATTATGGATTACAATAATAAATTTATAATTTATCCCCTCAGTCTAAAAAACTTTGGCATGGTTGATTGGAGGAGAGGGGGGAAGGATTTGTTTATGAACATTTTAAAAACAGAAATAACTTGGGAGATTAAAAAAAAACATTGGCCTCATGTGTTAGGGTAATTTTAGATTTTCACTTTTGAATTCACAATTAAGTCACTAAAATGCCTATAAAGTTAAAAAATACCCTTGCCTTCGATCCATGGTTATTTTCATCTTTTCAAGATGGTTTTTCTTGTAATTTTTGGGTTTATTGAGTGCAATTTGATCTTTTTAATCAAGATTAATAAATATTAAAATAGAAAAAGTTGTTGATGTGTGGAAGGCACCCATGCACTCTGAACGACCTGTGTGGTGCCTCCAAGTGGCCAATTGTATTCTTTTTATTGTCATTGAAAGCGTCATTGTGTTCTTTTCCTCTTGGTACAACACATGTTGATGTCAGTGGGGCGATTTGTTGTGGTGAACTCTTTTTTTATTTTCTCTCTTTCTTTGAAAATTATAAATTGACTCTTTTTGTTATTGATATTTCAACTTCAATTCTTATTTTTTTTATTTCTAATTTTTTTGGCTCTTTTGTAAAAGTTTTATTTGTTTTTAATTTAGTCTTTTAATTCTAATTTGTCATATATTATGTTTTCCAATTTTGTCCTTATTATTTTGATTTCTAGTTTTTTTACTTTGGCCTTTTTTTTAAAAAAAAATTATTGGTTTTGAATTCTATCTTTCAATCCAAGTTCATAGTATTATTTTTTTTTAATTTAGTCCTTATTCTTTTTATTTTGTTCTTTTTAAAAAGTTATTTTTCTTTTCAGTTTAGTCCTCTAATAGAAAAATTTTCAATTGTCCTTTAATTTACTTTTTATTTATATTTTTACCATCATTCCTTTAATTAATTACTATTTTTAATTTTAGATTCTTTTGTGTAATTGATTTTTTTTCCTGATTTCATCCTTTAGCATTTGATTTGCTAAGGATTGGACTTCATGGTTTTTTTCATGTATGGTGTTTTTTGTCTAATGATCAAGGTCACAAGTTTAAAAAGTAAATGCTGGTCGACATCCTTTATCAGCTTATTTTATTTTTTGATTTTGTCGTTTGATATTACTTTTTTTAATAAAAAATTGGTTTTATGGTTTTTTTCAATTTATTTTCTATTAGATTATCCTGATCTCATGACCTCGACCATGGGTTTCGAGAGTTAACCCAAGTTGGCTCGTCTCTTATTACTCAGATTACATACATGTCTATAATGCTATCTCAACTTTATTTAAGCTAGTTTTTTTTGTTTATTTTTTATCCAATTTAATGCTTCAAAAGATTTTTTTTTCAAGTTATTGTAATATTTTATATATATATAAAAAAAACGTAGTTTGTTTGCTATCATTGCATATGTTTTATCATCTTATAAAAAACTCAACATATTAAACTCGATCGAAGCTATAACGTTAGTTTTTCTTATTTATTTGAAATATCCTTGCAACACGCACCTAGACATTATTTTTTATGGGAAAAAATGCGGAGCCGCAGCATAACAAGAGCCCATGTCTAGTGATATAATATACACAAAAGATGTAACTTTCCATGATAAAGTTTCTTACTTTGGATACTCTAAATATTGATAGATACTTGGATACAGTTACTGAGATGGCATATATTGTGTAAGACTTTGATCAACTGTGGCCAAGAATTCCAGTTAATTCTCACCAAAATATTGGGACATTTTTTTAAAAAAAGAAAAGATTTCGACTTGTTAGGGAGATGTCTATGTCTATGTCTGGCAAGGTATATGGAACTTTTGTGTCCGCATTGGAATTGCACATACAAAGATTTGTATATAAGGATAAACATTACCTTCAATTTAAAAGCTTAGAATAATAAGTTATATATATTTAAATACCTTTTTTTCATTCTTTTTTAATATGAGATAGTTATCCCTCACTTGTACACTCAATAAATCTTCTTTTTATTTAACTTCAGAACTCGTAAAATTAATTAAAATACACGCAAACTAGCTCAAACATCCATATTAATAATAATAATAAAAAATCTCCCTCTCACATGTTAACCCAACCGATTTGAATACAACTTTCTCTCCGATGGTTGTATTTAATAATCTGAGTACAATGTTTAGAGCTTGGAGCTGATCTCTTTTTCTCGATCATAGAAAAGCGAACAAAGTCATGGAAGCCTATCCAAAATTATCACTTGTCCCAAGCCGGAACCTTGGCTTCGATACCAATTTATTTGGGAGGTACATGGGCCTCCACGTCTATATTGTGCTGAGAGGTAATTATTATGGGATAATTACCATTCACATGTACATTGAACAAAATATTTTAATCGAACTGAGAGGTAAGGTCTATATTTTACTGTGTTAAATTTTAGGAAGTGATTTTTAATAAAAGATTATAAATATAAGAAAAAATAATAATCAAAGAGAGAGAAACTTTATATGTCATGATTATTTCTTCTTTACAATATTCACTAAAAAGGTATTAATCAACATTCCAACTAGCTTGAATAAGTACAAAAATTTACTTTCTCAATTTTTTTTTTTTTTTGAATTGAAATCGGTAGAAAATCCATTGTCACTCAAACTATTTGTCAAACTTCTACGTAGCATGCGGTTATTATCTAGAAATAAAAGAGATAGAGTAATTAAGACAAAAACAATATTATTTCTGAAAATGGAAAGAGAAATGAGTTTTTATCGATATCTTAAAAGAAATTGTTAGTTAATTTTATATCCCTCGTTTGACAAAAGAAACAGAGACATAAACTTAACCAAATTTTTTCTACAAATATCCTTTTAAACATTCATAATTAGAATCTTCAGATTTTACATTCATATTTTAATTAACTTAATTTCCATCATTAAATTTCAAAACTAATGAATATAAACGCAACAAATAAAAAAAAATGATAAATATAAACAAAGAGAAAAAGAGATGAGAGAAAATCCCAAGCCTCTTGGATTAATTCCAACCCCAGAATTGAATGGGCTTGGATGAAATTAAAAGGAGTGTATGTGTGTTTGTGATGAAATTATTATATGGATTTCTACCATGTTAAATTTTAACATTATATTAATTGAAATATATTATTTGACATATAATTCATTTAATTATTTATTTTATTATTAAATATATTTGAAGAAATTATTTAATGAATGAGTAGATGATAAATATTCTTAGTAATGAATTATCTTTTTTACGATTATTACAATTATTTTTTAAAAAAAGATTTTAATGAGTAGAGAAATTACCAATTTAATTTTTTTTTTAAATATTACTAATTATAAACTAAAGTGAAAATAATGATCTTTATTTATTATTTCAGACATTACAAGTTCAATGAAAATACAAATTAAAGGTAAAAAAAACACTTTTCTATGTTTTCTTGAGTTTTATCCCTCATCAAGCAAACAAAATAAAAAGATATTCATGTTGTCTTGTTTTTTTCAATGAAATATGAGATATTTATTAATAAGCTATTTTAGTCATCAAAAGCATGACTTAACATAGAGTACAGTACAAAAACAAATTTAGAAGAGATAAAAAACTTAGTAACAAAACTAAACCCACAATTAGAATCAAGCGCAATAGACTCTAAATTAAAGATATTATAACCAGACAACTAAGTCATCTTGTTTACAAAATCTTTTCCTGGCCAACTGATCTACAACATAATTCTTTTTTCTATGAACATATTCAAAACACACCAAATGAAACCTATTGCATGCATTGGAAATATAATTAAATTTAGTTTACAAACACCAAGGTTGCATAACATTAGTTTCTTTAATCCAAGTAATAGCATTATAAAAATCTGACACCACAACCTATTGATTTGTAAAAGCTTAACAACAATCAATACTCAAAAGCATAGCTTTCGGATTTGCCAAGACCTCATCTTCATTAGATTCTATATTACCTATAGAACAAGATAAAATAAAGAATTTTCTCTTCATGATCATTAACAACGCCATCAATTCCTAAAGACCCTAGTTTGTCATTTCAAGATGTGTTAACATTCTACTTTAACATACCTACAGGAGGAGGTAGCCAAGAAGAATCACTTATCATATTTGTCTTGTTAATCCACATAAAAAGATCATTTGATGCACTCAATAAATCTGACCTGGTATAGTAGAAACTCTTATCGTTAAATTTCACCCAAATAGCAACCCATCATTACATTTTGCCCAAATAGCAACCCAATAAAAAAGAATAAAACATATCATCCTAATCTTTCTCATTAAAAATCATAGTATTGCAAGTATTCCAAATGGACCAAACTATACCAAAGAAGAACAAACACCACACCATTTTTTTTCATAGATCACCATACCATGCCATTATATAATAAAACATCATCTTGAGATTGAGACAAGATCAACTATTGTCCCAGTCAATCTACCACTTAAGACCATAACTTTCAAACCATCTCACTCAAAAAATTAAAACATGAGTTGCAGTTTCAATCTCCTTTCTACAAAAAGCACAATTTAGATTATTACCTTGTACATATCTTTTTGATATAGAAAGTCTTTTATAAGCAACTTATTCAAGATAGAAAGTTATAGATGAAACTCTACCTTCGAATTAGCATTAAAAAACTATATATCTAATTGAAAAGGTTTTTCTCTTGTTAAAAAATTGACTTAATAAAAGAAGTGCAACTCTTAAGAAAAAAACATCATTTGGGTTTGCTCTTCAAACTCTCTTATCAGGAAAATTTTGGTGTAAAGAAACCTATAATAACAATTGCAATATTTTTTTTTTCTTTATCTTTTCACCTCCAAGATACGGACCATTTCCGACTGAAGCCATTTCATAACCCCATATTTGAAATCTTAGCATTTGGATTTTCACAAACTACATAAAGAGTAGAAAATATAAGAATGCGAGTAGAATCTTCTTCTCACTTTGAATTCTAGAATAAAATGTTTTTCTCATTTCCCATAGCCACTAAATTGCATTTTGCAAATTAAGAGAACACTCATTCACATCATTAATAGTTGCACAAGCACTACTCTAAATAGTTGAAAGTGTTCCTAAAATGTTTGCACCATCCCACTATTATCAGCCAAATATTTCATATTTATAAAATTCCTCTAAACTGTTATAACATCATTATTATATCACCTTAACTATTTAAACAATGTTGTCTTGTCTTTTTCAAGATTGATCCGACTCATAATCCCCCTCTACCTTTTGGCCTAATTAGAAAGTTCCAAGCTACCTTATTGATTTTTTTAGTATTCATATTTTCACTCCATAAAAAAACTTCATTGTATGAATACAATCTTCTTTGTCACTCCAAAATAAATCTTAAACAAGGACATATAATAAAGTGGAAGATTAGACAACACAGACTTTATTAAATAGAGTCTTCCATCTATTGAAAGAATCCTACCATTCCAAGTCTAAAAAAGAGACCTAACTTTTCCAAAACTGGTTTTCAAAATGGAACAGGGTCTTGGATTAACCTTTAGACGAAGCTATAAATATTTAATAGGTAAGCAACTTGAGTTACATCTCAAAGTGTTTGCCACCCTTTTAGTATACCAAGTCAATATTAACATCAATCAAAAGACTCTCATGATAATTAACTTTCAAACCTGAACATCGTTGAAACTAGTTAAGAATGATTTTAACATTCATTAGGACTTCCACATCATTTGGGGAAAAAAATCATTGTATCATTAACATATCAAAAAAGTGTTGCTTGTAAAAATAATTTTTTTTTCCTGTATACCAATACTAAACACAATTTCATCTTTGTTTCATGTTTTGTATTGTCTCCTCTATCCTAATCGTCTCCATGTTTTCTATCTCAAGATAGTAACCCAACCTAAACACCTAGGCTAATCATTTACTCTATTAAAACATTCAACAATAAGAGTACTAGAGATAATTTAAGCATTTTGATTGAATGATCAATAAATAAGACCACTTTAATAGTTAGATATTACTTCATCTTCCTCTTGTAAGCATCAATTTCTATCTTGAGTGGAACTAGGTGCCTCCTTGTAACAAAAACTCCTACACATCGATTCCACCTAAATCCAAGATCACTCATTTATTAGGTATTATGATCACATTAGATTAGTTCATCAGAGTTAGAAAACAGAATTAGCTTATCGTTCTTCTAATGCCCCAATCAGATGAAAAAAATGTTGGTAAAAATTATTTAGTATAATTCAGTGTGTTTACAGAATTATAAATATATAATGAAAGGAACAACAAAAATATGTGTGTGTGTGTGTGTGTGAGAGAGAGAGAGAGAGATAAATTGAATATAAAAATTTAGATCAATGTAAATAAAATACTTGCAAAACGTTTGGATGAAAATTAATAAATTAAATTTTATTGTTGTCAAAGACTATATACTTTGTTTTTAAGGTTAAATTATTTGTCACTTATGTAAACAGTTTTAACTTAAGTAGCATTCTAAGATTCTAGCAATATCACCTTGAAAGGTTGTCCTACCTATCAAGATATGTGAACTAGAAAATTGACTTTAGTTTCTTTCTATGATAACTGATCCTAAACAAGAACACGATAATAGGTAGAAAAAAAAAGACAATAGTACATAATAAAAAAACTTTACTCAGTTTTTATTCTTTTAAACAATCCCCCTCATCTCCTATTTATATAGGTGATTTAGGCTATCAAAATTAATTTTAACATTTTTTAATAACTGTTGACAATTTTTTAAAACTTATCCCAAATGTTTTAAACAAAACTGAAATTATCTAGACTTTTTTAAGTTTCATTTTTGAAGTTAAAAAAAAAATCAAAACTTTTTTATTTATTAAACAAGATGACAACTAATTAGACATTTATTAAACCTAGCAGATTCAATGAGTCTAAATAGGCAATTTTTTATAGGTTGGAAAAAAATATTTTTTTACATCAAAAGTTTATTTTACAATTAACTTAAGCACGAGCCCGAGTCGAGAATGCATGCGTAGTTTTAACACAAAGCCTACATTGTATAGGTCTCCTTTATAAAAGCTTTTTGGTGCTCTACATGACTAATTTTCACTTTCTAAGGCATTGCTATATAAACTATAAAAAATTCTTATAAACTATAAAAAATTAATTTCAAAGATTTTCTCAACTAAGAGTTCTTTGAAATTAATTTCATAACTAATTTTAGAGATGTTAAAATACTCATATTGAAGAATATTTTTCAACAAAGTCTTAACTACAAGTGGACTTCACTTTCAATTTGACTTCTATTGTGTCAATTAACCATGTCAAAACCTAATTTTCTAACAATCTATCATATAAACATAAACTTTCTAACCAATATATAAAGATGCAGGGATTTGTAAAGAGAAAATGAATTGCTAGATCACCACATCAAGATATATAGCTTTAGGCTTTCAACCTTCTCTAGTGAATTATTGTCATATTTACTTAACTAATTAGTGACGTGAAGTCTTAACCTATTTAATTTTTTTAATGGAAACCAATATAACAATACTCATTTAGTTCTTTAATTAGAGGTTTCTTTTGCTCTAAAAATTATGTTTATTTTACTCTAAAACTCAGTGGCGGAGCTAGGATTTCTTAAATGAGAGGGCAAATTACTAACAAATACTTTATATTATATATTATGTAGGCATGCATTATATAGAGAAATCAATTCGAAACATATATATTAACTCATATCAGGTAAAATTAATTTAAAAAATACTTTTAAAATAAGAAAACTTACATTATTGTTTTCTTCAAGTTTTCATATTTTGAAACTGCTTCATAATAACTTCATTATCAATCTTATCGAAGATATCTTTCTCAATGTATACAACCAAACTGTCATTCATTCACTTATCTCTCATCATATTCTGCAATCTACTCTTGAGAATATGCATCATAAAAAAACTCTCTCTACTGTAGCAGTTGTAACTGATAAAAAGAATGATAATTTGATAAGTATATATACAAATGAAAATATCAAATTTTTCTTTGTTTTTATCATTTTCTCCGCGAGACTAG
Organism: Populus x sibirica; assembly: GCA_019202695.1. Classification (NCBI taxonomy): domain Eukaryota; kingdom Viridiplantae; phylum Streptophyta; class Magnoliopsida; order Malpighiales; family Salicaceae; genus Populus; species Populus x sibirica. Next base: position 1,742,344 of record JAGMVL010001026.1, on the reverse strand, counting down.
TAATACCTTTAATACTAGAAAACTCATTATCATCGCGTAGATCAATAATATATGTATCAAGTTGGTCACCAAGTACCATAAGGTCCACTATAGAGAATTCACTGTGATAAAAAAGAGTAAGGAGATAAAGCTTTTCTTTGTTGAAAGTAAAGAAAGAGTCACTTGGGTTTAAACATACCACATAAAAAAGTAACTTCGTACTCATCCCAAAGAAACGATCATCCAACTCAATAAGTTGCATTTCAATGATATTGCTAAACAATTCATAATGGAAATGGTGTAGGTTTGTAATCCTTTGGTATTTTTGCCTTGAATGCCAACAAAGCTTGTACTCATCATCCATGTTTAGAATATCAATATCATGTTTGATGCAAGAAGATGACACTTCTTCCAATAAAGATTATGAATTTTCTCTCTCATCATTTTGAATCGTTCCTTTGATGTTTTCAATAAACTCATAGCATTTTCTATATATCTTTTCTTTGTAATGCTTATGAGAACTCATTTGTAATTACTAGTATCCTTCTCAAATAATGAAGCATGAACATAAAATTAAATGATTCCATAATATCTGTTAAAACAACTGATTTCGTTCTCTGTTTTAAGTTCATCCCATCCTCCCTTATAATCTCAAGCACATCAAGAACTAATATTACAAGTAGATGAATAATTGTAACATAGCAAGAGATCCAACGGGTATTACCACACCTTCTAAGAGAAGTTTCTTGATTCATGCCTTGTCCACTAGAAATTTCTCCATTTTCAAGTCCTTCAATAATTTTAGCATATTGTTTTTCTCTAATCACCTCCATCATTTTACATGAAGCTCCAACTATGTTTATAATGCTAAAAATGAAATTGAATACATCTTCAACTTTATTATGCTTCTTTGTAATAGCCACAAGAGTCAATTGAAGTCTATGAGCAAAATAATATACATAGTATGCACTTGGATTGTTATTTAGAATAAGTGTTTTTAAGCCATTGAATTCATCTCGCATGTTACTACCTCTGTCATATCCTTGACCATGCAATCTTGATATGTTTAGCCCATGTTTAGAAAACAAAGCTTCAATAGCTACCTTGAGTGAACTAGCAGTTGTATCTGACACACGTTGAATGCCAAGAAAACATTCAATTATATGTCCATTGTTGTCTATATATTGTAGAACAACTGTCATTTGTTCCTTGATTGATATGTCACATGACTCGTCAATTAAAATTGAAAATAATGAGTCATCTAGATCTTTGATAATCATATTTGTAATCTCCTTTACAACAACTTGAATAATGTCTTTTTGAATATCTGGAGAAGTCAATTTGTTATGTCTAGGAGCTTCACTGAAAGTAACTCTTTTACTATCTTCATAATATTGGCAAGGAAATGCAAGAGCTCTAGATAATTTCTTTGATGGCTTAAACATTAACATTCATCATGGCAATGGAATGGAAGTCCTTGGAGCAATAAAAAATGGACACACTCTATTGAAGCATTTAATCAAGTTTGATAATCACTTTGACTCTTTGTTGTCTGCTCGGATAATAAAGTCATGATTCTTTGTTTTTCATTCATCAAATTCTCATATTTTATCTGAGATGTATTGTGACTATTGTTAGACTTTCCAATATGAAGATCAAATCATTCCTTTTTTTTTTCCATTTTGAAAACCCATCATCCATAAACAAATCAACACCCCCTTTTAACTTGAAGAGGTAACAGTACAAGCCAAAAGCAACATCTTTGGCTATGTTGTACTCTAACGAAGTTGGGTATGCACCAAACCAAGCCGGATTAAAGCATTGTAGTGTCGATATATTCCAAAATTGTTTTTGAGGAACATCATAGTGTGAATGTTGATAAGGACCTTTTTGTAGATATGCTCTCCGGATTGCATCCCTAACATTTACATGGTATTCATAAATTGGTCTTCTTAAGCCAGGGTCAGCAAGGAGAGTGTTGAGGTTGATTTCAATATAACTTCTTTTTTTTTAACTTGATTGAGTTACATGACTTGAATCTTTGAATGACTCTCCATCCTCAAGGGATTTATGCTTGAAATACTTGTCTAGTGACATGTTAATTTAATTGATGAACTTGGTGGTTTTTTTTTATCATTATTAGTGTCTACATAATAATTAACACAACTACACAATAATTCGTTGTTAAATAAAAGTCAGTTGAGTTACACAATAATTCTAAATCTTCCAAGGACTAGTGAAGTTCTTAGCAACAATTCTATACTGATATATGGTAGAGAGCAGCAAAAATCATAGCTTAAAAGGATTGTCATGACAAATTGATGTTGTTTTTGTTGACTTGTTGTTTTCTACAAGTGGGTTAAACATAAATGTTAAATGTTTTTATTTTATTTTCTCTGTTGTGTCCTTAATTTTTTGAATTGTTCTGTACTTCATTTTAATCACTATTAAGTTCATCACCATCATTTTCCATATGAAATTCATAGCAAAATACACATCAATTCATCAAAACCTATTTCAATTCATATCTATATGGATATAATAAGTATGTTGATTAAATTATATTTAATCATATCTAGACATTTAAATTATGTTTAGACACACAAATTAAATTTAACTTTTGGTTTCATCCTTTATAATAAGAAAAGAAACGTTTAATTGATTAAATTAGCAGATTTAAACATCTTTTTTTTAACATATTTGAAAAAATCATTCAGGTTGTGACTACTACATTAATAAGTATGTTGACGCTTTCCAATCATATCCCAAAGTTACGAACATGGGATGAATTGTTGTGTTGGGCAAAGAGGCTGGCTGGCTACATTTACGAATACCGTGAACCTGGCTGGAGTTGTAGAGCACTTAAACTAGCTTTTCTTTTTCTAACTGCACGTGCTAAATATATTCATATTAAAACCCCTAAATTATCATAAACCTTAACATTTTTAATAACTAATTATAAAAGAATAAAACTAAAATTAGATAATAAAACAAATAGAAAAGATAAAGGAAACTTACCTAAAACATAAAGCATAAGAGGTTAACTGCTTAACTGGACTTGAAAAGAAATTTTACAGAAGAAAGAGAGGCAGGGAACAACAACTCAAAAGAAAAAAGAAGAGCTATTGGTTAGTTAGTGGAAGAAAAGAAAACAAAAGGGAAAAGTGTGGTGAAATTAGCTAGACATATGTACTATATTAGGCTATAAGTCAATAATAATAATTAACTTTGCATGTGTCAACCCCTCACGAGACTACTATATTAATATTATAATATAAAAAGTATTTAAAAAAGTTTAAGGGGACAATTGCCCCTCTTGCCTTATTTTACGAATGATTTAGAGAATTTAGTTTTTTAAAGTTCTTAAAAAAACGATTATATTTCTCATTCATATAAAAGAATAGACCTAGAATATTTTTCGTTAAACTTACATGGGTTAAAGAAATAATTCCTTTTGAGATAATGTTATAAAATTCATACACCTTAAAATTTTATCATATAAAATGAATGAGGTAAAGAGTGGAAACCTCAATCATGCCCCATCTTTTTTTTTTTTTTTTTTTTTTTTTTAGATTATCGTGGGTGTCCGGGCCGGCTTGCGCGCACCTCGACTAATCCCACGGGCCCTAGGTTAACGACCATGTAAGCCTCCAGTGGCCATCATATGAGCAACCACAATCATGCCCCATCTTAATAGGATCAGAATGTGATTTATTTTTCCTCGAAAAAATTAGGGCCAGGGAAGTTTTTAACTCGTATAAAGATTAAACTATAATGCATTTTACGCGGTTAGTCAGACTCTGAAGGTTTGTCGTGTGACTTTCAATATTATCTAATTAATATTAGTTGTCATCTGACTTTAAAAATTAATCAATTAGAATTAGTTGTCGTAATATTTTCTTCTCAATTCAGGAATCTCTTGGTTGTCGTGTGACTTGTAAAATATTACTCAATTAGAACCAGTTTGTCCTTGCTTTCTCTCCAAGGATTACCGTTGACTTTTATTGGTATAATTAAGCTGATAGGATGTTATTATTATTAGGATATTTTAGACGGACGGGAGCTCTGTTTTACCAATCTTCGCATCTTAAACGTTGAAGGGTCTTTCTCATACTCGCAAGTCTTAATCTTCTTGGTTAAAGAATAAAGATCGTTGAAGCCTCTCTCAATCATCTCTGGAGGTCTCATTTCTTGAATCCTTAAAAGTTCTTAACTTTCTTGAATCCTCTCTCAAACGTTGAATATTATTTCCTGCTTCTTTTACTTCCAAACATACACACCATTTATTGTGTCGGGGGCAGGGATGGCTCTTTCCTTGAGCGGTTATGCTTTGCCATACAGTGATTGGTTAACTCCCATTTTAAAAGAGAGGTGAGATCTTTTATCTTTTACTCAGGGCTATCATAATTTGGATTCCTAATATACGTATTTGGCAAGATAACCATTTTTTTTTTTTTTGTAGAGACAAAAAGGAGCGGGAGATGTCAGTAGTAATGGCAACCATGACTGGTCATCCTTTGCCTGAAGATGTGGTAAATGAGATTTTATCACGACTGCCCGTGAAAAATCTATTGCAATTCAAGTGTGTTTGCAAATCATGGTATGCTATCATTACAAGTCCCAATTTCATATCCAAGCATCTAAGAAATTACTATAGTAAAAGTGAAAGCGACTGCCTCCTTGTTCAGGATTGCATAACCCCAGCGCGTGAACTTGAATCGCTTGTGTTGTTGCTAGACGATACACCTAGAGTTATATCATACGCCTCGCTTGATAACATGCCGTTTCACAGTCCTTTTCTTTGTGGTCCTTGTGATGGAATATTTTATGTGTATCGCGATTGTTATTATGATTTTCGTGCTCTCTGGAACCCCGCAGTTAATGAATTAAAATTCTTACCTCCCTTACCCAATCCTCCATCCAATTTTTCTTATAGTCCACAATATGAGGTTTATGGTTTTTGATTACATCCAGTAACTAAAGATTACGAAGTGGTGGTTATGAAAGATTACTGGCGTGAAAAACAGGAAGAAAGGGGAGGCTGCAGGTATCCTTTACGTGTATTCGTGTACTCATCTAGTACTGGTTCTTGGAGACATTGGGGAGATTTATCACGTTATTATTATTTGCAAAATAATAAATGTTACATTTGTATGAATGGAGTATTTTTCTGGTTGGGATCATATGAAATATGTGGAGATCCTGAAGTGATTATTTCTTTTGACATGGCTACGGAAACATGCCAAGAGATACAGCTACCAGATTGTGGCAAGTCATATAATTGTCAGTGTCTTGCAACGTACCAAGACTCCCTGGCTATATTGGATGTTCATGAGAAGTTTCTTCATATGTGGACACTGAATGAGAGGTGTTGGGTAAAAAAAATTTCTATTGGGCCTCTTCCAGAAATTTCGTATCCGATTGGGCATTGGAAGAACAGTAAGCTGATTTTTGTTTCTGACTCTGGTGAACTAATCTCATGTGATCCCAGAACTCAAGAAATAAGTGGTCTTGGATCAACTGGGTGGGTTCGGTGTGTAGGAGTTTTTGCTTACAAGGAGAGCCTAGTTCTGGTGAATAATGGAAATGGCTGCGAGCAACACAATCAGAAAGCTGACAGAGACTCTGATTTTGTAATCAGGAGTCGAAACGCTAGAAACGAGGAGTGTTTTCTCGTGGAATCATTTTTTGATGGAATAAGTTATAATTTATTTGATTAATGTTCTATGTAATATTATGCTGTCTTAAGAGGACTATTATTATTTATTTTTCTTCTTTTATGATTACTGTCATATTTCTTTAGCAAATATTTGACTTTTTAAGTGGTCATTCTATTTTGGACAGAAAGATGCGTATTGAGAGTTATAATTTATGAGTAAAATTTATAGAGAATGGTTTATGATGTCATTAGTTACTTGGGAAATTGTCTAACTTATATGGGCATAAGTGTTTTTTTTTTCAAATACTCTCATTTTTCAAGGAAGTACCACTTAAACAATAGTTCATCTACAGGCACCATTGTAAGTTCAACCATATCACAAATTAATTGGTTTCACGGTTTCTGAACAACAAAACAACGTAAAAAAAGAAGGTCCGTAGTTTCTATTACTTCTACATATATAGAAAGGGCATATTGCTTCCTCCAAATACAAGAAATGTCTCCGAACCAGAAACTCCTTAGTACATACTCCTCCATGAAGAAAAATCCAAATAAAACAACTCTAGGAGGTACGATTCCTTTCAATAATAAAGACATCAAGTTGATTTAATTTTGTATGGTTTAAGTTCCTCTTCCAAGATAAGTTTCAATACCGTGATTTATTAAAGAAATTTCCCACCTCTAAAATGAGTGTTTGTAGTGCTTAGATAGAGCATACAATCATGGAAATTGTAGCTTTAAAGATCTATATATATTCCAACCAAGAATCAGTCTAAGAATGAATATACTTCTTGTTGCCCGCTATATAGTAACAACAATTCTTCAAAACTATGGAGACCCTTTTATTATGTATGATGGAATATATATATCAGACTATATGTCAGAAAGAGAGTGCTTATAAAAAGGAGACCATTTTAAAAAACAATTTGATATTTTCTGTTAACAATACTGTACCATTCTCCTTTGTTTTGATTACCCAACCTCCATGACTATTTTAAAAGTAAAACTTTGTTTTTACCCTTCAAAGAACACACTCTTAAATCGCCTCTTTTCTTTTATTGCACTACATTCCAAGACACCTTGCTAATCTTTCTTACATATCATATGTACCAGACCATAAAAATCTCCTTTCAATTGAAGTGATGACCTGCCCTACCCCTTTTGGCATTAGAATAGTGACATATAGTATAGTAAGAGAGAGTTCAACACAATTTTCAACAGACAAATCCAACCTGCTAGGCTCAAAAGCTTTCCTTTCCATCTTCCTAATATTTCTCTAATACAAGAGATTGTTCTAAAGATTTTTCATGTTGATGTGCTTTTGTGATTTTATCCTAAAGAAAGGCCTAGGTACCTTACAGGAAATGTATCCTATCTATAATAAATGGAATTTGCCATACCAACCATATAAGCATCATCCATATTTATTCCAATAAATGAAATTTTGTAAAAGTTCACTCCCAGAACTGAAGCTAGCTTAGACCATCTCAAGATCCTCTTAACATATAGCTATGAATTGTAATCATTTAGAGCAAACACTAGAGTATTATTTGCATACTGTAGATGACTAAAAAAAATCTCCTATTCCTTTGAAATAACCAACTAATTAAAAAGCTCTCTAAAATAGGACTAACAATCCTTCCACTACTATATCAAACAAAAAAAGGTGAAAGCTAACCACCATTTCTTAAATCTCTTTCCAATCCAAAATCTCAACTTGTTGAGCCATTAATCATAATGGCAAGTTTTGAACTTGAGATGCATTCACGAATTTAATCATGTCCTTAGACTTAATTTTTATGTAAATTCATCCAATAATAATTTAATTTGACCTTGAATTTCCTCTAAAATTACAGCTTGATTTTTATGTATTTTTGTAATCCTCCCCTAGTCTGCTTTTTCCACATCGCCAGCTTTTATTTAATTTTTTAATTTTTTTTGGAAGAAAAAAAAGTGGATTTGGGGAATCACCCAGAAATGGGTTATGACAGTTCCTCCTCTCTTTACAATGCTTACGACAGAAAGTCTCGTAAAAGACTTTAGATAGTACGTTTTGTAAAGAAGAAAAAGGAATGGATTCAAGAAATGGTGAATCCTTCTAAAAATGTTTGAAGTGAGGGCTAGAAAGCACACTCATAGGAAAAAGAACTTAAAGATTTTTCTTTTGAAGTGGTAAAGTTGTAGTTGGCAAGTCGCATGTTGCTGAAATTCTGAGAGCTTTGTAATAGTCAAATTGTTATGGGGGACCTACCCAGGAAAAAATGAAAAAGACTTCTGAAGGTGGTGAAAAATACAAATGATTTTTCAATGTGGTCTTATTGTAATGGATGACCTGCCTAGATGAAAAATGTGAAATTTTTTCAAAGTGGCAAAAAATACGAATGATTTTTCAAAGTGGTGAAAAATACGAAGGATTTTTCAAAGTAATCTTATTATAATGGGTGACCTGCCTAGATGAAAAATGTAAAAAAAAATTCCAAGTGGTGAAAAACGCAAATGATTTTTCAAAGTGGTGAAAAATACGATTCGTCTAGCAAAAGGATTTGGCCAGAGATGCCTTGAAGGGATGGCAAAATAGGGCTCGAAGATGCACTATCTAGGAGATGAGAGTTCAGAGGATCATTTGAAAGGTGAATGATAGGGCCTCAAGGCACACTATTTGAGAGGTGAGGTCTCAAAGGCACATTCAAAAAGAGGTAGGGTTATAAAACATACTGTGTAGGAGATGAGGGCTCGAAGGCGCTCTCAAAAGAGAGGTAGGGCTATAAATCGCACTATCTAACATGGTCAAGGGTTCAAAAGCGCAATATCTAACATGGTCAAGGGATCGAAGGCGCACTCAAAGGGAAGAGGTAAGGTTGTAAAACGCACTATCTAAAAGATCAAGGGTTCGAATGTGCACTCAAAGGGAAAAATGTAGAGCTGAAAAGCGCACTATTCGAGATAGTCAAGGGTTCGAAGGCGTACTCCAAGTGAAGATGTAGGGTTGTAAAATGCACTATTCGAGATGGTCGAGGGCTCAAAGACGCACTCAAATGAAAGAGGTAGGGTTGTAAAGTGCACCATCTGAAATGATTGAGGGCTCAAAGGCACATTCAAAAGAAAATAGGGTTAGAAAATTCACTAATTGGGAAATGAGGACTCAAATGCGACTTGAAAGAAGGTAGGGTTAGGAAACGCATCACCTAGTAGATGATGACTCAAAGATGCATTCGAAAGGAGATAGGGTTAGGAAATGCACTACTTAAGAGATGAGGACTCAAAGACGCACTTGAAAGGAGAATGATAGGGCCTAAAGGCGCACTATTTGAGAGGTGAGGGCTCAAAGACGTACTCGAAAGGAGGTACACTACTTGGGAGATGAGGACTCAAAGGCACACTCAAAAGGAGGTAGGGTAGGAAACACTCTACTTGGGAGATTATGGCTCGAATGCACATTCAAAAGGAGAATGATAAGGCCTAAATACATACTATTTGAGAGGTGAGGGCTCAAAGGCACACTTAAAAGGAGGTAGGGTTAAGAAACGCACTACTTGGAAGACGAGGACTCAAAGGCATACTCGAAAGGAAGTAGGGTTAGGAAACAGACTACTTAGAAGATGATGGCTCAAAGGCACATTCGAAAGGAGGTAGGGTTAGGAAACACACCCCCTAGAAATGATGGCTCAAAAGCACATTTGAAAAGAGGTAGGGCTAGAAAACGCATTATCTAAGAAGCAAGGGTTATAATACGCACACAAAAAATAGATGATAGGGCCTAAAGGCGTACTATTTGAGAGATGAGGGCTCAAAGGCAAACTCAAATGGAAATAAATAAGGTTGTCAAGCCACACTATCTAAGATGGTCAAAGGCTCAAAGGCACTCTTGAAGGGAAAGAGGTAGGTTTGTAAAGCACACTATCTAAGATGGTGGAGGGCTCGAAGGAGCTCTTGAAAGAAAAGAGGTAGGGTTGTAAAGCACACTATCTAAGATGATAGAGGGCTCGAAGGAGCTCTTGAAAGGAAAGAGGTAGGGCGGTGAAAGGCATTATCTGAAAGATGAGGGCTCAACGGTGCTCTCAAAAGGGAAGATGTAGGGCTGTAAAGCATACTAGCTAAGATGGTTGAGGGCTCGAAGGCGCACTCAAAGGGAAGAAAGATAGGCTAAAAAACATATTATCTAAGAGATGAGGGCTCAAAGGCGCACTCAAAAGGAGGTAGGGTTATAAAACGCACTACCCGATGACACGACCAAAGAGTTGATGTCTTCTCCCAAGTGTAGGAGTGTCAAAGTAATAAATAACCCGGCAAGACCGGGGTCGAACCACAGGGAGGTTAACTGTATAAACTACAAATAAAGAAATAGATAATAACATAAAAGGAGTTGAAGAGAGCTTTCAGATGTGATATTGATATAAGGATTAAACAAGGATAAAATAATTGTCAAGGTTAGAGAATCCACTAATGGTATTTCAAATAAGTATAGTATAAACTCTTTTTATTACTCAACTGGAAACCACACAGAAAGGAGGTTTCCATTGGATTATAAATTGTTAACATGATTATATTAGTTATCTTATTCGAATAATGCTAATATTTGTAAATGTTGTCAGGTATTCATGATTATAACTTATGTTGACAACAAATCAAGTTCCTTTCATAGCACAGGTGTTGGTTATACCATACGGTTTGGGCTATGAAAGTGCCAAGTATTTATTGTACTAAGGTTATACAACATAAATCGAGATTAACCATTTAACAAGCAAAGTATTAAGAGTGAATAAGATAACAAATACAAAACATGTTAGTATCAAATATTAAAGTCCATGTTGAGTTTATACTATACTTATTCTTAGACCATTAGTGTAACCTTTTCACCTTGACATAATAAATTTAGCTAAACATAATGAAGAAGACAAACATAAATAAACAAGATAAGAACATAAATAAGATATAAGTGAACTAAGTAAAGGAAAGGAAATGAAAAGCATAAACAAGAGATTAATATAAACAAAACTTCAGCATTACAAAAATATAAAAAGAGAGCAAGAACATGATCTTGATCTGGAAACCAAGATGCCAAAATGCATGGCAAATGCCTCCTTTTATAGGCTAAAATTCAGAACTATTGATTTGATGACTAATTATTGAGTGGGTGGCCACATCTTGACTTGGTGAGAATCCTTATCTTCTTGTCTGAACAAAACATCATTGCTAACATCAGAATTTGAACAGACTTTCCTCATAAAAGTTCTAGGAAATTGTCTCAGCTTTCCATTAAAAAAAGAATCAGTGCATTTGAACTTCTAAAACTCGGGATATAGGCTGAACACTGAACAGTGTCTGGGCTGCAGGATAAATTCTGACTTCTCCATTGTTGCTAAGATTTGGACTTCCAAATAGCAGAAATGAGTCTTTCACTCCTCATGAACGTTTTAGGCCTATGTCTTAGCTTTCCAGACATATAAACCAAATTGAAATCCAAGATCTACAGCTCTAGATATGACCCAATGACTGAATAGTGTTCCAGTTTGGACTGAACCAACATCTCTTTTCTAAACTGCACCCTCTCTTTGTCTTCTCAATTTCAGTAGTTAAACTCATCAATCAATCCTTTCATTTATGTGATAGGCCTGCATTTAAGATGAATATTTACCATAAATTAAAGGTATCTTAAAGTATTAGACATGATATTATAAAACATGCTCTAGTTAAGGAGTTATTGATACTTCAAGTGCAAAATGATGATATAAAACCTTGATAAAAATGCATTTTTAAGTACTAATCACCCGAGAGATAAGAGCTCAAAGGTGCACTCGAAAGGAGGTAGTGTTAGAAAACACACTACTCGAGAGATAAGGGCTCAAAGGCATGCTCAAAAAGTGATGATGGTGAGACACTAATCTGTCAGGGATGAAAGTAATGCGTCATGATCAATATACATGTATATTACTTGAGAAATATGGGTCCCCTTTTCTTCATGGAGTTTTCCCTTTCTTAAAAATTTGAGTCTCTGTTAGTAAACTTTGATGATTCTTTCGCTCTTGCTTACTCAAGTCACATTTCATGATTTTGACCTCTGGGAAGGGCGTAATGTTAACCAGCCTTTATCTTAAAGTCACCAACTCTACCCTACATTTTTTTGTTTTCATAGAAAAGGAATCATAGAACCACACTATTATATGTTTGTTGGATTTCCCAAAGTGTTCTTTTCATGTTTTCTTTGGGGATAAGGTCATGTGAAAGAAGATTTGGTTATTTATAAAAAGTTGTTTTCATGGAGAACTTTTGGAATTTCAAAGCTATTCTAAAAAATCATTTTGATGTTTGTTCAAAACGAACTTGTTCTGGAAAATTTAAGCGATTCTCATGGATAGGTTTGCATAAGTGTTGAAATTTTTTTTTTTGCTTTTGGTGAAAATATAAAGTGTTGTTTTGTTGGTCAAAATGGGTTCAAGCTTTAATCTGAGGGTTTCAAAGAACCAGTCTTCAAAGCATTCATTTTGCATGCTTGAATAATGACTTGTTTCGTATGGAAAAGCATTACTTACCGATCTAGATTGCCTGTCTTTGATCAGAAAGGGCTTGACTAGGCATGTAACATAGGCTTAGGCTCTTGGTTATGAAGAAAAGGGATATTTATTGGCTCAAAAGGTGTTTAAGGGATTTCAAGACTAAGGATCATTAGTGCTTGTTTCCTGATCTCTTTTAGGTCCATGGATTTCTAAACTTTGGAATTAATTTTCAAAATTGTCCATCGTGCCCCCTAGTGTTGGGCTTTGGCCTTTTCTCTTTGTTTTCTTCATTTGGATTCGAGCATTGTCATATTAGTTATTTTTATGGTATGCTCAAACCTTTTGGGCCCTTTGGTTTTTTTTATACCCCCCAACTTTATTTGAGCACCTTTAATCATTGAGGTTTTTTATGCCTCCCAGATTGTTTGGGCACTTTTAATCATTGAGGATTTTATCATGCCCCCTAGTATGGGCTGTGATCCTAGCCAAGATTATTTTTCCAAAGAAAAACTTATTAGGTTCAAAAAGGGACAGCAAAGGATTCTTAGTTTTGTGAAAGGAATGTCAAAGAGAGATGTTATAGCCACTTTGATTTATAGGTTGGCGTTGTCTGTTGCCTGATGCCTTGTTGTGTACAAACACTACAAGATTTCAAAGTTTTACCGATGGAAATATTTCGTCGGTATGTGATTACCAGTTCGTCGGTGATTTATTTACCGACGTCTTCACCAATGGATTATGTCCGTCGGCTTTCCGCTCGTCGGTAATTCCACATTCTGTTGATATATCGGTCGGAAACACAAAAAAACCATTTGCTGATGGTTTTACAAACGGAATTTGCGAGCCAAAAAAAAATGTTTCCCGCTTGAAATTTACCGACGACTATGTACCATCGGTAAATTTGTCAGTGAGTGTTTGAAATACCGATCGAATATATCTGTCTGTAAATTCATCGGTAATTTTTGCAGCTACTATCAAATGCCGACGGATTCAGTCCGTCGGTAAAGCTGTCGGTGAGTGTATGAAATACCAACCGAATATATCCGTCTGTAAATGCGTCGGTGAATGTGGTAGCTACTGTCAAATGCCGACGGATTCATTCCGTCGGTAAAACCCTTTGTAATGGTTTTTTCTAAATTTGTTTTTAAAAAATTATTTAGAATACATAATATAAATATAAATTAATGGTAATAAAAACTAATTATGCAAATAAAATTTATATTAAACATCAAAAACAAAAAATCAAAGTTAAATAATATTCATTACAAATTGAATGTGTTTAAAAAAAATATTAAATTAAATTTTAAAGATAAATAATGTTTATTACAAATTAATATAAAGGTATAGGTGTGCGTGAGGAAGGCTGAGAGACTGTGCTCTTCTGTTTTTTCTTGGCGTGCATTTTTTTTTTTTCCTGGTTTTGGTGGGGGCTCAGTTATGGAGGTTTTGCTGGTGTCAAAAATGGAGAAGAAAACAAATGGGAAGTGTGTGGCTTAGGGTTAGCTAGTGTGGAGGACACGTTTTATTTTTCTTTGGGAGAGAAGGAGAGTTTTTTTTATTAGGTGTGATCAGGCCATTTTTGTGCGTGTCTTCTCTAAGTAAATTTTTTTTCTTTTTGTTAATGACTCCTCAAATTTCTCCCCACTTATGTGGTATAATTATTTATATATAGGCAAAATTAATTTGTTTTTTATCCTTTTAATCAACTAAAAAAACACTTTAGTCTCTTTTTTTTTTTATCCTCTTGTTCATATTAAAAAAAAAGGTCAATGCTAATTCAATAATAAAAATAAATAATAATTTTAAAATGAGCACATTAAAAGTTGAATGCCGTTGAAAATAAATTTTTGATTTTTGAATTATTTTGAAAATACATTAAAATTGCCAAAAATAATACAAACATATCAAAAATATAATATTTGGATTTTTTGTTATTTTATTGCTATTTTTTTAATATTTAAGAAAATTATTAATAAAATGAGATAAAAAAAATTGGGTTATGAAAATTATATCAATTAATATAATGCACATGCAATAGAAAAGAATATTGATATAGTAAGATTTCTCAGAACTTGTTTTTGTTTTTTTTTTAAGAATCCAACTATTAAAAAATTTGACCGTCTCAAGAATCAATTGACTTCATATAGGGAAAAACTGACTATTTTATCTAATTTGGCTAATGAACTATCACTTCAATGTCTATCAACATTCTTCACAAGTTGTATGTCGAGCGATGTTGGGGTAAAATAACTTTGGTATTTCAATTATTCATACATAATCTAAATATATTATTGTAAATTTAATTATGTGTTGTTGTAGTTATTATATATATATATATATATATATATATATATATATTTCATACCCATAAAATAACACTTTATTAGCTCAAATTTTGTATAATTTTTATAGAATTTAATTTTTTTTCAACTTTATATCATTGTTTATTTTTTTTTTATTGATTGAAATTAAATGTAATAAATATCCTAAGACTAAAATAAAAAAAATAGTTTAAATGTTAAAAATATGTAATATATTTATTTTCTCGATCTCAAATTTAAATTCTTAATTACTATCATTTTTAAAAGATATTCCAAGGTATGGCAAGTGTTATTGCCAAGATTCTCATGATCGTACTTGATGCAAGATTTCCCGGTAGTTCCGCTACATAATGCATTATTACAAATATTCCAAACAGTTTTTAGTGTGAGGACAACCTGGCCATTCGAGAGCTAGTCGTGGAAATCAGTTACAAAAACTACAGATTGCGGAAAAGTAGAAGATGAATAAATGACAATCAAATGGATGATTCTCCTTAAAAAAAAAAGGGTTTAGGGTGGAGCATTACAGAAGCAGTCTTGTTATTACATGAAACACCCTGGTAAAAATCCTACGTTCTTCATTGCAACAATAATAATATGTTCACATTGTCCTTTTTCTCTTATTCATTTTAGCTTAATCATACATATGTTAGGTAGTTCCTTATTTTTCTTTCTTTAATCATTCATTTTTTAATTAGCCCTTTGAAATCTCCCAAATCTCTTTATGGTGATTAAATCCTTGAATAGCGAAGAATTCTGAATTAAACTCGTAAGATTGCTTGTTCCCTGATCTAGATTACAATGACTAGGAGGTTTGAATCTAATGCCTTGGATGAAATTTGTTTTTCCTATTATAAATTGGATTTTGATGGAAATAAATTTGTTTCCTGTGTGTCTTTCCATGTGATTTACAAATATACAGCGTCTGGAATTTGAAATTTAAACCATTCATCCAAATCTCGACATGTGATGCTCGAAACTCACTCAAATAGTTGTTTAGACAAAATTTCCTGTATTTTTCTTTGTAACAACAAGATTTCCTGAGTTCTTATCTGCCTTTTATTTTAAACCAGTTTCTGCAAGATTAAAAACACTGACAGCAGCAAACAGAAAATCCCAAGTTAGAAGATGTGCCGAATCAAGAGGAATCCTGTCTTTGCAACTCTTCTTGCAATAGCAATCTTAATACCTACATGTAAACCAGCTCAGGGATTTTACCTCGGCCAAAGAAATTTACACATTGTAAACTGGTTGGAGAGTGGTGAAAAATTGATGGCTCGGTGCTGGTCCAAAGATAATTCATTGGGAACACGCATTGTGGAAAACAAAGAGGAATTCAAATGGAAATTCTACGAGAATATCTTTTTTGGGCAGACGAAGTTTGAATGTGACTTGGAGTTCAACGACAAAGGACATCCAAGAAGAGGGCGTTTCGTGGTGTATGACAACAAGCAAGAGGTTAGGAGACGAAACTGTTACCAAAATTGTATGTGGGGAGTCGGTGTATATGGCCTGTATGCATTTGATGAGAAAGACAAAAAATGGGATTATGAGATTCCATGGCCAAGCAAAAATAGGTTTGAATCGGCTGCAGAGTAACTTAATTAGCTATTGCAATGCTCAAATACTTAACACGATCGAGATATGTTTGAGTGAAGAGAAACTATTTGTTTGTCATGTAATGCATGGCTATGGGATTAATTGAAGCTGTTATATCACTTTATAATTTAAAATGATCACAATTAGAAATGTGTATAGAATTCTGTGAAAATAATTAAGATCAAATACAAAAAGAGGCTAGAATTCTCAATAATCTATTTATTATAAGTGTTTAGTATTAACCTAAATACAGAGAAAGTATATATAGGTTAAACTGAAAATATTAAAATCAAATACAAAAAGAGGCTAGAATTCTCAATAATCTATTTATTATAAGTGCTTAGTATTAACCTAAATACAGAGAAAGTATATATAGGTTAAACTGAAAATATTATTATACCCTTAATAAATAATACTACATAAATATTATTTAATATCTCTCCTCAAACTCACAATGCGGCAACTATAAGCATCGAGAGTTTGCCAACTAGAAAACAAAAACGAGAGATGGAATGCGCCTTGGTAAAGAAATCTGCAATCTGCAAGGAAGAAGGATCAAAAGGCAAAGTAATGGTGCCATGCTTGAGATGATGACGAGTAAGATGACAATCGATCTCAATATGCTTAGTTTGCTTATAAAAAACCGAGTTGTGAGCAATCTGAATAGAACTCTAGTTGTCACAATACATAAAAGTAGGATGAGAAAAGAAAACTCTCATATCAGCAATCAACCAACATAACCAAATAGTCTTTTTGGTAGTAGATGTCATGGCACGATATTCTGCTTCAGTTGATGATTGAGAAACAATAGATTATTTCTTGCTTTTCTAAGAAATAAGAGAATCACCTAAAAAGATACAAAACCCGGTAACAAACTTACGATCTGTGGGATCACTACCATGATCAGCATCGGAGTATGCATGCAGCTTTAAGAAAGAGGTGGATGAAAGTAAAAGACTCTGAAAAACTGTACTCCGAAGATATCGCAAAATACGAAAAACAGCTGCCCAATGAATAGTAGTAGGAGAAGCAACAAACTGACTAACAACATGAATAGGATATTCAATATCTGGATGAGTAATGATGAGATATATCAAGCTCCCAACAATAGTACGGTATAAAGTAGGATCTATCAAAGGTAAACCATCAGAAGAAGAGTACCTTGTGTTAACCTCAATAGGAGTATCTATAGTCTTGTTATCGATGTAAGTCTAGCCCGCTCAAGAATATCGCAACATATTTCGACCGAGAAAGAAGGTAACCTCTAGGTGAGTATGCTACCTCAATACCCAGAAAATATCGAAGATAACCCAAATCCTTCATTTTAAATCGTCTAGTCAACTTTGTCTTCAAAACTAAAATATCATCAATGTCATCACCAGTAATAATCATGTCATCAACATATAAAGACAGAATGATACGACCTGCATCAGTACACTTAATAAAAAGAGCAGAATCATGACTATTAGAAACAAAGCCAAAAGATGAGATCACAATAGAGAATTTCTTAAACCAAGCACGGAGATATGCATTCCTGGACTGATTCTTGGTTGGAATATGGATCCTTAAAGCTACAATTTCCATGATTGTACTATCTAAGCACTACAAACACTCATTTTAGAGGTAGGAAATTTCTTTAATGAATCATGGTATTGAAACTTATCTTGGAAGAGAAACTTAAGGCCTACAAAATTAAATCAGCTACTACATCTTCTTAAACTGATTGAAGGGAAATAGTTAAAGCAGAATATAACAGATTATAAATGCTGGGAAGCAGAAGAAGTGTTTACGTTGTCAAATCTTGCAACTTCATTGATAAAATTGCTTACCTGGGTATAGAAAGGAATAGTACCTCCTAGAGTTGATGTTTTTATTTGGATTTTACTTCATGGAAGAGTATGTACTAAGGAGTTTCTGGTTCGGAGACATATCTTGTATTTGGAGGAAGCAATATGCCCTTTCTATGTAGAAGTAATAGAAACTACGAACCATCTTTTTTTTACGTTGTTTTGTTGTTTAGAAACCGTGAAACCAATTTGTGATATGGTTGAACTTACAATGGTGCATGTAGATGAACTATTGTTTAAGTGGTACTTCATTGAAAAATGAGAGTTTCAGCATAATGCAATTCTAATGCTAGCTTTTGGTACTGCTTGTGGAATCTGGTTGGTTAGGAACAAATTAGTTTTTTCAAGTAAAGTTTACGAATTGGGATACAATGTTTGAGTTAATTCCTCATCGTCTAGCTTTATGGTTGAATACAATTGACAAAAACTTTCAATACATGAGATTTGATTTGTTTAGAGGCTCAGAAGGTATTCTCTCTTGGACAAATAAGTCAAGTTCTATCAGTATTGATTACAAGCATGGTTTTGTACATACTTCTTAGTTGTTTCTTATTTTTACTTCTTTTCTGTAAATAGACAATTTTGTTATTTTTCATGCTAGTTTGCCATTATGTTTGTGGCACTAGCATCCATTAATAAATTCCTCAATTATTATAAATAAAAAAAAAAAACACTTATGCCCATATAAGTAAGACAATTTTCCAAGTAACTAATAACATCATAAACCATCCCCTATATATTTTACTCATAAATCATAATTCTCAATACGCATCTTTCTGTCTAAAACTCATAAGTCTTTGGTATTACTCAACAAATAGAAAAAAGTTAAAGCCTAGTGTTGGAATTACTTTTAAAGTCTACATTCAAAGTGTTATTTTAATTTTCCAACGTGCATGTACAATTATTAAAGATGTATTTATCCTTTTAAGTCTCTTGAATTATCACTAAACTAATACATATATATGAGTTAAGAATATTATAATCTAAGTCCAAGTCCATTAGGACTTCCTCTTTTAAAAGAGATATATGATATGAAAGACAATGTTCTTTCATCATGCCTCCCTTCTCCCTTCAATTATTTCAAACAAAGTATTAAAGCTAGTTCGATTTAGTAAGGGTGTTTAGATGGATTATAGGATATGCGTAGAAGAAACAGAGAAATCCTAAAAGAGATTGGATAGAGAAGTGACATTTGAAAACTTGAAGTCTTTGTCTTCAATAAGAGATGAACAAGAGATGAGAAAGGTGCATTAGACATGACAAAATGATTCTCCAACATATTGCAAGATAATCCTCCAACATTTTTCTAAATTTCAAGAAATACAAGATTTTCAAAATTAAGTGAAAGTGTTGGAAATAATTTTGAAGTATACATTTAAAGTATTCTTTTAGTTCTCCTACATGTACATATAGTTATTAAAGATATGTTATATTTTTAAGTCTCTTAAATTATTCTAGACTAATATAAACATGTACGAAGAATATTATAATCAAAGTTCAAGTCTATTGAGATTTTCACTTTTAGAACAGTAATATGATATGAGAGAGAATGGTATTTCATTTTATTTTTTTTATTGTTACACAAGCTCCATTATATATGGATAAAACTTGCCTGTAAAGGATTAATGACAGCATAATATTACATAGAACATTAATCAAATAAATTACTTATTCCATCATAATATGATTCCATGAGAAAACACTCCTCGTTTCTAGCGTTTCGACTCCTGATTACAAAATCAGAGTCTATGTGAGCTTTCTGATTGTGTCGCTCGCAGCCATTTCCATTATTCACCAGAACTAGGCTCTCCTTGTAAGCAAAAACTCCTACACACCGAACCCACCTAGTTAATCCAAGGCCACTTATTTCTTGAGTGCTGGGATCACATAAGATTAGTTCACCAGAGTCAGAAACCAAAATCAGCTTACTGTTCTTCCAATGCCCAATCGGATACGAAATTTCTGGAAGAGGCCCGATAGAAAATTTTTTTACCCAACACCTCTCATTCAGTGTCCACATATGAAGAAACTTCTCATGAACATCCAATATAGCCAGGGAGTCTTGGTACGTTGCAAGACACTGACAATTATATGACTTGCCACAATCTGGTAGCTGTATCTCTTGGCAGGTTTCCGTAGCCATGTCAAAAGAAATAATCACTTCAGGATCTCCAAATATTTCATATGATCCCAACCAGAAAAATACTCCATTCATACAAATGTAACATTTATTATTTCGCAAATAATAATAACGTGATAAATCTCCCCAATGTCTCCAAGAACCAGTACTGGATGAGTACACGAATACACGTAAAGGATACCTGCAGCCTCCCCTTTCTTCCTGTTTTTCACGCCAGTAATCTTTCATAACCACCACTTCGTAATCTTTAGTTACTGGATGTAATCCAAAACCATAAGCATCATATTGTGGACTATAAGAAAAATTGGATGGAGGATTGGGTAAGGGAGGTAAGAATTTGAATTCATTAACTGCGGGGTTCCAGAGAGCACGAAAATCAAAATAATCGCGATACATATAAAATATTCCATCACAAGGACCACAAAGAAATGGACTGTGAAACGGCGTGTTACCAAGCGAGGCGAATGATAAAACTTTAGGTGTCTCGTCTAGCAACAACTCAAGAGATTCAAGTTCACCCGCTTGGGTTACGCAATACTGAACAAGGAGGCAATCGCTGTCGTCACTTTTACTATAGTAATTTCTTAGATGCTTGGATATGAAATTGGGACTTGTAATGATAGCATACCATGATTTGCAAACACACTTGAACTGCAATAGATTTTTCACGGGCAGTCGTGATAAAATCTCAATTACCACATCTTCAGGCAAAGGATGACCAGTCATGGTTGCCATCACTACTGACATCTCCCGTTCCTTTTGGTCTCTACAAAAGAAAAAAAAAATGGTTATCTTGCCAAATACGTAAATTAGGAATCCCACATAAAAAAATATATTAATCCAAATTATGACAGCCCTGAGTAAAAGATAAAGGATCTCACCTCTCTTTTAAAATGGGAGTTAACCTTCCACGGTATGGCGAAACGTAACGGCTTAAGGAAAGAGCCATCCCTGCCCCCGACACAATAAATGTTTAGCAGGTGTGTATTTTTGGAAGTAAAAGAAGCAGGAAATAATATTCATGGATAAACAAGGTAAAATAACAGTTAAGACAAGAAAGTTAAGAATTTTTAAGGATTCAAGAAATGAGACCTCCAGAGACGATTGAGAGAGGCTTCAACGATCTTTATTCTTCAACCAAGAAGATTAAGACTTGCGAGTATGAGAAAGACCTTCAACGTTTAAGATGCGAAGATTGGTAAAACAGAGCTCCCGTCCGTCTAAAATAGCCTAATAATAATAACATCCTATTAGCTTAATTATACCAATAAAAGTCAACGGTAATCCTTGGAGAGAAAGCAAGGACAACTGGTTCTAATTGAGTAATATTTTACAAGTCACACGACAACCAAGAGATTCCTGAATTGAGAAGAAATATCTTTGTTACTGTGAAAATTATACGACAACTAATTCTAATTGATTAATTTTTAAATTAAGTCACATGACAACTAAAATTAATTGGATTATATTGAAAGTCACATGACAAACCGTCAGAGTCGGAGTAACCGCGTAAAATGCATTATAGTTTAATCTTTATACGAGTTAAAAACTTCCTTGGCCCTAATTTTTTTGAGGAAAAATAAATCACCTTCTGATCCTATTAAGTTGGGGCATGATTGAGGTTTCCACTCTTTACCTCATTCATTGTATATGATAAAATTTTATCAATTTTAGAAAACAACAGGTTAACAACGTCATTCACTTATGGAAAACAACAAGTTAACAAAAATAACATTAATTTGTCATGATAATCCTTTTAAGTTATGGTTTTAGCTGCTCTTTACCATATGTCAGCATAGAATTGTTGTTAAGAACTTCAATAGTCCTTGAAAGATTTAAAATTATTTTGTATATCAACTGACTTTTGTTTAACAACACATTATTGTGTAGTTGTGTTAATTATTATGTAGACACTAACGATGATTTAAAAAAAAAACAGCAAGTTCATCAATTAAATTAACATGCATGTCACTAGACAAGTATTTCAAGTGTAAATCCCTTGAAGATGAAGAGTCATTCAAAGATTCAAGTCATGTAACTCAATCAAGTTCAAAGAAAAGTCGTATTGAAATCAGCTCCGACACTTTCCTTGCTGACCCTGGCCTAAGAAGACCAATTTATGAATACAATGTAAATGTTAGGGATGTAATCCAAAGAGCATATCTACAAATGGTCCTTGTCAACCTTCACACTATAATTTTCTTCAAAAACAATTTGGGAATATATCAACACTAAGATGCTTTAATCTAGCTTGGTTTGGTACAGACCCAACTTGGTTAAAGTGCAGCATAGCCAAAGATGATGCTTTTTGTCTGTATTGTTACCTTTTCAAGTCAAAAGGGGGTGTTGATTTGTTTGTGGGTGATGGATTTTCAAATTGAAAAAAAAAAAGGAATGATTTGATCTTCATATTAGAAAGTCTAACAGTAGTCACAATACAGCTTAGATAAAATATGAGAATTTAATTAATGAAAAACAAAGAATCATGACTTTGTTATCCGAACAGACAACAAAGAGTCAAAGTGATTATCGAACTCGATTGAATGCTTTAATAAAGTGTGTCTGTTTTTTATTGCTCCAAGGACTTCCATTTCATGGCCTTGATATGTGAATGTTCAAGTCATCAAAGAAATTATCTAGAGCTCTTGCATTTCCTTTCCAGAAATTATGAAGATAGTAAAAGAGTTACTTTCAGTGAAGCTCCTAGACACAACAAATTGACTTCTCCATATATTTAAAAGGACATTACTCAAGCTGCTGCAAAGGAGATTACAAATATGATTATCAAAGATCTAGGTAACTCATTATTTTCAATTTTAATTTATGAGTCACGTGATATATCAATCAAGGAACAAGTTGAAGTTGTTCTATGATATGTAGACAATAATGGATATATAATTGAATGTTTTCTTGCAATTCAACATGGGTCAGATACAACTGCTAGTTCACTTAAGGTAGTTATTAAAGCTTTGTTTTCTAAACATGTGTCAGTTACTTCTTTGTATGGCATATTTAAACCCAAGTGACTATTTCTCTACTTTCAACAAAGAAAAGCTTATTCGCCTTGCTTTTCTTATCCCAATGAATTCTCTATAGTGGACCTTACGGTACTTGGTGACCAACTTGATACATATATTATTGATCTTTGCGGTGATAGTGAGTTCTCTGGTATTGAAGGTATTGTTAGTCTTGCAGAGAAAATGGTAAAAACAAAGAAAATTTTGATATTTTCATTGGTATATATACTTATAAAATTGTCATTACTTCTATCAGTTACAATTGCTATAATGAAGAGAGTTTTTTCTGCTATGCATATTGTCAAGAGTTGATTGTGAAATAGGATGAGAGATAAGTAGATGAATGACAGTTTGGTTGTATACATTAAGAAAAATATATTCGATAAGATTGATAATGAAGTCATTATAACGCAGTTTCAAAATATAAAAACTCAAAGAAAATAATTATAATGTAAATTTTCTCATTTTAAAAGTATTTTTAAATTAATTTTGCTTGTTACGAGTTAATACATATGTTTCGAATTGATTTCTCTATATAACACATGTCTACATAATATATAATATATATTAAATATTTGTTAGTAATTTGCCCCCTCATTTAAAAAATCATGGCTCCGCCATTGAGTTCTAGATTAAAATAAACACAATCTTAAGAACAAAAGAAACCTCTAATAAAAGAACTAAATGAGTATTGTTATATTAGTTTCCATAAAAAAATTAAATAGGTTAAGACATCACGTCACTAATTAGTTAAGTAAATATGATAATAATTCACTAGAAAAGGTTCAAAGCCTAAAGCTATATATCCTGATGTAGTGATCTAGTAATTCATTTTCTCTTTACAAATCCCCGTATCTTTATATATTGGTTAGAAAATTTCCGTTTATATGAGAGATTGTTAGAAAATTAGGTTTTGACATGTTTAATTGACATAATTAAAGCCAAAATTAAAAGTGAATTCCACTTGTAGTTAAGACTTTATTGAAAAATGTTCTTCAACATGAGTATTTCAACATCTCTAAAATCAATTATGAAATTAATCTCAACAAACTCTTAGTTGAGAAAATCTTCAAACCTAAAGGCCTCAATCCTATATTGAAACATTACAAGCATTTCTTATAGTTTATATAGCAATGCTTTAGAAAGTGAAAATTAGTCATGTAAAGCACCAAAAGCTTTTATAAAGAAGAAGACCTATACAATATAGGCTGTGTTAAAACTACACATGTATTCTCGACTCGAGCTCGTGCTCAAGTTAATTATAAAATAAATTTTTAATGTAAAAAAAAAATTTTCCCCAACCTATAAAATTGCCTATCTAGACTAATTGAATCTGCCAGGTTTAATACATGTCTAATTAGTTGTCATCTTGTTTAATAAATAAAAAAAGTTTTGATTTTATTTTAACTTCAAATATTAAACTTAAAAAATTCAAAACAATTTCGGTTTTATTTTAAAAGTTTGGGATAAGTGTTAAAATATTGTCAATAGTTATTAAAAAAATATTAGAATTAATTTTGACAGCCTAGATCACCTATATAAATAGGAGATGAAGGGGATTGTTTAAAAGAATAAAACCTGAGTAAAGTTTTATATTATTTACTATTTTTTTTATTTCCTTCTTTTCTTCCTATCATCTTGTTCTTATTCGGTTATCATAGAAAAAAAATAAAGTCAATTTTGTAGTTCACATATCTTGATAGGTAGAACAACCTTTGAAGGTGGTATTGTTAGAATCTTAGAATGCTACTTAAGTTAAAACTATTTACATAAGTGACAAAGAATTAAACCTTAAAAACAAAGGATATAATCTTTGACAACAATAAAATTTAAGTCATTCTCTAATCATCAAAATAAGTCTTACACAAGGGTTACTTTCGATGAGTGTAGTTTCTGCAAGCAGAAAGGTCATTGGAAGACTTAATGTCCCAAGTTAAAATAGCAGAATCAAGCTTGAAAGTATGGCAGTCAGTCACAATCTAATGCTCATAGACCACCTTAGGGATATAAACCATCACACCACAATATTGCAGCAGTAGTTTCATCAAGCTCTATCACTGATCTTAGTACTTTGACTAAGCAATTTCAAAAGTTTTTCTCCTTACAACCACAAACATTGTCCACTTTTTCTTTCGTAGGTCAATTGTATCATAGTTCCTCAGGTATGTTATATTTTGAATAGGTCTTGGATTCTGGTGCTTTACATCATATGTCTCCAGATTCTTCATCTTTTACTTATCTGCCCCCTTCACCCTCTATTCCTATTATGGCTGCTAATGGCACTTTCGTACCCTTAGTAGGTGTTGGTTCTATTATCACACCTCACTTGTCTCTCCCTAATGTTTATCTTATTCTAAAACTCAAATTGAATATTGCTTTTGTTGGTCAGTTATGTGATTCTGGTGATTATTTAGTCACTTTTTCCTCTCTTTTTTTGTTGTGTACAAGATGTGCAATCTCAGAAGCTGATTGGAACAGGTCGTAGGGAGAATGGACTATATATTTTGGATGAGTTAAAAGTGCTAGTTGTTGTTGCTGCTACTACTAGTGTTGATTTGTCTTCTTTTCGTTTAAGTCTTTCCTCTTATAGTTTTTATTTATGGCATTCTCGTCTAAGTTATGTTTCATCTTCTCGTTTGAGATTTTTTACATCCATAAGAGCTTTAGAAAATTTGCAAACTTGTGATATTTCTGATTGTAGTGGATGTAAACTGGTAAAATTTCCTCTTTACCTTTTAATCGAAGTATTTATGTTTCTTCTTCCCCATTTGACTTGATTCATTATGATGTATGGGGACCTTCTTCTGTTGCCATAAAAGGAGGGTCTTGATATTATGTTTCTTTTATTGATGATCATACTCGTTATTGTTGGGTTTATTTAATGAAACATTGTTCTGAATTCTTTGAGATATATACAGTCTTTCGAGCTCTTGTCAAAACTCAACATTCTACTATTATCAAATGTTTTAGGTGTGATTTGGGTAAGAATACACCTCTAATAAATTTTATGAGTTGTTTGCCTTAAATGGAACCATTCATCAAAATTCATGTACAGATACTCTTGAGCAAAATAGAGTTGCTGAAAGAAAACATAGTTGCTGAAAGAAAACATAGGCACATTATCGAAACTGCTCATTCTCCCTTATTGTCTGTTTTTGTTCCTAGTGAGTTTTGGGGACAAGTTGTTCTTATTGCTTTAAGTTTGATTGATACAATTTTATCTTCTTACATTTTAGGTTTTTCTCCTTTCAAGAAGTTATATGGGTATGCCCCTAATTATTCCTCCTTTAAAGTTTTTTGTTGTACTTATTTTGTTCTTTGTCCTCATGTAGAACACAGTAAGTTGTCCTCTTGATCTGTTATTTGTGTCTTTCTTAATTATGGTGAAGGTAAAAAGGGGTATCATTATTTTGATCCAATAACTCAAAAACTTTATATATGTTTCTCATCATGCTGTCTTTCTCGAGCATTTACCTTTTTTTTTTATTCCATCCACTACTCATAGCTTAATTAAATCTGATCTTATTCGTATAGATCTTTTTTCAGAGGATTCTAATAGTTTATTATCTCAGGTTCCTAGTACCTCAGATACCTCTTCCCATGTTCGACCAATTTATACTTATCATTTTACAGGTATTGACACTTTACTCTTTGACACACCTGAAGCTCCATTCTCATCTACAATCTCTCAAGCTTCATCTGAGATTGTGGGTCCACCTCTACATCAATCCACATGCATCCGTAAGTCCACAAAGCTACCAGATTTTTTTTATTCTTGTTATTCTTCATCATTTACTTTCTTTTTAGCTTCTATTCATTGTCTCTCTGAGCCCTCTTCCTATAAAGAGGCAATTCTTGATTCTCTTTGGCAGCAAGCTATAGACGAGGAACTTTCTGTTTACATAAGACAGATACTTGGGATTTGGTTCCTCTACCTCCTGGTAAGATTGTTGTTGGTTGTCGTTGGGTGTATAAGATCAAGACTAATGCTGATAGGTCTATTGAGCGATACAAAGTTAGGTTGGTTGCAAAAGGATACTCTCAATAATATGGTGTGGTTATGAGGAGACATTTGCCCCTGTTGTAAAAATAACTACTATTTGTACTCTTATTATCATAGCTTTAATTCGTCAGTGGCATATCTCTTAACTTGATGTTAAAAATGCCTTCTTGAATAGGGATCTTCAAGAAGAAGTTTATATGTCACCCTCTCCTGGTGTTTCACATGACTCTGGGTATGTTTATAAGCTCAAGAAAGCATTATATGGTCTCAAATAAGCACCTCGTGCTTAGTTTGAGAAATTCTATATTGTGATCTCATCTCTTTGATGTGTTTCTAGTAGCCATGATTCTGCTCTTTTTATTAAGTGATTATTACTGTTGATGACATTGATGGTATTTTAGTTTTGAAGACAGAGTTAGCTAGACAGTTTGAAATGAAGGATTTGGGTTATCTTCGATATTTCCTAAGTATTAAGGTCGCTTACTCACCTAGAGCTTACCTTCTTTCTCAATGGAAACATGTTGCAGATATTCTTGAGCAGGCTAGACTTACTAATAACAAGATTGTAAATACTCTCATTGAGATTAACACAATGTATTCTTCTTCTGATGGTTTACCTTAGACAGATCCTACCTTCTATCGTACTATTATTGGAAGCTTGGTATATCTCATTATTACTCGTCTAAATATTACATATGTTGTTCATGTTGTTTGTCAGTTTATTGCTTCTCCTACTACCATTCATTGGGTAGTTGTTCTTTGTATTTTGTGATATCTTTAGGGTACAATCTTTCAGAGTTTTATACTTCTGTCCACCTCTTCTTTAGAGTTGCATGCATACTTTGATGTTGATCACGGTAGTGATCCCACAGATTGCAAGTCCGTTACTGGTTTCTGTATCTTTTAGGTGATTCTCTTATTTCTTGGAAGAGCAAAAAACAATCTATTGTTTCTCAATCTTCAACTGAAGCAGAATATCGCGCTATGGCATCTATTACCAAATAGATTGTTTAGTTGCGTTGGTTACTTGCGGATATGGGAGTTTCCCTTTCTCATCCAATTCCTATATATTGTGACAATCAGAGTTCTATTCAGATTGCTCACAACTCAGTTTTTCATGAACAAACTAAGTAGATCGAGATCGATTGTCATCTTACTCGTCATCTTCCCAAGCATGACATCATTACTTTGCCTTCTGTTTCTTCTTCTTTGCAGATTGCAGATTTCTTTACCAAGTTGCATTCCATTTCTTGTTTTTGTTTTCTAGTTAGCAAACTCTCAATACTTGTATTGCCGCATCGTGAGTTTGAGGGAAAATGTTAAGAAATATATTTCTTTTGTTTTATTTGTTAAAGGTAGAATGGTATTTTTAATTTAGCCTATATATAATCTATTTGTATTTAGGTTAAAATAATAACTTCATAATAAAATGATCAATGAAAACCCTAATCTTCTTCTCTCTTACGTTTGGTTTTTTTTTTTTTTGTTAATTTAGATTGCTTTAACAATTAGAACACTATATTGTTTGTTTAAAGTTCATTAATTTTACTCATTTAAATCCAATAAAGATTAAGATAATTAGTTGATACAAACATAATTTAGTAGGATACTATATTATTTGCTTATAGTTTATCAATTTTTTTCTTCTAAATGAAATTAAAACTTAAGATAATTAATTTAGATACCATTAATTTTATTTTTTTTTAGATTATCGTGGGTGGCCGGGCCAGCTTGCGCGCACCTCGACTAATCCCACGGGCCCCGAAGTTAACGACCATGTAAGCCTCCAAGTGGCCATCATATGAGCAACCACAGGGTTCGAACCTGAGATCTAAAAGGGAGCAAACCCCTTAGTCCCAAACTCTTACCACGGGACTACTACCTAGATGGTGCTACCTTTTACTTGCTTTTATCTGGCTTTGACTTTTATGCTTATAAAAAAATAATTGTTACAGGTAGTGAAGTGATGGCAGCACGTATTTGCGTGAGGGGAGAACCAGACAAAAATGCAATGAGTTGTGTGAGAAAAAATATGGTGGAGATCCTAAAAAACAAGGAGGATCCAGCAAAGAAAATCCAAAAATAATTGTATTCTAAGAAATTTAACAAAAAAAAAAAAAAAACAGGAGAAGAATCAGACCTTCAAGAGGTTTCTTCTCGTCTGGAAGTTGAGTGATACTGTAAATAATAGCAACCAGCACAGACTTGGGGTTCCTCCTTATATCAACCTCTCTTTTTTAATTTTACACCTCCAAAAACATTGTTTTTAACACAAAAACCAGGATAAAAAGTCCAAAAAAACCCTTGGGTGGCAACTTATAAAATTTCAGACATAAGAGCACATAAGTTATTATATGTATATTAAAAATGAATTTACAAGAAAAAAAACCCTTTCATGATATCCGAAACAATTTTGGCCATAAAGGTTTGGCAATAATTATATTGTGCAACTAAATACAAAATAACCAAAAACACCCTTGAGCACAAATTATTTTTTGCCTTTCTTCTAAGGGTATTATAATATTTGTTCTATTTATTTTTTGTTTGGAAAGTATAATCTGACCAGCAAAAACCACCAATAACAATGAAGTCCCTTTAAAAAGACAATCTCACCCCTCAAACAAAGGCTAATTTTTTTAATACAGGAGTAAAATAGTTATTTCACCATAGTAATCACATAAATAACCACACCCTTTAGAATTTATATATATATAAAATCTCTAATATTTACCATTAATATTTGATAATTAATATTTAATTAAAAATGATTAATAGTAATTAAAATATAATCTAACAATAAATTTATTTTAAGAAAGCAATTGTTTTAAAAAATATTCAGGACGTAAAGATCGAAAACAACACACACACACACACACACACACACACAACAATCAGGTTCAGGTTATTCATTCCTCACCTCCATTCCCATTTTTTTTTTGGAGAAACACCCGATACTTGTCTCTATATCAAGTTTTTGAAAATACTGGTGGAGACGAATAATTTTGCTATCATTAGTTAAAATTGACTGATTTTTTTTTATAAAAAAAAAATGTCGTTTCGAGACAACACGGGCTATGTTTTCTAAGACAAGATTAATCCTTTAAAAAACATGGTTTGAATCCTGGTTGCTAGGGCTTGGAATTAAACACCAAACCACAAGACCCCGGGAACATTGGTTTTCAGCTCCACACAGCCTAAAGTGATAGGAAACTTTTGTTTGTTTCTTTTTTAAATCATAAAGCTGTAAATTTAAGATTTAATAATACTTCTCATTAATTCCTATGAAGAAAACACTTTCCCTTATTATTACAACACCTAGCATAAGGTGCCATATCAATTGACAAGAGAAAAATATTAAATTAGTATCACAATCATTATTCATATCGAATGAATTCACTATTTTTTAAAAGAGAAAACATTAACTAGACTTTCATAATTAGCAGGAAGCCTGCTGTACCTGGGTGAACTCTTCAAGTCTCGTGTAAAGTTTAATGAGTAGGCTTGTGCAGATCTCAGGAGATGTGCATGGCCCACACATGAGATATATGACATTACCCAAAGGCCTCATGTAAACACCATCTTCACGGAGCTTCTGAAGAAGAGAGCGGGCATAGAGGGATGCATACCTAAAAACATTCACTGGCTATCAGAGAATCATCAAGTTTCAGCCTAGAATGAAAAAGGTATCATGATTTTGATGATTCTGATGAAGTCACTACAAGGGGATATGGAAATAGATTCAGAGGAGAGAAAAAAAGCTGCATACCTTGGCACATAACCATACAAGATAATTAATAGTGTTCAGCATGGAAGATATCCAGTAGGACTGAAACTAATAAAAACAAAGGATAATCATGAACTAAATGCATGACACCTTATGACTTCAAACACTACCGATGCAACTAAAGATGATAGTCATGCTACCTGCTATACAAATGTGGCCGTGGCTGAACACAATTGTAAAGCCCAAGTGTCAGGCAACCCTAATTGGTTAAGGCCAGAAACGCCAAGTATTCTCAGAAGTATAGCTAATTCATTTAAGCGTGAACCCAGACACAATGGTCTTGGACAAGAAGGAAGATCATAGCATCAAACATGGACTGCATGGAGTGGTTGAAATATCATGCAACAATCACCATTTACTTAGAGCATTAAATGGTTGAATTTCCATGTAGGAATCATTTTTTGGAGGATAAAATTGTTATAACGAAGTTTCATGCTTCCACTAGTTGGAAACATTGAGACCCAATCTCAATACAAGCTGAACAAATATATACATTTTAATACCCTGAACCACAGCTGTTGGATAACTGTGAAAGTCATTCATGTCCAAAAAGTGGCATAGAAGTAATTGAATGTGACCATACCCGACATTATGCCCTTCTGCTCTTAGTTCTAGAGCAAAAAGAGTTCCTAATGCTATCACTCTTTCAACCGAAGGATGTGATGAGATCTGTTGCACCAGTTCCGCATTCCATAACTGCAAGCATTAAATGCAAAATATTGGATGAAATTCATTAATGACATGGAGATCACCATTATTTCTTCATTGGGAAAAATTAGCTTTGAACAGATTGAAACATAACCTGTTTCTGATGAGCAGATTACTGTGCCCAACCAATCAAAGGACAAAGAAAGTCCAGATAATATTTCAATGGTAATGTAAAGCATTTGAAAATGACTATGGTGCTGAGGAGGGAAGTCCTATAAGACTGTACTAGAAGTATGTCAAATATTTTTTTTCCCAATACCACAATTGTTGAGATAGTATAACATTTAAATTCTACATGTCAGATCTTAAAGGTTTGAATAATTGCTGACATGTTGAACCAGATCAGATTCTGAAATTTCAATTCACATGTTGAGTTTGAAATGAGAGCATGGAATGCTTCCTGGCTAAGGTTTTGGTTTAGGATTGGCAACTATGCCAGTATCACAACCAAAGCATGCTGTCATATATATTCCAGATTGTGGAAACTGTCAGACATCAACTTCTGGAAACTGATATGCAATGAGGAAACAAAAAAAATGAATTATACACACCTCCCTAAGCAATCTTCGCCCAGAGATAATATTATGGTTTGTTTGAGGATCCTTAAACCATTTAATTGATTTAGCAGCTGCCGAGCACCCCATAGCATGAGCAGAGTATGAGTGTCCGTGCAAAAGGGCTTTGAGCTACAGCCAGAAACAAATAAATGTAAGCAGTTTCTTTATACAGTCTAGACTCTAGATCACAGTACAGAATTGTTTAGGAAAGACATCCATAAATAAATGAAGGATACAGATAGGAATGAATATTCGAATTTGAAAGTTGGTTGTTGAAGAAAATATCAAAAATTCTTGATCGCAAATTGTACTTTCACAACCACATGAAAAACCTTGTAACTCAAAATGCAATAAACTCAGACTGCTTAAACTTCAGATTGAATTAACTAGCATGTTATTCCAAGAACAAATCTTCGGAACCTAAACTCATTATGCTAGTTGAAAAGTTTGAGCCACAGAAAGTAAAAAAATAAAATGGTAATATGGTTCTACTTTGGCAAAAATTGAAGTAAACATCAACTAAGATTTCATCTATGATATCAAGGAAATAATCGAGTAGGAATGAGAAAGTCGATTCAAAGAAGCCACTTCCCCATGTAGCCTCTGATCCT
This sequence comes from Populus x sibirica, assembly GCA_019202695.1. Taxonomy (NCBI): domain Eukaryota; kingdom Viridiplantae; phylum Streptophyta; class Magnoliopsida; order Malpighiales; family Salicaceae; genus Populus; species Populus x sibirica. The sequence goes on along the minus strand of JAGMVL010001026.1, from coordinate 1,709,625 downwards.
CTTGTCTGTATTGTGAGTTAATGCAATGAGGAATAACAATAGTGAGCAAAATGAAAAACCACTATAATAATTCAAAAATTCACTTGGTCAACTTCAAAAGCAAGCATAGGTGTCCTTAGAATCAAACAAACCCACAGCTATACATCACCTTTGATTCTCCAAGAAAAGAATCAAAAACTGCATCTGAGGCCAATGTTGCAGCCAAGGGTATAACCCCGCCAGTCATCAGCTTTGCAAAGCAGGCTATATCAGGTAGACAACCAAGTAGTTCTGCTGCAGACTGTAAAAGGAGGGACAATAAGGACACTTTCAAGAAAGTAGATGAAATGCATGTAATTCAACACTTCTATTATATTGAATGAAAGTAACATGGAAAGCAGAAAGAACAAGAGAAGAACAAATGAGAATGAGATGCAAGGGATACCAACCTCTGTTCCAAGACGCCAGAAACCTGTGAAAACTTCATCAAATATAACTGGAATATTTCTACTTCGGCACTCACTTACAAGCACCCTTTGGAAATGTGGATCAATCATAAGCATTCCACCAGCACCTTGGATAACTGCAAAATAGTCTCAAGCCAATTAGGCAAAGACCATTTAAAAACATATTGAAATTCATAATTTCATCAAACCCAGAACTCTTTCAATAAAAATTGCACTCGCGCACAGGCCACAGGAAAGACCAGGCATTCACAGTTCCTATTAAGTAGGAGTTTCAATTATATAGAGATTTGTTGCAAGGTAAATACAAGACTCAAACGACTAGCAAGAGTGTGAGTGCATGCATTTAAGTCTTGGATAATAATTTCCAAACCAACTGAATGAAATGCTGGGGAGTCAACATAAAAGAAAATTTGGAAACACTGTTTGCCTAAAATCAAAGGCCACTTAAAAATTGACCAGGCCAAGGGGAATAAAGTATTCTGAAGGATTTAAGTTTCCAAATGTTTTCATACACCATAAATTTTTTGAAGGACTTGCACAATACAAAAATCATTAGAAGACTCTTGGATGATTCGCATAATTCACGTTAGCAATGCTGATGAAGGGTTGTCTTATCCAGACAACATCCACTAGTACAGGAAATTACTAGAGCTGCTGAAACTCAAGGTAAATTCTTTTACGATGCCAAACATCCTTTTCAACAATAAGAGATGAAATAAGATATCAAGAAATCATCAATTGACTTCTGAAGCAAGAGACCTCAAAGATGAAGTTAACAAAAAAAATCAACAAAACAAAATTGGCCACAAAGGGACAGATTCTTTTAATCCAGGGTATTGTAATAATAATTCTCTTGCCTGGTTCGATAATCAACGCTCCAACATGGATAGATTCTTTTAATCCGGGGTATTGTAATAATTTCTGCGATATATATGAGGAATAAACTCCTGTGAGATCTGATTTGTCCCTGCTCTTGTCAAATATTTCATCACGAGTGCTGAAGTCTGTAAATGTCAGTGCACATCAGGAAGCAATAGAAAATAACAGCAGCCAACATAAAAATTTAAAAAGTACATTTCAAAAGTTTACTTACTCATGTCTTTCTTAATCATATTTTCACAATGCATTCCCTCAGGTAAAGAAAGATTCCATTTATTATTGGACATAGACACTGTAGGAGGGTCTAGAAAAAGCCCTCTTCCTGTGTACCTGTGAACATGCGTGAGGTAAGTAAAAGATAAATTAATTCACTGATAATTAACCGTCTTTTTTTTTCTTGAGCACATAAAGTCAATGTAAAAAAATAAAAGAGCACATTGAGGTGAATTTGATGCCTGATTCCTATAGAACCAGGTACAATTTTGAGACCAAAATAATTATAGAAGGATCTACAAGGCATTGAGCCTAAAGCAAGGAATTTGGAACCGCTAGCCAAATTTTCAATAGGTACTTCTGTAATTTGCTCCAACTCCCTATATCATGTTTCATTAACAGGTTTTCCTAGCATAAACATTACATTTCCAAAAACTGAATTTCTTCTTGTTCCACACAACATTCGCATCTAATATTCAAGTATAAAAAAATGCAAGTTCTAGATCCAACTAGAACTTAAAGAAACAACAAAATGCTAAGTTATTTTCACTTGGGATAGTAGAGACCTATCCATACAATTACAAAAATTCCTTGAATCCAAATCATCAGATCCCCTTCTCGACTTAAAAAGCCAAAAGAAAAAACAATAACCACTATATAGGCATCAATATTACAGCCACTTCAAAGTATCAATGCCATCACCCACCACCACATGATCTGTGCTATCTACTCTGAATTACTATCTTCCTACATTGATGATTTTCAGAGTTCAATGCAGGGCAACAACCAAACCAGGTTGCTGAAACCACTGTTGACCCAAAGCACCAAACTATCAGCACACAATCTCAACATTTACCTCCCAATAAGTTATGCTAACAATCCACTTCACATTTCAGCTAATCTAATCAACAGGCCCTCACAGAGTGATCAGTCACTCTTTTCCGCATTGACAACAGCTGAAAAACCATCACTCATTGACATGAACCAACTCAAGCTTTGCCAGGGGCACTCATATTCTGCTCACTTGTGTCAAAGCAGTCTTGAATAATTTCCATTTCTGTGACTGAAGTTATCATTTATATTACAAGTTGCATAATATGCAAGCACTATCCTTACCAAGAGGATTCCAACCCAACTCAATTCCCTTGTTTTGTCTTACTCACTAATTTCTATGAAGCAATGGAGAAAACCAACTAGGATATACATCAGAGCAATCCAAAAGTCTCAGAATGATATAGTGATTTAAGAGCTATGTTTTTTAAAACAATGATATGGAACTCATGCATAGAAGCTATTTCATTGCGCGTGAATTCTCACAAATAAGCCTAGTTTTGAGATAATTACTTCCATTTTGCTCATCACCCTATAATTTTTCAATCCTAAATGATTGGTTTCAGCATCAATGAGATTTCCTTGTGCAAGAGCACTAATTAGTAAAGCATAGCCCCAAAAAATTGAAACTTCTCAATTAAAATAGTTTTATTCATCATAAAATTGTGCTTCTAGCACCAAAATATTCCCTACCATGGCTGTTGGAGGAAGCCTGTATAAGATGATGGTGCTTGAGCTTCCATCGCACCCAAAGTGTCACCATGATAAGATCCTTTGAGAGCCAATACCTGAAATAAAACCACACCTAAGTTACCAGCAACTGTTTGGAAGAAACCTCATCCTGAATGAAAAAGGTACATAATGGTTCATGCTTTAGATTTGTAATAATTATCGTGTAGAAAGACACATAGGCTATACAAAGACAATTCAGCCAATCTTATCAAAGGCGGTGTCAAGACAGACCAATGGTACTGTTTTACTTTTGAAATCAATAATGTTTTACTTACCACATACAAACAGATATGGAAAAAAAAATAAAAAAAAAAAACAGCATTCAATGCACAAACATGCATGTTTCAATTACTGAGCTTTAACCACATTCCAAAATCGTGCATGTGTTAATAAAAGTAGTCATATTAAGTAGACTACAGAACAATCTAACATGGTGTGATTGTCACCCTGGAATTATCTATATATAAAAAGTGCCCTAGTGTTAAGCTACATTTTAAAACAAAAAACTGTCTTATAACCAGTAAAGTTGGAGAACTAAGTTTAAACTTGTAAAGCACCCAGCATGGACAATGGTCAGATTTCAACGTCACTTGCCAACTACTATTTACCTAGACTGTTTTCATTTTTGACAAAAAATATACTTAAAGGACTCACTCTACAACTGTTGGATTCAAGGTAAATTGAGGTGCAAGTATGACCATTGTTTAAAACATCCCCACTAGCAACTAATAATCAGAAAGAAAAGAAAATCAACCTACTTGGGAAAGAAAATCAGTAACCTCAGAAATAACCATTTTTTTCTGAAACCAGAATTTCTTGCATTTTTAAAAAAACAATGTCTGAAATGTTATGCTGAAAGATGTAAGGATTATTTAAGTTCACCTTTAGTTGGACAGATTTGTCAGTTCTGTTATTGTTGGAAACATCTAAAAGGAGTCCATTATCAAAGGAAAATTTGCGAAATGCCATTTTGAGAGCAATTTCAATTGCCGTTGATCCATTATCTGAATAGTATGTCCTTGAAGCCCACCCTGCAAAAGTACAAACATACATGATAAGTTGGGAAGAAGATAGTTTTGAAGAAGTTCAAAATGGATAACTTTAATGCATTTTAAAAGTTATAACTTTACGCCATCGATGATTAAAAAAAAACCACTTATCACATCTGAAACACCAGGCACATAAGAAATGTTATGTTCATTGTTAATTAAGCAAGTGTTATTCGACATGAAAAAATTAATTACATTATGCCAGTTAAAATGCTTGAAAAAACATCAAATGGCAGAAGAAAAATACTAACCTTTACCCACACCCTCAAGCAAAAGCTCTGCACATTCCAACGCCGGCTCATAAACATTCTCTGGAAACATTACATGACCATATCTTGCAGCAGTATAACCCATCTCTCTAGCAAGCTCAGTCTGAAACCACCTAAACAAGTAACCACATTAAAGAACTTCAGAAAAGTGATCAAATGGTGCAGAAAAGTGAACATTAATGAGAGAAGATAGTTTGGGAGGCATATGGTAAAATCTCTAGCATTTGTGAAATTACTAGGTGAGCATGGTTCACCATAACCTACACTGACAGAGCAGCGGGTCCCATGGTACTTTGTTGCCATATGAAATTTATAAGAGTGGATTTTGCCTAAGAAGAGAAACCTGTCATAAGACATGCTTCTGGGCTATTAATACTTGTTTAGTTATAGTATAACTTTTTATGTTACAGTTATACAGTGCAACCCGTCGTTTGATTGGAAAGAGGACCTTCTGAACAGGATAGCTTATTTAAAAGCAGGGGACTCAATAATTAAGAAAAAATGCAACCCTAACACAAGTCTGTAGATACCACACATTTTAATAATCCTGTTGTGTGTTCCTCGGGTTGTTCCTAATAAACTCATCATAGAGGAGGGTCAGATCCAGAAAAAAAAGTTCCCAATAATCCAGAGAAACAGTTAAAAGAATCCTGTGTACAGAAAGACTTTCAGAAATCCTCAAGGAAGGAAATTCCACTACATTCATTAAAATAGATTTTTCTACACTTTGCAGAAAGCATTGACTTCCAGCAACAGAAAGGAAAAGAACAACAATAACTCAAATGGTAGAAATAATATGCATATAAATATGAACCTACAAAATCATTTCCAGAATAGCCAAATCTAAATGCACCAATAACTTCACTTCTTAAATATTTTAAAAGGCCGATATAGCTGCAAATGAAAACAAACTCTCCAGTTCCATTCTCTATTACTCCAGCAACAATATCCCTTCAGCTAAGCAGATTCAAATTAACAGAATTTCTTCTTACTTGCTTGTACATAAAATTGTTTCATTTTTAATGTTAATTTTTGTTTAAAAAGTAATTAGCTTGTAATCTGTCTTGTTACTTACAGCTAAATTTGCTAATAGTTTTGAGTGCATATTAGATGGCACTCCACACCCACAGCAAACAAGCTTGCCATTAAGAATACAAAATTCTATCCCGATGTCACACAGGTGCATGAGCATCAATTGAACTAACTAAATCAATATGCCAAAAGAAAAAATGCATCTTTTGAACAAGCAATTAACATGCAAGTAGATGAAATTGGTATTTAGAATAGAAAAGAAAAGTCAGAAACAAAGATTCAAAAGCAGTTTCAAAATGTGGATTCTGGCTGTCAAAGGACCCTATGAGAAAGGCTAGTTCCCCAAAAAAACACAAGAACAGATTACAAGAGAATTGTATGCCAGTGGATCATAAGAATAATTTGGAACTCATTGATTGATCCTATAATCAAGTGGCTCATGATATTCTTGTAACTTATTCTTGTTTTTTTCTTTTGAAATAGCATTTCTCACCCTTAAAATAATTGACATTTTCTAATGAAGCATGCAATACTGAAAAGATCAGTAATTACAACATGATTAGATAGGAATGTGTAACAAGAATAGAAAAGCAGTTATTTGCCATAAAGTTGACCTGCAGAGTAGCATCAGGTCCTTGGGTCCACCAACTAGCGCATCCATCAAATTGTTGAGTAATGAACTGATTGCCTTGGACCTGAAAATTCTATGAACTTTAGAAGCATAGAGAAATAGCTACTTTACATCAGAAAATAATTCTAACAAGAAATGTGAGAACATATGTATATAGCAAACAATTGCATTATTTGTTAGCACACAGAAATTTATTCACTTACGCCTTGTTTGTTTGTTGGAAAGTGTTCTCTTATATATATATGTTTGTGTGTGCATGTGTGTACATTTGTGTGAACAATAATATTTTAATAAAATACTTTAAAATATAATATTATTAAAAAAAATTACGAATATATTTATATCGGAAATAAGATATTAAGATATATTAATGTATAATTTGATGTATTAGTGAATATAATACTTTAATGTAAATAATATTGCTTGAAAACACATTCAACTATAAAACATGTTATATTATACAATAATCATACATTTTAAATCATATAAATTGTGTTATAAAATTAGAATACCATAGAAAAGAAATTTATTTTCAATGTTCTCTAAACACCAAAAAAATATATGATAAAAATAAAAATTCTACTATTTTAAAAATTTAATAACTCAAAATGTATTATTTTTCAACTTATTTTCTTTGATATGTCCAAACACTAGAAAATGATTTCCAGTTCATTTTTCATTATATAACTAAACATGTTAATAGATTTTACTTAAAAAATATTTAAAGAGGTTATATGTCTATAATATTATATTTAAAGTATTTATATTATATGTATACATTTTATAAAATAAACTATATATAAATATATAATATAGTAAATTCTTTTTTTTCACCATTACACATTTTATTATTCTTTTATTGTAAGTGGATTAAACTTTTATTGTAAGTGGATTAAATAGCTACATTTAATATTCTATATATGTTAAATAAACTTGAAAAAAAAAACATTAATAAGCAATTTTACAGCTCATTTTTTAAGGCATAACCAAGCACTGGAAAATGTTTTCCAGCATATTTTACATGACACTTTCCAAACATTGAAAAATAATACACTTTCCAAGAATCTATTTTCCATGGAAACCATTTTCTAAAAGAAAACTACTTTGTGACAAACAAACGAGGCCTTAGTTAAAACCAATTGCAACTATTTCTATGAGAGAAAAGAAGAAAACAGAAACCCTAAGCAAATATTTTTTTTAGGGGCAGGGGATCAAGAAGAAAAAAGGGCATTCCATAATATAATTTCAAGTACATTAGTGAGTGACGCCTTTTTTGGCAACACTAACCTTGTAAATGGCAAAGTTCTCGCCACATCTTGAATCAATAACAGTAACAGCCTCTTCTGGTACCAGTTTGTGCTGAGTAAACGGCCACCACAAAGTGTGTACTGCCTTTTTTGCCATGTCATTCAGTCTCAGAATTCTTTCTGAAAAAGCTGATATCATTATTTCCTTTAGAGAATTAAATGCTTCATCAGAATCACCAAACCATTCCACCAAGTCATTTGACATATCTTGTGGCACAGGTGGAAGCACAATTACAGGAACCCTAGAAAAATACAAGAGAAAATGGGAACAAAAATCAATTTAAATATACCAAGTGATATTCCAATTATGTAGGCATCAAATGCATAACAAGATTGCAGTCAAATAATTGATTCAAAATTATCCAAGTCAGAAGAAGAAGAATGATTAAATTACCTATTTCGCAAATATGACAATAATGGCACCTCATTAACAAGGCCATGATCTTCCAAAACAACAGCAACAATATCATACCCTCGAAGTTTTAAACTCTCATAAGCTGAAATGGTTCCAGAAATACCACCTAGCCTGCCGTCTCCCATAAGAACACCAGGTAAGCGAAAAGGCCTGCTAACATACATCACAAAGAAGGAGAATATTAATATGATATTTTATCTATCCATGCAACACCGTCAACAATGTTAATGTCGTTGAGTGACTGTTGGACTTGGAATATATTTAAGGCTGTCCTTTTGTAACATAACTGAGATATGCAATTCTGCATCCAGGCAAGCACAGTGATAACATAGGTGTCAACTGTTGCCAAAATCATTGCCACAAAACGTGCAAATCTCACTAAAACCAGTTCATTTCTGCCATGTAAACGAAGCTCCAAAAAACAGATGAGAAGAAAATGAATACAAGCTTTCTTCCTTTACTTGTGTCCTATCTAATGCATATTCTCCGTGAGACACAAAATGAAAGCAATCAACTCAACTAAGTTTTAGTCCCAAATTAGTTTGGTTGACTGCAGAATTCATTCCCTGTGTTCTGTTCTGTCACATATCCTGTAAGATAAAAACTGCACAAATTCCACTCAACCAACTTTTTGTCCCAACTATCATTGGTTGATTACATAAATTCTTTTCATTCCTTCCATAATACCATTTATTCTCTATGAGACACCAAATGCACATCTCAAATACCAAAAGATTAAATTGTCACTTTTTTGCAAAAGCACAGACCTCAAATGAATAAGTATCACGTATATTCAGGTTCCTAGGCAAAGAACAGACACAATCACCAAGCAAGATGTTCATATTCACTGCCAGCTTATTGCTGGGTACTTTTTTATTTATTTATTTTTTGTTCTTTGGGTGGTAAGAGTAGGACTTGAATTCAAGACCTTACTCCCTCTCCACTTCTCATTTAGTTACATTACTACCAAACCAACTTTCAAGGGTACCTTAGATCTTTAGTGGACAAAAAGATTAAAAGCCCACAAATAGTCTTTTGTGTAAGTAAGATCAACATGTAAAAATAACATCAAGAAAGTCCAGTCTTCAATTATAAGTTTCATTAGAAGTCAAACAAAGAACCGAGAACATCAATTGTAAAACGATGAACAAAAACCTGATTCCCAATTTAATAATCAAATGTTAGTTAATCCTATAAGCAGCAATTGACAATTAACATTCATTAACAGGAGAGAATGACCACATACCGGTACAAGTCACATTGTAAGGTCCCAGACGGACCTGGACTCGCAACGCCACCAGCAGTCTCAACCACGCAAAAAACATCAATTTCCTCAACCTTTCTATCCTCTTCTTTTCTCAAACACTTCTGTAAAGTCTCCAACACTAAAGAATCCTCCACAACTCCATTCTCCTTCTCTGCTGCCAAGTGCGGCGAAACAGCCTCCTTCCATGCATACAAAGTTTCACAAACCAACTCCGAAACCACATTAACCCCATCTTTCACAAACCTGTTCTCCTCAGTGAAATTCAAATTATAAATCCCTAAGTTCCGACCCTTGGTCTTAGAATCGTCGCCAAAGAGGGAACTGGCAGCGGAAAGGGAGGAATTGAGGACGGAATTGGAGGCAGAGAGAGAGAGAGGAGAGGAACGGAGTGAAGCGAGGGAGGAGAGTTTAGAAAAGACGAAATGAGAATCGGAATCAGAAGGGAAACCGGTTTGGATTGGTTTGAGGTAGACGAATTTGGGGGTTTTGTTGGTGGTACGGGGGGAGAGGAGGAAGGAAGAGGCGAGGCCGGTGGAAATTAGGGTTTTGCCGAGGGAAGTGTTGGAGCCCCATATCATGTAGGTTGGGAAGGAGAGTGGGAGGTGCAAATGCTGTGAGGAAATTGTGGAGAGGAATTTCATGTGGATGCGGAGGAGAGAGTGGTGGCGGCTACTGCGGAGGTGGAGGAAGAGCATGGCTACTGGTGAGGTAGAGAAACCCTAGAGGGTGGAGTTAAGGAGGAGCCTAGAGGGTGATGTAACGGCTTCGGGGCGTATCAAAATTTAAAATGTGGAGGGTAAGTTGGGGGCGGGTTGTGGACAGTGACTGACTTTTCAAGGGAAGGTAAGTAAAAATGTGGGTGCCGTCACGTGCTAGACAATGATTAGGTTCGGTGGCTCCCTTACCAACTTCATTTTTTCCCCGACAAAACGGATAGAAGATATAATTAAAACATGAGTATTTTTAGCCTGTGTCAAAAAAAAAATTCTCTATGATATTATATTAATTAAACTCGGCTTAATGATTGGCTTAAGTAGGGGTAGATGTTACCTGCTGTGATTGTGATAACTTTCGCAATTTAAAGAATTTTATATTTAAAAATATATTAAAATAAAATATTTTATATTTTAAAAAAATATTCTTAATATCAACACATCAAAACGATCTAAAAATATAAAAAAAATTATTTTAAACAAAAACAAATTTTAAAATTTTTAAAAACGCGATTTGCACCGCATTCCCAAACATTGAGTGGCAGATCAATTCATGATTTATTTGATTGGAAAGATTAATTCTAAGAAATTTTTAAATTTTTATCCATAATAATATTATTTTTCTTTTTCTTTTTCTTTTTTTATCAAAAAAAAATGTTATTTTGGGTTTGACCCGGGTTGACTGGTCAACCCTTGATCCGCATCTTGAGCCAAGCCTAATAAGATCATGCTTGTTTTTGCAGTCGGAAAGTATATTTGCAAAAAAATATTTTTTTTTTGTTACAAATTATATTTTTTTTGTGTTTTTAAATTGTTTTAATTTGCTAATGTTAAAATTGAATAAGAAAAAATTATTTCAATACATTTCCAAGCGAATAATATTTTCAAAAAACAATCGCTACCATAATGTCAAATAGGTTTTAACTATATTAGATACTAACTCAATGACTCAAACTTAGAAATAGTGTTTGGTATTATGGTAGTGGTTATTTTTCAAAATGTTTTTTGTTTGGAAATGTATCAAAATAATATTTTTTTATTTTTTTTATTTATTTTTTATATCATAATATTAAAACAATTCAAAAACACTAAAAATTCATTTAAAGTATAAAAAAAACTCAAACTTTTTAAAAAATACAGCTATGCCGCAAAAACAGACAGGACCTCAAAAGAAAAAACACATTTCTTTACTTATTAGAGATCGAGTATGCAAACTACAATATACAAAATACACAAACCATAAATACACGTTATACAAGCAAGAAAATAATGTTATCACGTGGATTCGTATGATTCTTAACCAAATTAGTGTTTTTACTTTGATGGATGGCTTGTGCTATCACGTAAGCTGAGATAATTTTTTTAAGGTAAAATAATGTTATATCCTTTAAATATTTTTAAAAGATCTAAATGATCTTATTTGATAATAAAACAAAAATTAAATATAAATGGAATAAACTTATAAAAAAAAATTGAAAAATATATAAAATTCAATTAACAGCGAAACAAATATTGAAAAATGAATTGAACAATTTTAAAAAAGAACAAAAAACCCGACTCGGGTCAGCATGTTAAATTTGCAGCCTGATTGTGAGGTCGAGATAACCCTGTACAGAAAAGACTGAATACAATAATGGAGGTCAACACTCAAGCAAACTAAATAATAAAATGTGAAACTGAAAAAAAAATGATTAAGAAAAACACTGCAAAAAAAAACTCAAGTCAATCTAGATTAACTTAACTAACATTTGACCCGAAATATGAAATTGAGATAACCTCATAGAAAGGAAAGTAACAAAAATCAAAAAATTAAAGGCTCAATAACCTAATGTTAAATGATAAAATTAAAAAAAAATCAATTTGAAAAAAAAAAAAACCTAAAAAAGGCCGGAGTCAAATAAGGCTAATTTTCAAAACTTGTGACTTAGGTCATGAAACTGGGTTACCCCATAGAAGGCGAACCCGGAAAAATCACAAAGCAAAATTCTCAATCATCAAAAATAAAAAAAAATAAAAACAAATAGCAATAAAAAAATAAAGGTCAAATCTGCTATAAAAGCTAAATGATATAAAACAATGAGGTACAAAATTGAAAAAAAAATAAAGAAAAAAATAGAAAAAAATCATGAGGAACAAATATATTATAAATATTAAATGAAATAAAATAACGAGGGATGAAATTGAGAAATAAAATAAATCAAGAAAATGATAATAAAAACCAAAAATAGCAATCAAAAGAATGAGGATCAAATATGATAGATGCAAAAATCGATGGATGATGAAATTTAAAAACAAATATAATTTTTTAAATTATTTCAAATAAAAAATATTAATCAAAAGAACATGGAACAAACTTAAAAGGAAAAACAAAGTGAACGACTATTTTGAAAAACCGGAGGAGCATGCATAAAAATCAAGTGGGAGGTAAAAGAAAGAACAAAGAAAGGTCATTGACGCCAAACCGGAGAATTGTTCACCACATGTGCCTCCTAGGGATGGAGAGGCCTCCGAGATGATTTGAATGTCGCTCGAATGGTACGAGTGTCTTCCATATGACAACACATGCATGTGTCAACCACTTTTTTAAAATAATATTTTATATTTATTAAAATACTAAATTGCCTATTTTTCAACTTGATTATAACAAAACAAAAGGTAAGAAATACAAAAATTCACTGCATGATAGCTTAATGATATTTTATTCTAGAGGTTATTATGTCATTTCATTGTGCTTATAAAAGGAAAAGAAGAAGAAGCTCGTGAATGCAAATTTAATATTTTTTGCTTTTTATGGTGGTTAAATAATGTTATTGTGTTGAAAACAAATATGCAAATATTGATTCGTACCAATCATTTTGATAATAACTACTGAGCCATATGAAAAAAACCAAATTACCTCATCAACAAGGCCTTTGGGTTTTGTGTGTATTTGGTATTATGGTGCAAGTTGCGTTTCAATTTGATTTATGTTTTTTGATGAAAATGCATCAATATGATTTTTTTTAGTTTTTATTTTTATTTTTGACCACATCAAAATTGTTGTTATCTATTTCGAGGCTCCATATAAATATACAAAAAATCAGAAAAGGGAAAAAACAAAAAAAATCAGAAAAAGGAAATAATTTTTTAAAAAAAAAGTTGAATTTTTTTTTAAAAAAAATATATCAATGGAGAGAACATAAAGAACACCCATAAGATTTCCAAAAATTGGTCAGGGACGATCAAAATATATAAGGTTGGAAAAATTAACAGTCCAATATGAATTGGTGAAAGCCTCTTAAATTAGAAAATTGAATTTGGGAAGGAAAATTCAAAATTAAATGTTTAAGGACTCAGTTTTATTTTTTCAAGGTTTAATTGAATTTATTGAGGGCTTAATTACAAGAAAATTGATTTTTGAATTCAATTTGAGCTTTAATTGAAAGAATTTGAAGTTTGAGGGTTGAATTGCAATTTTAAAAAGCTAATTTTGTCAAATCAAGGACTTAATTGCATAAATATTGAAGTTTTATAGGCAATTAGAGATTTGATTGAAGAAATTCAAAACAAGAGACCAAACAAAAAAAAACACGTGGCTTCAGGGACTGAGATCAGCAAAATTTGAGATTTTCCATGTGTTCACACCTTAAACCTTCTAAGTTGATTCTTATCAAGGGATGAACATCTTTCCTCAAGATCAGAAGGCTAGAAACAACTCTTTGGTTTCCAAGTTAACAAAACCACCAAAATCTTCAAAAATCAAGCTTGTTGCAAAACCATCAAGGTACAAAGTTTCTAACTATTAAAACTTACCTAAAACCCTCCCATTTGGATAAAAGGTTCAAGCATTGATCAATCGTGATCAAAACTTGATTAAAGTCCTAGCTTGAAACTTTATAAATGCCCCCTGAAAAATCAAAGCAAAGAGGAGAAAAAATAGGAAGAATGGGTAGGAAAATCTTGATAAGAAAGATTAATGTGAAGGTTCAAGAGTCTAGCATAAGGATTTCTTAATCTTTGAGTATGGTAAAGATAAACGTTTCAAAAGAAAAGCATAAAGGGGCAGCAACAATTAGTGAGCTTTGAAGGTATAAACTTTCTTTAACCTAGTAGGTGATGTCTATGAGATACACATCTAGCTTGTTTTACATGTTTAAAAATGTTTATGAACTTTTTTGGTGTTATAATATCTTTAGTTTTGATTTTGATAAATGCACAAAATGTTATTTTTTTTTTCGTTTAATCTTGTTTGGGGTTGTTTGTTAATATTGTTGGATGTTTTAGAAGATGTTTGGATGTTTAGATTTGATGAAATGTAGTAGTTTTTGAATTTTCCAAAAGTGGTAGTGTGTGTTTGATGTCTTTTTCTAGGTTGCTAATGTATACTCTTGGTTCCTGAGTTTGCTTTGAGTCCCAAGTGTTTAAAGGGTCAGTTTTGGAGTGAAATTTAATGCATTTGTTGGCTGTCAATAGGGCTGTAATTTCGGTTTTAGGAACTTCATGCATAATCTTGAGAAGGTGGTGTTTTGTTTTTTACTTGTTTTGATCCAATTATATGTAACAATGATAATGTGGTTTGTGTGAATAAAAAAAGCATGGTTTTAGGGCTTGGTATGCATGTTTTTGGGTTGGCAACTTGTTCTGTTTTTTCAAGGTTTTATAAGTAGTGTTCTTGAGAAGAGCATTGCCTTAACTCTATGATTTGGACTAGTTTTGATCCGATTCTTTGCACTAACAACTTCATGAGGTTTGATTAATCAATAATCAAAGGTTACTTTAAATAAATAATTGTTTTTTTAATTTTAATCCTAGGGTTTTGTTTTTGCACCGAAACCTATTTTGATTGAATCATGATTATTGATAGATAATTGTCGATGTTTGATGTTTGATTTTGGTTTGAGGATTGATTTTCAACATGTCTATGTTTTTGTTTTGTTCATATTTTGTCTGGGTTTTGATTGATGTTTATTGAGGATGTTTTTCGTGTTCTTGAGTTTTTTTGGGTTTTGATATGTTTTTGACAAAAAAATTCGTGCATTTGTGTTTTTTGCAAGTTTGATCTGTTTTGGGTTTTGATTTTGGTTTGTTTTTCAGGTCAAACTAGTGGTTTTTTATTCGGTTTATGGTCGAACCAAAGAATTCAAATCAATCTAATTGGGTCAAATTTGGGTCAGATGTGTAAGGCCTTATTTTTTTTCAACCTTTTTTATAAAGGAATTTTCGGCTTAAGGGTGTATTTGGCAAACACGTCCTTGGATCTATTTTGACAGTTTTATTTAACAAAAAAAGGTTTTTGCCAAACAAATCTTTAAAAAAATAAAAATATATTTTTTTTAAAAAATAAATAAAAGGTTTCCTTGCATATGGCCAAAAATCCAAAAACAATATTGGAGCATGTCTTAAAATTAAGAAAAACCTCAAAAAAAAAAATTTGCATGTTTAAAAATACAAAGTATTGCATTGATTTTACAACCAGTTTATAGAATTTCAAAGGATTTTGGCTTATATTTTTAAAATATTAAAAACTTATTTTTGGCAAAGAAATATATTATTAACTTTTAGTATAAGGATAAAAACCTACAAAATGATTAATATCCAAAATATTATTAGGAATGATAATTTATTATTTACTTTTAATATAAGGATAGAAAACTTGTATGAAGATTGATATCTAAAATATGATTAGGAGTAATACAACTCATTCACTTCTAATATAAAGATAAAAACTATAAGGAGTTTTATCTGAAATATTATTTGGAATAACACAATACCTTAAAATTTCAAGTTTGTCTTGAAAGAAGTCAATGATAATTGGAGATATTTCAACCTATGTCCCATAGTACAAAAATCATAAACATCCGAAAATACCAAAGAGAAAAGAGAAAAAATGAAAATCATTGAATCTCTTTGGATTTCTAGCTATGGTTCAGTTCGAGTGAATAAATTGTGAATAAACTTGTTTTCTTTAGAGATCTTTCAGACCAAGTTCTTGACCTATAAAATCAAGATGTGTTCATCGTAGCAACTCCATCATGGACACACTAATAAAAATAGAAACACCACCAGACCATAGCAACCACAAACAAAGAAAACAATACAGTTTATCTCAGATAAGGCGTACTAAGAGTTTTAATACATTCTCTTTATGCAACCAGTCACTTGCCTAGAATCTCTAAAGATCAGTTAAAGTTTCTAATACTAGGTGACGACTCCTTATCCAACTAACGACCTCTTAACCTTTTCGAGAAAGGTCGCTGTGACGTCGCGTTCTTGCGAAGGGTACGACAAAAATTATCAAAAAATATTAAAAAAACATTAATATGATGTTTTTCAATAAAAACACATTTTTAAAAAGCATCTGAAAATAAAAATTATTACACTCCTAAACACGTTCAAAATTGTTAAGAAGGGCAAAAAGTCAAAACATTATTTCAATCCTTAGTATTTTTTGTCTTAATTAGTTCATAGTGTTTTACTGATCTTTTTTAGGTTTTTGTTAATAGCAATGGTGAAAAACTCATAACTATCTTCAAGATATTATTATTTATAAAAATAAAATGTAGCATATTACGTACCTTTTGTTTTATGTTTCATAATGTGGTGCACTAAAAATTTATTTGTATATATAGCTATTCAACAAAAAATTATGAAACTAATAATTATTTTATAAAAACTGATATTCATAGATGATATGAAAAGTTAATATCAATTGATGATTTTAAAAGAAAGCATGAATTAAAAACATTGTAATCATACAAAATCAAAGAGTTATTGAAAGTTTTTAATTAAAAAAATGAAATCAAATATTCTTTTATTTACATTACACTTGCAAGCTCTAAATTCCCAGTGTCTCTCTAAATGATATCTTCATATATTTAGTTAAGATTTGAGGAGGGGAGAAGAACTGTAAATACAAACCACACTAATTAATAAAGAGAATATGAGTATTTCAATTTTGAAATCGATTAAATTCTCTAGCATTAATAGTTTGCTTGTAATTTCGATAGGTCCTCATGTCACCAACATGACCCTTTATATTCTTTCTTTTTTTTAAATAAAAAGTTAAAACCTTTCATATTTTAATTTCATTAATTGTAACACTAAGACAAACATTCATTTACAAATAAGCTCATTGTATTTTGTTTCATATTAATTGCACTTTCATGTCTAAATTAATTTTCCAAAAGAAAAAAAAACCCACTTGAATTAATACTAAGTATTTGTTTAGCATTGAGAGCTATAATTATAGCCGTGGTTAAAGAAAAAGATGTTTGATAAAATATATAGTTTACTAAAAAGTTGTTATTGAAGTGTTTTGTTAAAAATATGGTATTATTTTGAAATATTAATTTAAAGATTAAATATGTTTTAAATTCATATAATTAAATAAATAGTTTTTAAAGATTTGTTTCATTTAATAAATTGGTTTACAAGGAGTTCATTACCCCCACCCCAAACTAAACTAGAGGCAATTTTATTGTAATGTCTTCCATTAGCCCATGCTTGTTTTTGCGTTTAAAAAATGTTTTTGAAAAAAATTAAATTTTTTTTATTTTTTTTCTTTACTTCAAATTAATTTATTTTTTTGTGTTTTCAGATCATTTTGATGCTCTGTTATCAAAAATAATTTTTTAAAAATAAAAAGTATATCATTTTGATACATTTCCAAGTGAAAAACACTTTAAAAAATAATCGCAACCACACTCCCAAACAGGCTCAACGGAACATGTATGATAGATGATTTCATATTTTAATTAGTTATTTATATTTATATGTATACAATGGCATATTCAACAAAATTATTCACCTTCTTTTCCACACTTCAAATACATGTTGAATGATGTTTCTCAAGGATAAGAATGCATGATTCAAAATGTCTTCTCAATTTCTTGTTGCCCTACCATGTTGAGGATCAGTATACCATGAGATGACATGCCTGCGCGTCACGGGCTTATAAAACAAATGCACTTGATAGTGTTATAATTGTGAACTAGCGCTAGATAAGTAATAGAAATTAAAGGTATGATGGAGCAAATATTTCATGACGGGAAAAAAAGTTGTGTTGGTGATCAAAAACTTAGAGACTGAATAAAATGATTTGTAGAAATCTACGGTGTTTTGTGAGGAAAGATACAAGTGCTTTCACCGCATGATTTAGCTTTTCGAGTTAATAAAAAAAAAAAAATTACAAAGCTAAATTCTCTACCAACTTAATATTAAAAAAAACCCAACAAAGATAATTTTGGAAGGAGAAAAACCCATGAGAAAAAACGTTGTAGCAATTGACAATGTTCTCGTGAGGAAAACTATAGCGCTTTTCCCAATAAAATAAAATAAAAAACCATTTAGAGAAATATTGTAGCAATCCACAATGTCTTGTGAGAAAAAGTACAACGCTTTCCTCATATGATTTAGCTTTATTGTAATTATAATTCTTAACCAACTCAATATTCTAAAAAAATCGACAAAGATAATTTTGAAAAAAATCATAAAAAAATCACATGGGAAAACACCGCAACAATTCACGGTGTTTTAAAGAAAAAAAATTACAAAGCTAAATTCTTAATCAGCTCAATATTTAAAAAAAAATCGACAGAGACAATTTTAGAAAAAAAAATAACAAAACAAACACCAGAAAAAGGAAAAAAATCATGTTGGAAACACTGTAACAATTCACAGTGTTTTGTGATGAAAGCTACAGTGCTTCCCCACATGATTAGCCTTATTTGTAATGACTTGTAACCGTAATTCACAAACAACTCAATATTAAAAAAAATAAAATTGAAAAAGATAATTTGAAAAAAATTATAACAAAAAAAAAACATGCGGAGAGACACTGTAGCAATCCACAATGTTTTATGAGCAAAGCTACAATGTTTTTCCCACATGATTAAGCTTTATTACAAAGTTAAATTCTAACCAACTCAATATTAAAAAAATTAAAATCGACGAAGATAATTTTGGAAAAAAATATTACAAAAAAAGAAAATACAAAAGAAACTGGAAAAAAAGCATGTGAGGAAAAACTGTATCAATCCATAGTGTTTTGTAAGGAAAAACTTGTATTTACTTGTAATTGCAATTCTTAACCAGCTTAATATTTAAAAAATAAAATTGACAACGATAATTTTAGGAAAAAACATAACAAAAACAGGAAAAAACCATGTGGAAAAAAACACCGTAGCAATCAACAGTAATTTTCGAGGAAAGTTACGGTGTTTTCCTCACATATTGTAACCGTAATTTTTAACCTGACTCCATATTAAAAAATAAAATAAAATAAGATAATTTCAGAGAAAATCATAAAAAAAAACCATGTGGAGAAACATTGTAGCAATCAACAATGTTTTAAAGAAAAAAATTACAAAATTAAATTCTCAATCAGCTCAATATTAAAAAAAATCGACAAATATAATTTTAAAAAATAAAGAAATAAAATAGAAAAACTATATGGAACAACATCGCAACAATCCACAGTATTTTAAATAAAAAAAATTACAAAGCAAAAATTTTAACCAGGTCAATATTTAAAAAGTAAAATCAACAAAAATAATTTTAAAAAAAAAACAAAAAAAAAGTTAGCAAAAAAAAAGGGGGGAAAGCACTGTGGATTACCGTTGTAATCCACAGTGCTTTGTGTGTGGGGAACAGTGATTCCCCCATATTATTTAGATATTGTTATAATATCTTTTACCTTTATATATGGATCTCCATAAATATATTTGGATATTCAACATCATTGATATAATATTTTTCATATAATTTTTATAATAAAAACAGTTTTTATACCTTTATATAAATGTTGGCACATTAGAGTGAGAAGAAAAATCTTAAATAAACAATACTATTCATAACATCCACCTGGTTTTAAAAAATCTAATTGTTTGTTATTTATTGTTGATAGAAATATATATATATATATCATATGCAATACTTGAGAAGTTTGATATTGTTTAAACTATAACTAGTGATATTTTATTGGTTATAGTTTTAGTCTGGTCCCATTTATCACTCTGCCCATGTTATTAAAAATTCATGTCAGCAACATAAAAAAAAATTAAAATTCTACCATTCTTTTCATCCTTGATTACAATGAAATCCCTAAAAATCTCACCTCACCGTCTTTCCTTTTTCCTGATAAAATCACAATCTCCCTCCTCCCTCTCTTCCACCAAAATCCAATCATAACACCACCTTTCTCCCTCTCTCTCATGCAGCGTAACCACCCTCCTCCCTTTCTCTTATGGCTAAATTTCATTCTTGAATTTTTATTTTGTACAATTAAGCTCTATCAGTCCAAATTAGAATCTAATTGTATTTTTTTTAGGAAAAGTTGAATTGAAAGATAAAAGACTGAAGTGAAAAAAACAGGTAAAACAGGTGGTATTTTTTAAATTGGCTAGCAAAGTTTATTTTAGTCCCCCATTTTTTTTATCTATTAGGTAACTAGTTCCTCCAATTTTTAAAAATTTAATTTTGGTATCAAACTTCATTTTTCTTTTCTTTTTTTAAGTTCTCTTTTTTTATGGAGGAGAGAGAGGGGTTGGCGAATTTCAGTGTTAAGAAGAAAATTGTCGTTGGTGACGATTTAAGACACAACCATTTATTTTTGTGTCAAATGGTGCCATGTGATGAGAGGAGTTAAGATTATGTGTTGTTTTTCCTTGAAAACGCCTATAAAAACATATTTGAGCTCGAAAAGATTTTTGGTTTTAAGTTACTTTCAGGTTTTGGGGCTGTTTTTTGTATTTTTGAAGACTATTGATTGGTTTAACAAGGTTCCTATAGTATATTGGATAAAAAAAAGGGTTGAAAATGAGTTTTTTGGTAAAAAAAACAGAAACCTTGTTTTTCCAGCCACCTAGTTTCTAGATTCGGAGAGCTTAAGATGACGCGTTGTTTTTTTTCAAACAATTAGGGTGAATGAGATCCACCCCATTAACTTAAGAAAAAAAATTAAAGGGCCACACGTAGGCACTTTCTTGCTGGGCCAAGCTCTTAGCCTAGCCTACCTAGTCCAATAGCGTCTGACCTCATTTTTTTTTAATTTTAATTTTTTTTATTAATACCTTTTTATGTCTTTTTTAAAATAATTTTTAAATTTATTTTTTAATTAATAGTCATTCTTTATGATTTTTTTTATTTAGTTTTTTTAAATAGCGATTATTTTTTTAAGAGGTTAGTATGATTCATCTATATATTTTTATATATTTTATATGGATTAAATTCTTATTTTGTTATAATGTTTTTAATATGTCCAACCTTGCATAGTATTTATTTTCCTTTTATTTTATTCAAAAAAAAATTATGTGTGTATTGATTTCTATTACAAAATGATTTTAATAAACAAATTCATTAAACACAATCAGGTAAATGACCAATGTTATGATATTAAATATTTTGATATACGTCTCTCAATTTTTTGAATTATATTTTTATTTATTGCTAATAACTTTTTTCATTTATTTACATAATAGTTCGTAATTTATTTAATTCGATGCATACATAAATTTTTTATTTACATCTTTTATTTTTTTATGTAAAAAAACACGTTAAAAAATCTACAAGTTCATTTTTTTTATTGTGTATTGGTGTTTTCAATTTGATCCCTTTTTTTTTATGATTTCTTATATTTTTCCTTAAACTTTTTGTAAAAATTTTATTGTATTTAGTTTCATCCTTCAATTCAACTTGATAGTGTATTGTTTTTTATTTTTCATTTATGTCCTCATTCTTTCGTTTTTTTTTTCTTTTGTTAATGTTTTGTTCTTTTCAATTTAAATCTCAAAGTGAAAACTTAGTGTTGTCCTTTAATTTATTCCCATTCTTTTAACCGCTATTTTTTATTTTGAATTTTTTTATTTATATTTTTTTCAATTTCATCTTTCAATGTTTCATTTTCTAGAGATTGGACTTCATGATTTTTTCATATATAGTGTTTACGATCTGATGACCTAAGTCACAAGTTTGAAAAGTTAATAGGGGTTAAGATTTTTTTTTATTATTATTATTTTCTTTTCCGATATCATAGTTCGACATGTTTTTTTTTAAATAACTTCGTGATTTTCTTCAATTTCTTTTTCTATATAATTATTCCGATCTCATGACCTAAAACACGAGTTTTTCAAGTTAATCAGGACTAGTTCGCCCTTAGATGTCCAGATTAAATGTCAATCTTATTGTCTTAGGCTAGTTCACAAATAACATCATCTTTTACACACACACACACACACACACACACACACACATATATATATATATATATTCCCGTTTGCTATTCTTGCCTCTTTCTTCATATAATTCAAATAAAGCTAGCTTATTTAATTGGTTGGGACTATAACTCAAGTTATGAGATTTTTTTTTTTTAATATACTTGCAACACCTAAATATTTTACTAAAAAAATAATACAAACCCACCATATATCATGAGCACCAGTCTAGTATATATATATGAATCAATTTAGTGCCACACTAATTATCATTTTTTAAAACCTTTGAATTGCTCAAATGAAAACATAATTTTATTATTAAACTCTATTTGCTTATCCCTTATCTTTTTTCCTATGGGAGGAATACTAAAATCGATTTCAAAAGTAAGGATATCAATTAAATCCAAATCCTATAGATACACTCAAACGTCGGATTCCATTTGTGGAAAAGATTCGATACAAGAGGAAGATTAGAGTATACTGAATTCAAATAAATATACTTTATTTTTTAATGTATGATAATTTAAAATAACATTAACTTAATTTTTTTAATCTATTTTAACTTAAGGTTTTGGAGTAAAGAGAGTTCAAAAACATTACAATAAATATGGTAAATATTTTCTTGATCTCAATTATTTGTTTCATATTCTTCTAAATTGTTTAGGATACAATCCTTCATCCTGAATTAGAAAGACTAATTGCTTTGTAGAATATGAAAGCTAATGGATAAATATTGTGGAGTTGTATTTTATTTGTAATGTCTTTAAGCAACACTTAGTTCTAAAAATATTGTCCTAGAATATCATATTGTTTAAGAACTTGGAATATGTTATATAATTCTTTTTACAAATTGTTTTATTTGTTTCATGTTCTTCTAATAATTGTTAAATAAAAGAAGAGGCAATTTTGTTCTCATATTTTATTTTTAATTTTTATTAACGTAGGTGTCCGGGCCAACTTGCGTACACCTCGACTAATCCCACGAGCCATGAAATTAACGACCATGTAAACTTTCAGTGGCCCTGAGGGGACTCGAACTCGTGACTATGAGAAAACAAACTCAAAACATAACTAGTTAAACTACCCATCAGGGTTATCATACTTTGATTTTTAGGAATGAAGCATCTTTGAAGTATTGTACATAAAATATTATTTTTCTTGATCATGTTGTATTCATCTGGTTCGAGCAATGGAGGAAAAAAAAATGGAGAAGGCCTTGATCAAGGCTGTTTGTCTGTCTTTGATAATGTTCTGACTAAGACAAGTCAGTGCAAATGCAACAAATTCCGATATACACAAAATCTCAAACCAGATAAGGCTTCACAAATATTCAATTGATTAAACTATGAAAGTTCCTGTCCCCAAGTGAATTCAAAAATACATTTAATTTGAATTACAAAGCTAAAGAATGCAGAGTTCATTTTTAATTTATAACCTCCAGAAACATAGTATTGTCAAGCTTTTCCCTCAAGGAAACAAAGTGAATTCCAAAAAAGAATTTCATAGAAAAAGAATTTCATAGATTAATAATGATTAATCTAAATCGATATAATATATTACTATTATAATATTTTTTTATAAAAATATATTATTCAACATGTCATCATTTAAATATTTTTTTAAAAAATTGACCGGTATGCATCAAGTTTTTTGCTTCCTCACATCACTTTTTTTTAGATTGACAAAAATGATTAGCCTGCAATGTGGCACAGGTAAAGGAACTAGTTATATATTATTTTCTATCCAGCACACTACAACATTCAAATTGTGGCATAACTTTTCCAAAAGTTCCTCAATAAATTTATCAAAACCCGATACTAGTAGTTATTATTGCACCTAACTAGGCCAAAAGAAAGGGAGTGAAGAACATGGGCTGAAGAGATGGCACAACCTTCTAAGCTTCGTCATGATCTTTTTCATCAACTGAGTGATCATAAGACCGATATTGAAAATCCTCATCTTGACTCTGCATAGTAGTGCCGAAAACAAATGATTTTGTCCCCATTGTTGTGAAAGGCATCAGACCAAAAGCTCGAGCTGTTTTGATCTCCCTTGCAACCTTTCTCTGGGCTTTGGCACTTATGCCAGTCTACAAAATAAAGATGATGAAGTAAGGCAGGGTTCCACATTTTTATCATAGATTCAATGAACAGCAAAAACTTGAATTGACACTCAATGCTACCTGTCTCCTCTTAATAATAATTCCAGCATCTGTTATGAAGTTTGCAAGGAATCTAACATTCTGCTCAGAGAAAAAAAAATGATGAATTTAGGTATGTGCCCAAAAATGTAGAGATTGCAAGGATAATAGTGACTTGAATTAATATTTAACAATTATGTTCCAGCAAATGAAGTTGAAGATATAATCAACAATAAAAATGTAGAGATTGCAAGGGATAGCCCTGACTTGAATTAATATTTAGCAATTATTTTCCAACAAATGAAGTAGAATCAAGAATAAAACAATTACAATTTGATTTAGTTCAGGAGAGCAGCAGGAGAAAATTGCAACCATCAGTCACAACAGGAACAAACCAATGGGCAAAACCCACTAATTTTGCAAGCAACTAAGAATAATGCCAAACAGTACATCGTTTCAAGGACCCAAGGGAATGAAGTTGCATGTTACCAGCAGCCACAATAACTGGCAGGCCAGCAGCCACTTGGGCGGTGGTTATCACTAGTGCTAGTTAGAACTTCAAGTGACTTGACTGACTCATATTCCACAATGGCAATTGTAACACCTATTAGTGGCATCTACAATTATAGTATACTTAATATTATATCTTGGGAGCATAAATGACAGACATTGTGTGATAAGCTCACCCGAAAATCAGCTTTACTCAGAACTTCCGCAGTAGTTACACAAAATTCATCCCGTCTTTCTCTACGTACAAATGGCTTTGTAAGATCCAGATCCTGCACACAGCCCATAAGGTCTTAGACAAGGCAACCATGGAGACAAAGGCATAAAGAGTACAAAGTCATAGCACCAGCAATAGCGATAGTCAAGCTCTGAAAGAAGATGCCAATTGAAACAATCATCAAAGTCAAATGCAGATAGAATACTGCAACAGGGCACATTATTTCTTTCCCATTAACAACCCATGTCACAACTTTAAACTGATCATCATTGTGTTCCCCCTGGAAAGTTCTAAGTACAACTTATCATTTAACATCAAACTGTGATTTTTTACCTGTATGAATAATTTAGCATCATAATACAATATCTTACATCAACTGTTTCCCATAAAGACAACAGAAAATTTGCACATCAGATAGTAATAGAAACTGATTGCTAAAAAAGGACATTGAGGGAACATCAAACAAGGATTTATTTATTTATTTATTTTTAAGTAGAACACGAAACCAACATATCAATGCCACTTAAGAAACCAGAGCAAGATGCACCCCGGGAATACCCTTCAAAGTAGCAAACTGTATGAACCAAACTAACAAGTACACAGCTACAATACCAGATCAAATTACAACATTCTAAGTATAGATTCAATGGCTGCACAACTGCATACCTTAATGTCATAAGTATCTCCATCTTCAAAGTGTGCATCTGGCCTATACTCATCTATATCATCAATATCAACATCTATATATCCAGCTGCTTCCTGTAACTTTTCATCCATTCCATCTTTTAATGTGTTAAAACTCGAATCTAAATCATTCACCATTTCAGAACTATTTCGTTCATTCAGCCTTGAACCAGGTCCATTGCGAGCCTTTGCCAGTCTATCAAGCTTTTGGAAAAAGGATTCAGAATGTGAATTACCCCCATCAATGCCACCAAATATTCGTTGCTCAAAGCCATCAGCAGACTCAAAAGAATTGGAGCTTTGATTGTCTCCAATCCAATTATCTAATAAAATGCCACAGATCAAAAACAATACAATGAAGTTCACAAATGGTTCCACCACATTTCGCCCAGATGAAACAAAAAATATATATAAAAAATGACAATAATATGAAGACTGTACTAAGGAACTCTAAATAATAACATAACCAATTGTCAACCATCATACAATCACTAAATAAAATGCTACATATTTTTAACTTAAGCTATTTGAAAACCGTCTAAGGTTCTTTTTTTTTTAAAAAAAATCCCCAGTCATCCAAAACAGCATTTCACAAGAAAAAAAAAAATACAGAGAGAGAGAGAGAATTGGCATCCCTTTCGGTCTATTTACAAGAAGTAAAGTTAAAGGAGGTTCGATTAAAAAAGTTACATCTAAAAGGGTATCTGAAAGACGGATTCAGTACCTGAAGGAGCATTTGTAGAGAGGGATTTGATAAGATGAGGAGCCTGAAATCGCCCGCTACTCAAGAATCCATCCCTAATGCAACGCAACGAAACCTGAGCTATCATTCTCATCTCTGCAAATAAACAATCTTATCTTTTATTATTCATTCATTGTAAAAATTCTGTAAAAATTCTATAAACCCATTTTCTTTTGATTCAATAACGGATGGAAAAGCACCTAAGAATTTTGAGAAGAAGCCGGGTCGGGCGGTGCTTGAGAGTGGTGGTTGGCGAGGTTTCGGTGGTTGGCAGCGGTGTGCGTGTCTGAGATTGGAGAGGGAAGCGTCCAGTGGAGAGTTGATGCAGTCTGTGGCCGTGGGTGTGGTGTTTTAGGGTTCGCATGGTTATTTGGAATTGTGGTAGAGTTGTTTTTAAAATATTTTTGTATTAAAATATATTAAAAATATATATTTTTTAATTTTTAAAAATTATTTTTAATATTAATATATTAAAATAATTTAAATAAATAAAAAATTAATTTTTAAAAAAATCAAATTTTTAAGAAATGCATTCTCTAATAGCTTTTTGGATCTTATTTAGAGTTTGTTTGTATTTTAGGTAATTTTTATGGTTGTGATTAAAAAAATAATAAGTTTTAAAAAAGTGTAATTAGTTGGATTTAGATACGTGTTTGGTAAAAATTATAGTTGAAGTTTATGTGTAACAAAAAACATGTATAATTTTTTGGTGAAATTATGGTTGCGGTTGTTTTTCAAAGTTCTTTTTACTTAAAAATGCATCAAAATAATATTTTTTTTTTATTTTTTTAAAATTATTTTTGATATCAGCGCATCAAAATGATCCAAAAACACCAAAAATATATCAATTTGAAGCAAAGAGAAAAATAAAAAAAATTCAAATCTTTTTAAAAACGTTTTTGAAACGTAAAAACAAATGGGGTTTTACGAAACTCAGTTAAAAAAGCATATAAAAACTACTTCACAAAAACTGCGTTTCAAACTTAATTTTTTAGTGGGTCCCACAGTACAAAATACAGTTCGGTTTGTTACCAAACACCTTACCGCGTTTGTTTCACTACAAACATAAAAGCCGGTGAAAAACAAACGTAGCCTTAGTATTGCGATCCAACCATATTCTTGAAAAATTTTATTTTTTTTAGTTTCAATTTAATTTTTTAATATTTTTAGATCGTTTTGATGTGCTAATATAAAAATTAAAATTTAAAAAAAATATTATTTTAATATATTTTAAAATAAAAAACATTTTGAAAAACAACATCTACTATGTTTTCCAAACTAACTTTAAAAGTGAACTTGACACCTTTATGCTTTTTAGTTTTCTAAGTGCTTGTTTTTTAGGTGTTTAGGGTTAAATTGTCATTTTAAAAAAAATTATATGAAAAATGTTAAATTAATTTTTTGGATAATTTTTTATGTGTTAATATTAAAAATAAAAAAAATTAATGTATTTTTTATTTAAAAATATATTTTAAAAAATGATGCGTCGAATGACCTAACATACAATTAATTTGATACCTCTCTTATTGATCTCCATTTTTATTGCATCTCAAATTATTAAATGCATGACAATCTATGAAATCACAAACTCTTTAAAAATATTTGATTGATTGTTGTATCCTTATACAATATCAACATTATTCTATAATATTAATGCTAGTAAAAAAATTTCATTAATCACAAACTCTTTAAAAGTATTTTTGTCCCAATAATTTTATTTTTATTTTAAATTTATTAATTAAATATTTAATAAATACATAGATAAATAAATTTTTATTAAAAATTAAATACATTTAAATAAATAATATCAATGTTACACGCAATCAACCAATCAATTGATTAGATCTAATATACACTCACAATCCTAACTTCAATATAAAGCTTCGCGACATCAATCATCAATGTTGAATGCTAGGTAAAAGAAATCAGTTATTTAACCTTTGTTCGTGCTGTGATACTCTTCTTACTGTGATGTCTTTCTTCATATACAAGGCATTCATCGGTCTTCAGAACAATGGCATGTATGCGTTGATGAAATCAAATTAACTAGCTTATTCATGTTTGGTGTAGGTTACCCTAATGTACTCCCATGAGAGTGAATCTATGATCTTGGGTGCTACTATTCTTGGTGCCGTTGCTTCAAAGAAATACCTTAGTCTTACTGAGGCCATGAACGCTCTGAATGTAGCTGGTCAGGTGTGCATATGCAAAATTGGCGGAAAATGTAAAATTTACCTCAAATGGAAGAACTAGAAATGGTAATGCATTCTCTGTGCGCTTGTACTTTTACGAAAGCAAACAAGATTTTTATTAGAAGTTTACAGTTAGGGTATGCTCAAACAACTAGATGAGATGATGAAGAAGTGGTGTCGATGCTCCGGGAAACGAGCAGAAGCAGGGAGGGAAAGGAGCAGCAGCAGATAGGGTGCTCAATAGTTTCAGACTAGGGTACTTTCCTAGTGGTGGAGGATTTGGTGAGCAGCATTTGAACATAGTTATCCCTTTTTTTCAGTGGGTGGTGATGGTGGATACCGGAGACTAGGAGTGGTGTTTTTAGGAGGATGATGGTGGGATAAGACGCAGCTGGATTTGGTGATGAGTTTTGGGAGGAGGGAGCTGAGTTTGTTTGTGATTCTCCTTAAGTGATGCTATGTTTGCTTTTTCAGAGACGAGTGTGTACTAAATTTGTGGAATTGATGGAAGTCCTTTTATAATTGGATACGAATATATGACAACACAAAAAGTTTAATTTTATCCCCTTTCGAGAATCTCAAGGTGGAACTGATGACACAAAAGGTAAAAGAGAGGAAATGAAAAATTCAATGCTACTTCACGGCTTTGAGTGTATTTAACAAGTTTGATTAATTCAAATAGTATTAAAAAAATATAATGATAATAAATAAATTAACAAAAAATAATTAATAATATAAAATAGGTAAAAAAAATCACACACAAGCCTATCCAGGTTATCATGTTAAATTTATGATTCGGTTATGATATCAAAGTAACCTTGTTGAAAAAAAACTAAATAAAGTTATCTCGTTAACCCTACAACCATGGAGGATGAATTTGAATAAAAAAAAAGAGCTAATTTTACAAAAAAACAAAACATAAGACCAAAGTTAACCTGTATTAACTTTTTAAATCCGTGACTCTAGTCATGAGCCTAAGACAAACTCTATAAAAGGCAAACCCTACAAAATAACGAAGCAGAATCCTGAATCATTAAAATACTGAGGGATGAAATTGAAAAAACAAATGCAATAAAAAAACAATTAAAATATCAATGACTAAATTTGACATGAAAATAATTTGAAATCAAATGTTAAATGATGAAATTAAAATAAAATTCAATTACGAAAATAATTAAAAATAAACAACCATTAATCAAAAGAATAAGAGTCAAACTGAAAATAAAAATCAAATTAAATAAGACCTTTATATTTTGGCAAGGAAAAAAGAGAAAAAAAATGTGGACAAGAAGTCCACCATAGCTCAACGACCTTGCCATTATGCGCACGCATGACACCAATGGGAAAAGGGAGGTGTTTGAGAAGGGGTGACACCTCATGTGCCATTCAAAAGGCTCGAGTGTCACTCTCTTACTGGCACATGATATACTTGCACCAATAAATTTTTTTAATAATATTTATATTAATAAAAAGACTAAATCATCCCTATCAACTTGTTTGTTACAAAAAAAAAAAACAATTTGCGAAGACAAAAAAAGCCCCTTGATTTAAGTTTAACAGTTTTTGCTTGTAAAGGTTTTACAATATTTTGCAATAAAACATAAAAATACTAAATTGCCACTATAACCCTTTAAAATATTTTGCTTTTTAGGATAATATAGTCATTACACTGTGTATATGCAAGGTTAAAAGACCAAATTGTCTCCAACCAAAAAATAGATCCTTGTGAAAAGACCATTTTACCCCAACATAAAGGACTTTAATTTTTTTTTGAAAGGGCAAAATGGTAAGTGCACTGTTGTGGTGACCAACATTATGTGTCCAGGTGCACTTAGAGTTCTCAATAGGTTTTAATTTTTTTTTTTGTAATTTCTGTTTGTTGCTTTTAGATGGTTAACTAATTATGGACCCGCACTACGCCACGAGGCCATATCTTTTTTTTTCACAAAAAATGATGTTCAAGTGCTACAAACGTGTTTTAAAAGAGGAAAATCCGTGAGTCGGGTTATATACATGACTGGGTTAAATAAGTTGATTTATTTTAATTAGATGATAAAAAAAAATAACGACAATAGATAAACCAAATTAAAAATAAGTAATCATGATAACCTACGGAAAATATATTTTTCTAAAAGGGGACAAACGATGTAGCTCAATTTCTAAACCATTAAATATGAAAGGACATAATACATAAAAAAAGACCTAAAAAAACCAACTAAAGTCAACCCGAGTTTGTATGACAAACCTGTAACTTGGGTCATCAAGGCCAAGCTAACCCGGATTATCTTGCCAAACTAGCAGTCCAGGTCATGATATAGAGACAACCTTACATAAAAAAATAAGTCGAAGAAAAGGATGTCAACTCAGGTTAACTTTTCAAACTCGTAATCCGAGTCATTAGACTGGAAGCACTCTAAATCCAATTCCTAACTAATCAAATCTTGAAGGATGAAATTGAAAAAAAGAATTTTAATTATACAAAAGGATAAAAAAAACATTAAAAAAAAGCAATTAAAAGAATGAAAATCAAAATAGAAATAAAAAAAAAATTTGATTTTTGATGGAAGAGTGAATATGAAAAGAACAATCAATTAAAAGAAATGACCCAAAAGAATAATAAAAAAACAATTAAAAGAATAAGGATCAAAATTAAAAAAAAATCAAAATAAATTTTTGATTGAAGGGTGAAATTAAAAAGTAAAACCAATTTAACAAAATGGAAAAAAAATCAAAAGAAGGAGAATTAAATTGGAAAAAAAATAATATCTCACAAATTGGGATTGAAGGATGAAATTGAAATCAAATCAAAATTTTACAAAGGGCTAAGAAAAAAAATTTAGAAATCAAAATAATAAGGATCGAAATTGAAATCCTGATAAATAAGAGAACAACTCTGAAATTTACGTAAGAGAACAACTCTGAAATTTTCCATGGCCAACGTAAATTTCAAGGGAGGAGAGAAAAAAAAAGAAAAAAAAAAAGAAAGCATGGCCAGAGACACATCGTGCCACCACCGACCATACACGTCACCCCAAAAAGAGGAGGATGTCGCAATGTTTACAATGACACTGTAAAAAGGCATTTTTGTTCACAGAGAGGCACTATACGGGCCACCCAAAGAGCTCGAACACCTCCGACACGCCAACCATTTTTTGATTTTTAATTATATTTTATATTTATTTAAATACCAAATTCCCTTTTAGCTAACTTGATTATAACAAAAAAAAAACAGTATGAAAATACAAAAAAGCCCTTGTATGCACGTTTTAAGTTTTTTTACTCTAAAAAATATTTTAGTTGTTTCATTGTGCTTTTAAAATACAAAAAGACTTATTTGTCCTTAATTAACTTGGTAATGACTAATGGCCTAATAAAAAGACATTACTACCCCAATAGTCATTTTAATTATTTTTTGTGAGAAGGATAAATCTATCATTACACTATTCCAATGAATAATTATTATGAGTCTGTATAGTCACACTCGACATCACGACGACCAACCCTCTTTCATAAAAATACAAGGAAAGGAGTATTTTTAATGTCCTGAAAGGGAGGAAAGGTCCAATCTTTTTAAAGGAATTGTCATCTAGTATTACTATCACTAGAAACTCTAACGGGCTTTCAGAGATCTATGGTAAGAGACTGGTTATGCTAGAGAGAAGATACTATCAATTTAAAATATCCTACTTGAGATAATTTGCATTGCTGATCTTGTCTTAAATTTATAATAATTTGTTGTGTATATAATCTACTAGTGATCTATGTATTAGGTTCTTGACTCTAGAGTTAGTGGGTATCAGATTGAAAGTAATACTTACAATTTTGGCATTGGTGAGTATTGCCTAAAAAAGACCTAATATTTCTAACTCCAACATCAATGGATATAAAAAATTAATACTTCTAATTATAACACTGGCAAGTATTGCACCGAAAAGATCTAATATTACTAACTCTAGTTCGTGAATATTAGACTAAAAATAATACTTTCAATTTTGGTATTGGTGAGTATTGACCAAAAAGATATAATATTACTAACTATGGAGTCAATGAATATTGGACTAAAAATAACACTTTCAATTCTAGCATTGATGAGTATTACTTAAAATATTATTTTTCTCTTTTGGAAAAATGCTAAAAAAACACAAACATGTTTTTTTTTTTGTACAATGCTAAAACAAGCATAATGAGTTTTTCTTTAATATTCTTGAGGGAAGTGGCCATATTAAAATTAAAAGAACATATTAAAATAATTTTGGTATTTTTTAGACACTTCAATCCATCATGCCACCAAACAAGGCATAAAGGCATAAGGAAATGGACTATAACCAACACAGCTCATGGAAGAAACAAACACAGTTCATGCAACAAACAGGTGCTACCTATATAACAAACAAGCACAACCCAAGTTCCATAACCCCACGAGGACCCAACCCACGAGCTCTTCAAAAAAGAAAAGTACATGGCCGATAGATTAAAAGGACACCCGACCCAGTCTATCCTTTCAACTTAACACCATAACCCAAAGGATGGTTTGAAAACCTAGCCTAATACTAAAAAGGAAAGATCATACTATCTTGCATAAAGCTTTAAACGCTAGCCTAATGAAAAGAAAAGAAAAGGCAAACAAAAGAAGGAAGAGTGTGTTCGTTTTTGCATTAAAAAAACATTTTAAAATGTTTTATTTTTTTTCAAATTAATATTTTTTTATAATTTTGGATCATAAAAAATGAATTTTAAAAAATAAAAAATATATTATTTTGATGTATTTACAAACAAAAAGAACTTTAAAAAACAACCGCTACCACAATTTCAAACACTAACGAAGCATGCTCTTCCTTCCTCAGTTCTAAGAAATTAACATGAACCTTTGTTGCCATTAGGAAGAAAAAAATGGATACTAGATCTGACATCCTTATTAATGAACCAAGATTTTATCAGAATATCTTTATATATCTCTAACAATAAATGTAGGATCAAGATAAACATACGTATATAAATTTTCCTAAATTCTTAGGTGTGTTGGGCTGGCACACGCCAACACCAAAATATTACAAAGATAAAGTTACACTCTAGCCTCTTTTCTTTACAAAAGAACAAAACTCATGGGCTATAAACATACCATGATACCTTCAGAAAAAAAAAAAGGTTCCTCATCTTCATTCTCTATTGCATATATATATATAGGGAGAATCTTTCTCTATAATATTATTGTATTATATCTCTCTAAAAATATACTTATTTAAGAATCACCTCCACCAAAAGGGATCTATTGCAAGTACTAGTCACAAGCCACCTTAGCCTACCAAATATCAAATATAAGCCATCAACCACCTTGGCTAGAGAGAATGGATGAGATTGCTAAAACCAATTGATTAATTAATTATCCAGCTCAGTAGCCTCATTCCTAGGCTACTTGGATTTTTAAGACTTCTTCAATGGCGCCGTCCGTGAGAAACTGATAAAAAAGTCATCGATTTCTTTTCTAAAGCTTATTTTTGACATTTACAAGTCATTTCATGGCACACAACCAATGTCCACCTGGGTTAGGTCGTGAGACAAGTCTCTCGTTGTCATGGACACTCCTACCCAACAAAGGCTTTAACAACTCACTAGTTAGGTGCAACTCCTCACCTAGGTCGTGTTGATAACCTGAGGGAAAAATCGGACCTTGCCACCCTAACAAGTTTTAACACCCTCAACAACACACAATGTTTTAACACCACGACTATCAGTTGTACCAGGAGTCCGTAGATGATCACACTACCTAGAGATGACCAGGAAGAATAAAATTCACAGGAGTTTCTCAAAGGATCACCGTTGCGATGTCGCGGTCGCACAAATTAATTATCCTAGCTTAAAACACACAAGATAGTATAGAGCAAGCAATGGATCGATCCCACGAGGAAGGTTTAGTTCATATTTTTATGCTATACGTTATGCAATTGGGGGTTTTTGATTTGTGATGATCTAAACTATGAGAGAAATTAAACTAGCAAACAAAATCAATTGAAACTGAAATATATAAAGAAAACAAACCTTGGTTGCAAGCACACATCCACCAACAGAAATCAAAACCGATCCTTGAAACGAAACTCCAGTTTATATTCTGAATTTTTATCTTTTCTTAACGTTGGTTAATTAACGAATTCATCGTATAACTAACCCTGACCAACAAACAATCACAGTGTCCGCACTAATGATTTAATCCAATGATAGCCTTAAGATCTAGAAAAATTCATTAATCTTAACAACCAAGTTGTCTGCTTGTGTTGCTTTGATCGAATGTTCTCTCTAAGTTTAATAATATAGTTTCGCTATAATTATCAAGTTTAGTTGCTTCACAAGTTTATATACCACAACTCCGGTTTTGATATCAAACTTAGCAATAGATTGTTCACAATAATAACTTAGAGTCCGCTCTAGCAATTAAGATAAACAATCATAGGAAATATGCATATGAAAACAAACATACTCATTCATAATACAAACTGAAAATAAATGGAAGAATAAATCTCACAGTTCTTGAAATCTGAACGTTTTTGCGTCCTTACAACCAAGAAAACGAGCTTAGCCTTGCATATCTATTGAACAACTACTCCTAAAGATGGAAGAATACATGATTTCTGATTTGTAGAGGGAGAGTTTGTGTTTCTTCTCTTATGGCTGCCACCCCTCTTTTTTTTGTTCTACTGCACTTTCTCTCCCTCTCTTTTGGCTCTATAATAGCATAAACTTAGCTGCCTATTTATACACAAATTATAAGTAAGAAAAATCAGAGTTCAAGTGTGAACATCAATAGATAGTGGTAGTGTAAAGGCGGCTGGCGGCTAGTTTGTGGTTGGTGGTTGCCTTCCTTGACCTTTTGGATTGATTTATTAGAGGAGCTAAATTGCTGAAATAAAAACTTGGATGTCGGTTTGGATGCTTTGGGATGTAATTTGGATTCGTTTCTTTATGAAACCTGTTTGGTGGCAGAATTTAGTTGTCATCTTTAAAAACTTATATCCCCCTTATATGACATCGTTTTTTGCTGAAATTTGGAGCGTTTATAGGACTTTGAGTCAGGAATCCAAAAAAATTGAGTTTGCATCAATTGGACTTCTGAAGCTCCAGATATTGAATTTTGAATAACCAAAGGTCAATACTGGCAGAATACGAGATTTGACTGTGAAGGA
The DNA here is from genome assembly GCA_019202695.1 of Populus x sibirica. NCBI lineage: Eukaryota > Viridiplantae > Streptophyta > Magnoliopsida > Malpighiales > Salicaceae > Populus > Populus x sibirica. The sequence continues at coordinate 1,673,996 of JAGMVL010001026.1, read as the reverse complement.
TGTGATTTCCATGCTCTTTGTCTTTTTATTTTTCTTGACTTAGATTTCCAGAAAGGTATGGATGTTAGCTTTCTAATGCCACTGAAATCACTTCGTTTCGACTTTTAGAGCTCACGCTCTGCACAAAACATCGACCGAGGGTCAAATTTACTAATTACCTCCAATTTACTCATTTTTGCATCTTTCATCCAAAAGTGCCTTCAAAACATAAAACAAAGAATATCAAGGCACTTTATACATAAAACATAGGCAAAAAACTAGTTAAATATGGGTAAAACTATCGAATAATATGGTTTCATCAATCACTCACACTATTACGACACCCATGCAAAAAGAAAATACTTTGAATAAACTTCCGTTAGTTATCATGGGACGACACCAATCACTGTAATCGTCATTCTACACCCAACTGTTCAGGCTCCCAAGAGCCCAACAAAAAAGAACTAAGAGACAATCTATGCATAAGTATATTCACGAGAATGTCTATATCTATCATTGGTGAAGAGGTTCTTCTTTGTCCAAATGCATATTGAATACTCAACTCCCTAAGGACTATATTCCTATCAAAATTAGTTTGGACAACTATGATTGATTGACCCAGCCCAATGGAGAATGTACAAAATATACGCAGTAGCTTAGAGTTAGTCATCCAATATCATGACTCGATATGCAAGATACTCCTTACAACCTTTAGAGGGTCTGTGCTTGCCTGATATAACTTGGTACAAAATTCTATTGAAGGGTTTAGTAATCTCTACGCCAAGCTAATGACACACTTTAGCACTAACATACATGCTAAGAAAAACTCCACATAACTTTTTAGTGTTGCCCAATAAAATGGTGAGTCTACACGAGCATATTTGAGGAGATGTAATGATAAGATGCTTAAGGAGGAAGAATTGATTGAGCCAGTGACCTAAAAAACCTTAATAAGAGGAGTAAGGGAACATGTCATATGGAGAAAACTTTGTCTTACTAGATAAAAGCTTGTGCAAAGTGAAACAATTCATAAAAAATCACATACGAGTTGAAGATGTCAAATTGCTATGAAATTGAACTCCTTGATTTTACAAGGACAACTAGTTTGACTTGGAGCATAAAGTTGCTTTAAATAGGTTTTTAGTTTTTTATTTTCTTGCAAAACTAATTATATCAATATCCAATCATTGTTGTTTGGAAATGTTATTTTGGAATTGTGTGGCATATAGTTGCTAAACCTATATTAAAATTGTGTCATCATATTTAAGAACATCTTAGTCCTATTTCTATGTACATGACAATTATTTAACAAGATATGATAGTGTAAAAAAAAAAGACAACATTAGATATTTTAAATTCTTTTTTTATCTTTGTATTTCATAGCAATTTGCTTTGATATTTGAGACTAAATTCCTCTTCTAAGCATTTCAAAGATACACTTATAACATTGGTCCAATATATTTTAAAATTTTCTTTTAAATGCTACCCAAAAATATTTTCAATTCCTAAAATAGTAAAACATCATCACCTAGAAAGGTCTTTATTGGAAAAATCCTTCATTTGAACCCACCACGGAGAGTTAAAAGAGAAAAAAAAAAAAAAGGAAAGGAATTAAAAAAGGAGGAGGAGATAATCCTACTCATTACTAAATAGTAAGTTTAAGAGATAAATTATCAATTAAAAAAATCCCTCGAATTACTAAGTCTTGTTTGAAGCATTAAGTTACATTTCATTGCATAAGTTTTATTTATTTATTATTATAATACAAAGAAAATAAAAATTGACCCTCTTGTTCTCATCAATTTTAGTTTTGATATTTTTCTTAAATTTCAATTCTTTGTTTAGGTTTGGCATTCATCACTAACAAAAGCAAAATAAATAAACCTAAATTTCAAGAGATTTGCTAGATAATTAAAGAGGTTTGCTTCATCATATAGCATAAATACCAGAAAGGGCAAAAATAAAATCTCCTTTGAAGAGGTATAGATCACAATGCTCGAAAAAGAGGTTTGGATAATTATGTACATCAGGACAATTGACATCACAGAATGAAAATGAAGAATTCAAGTAAACTGACAAGAAATTGGAAAGCGAGTGCACAACAGTTTGAGTACTCTGGCTGTATCCAATGACACCGCCACTACCATTGCATCCACAAGTTGGTGACTCACGAATCAAACATAAACATTGTGCCACCTGGCACCTCATTACTGGCTTCTCATTCCGTGGCCCACGTGATTCTCACGAGAAAGCGAGAGTGAGTTGACTGACAATGCCTGCGCGTGGAGCAGGAGAATTGACCTTACAAGGAATCGAACTTAACAGGTCGTTTATACGAAGCATATTCCACGATATCATTGGATCACTCAATGGATGGCTGACACGTTGCCAAGAGTCAATACCAGATTGTTGTCCGCTTATGCAACGTGAGCATGAAAGAAAAAATTGAGAGATGAGGATCATTCACTTGATAAGGTCTAATATACCTTAGTTAATTTAATAATATTATTAAGAAAACTATATTGATAATAAATAAAATAAAATATTTAATAATAATTAACTATAAAAAATAATCTGACAATATTATATTCAGAGGAGAAGAAAAAAAAAACATGTTAGAGACTCATTATCATTCTATTGTAGACATCGTTTCACTACCAGAAAAAACTCACCGAGATAGTTCTAATACCTTTACAAAAGACTGCATGATAAAAACAAAAAAGGTTACACGCGATGTTAAAGAAACGACCTGGAAAGCAAACCAAACAAATTATTATGAACTGAGCATCTCATGCTTATATTTAATCAATTAATTTAATTTAGTTCAAAAACAAAATTCCTTGACAAAAAGCTAAATTTAACAAAGAATAACAATTAAAAAGATCCTAGATAACCAGGTCATTTTTTAAATTAGCAAAAAATCTGATAGAAAGCAAATAAAAAAAATAACAGAGCTCAATCTCCAATTTAATAAATATCCAACGATGAAATTGAAAAAAAATGAGCTTAAAAAAAAGGCAAATCCAAAAAAATGTTCTAAACCTGAACTAATCTCCTAAATTTGCAACCTATACAATTCTGGATCTAGACTCAATCAAAAAGTTCAATTCTCATTCAATTTAATGTTGACGGATGATATTGAAACAAAAGTCTATTTTAAAAATTATCTCAAATAAAAAAAATAAAAATTAAAAGAATGACGACCAAATCTGAAGTCTGACACATAAAAAATTAAAAAAATGATGAAATTAAAAATAAATTTCAATTTTATAAATAATTTCAAATAAAACAAATAGTAATAAAAAAAATAAAAATCAAATATGAAGAAAAAATAAATTGAAGGGTTGTTATGAAGATTTAGGAGGGCTAGGTGTACAAAATGAGAAAGAGAGAGAAAAGAAAGGAAAAAAAAGTCCATCGGCGCCATACTGGAGGTTCATTAGCCACACACGTCGCTCAGGGATGGAGAGCCACCAAGATGATTCAAATAGTAAGAACTTAGGTGAGCATATTGAGCATTTATAATTTTTTGTTTAATATATTACAAAAGAAATCATCATGTGTTAATCTATTAAATTGAAAAATTTATTCACAATTTAAAATAGCTTATAGTTTAACTTTACTAGATTTAGTTTATTTACTTGTTGATGAAAGGGTTAGACTTGATGACAATATAAAATCAAGGTGATGAAAGCATTGTTGAAGAAGGTAAGACAACATGTTGAGAAAAAGAATGAGAAGTATGCATTTCAAGCAAGCAAAAGATGAAAAAGGGTTGTCTTTGAATCAGGAGATTGAGTTTGGATGTATATGCGTAGAAAAGAGATTTCCTAGATATTGAAAATCAAATTTAATGCTTAAAGAATACAATTTATTCAGATTCCTTAAAGGAAAGAATGCCTACAAAGTGAATCTATAAGGTATGTATAATGTTAGTGCTATATTCAAAGTTTTTGATCTTTCTTTGTTTGATGTAAGTCATTCAAGGTCGAATCATTTTGAGGAGATAAAGGATGATGCGATCCTGGATACAACATCAAAGGACTTTAGGAGTGTCTATTGAGTCTATTCTAAGGCCTAAAATGAAGTGGATCCAAAATGAGTTCAATGGGTTAAGTAAAGGGGTTTGGCTTAAAAATGCTCAAATCTGTCAGTCTGGACCTTTGTCTACTTTTCGGATCATATATAAAGCTACATTTAGAGTTCTAATTGGGTTGAAAACTAGACATTTGTACATTTCTAATGATATATGGTAGGTTCGCTAATTTATCCGGACGAGAGAGAACAATATGTTTGAAGTTGGGCCTAGAATCACGAAAGTGTAAAAAAAAAAAAGAAGACATTGTTTCCTTAAGAGTTGTGGATTCCATTTACTATAAGGAATCCTTAATGCTATTGAGAACTTATGTAGCAGCCTTTGACTTACTTATCTTTTACTTATCTTACAAGGATTTTATATCAAACAAGAACAATTAATTAGTTAGAAATTAATTCTTATTTACAAAGCATAAAGCTTTTGTTCAACAAAGATTCTTTAATAATTATTTATCTTGGGTATTTTTTCACTATCATTTACGACAAAGCATGAAAAATAATCTTATACTATTTTTTTTAAAAAAAACCTTATTTTAATTAGTTTGGACTTTATTTAAATTTGTTGCATGTCTAACCCATTAGTTTTAGGGTTTACATATAAATATTTTTATGTAAGGATTTTTATTAAGTTGATGAATTTTATCTACAAGTTCCTGCATATTGTGTGCTTATTTTTCTTGTGTGGTTGAGTGATTTTCATACTAAGTTCTTGATTGAACTTGCAAACTCTTTGAAGTATTGATCAACGTCATTGTGATTTATACTTTCCGTTCATGTTTAGATATAGGTGTAGAGTGAGGGTGATCAATTGCATATAACTTTGGGTTCTTCAAGGCAAAATTCTTGTTGGGTCAAGTTGCAAACTTTTTTCAAAACCTCAAATTTATCAATCTAAGGGACAATTCCGTATCAATTACTCTATTTGATTTTGTTTTTTGTTAATCAATAATTTTTCATTTAAGTTTTGCTCGTAAAGAAATACAATTTCTTTCATAAAATTTAAATTTATAATTTATTTGTTACAAAGAGATTTTCATTAAGTTGAAGAACTCTATCTACAAGTTGTTGTGTACTGTGTGCTTATTTCTCTTGTGTGGTTGAGTGATTCTCATATTTAGTTCTTGATTGAACTTGTAAACTCTTCGAAGGATTGATGAACTTCATTGTGATTTTTTCTTCTTGTTTGTGTCTCAATATAGGTGTAGAGTGAGGGTGATCAATTCTATATAACTTTGGTTCTTCAAGGCAAGGTTCTTCGTTGGTTCAAGTTGCAAACTTTCTTCAAAACCTCAAATTTATCAATCTAAGGGACAATTCTACACCAACTATTCTATTTGATTTCATTTTTTTGGTTAATCAATAATTTTTTGTTTAAGTTTTACTTATAAAAAAATACAATTTCTTTCATAAATTTTAAATTTATAATTTCTTTATTACAAAGAGATTTTCATTAAGTTGATGAACTTTATCTACAAGTTGTCATATATCGTGTACTTATTTTTCTTGTGTGGTTGAATGACTTCCATACTAAGTTCTTGATTGAACTTGCAAACTCTTTGAATGATTGATCAAATTCGTTGTGATTTATACTTCTCGTTCGGGTCTCAATATAGGTATAGAGTGAGGAAGATCAATTGCATATAACTTTGGTTCTTCAAGGCAAGGTTTTTGTTGGGTCAAGTTGCAAACTTTCTTCAAAACCTTAAATTTATCCATCTAAAGGACAATTTTGCATCAATTACTCTATTTGATTTTTTTGGTTTATCAATAATTTTTCATTTAAGTTTTGCTTATAAAGAAATGCAATTTATTTCATAAATTTTAAATTTTAAATTTCTTTATTACAAGAGAAATGAAATTTTAAATTGTAGTTCTAATAATCTTAATTCGGTTTATTAAGCTACTTGTTTTGTTCATTGAAAAGTTCATTGAATTTGAGTGGGAGATTGTTTTATTTATCTTGTAATTCCCTATTGCAAATAAAATGTAGTCATAATTATTTAATGTGATTTTCAGTACATATTAATTAAATTAATCAACAATTAAACAAGAATAGATAAATTTTTATTCATTGAAAATGAACAATGTTGCAAAAGAATTCTTTTGTTATTAAATACTTCTATTTTTACAGATTACAATGTTTGAAAGTTATAATTATGAAAGTTGCATCCATATTTGTTTTTCATTAGATTGTATTCTTGGATATTTTTAATATATTAAGAAAAAATCTCAATCCAATAAGAAACAGGATATTTACATGAAGAATAGAAAATTGGTTAGAATCTTATTTCTTTAATAAAAATCCTTGCGTCTTAATTAAATTCTAATGAGTAGTTCTTTCATGAAATAATGCTTTAAGGTAGATATTTTAGAGGATTGTGTGAAATTTCGTAAGACTTAAGTATATCATATCATATCATATCATATCATATAATTTGAGAAGGAATGGAGTTTTGAACAATTAATAAATAATAAAAGGTGTGGTGAAAATGCTATATATATATCAAGTTATGGTAGATCTAGACAAACACTATAGATTACAACAACGCTATGTTTTTTTCCTTACAATTTGATCCCTAAACGGTTAAATTGATGGCCAATTGCTTCTAATTTGTTAGGAAAAGACAATATTTAAAGACAATGGACCAAATTAAGAAAGACATGAAAAATGTGTGGTGATTTTAAAGTTGGCATAAAAAGTTTATTTTGATCCTTCTACTTTTTAAATGGTTCATTGTTGGTCCTTTTAGTTTTCAATAATTAAACTTTGGTCCAACATTTTATTTTCTTTTTTTAAGTTCTTGGTTTAAAAGAGGAGAGAGAAAGTTATCGGATTCTAGTGATATTTAGAGAAAATCATTAGTTGACACTGATTTTGGTCACAAAAAACTTGTTCTTACTATCAACAAGTTCTATTTGATTAAAGGAGTTTCACTTAGATATTCTTTAGCCTTTCCATTGTTTGAGATGGTGGATTTAAGTTTGTGAAGTTTTTGAACTCAGATTGGTTTTTGTATTTACTCATTAATGGGTTTATTTAGGTTTCTAGGTTGTTTATTAGGTGTTTTTTGTTCAAAAAAAGGTTAAAAAATGATTTTTTAGGCCCCTGCCTTGATTTTTCAATAACCATTTATTCACTAGTTTTTAGGGCTGCATGTGATACATCATTTTTTTTTAATTAAAGGGCGGATGATAAGATTGTTAAAAAAAGACTTGGCATGTGAGTCAAGATTTTTTTTTTATAGACCAAGCACGAGTCTATGTGCTTATCTTTTTTTTTAAATTTTTTTTAATGCATTTTCATTCCTTAAATTGTTTTTTTTAAATAATAATCTCCTCCTTCATTATTTTAATGCTTCTTTTCTTTAGATTTAAAAAAGGTATTTTTTTTTAATTTTAGTCCCATACATTTTTTTGTTTGTTCTTTTGTTTTGTTTTTTTTTTAATTTATTATTTCATCCGAAAAGAGGGCAATTAGTTGTTTTAGAATTGAATGAAAGATAATTTCATAAATAAAAGTTATTAAATCCAGTGAGATTCATGATTTGGGCCATGATTTTGCTAAGTTAATTTGAGTTTACTCCAATCTATTTTTTGGATTTTTTTAATTGAATAGTTTTTTTTCAATTTTATCTATCAAGATTGAGTTGATTGAAAATTAGTTTAGTAATTTAATCTGGGTTAATTTAAATCGATTCAATATATAATTGTCTCGGTACTAAGAAAAAATGTTGTCCCAATATACCACCGTTTCAATTTTTGTAAAAAAATATCATATAATATGCATTAGGTTTATAATTTATGATAAAAGTTTTTTACTCATGAAAAACACTTTAAGAATGCATAAGATATTTTTAACATTAAAAAATAATTCAATTCGTGTCGTAGCTGAGCCAGATATCTAATATTCGCTATTTTGGTGCCAATCACTCTCACCTTCAAAGTTCAAGAATTTAGCCTCCAAACTGAATCTTATGTTCCAGAACTAAAAGTAACATTCTTAATTATTTAATTATTTATGGTAGGAAGAACAAATTCTTTGTGATGCTCAAACAAACGCTAGACAAAAGAGCGTGGAGGAGAAGCATGCGAGAGCGAGAAGAGTGCTAAAGTTCAAACAAATGATGCCAGGAGAGGAGAGAGAAAGCAGGCAGTGCCTGCCACGTATGAGACTACTTGGCAAGCAGCCATTGCCTTGCAATTGCGCCATCTCCCCTTCCTTCTCTCTCTCTCTCTCTGTCATCATCGCAGTCACAACCCATCCCAACCCAACCCAACCCTCCTCCAGACCCCATTTTTTTCCTTCCTTTTCTTCCTTCCTTTGTTTTTTTTTTTCCCCTTTCCACAGAAACCCCACTAACCCAATTCTGAGAAACAGACCTAAATTTTTAATCTTGGAACTTCTTGTTTTCCTATTTTAATTTGTTCACCAGGTACCTTCTTGTTTCATTTTAGAAACTGGGATTTCTTTCTTTTACATATTATTGAACCGAATCTGGGTTCTTAAAGGAGGGTTCGTTTTGATGTTTTGAGTTGTTTATGACTGTAGTTTCTCTTGGTTTAGATTGATAAACATAGTTTTTTTTTTTTTTTTTTTTTTTTTTAGGGATCTTTTTTTCTTGTTTTTGGTGGTGCTGGAATTAGTGGCAATGACTGATTTTGATGATTTTAGGGGCTTTTTATGAGCTTCCAAATGAAGAATCAATTTGTTATTTGCTTTGTTAGAATCATCAGTGAATTGCGTTGTTATGCTTTCAATTTTGAGAAAGCTGTTAATATTGATGTGTTGTGATGTTATACTCCATGTGTAATAACAGAAGTGAATTCTTGAATAAGATTGATAATCCTGTTGATAACCAGCAAGGTCTCTACGTCATGGATACACCAATGTCTACCACTAATTCCACAGCTGGTTCCAACCCTGGTTCGAACGATGATACCCCACGTGTTAAATTACTGTGTAGTTTCTTAGGTAGCATAATGCCTCGACCCCAAGATGGGAAATTGCGTTATGTAGGTGGGGAGACGCGGATTGTGAGTTTGCCTAGGGATATTAGTTATGAGGAGTTGATGAATAAAATGAGAGAGCTTTATGATGGGGCGATGGTGTTGAAGTATCAACAGCCTGATGAGGATCTTGATGCGTTAGTCTCGGTTGTGAATGATGATGATGTGATTAACATGATGGAGGAGTATGAGAAATTGGGTTCTGGGGATGGTTTCACTAGGCTTAGGATTTTTCTGTTTTCGAATACAGACCAAGATGGTTCAGCCCATTATGTTGATGGGGATGGAAGGGAGAGTGAAAGAAGGTATGTGGATGCACTAAATAATTTGAACGAGGGGCCTGATTTTAGAAGGCACCATCCTGATTCCCCTTTGATGGGTCCAATTGATGACATTCATTTACAAGAACAGTTTTTTAATGGAATGAATCTTGATGGTGGTCTCCTTAGCCACAGGAGTGGTGAGATGTCAATATCACAGTACAACTTGCATCATGTTGCTATTGCTCCTAGGTATAATGAGATGGAGGGTCCATGGAGTCCAGCATATTATTCTCCTAGGCATCACGGGCACCATGATCCAAGACAATTATCAGAGATTCCAAACTCACCCCCTTCTGCACGGTACCGTATGCAGTTTGGGGAATTACCCGATAAAGGGATGGAAAGAATGCCTGAAGAATATGCTCGGTTGCAGCTAAATCAGCATCCCCCTTTTGATCACCAGGCACAGTATTCTGAAAATGTAGTATGGATGCCTGCTGGAGTAGTAGGTGGTGATAAGGGTGGTTTTCCAGGTAACTTGCTGCACAGTCCCAGTGTTTTTGAAGGGAACAGTGTTTGTGAGCACTGCAGGGGGGCTTTCCCAAGAAATCAACTGCATTTGGAGCAACTCTGCATGGGAAATGGACTTCCTCAGGTTGCTAATCAAGGTGCTGACTGTCCCCCAAACAGGGAGACTTTCATAGTAAATGCAGATGCAAAGGTGCACCACCCAGTGTATCCCAGAGAGCAGAATGATCCACGAGCTGTTTACAATGAGACACAAGGCCATGAAAGCGGATGGATTGTGCAGCATCAGTTGAGTCCCCGCGCTGATGAAGCCAGAAAACATTTCTCTGGAGCTGCAAGATTCACTGATCACTACATTGTAGATGGTCCTGGCATGAATTACCCCCCTGGGCATGGTAATTTGGTGGATGGCCATCATATGTCCTCCCATCACCGTCCTGGACCTGAATTGGGTAATGATGTGTTTCACGATCAAGCTGTGGCTGCTGTCCACAGCCTACAAGTTTCACCTCCCGAGGAACGCGCAGTACGGTATGGGAATTTTCCTTATGCTTATGGATCTGAGAATCTTCACACATCGCCACATGGACATGCACATCCACAGACTTTATGGAGAAATGCTCAAATTCCAGTACATGGCACTCCTTATGAAGCATCCGGTGCAGCTCCACATGTGAGTAGTGCTGTTAATCCATCGTTTCTTAGGGGCACGACAGAAGGTAGTCAAAGGAGTGGCATTGGCGTGGATAGTCAGAAACCTTGGGTTGAGTCCTCACAGAAAATGCTGGTTTTTGATGGGACAAATTCCTTGGAATATTCTTACGGTCACATGTTGAAATTGAATCCAAATGCTAATGGGGTAGAAAATAATCAGTCGTTTGCTCCAGAACCCCTTCAACCACCGCTCCAACATGAAATGCTAAACTTATCAGCAAATACAGTTACTTCTGGTTATAACCCAGAGTTGAGTAATACCAATGTAGCTGAAGCATCAAAAGTGGAGGGAACAATCTTTCTTGGTGTAGAAAACCAAGCAAATTGTGTGGGGAAAGTTGAAAACTTGGATGTGTCATGCATGCCTTGCCCGGATCAGGACATGATTGCTGATATGCATGGCCAGGCAGCATTTCCTGAGGCTGTCAATTCCAATTTCTCGAGGTTAGCTGAAGAAAGTGGTGATACAGTGAAAGCGGGAGAAAGAGATCCTTCTGCTGTTCCTGGAGATCCAAACCTGTCAATTAGCCGTATGAGTTTCTTACCTGATTTAATTGCTTCTGTAAAGAAGGCAGCACTGGAAGAGGCTGAAGAGGTGAAAGCTAGAGTCAAAGAAAATGCTGATCCTGCAAATAATGATTCAATATCAGGAGAAGTAGATGATAAGGAGCCTGAAGCTGTGGTAAGAATGAACTGAACTTTTTTTTGCTCAAAAAGCATTTTACAACATGTTATCGTATTTTCTAATGAATTGCATGTTTAACAGAATACTCATGAAGAAGCAGAGCTGGGATCTGACAATGACAATATAAAAAACAACAAAATTGAGCCTACAAAGGCTGAGGCAGAAGCTATAGAAAGGGGATTGCAGGTGCCTGTTTGTTGTCACATTCACATCATCTTTGTATTAATGCTGCACATTCATTTTAGTTATTGTTCCTTGCTCTCTACACTTGCTTGTTTTGTGTGCTTCGATTTTAATAATAGATTGATTTTGTGTCACAGACAATAAAAAATGATGATTTGGAGGAGATTCGTGAATTAGGATCTGGAACATATGGAGCTGTATATCATGGGAAATGGAAGGGTTCTGATGTGGCTATAAAGAGAATAAAAGCCAGCTGCTTTGCCGGGAGACCTTCTGAAAGAGAGCGTTTGGTAGGACCCATATCCTTCTGATGATTCTTCATTCCCTTGTTCTGGATGATTGACTTGGTCTCAGGTGACATAATATGTGATATATGCACATGCACTTGTGTGCGTGTGAGCTAGTGGTACTTGTAAAACAGTGTCAAGGGAGGCTTGGAATAATTTTTGGATGTGGCCTTTCAGGGGATTGTGCTTAAGGATGTCAGAGTAGGAAATGTTATGTGCTAGTTAATTTTATTCAGAATAACTATAAAAGAGGCTAATTAGTTTGTTTGAGGCAAAAGAAAAAGAAGATTGAATCATGACCTTGATAACATGAAATTTGTATTTTGCTTTGAATATCTCTTTCGTTGTTCTTTGATACATGTGTATGAATTGTGGAAAGATTAAACCTCTAGTGCGTAATTTAGACATCTTTTGTAGGAGATTTGATGCTTGCATGTCTGTTATTAATGACAACTTCACCAGATCCTTGAGGGTTTCCTATTCCTCATCTTTCCCATTTGTTTTTTTATGCATATATTTGCTCATGCCAGGACCTTATGGTGTATCTTTCTGGAGAGGAGTTGATACCATGTATTTTAAACAGTCTTCACTTAAGAAATTAATCAGCAGGAATCGTTCTCTTTGTATTTGATGCCAAATTGTAGTTTCTAATATAATGACCGTGTAGTGTAATTTTTTGTGATTGATGGTAGTTTTTGCATTTATGTTGCTTTTGTAGATTGCAGATTTCTGGAAGGAGGCTTTGATATTGAGTTCATTACACCATCCAAATGTTGTTTCTTTCTATGGTATTGTTCGTGATGGCCCTGATGGATCATTAGCAACTGTTACTGAGTTTATGGTTAATGGATCTCTGAAACAGTTTTTGCAGAAGAAGGACAGGTAACCAATCTGTTGGTGATGTCACGATTTTGCATTTTTGAATATTCAATCTCTTGTTTTTAGAAGAGTTCTTATTCTTTATCAAATATGAATTAAACATCCTTTACAAGTAAAACTTAATTACAAGGGGCAAAAAGACATTATACAAACACAAACATTCTGAGGATGAAGAATCTGTGACACTGTCATATCTTGAACAGAACCATTGATCGTCGTAAAAGACTCATCATAGCTATGGATGCTGCTTTTGGAATGGAGTATTTGCATGGGAAGAACATTGTTCATTTTGATTTGAAATGTGAGAACCTGTTAGTAAATATGAGAGATCCGCAAAGGCCAGTTTGCAAGGTATGTGAGATAGAAAGTTGTACGATATTGTCTTCTAATAATGGTAATCATTTCTGAAGGGCCTGAGTCTGGCATCTAACACAAACATTCTTAGATTGGTGATCTGGGCTTGTCAAAGGTGAAACAACACACGTTAGTTTCAGGTGGTGTTCGTGGAACTTTGCCCTGGATGGCACCTGAGCTTTTGAGTGGCAAGAACCACATGGTAACAGAGAAGGTAACATTATGCTCGAATAGAAATGCCATAACTTATTTTCCTTTCTTTGGTAGTTTAAGTAACGCGTATTGTCTTGTGTTGTAGATTGATGTTTACTCATTTGGGATTGTTATGTGGGAATTACTTACGGGAGAAGAACCTTATGCTGACATGCACTGTGCCTCCATAATTGGTAAGCATCAATGTTTTTGTATGCTGGATAAGCATATTGATAGCAATATAATTTGTTTCCTCTAGGAAAGTGTTGTTTATCAACACATGGATATACGATTAGATTCTTTTAACCTGGGATTTCAGATGTCCTTCTCTTAAGAGTGTAAATTAAAGGACTTTGAACCTGAATTGCTGTTAACATGTAGGTTAGGATAAGCATATCTCTGTGGAGCATGGATACTTTTACATTAATCAACCATGATTCTTTTTGTGCTCTACATTTTTCCCTAAAGAATTGCATTAGTGATAAAGAATCAGGAAAGCCAATGGAAACTGGGTTATATCTTATTACAGGCTTCATATTACAAACTCAGACACATTTGGACATATGATGGGTCAAAATCTTGGATGCAAGAGGTTATGGTGTTGTGAATTGTTCTGGAAAGTTAGCTGCTTAATTCTTTTTTAGATAAAAGTAGTAGTATCAATGAGAAAAGAACATATTTTTAAAATTGGAGATAAGAGACCACCAAATGGACAAAGAAGAACAAGTATTTTTTTTGACAACCACAGAGTGTTTGAATTTCTTAGGATATCAGTCAGGGAAATACCCTAAAAGCCCTTGAAGCGCAGCAGCTGCTCTGCGTGGATGCAAGGATGCTGTAGGAGCTGCTCAATTCTTCTACATTGTTCATCTAAGTGCCTTTCATGAGCATGGCCAAACCAACTAATATGGTTCTCCCTCAATTTATTCTCGTTGAGTGTCACCACCACCTCTATACTCACACTCATTTCATATCCGGTCTTTTTGCTCATTTAACTTTCACCTTAAAACTCATTTTAGTTAAGCTCCATTTATTTATGTTTGACTCTGCTTTTTGTGCTTTTTAGTTTTTATGGGAAAGTCACCTTTCAGTCTAACAGGGATTTTAGATTCCATAATTCTCCAATTTTATTTTTCCATTTCAACCTCCTCAGTTTAATACTCTGGATAATGCCTCTTTACTACATCATAAAGCACCTAGTTCCTGGATTTTGCATTTCCTTAATTGCACGTGGGGACTTGGATGTTCTTGAATTTTGACCGCTGGGTCTTCATAGGGTAGACCATGGATTTCCAATACTTCTAAATTATGTTTTTTGGATATGTTAACAATATTGAGCTAAAGCTGGTCGATTTTCAGTAAGGGCAGTTTTTCATTGGTCCATCATGCATCCTGTGTTGGTGGCTGACTGGTGACTATCAATTGGACTATGTTTTAGTCTCATAATTCTTGGCAGCAGAAAGATATGGGTTTCTAAATAGATGGAACAGCATGACCTCTAAGATTAATATATGCCACGCAGAAAATTCTGCAGATTGACAGATGTTTTTGATGCTAAACTATAACTATCTGCTAGAAAACCTAATATATAATATAAGATTATGCATTATGGAAACCTAATAAGAAATTTAATAGTATCTCAGGTACCTGTTTCTATGTGATGTGTGTGTGAGAGAGAGAGAGAGAGAGAGAGAGAGAGAGAGCTTGAACTCATTTATTTGTAAGAGAAACAGCATGCCTTGGTGTGATTAAAATAACCATACAACCTAAACTGAAAAGTGGACAAGTTTGTAAGAAATATTGAATGCTAATGTATATTCTTCATTTTAAGCTCTTGTTAATTTTTTGGTGCTCTCCACCATTTTTCATCTGGCTGCCCAAATGTTTGTGGCATAGGTTTTTGAAATCTGTTTCAACCTCATCAGTGGATGTAGTGAATGAAATGTATTCTTTTATTAAGTCTTATTCTATGATTTATTTGCGCATTTGATTGTGATTTGTTTGCTTGTTTCTTCCTTCTGATTCGTAGGAGGAATTGTGAACAACACATTACGTCCTCAAATTCCCACATGGTGTGATCCGGAGTGGAAGTCTTTGATGGAAAGTTGTTGGGCCTCGGATCCATCGGAGAGACCATCATTCTCAGAGATTTCTCGGAAACTGAGGAACATGGCTGCTGCAATCAATGTGAAATAATTCCAGTTCCGAGGCGGTCAATTTCATTTCTTGACTATCATTGTGGCAGAAAAGGGGGAAATACAAACAAATAAATAAATGAATAGAAAGATTTCTCCGATTAATGTCACGTCACCGAACGAGTTCTCAAATATTTAAAGGCTAATATATTATTATGCAACCTTATCAAGCTTTTATTTAATGTCGCTATGAGTTAGGATTGTTCTTTTCAAAGTGCAGTTACAAGCACATTGGATTTTACCTCGAGGCTTACATAATACAAAGAGCTATGGATGTACAAGCGGAATGTAAGTTATCCTTTCAGCTTTGGCAAAGCTATTTTTCTTTTATCAAATAATTCTGGTTCACTCCTTTCACATGAATTAATTGGTGTCAATGGCAGCAAAGTGATTTTAACTTTCTCATGCAGGTTTTTTTACCTGTTTGGATCGATCAAAGTCATTTTACCTTGGGCAATTTCTACTATTATTTGATGTTGGACCCAAGTTTTTTACGAGGAAGGGCGTGTATATACAAGTCAAATCGTAATTAAAGAGTCCGAGCTTTATCTTGGGAGCGATTATGATGCATAATGCTTAGAACTTGAAACTATCTGTTATGAACATAATTGAAGTTCAATATATGGTCTGGAGATGTAAAATGTATATGATAATCACTTGAGGAAATACTTGCATTATGTATCCTTGCGATGATATGTGCACCCCAAGTACAAGTTCATGAAGCCTGAGAAGTGTTTCTTTTGATTTTGCTTAATTTCATCCATCAAGTTCTTGAAAATCCGAGAGTCAAACCATTATTTGCACTGGCTTTTTATAAAGTTGAATTGGAAAACGAAAAAAGTTCTGGGCCATTGTTTTGTAGCCGTACGTGAATATTTAATGCAGGACTACATAAGTAGGATGCATGTGAAGGTGCTTCCAGCTTCAGTTCATTCCCAGAGCCTGCATGTAGGGTTCAGGGCATGGAAAATTGTTATGCTTGAAAGGAACCTGTTGTTCGGCAAGGTTTATCTTGGAGTTTGACATTAGAACAGCACAAATTGGAAAACATCTCGATCAAAATGCTATGCCAAAATCCATTTGAAGACCTTGGGTTTTTCATATTGAGAGGCTCGGATAGCCCCTCCCAATCTAGGTTCGAGAACGATTGGAATGAGTTCACTCGACAGAATTCTTTCATTTTGCTTAGCATCATTGAGACCTCAGTCTACATGCTATCCAAACGCAAGACTAAAGAGTGTGAGATCTCAGATCAAAGACTCGATCTAGGGCGGTTTTGTGGGTCCAACCGTACTAACTCATGTTTGATAATGAACCTTATTTTTCTTTAATTAAATTTAATTTTTTGACCCTCCATAACATATAATGACTAAGAAATGTGTACATAATTGATAAATTAGTAATTTGCTACTGATTAAAACAACCGAGTCAAGTAGCACAACAATGACATCCAAACCTCCATTCTCTCTTAGAATATGCTTGTTTTTGCGACAATTTTTGTAATTGTGACTTAAAAAAAATAAATATAGAAAAATTATTTTTAGTTGCGTTGGTTTGATTTAAATATTTATTTAATTAAAATCATGATTAAAATTACTGTTTAGTAAAAGAAATACATTAAAAAAAAAAGCTATTTTACGAATCTCATAGAAAAAAGCTAGTATCCAATGTTTTTCCAACCACATGTTGAAACTCTTTTTTATTTTTTTGGACAGTTCCCAACAATTCCACCACTATTTTTTGTTCGTTACCAAATACTAAAAAATTCATGGTGCATTCAAAATACTAAAGCCACAGGAAAGACAGACACACTCTTGGGGGAGATCAATAGGGTCAAATTCTGTGACACCATCACCCCCAACCTTACCCTCAAATTCCTTATGTTATACCTAACACACGGCTATGGCGTAGACTTTCTTGACAGGTCAAACTTTGTACTTGCCCGTGAGATGCCGACAGAATTATTTTCTTTCTCTAGGAAATTGCATTTGGTAGCTAGAGACCATATACGTGTTTCTAGCCCACGGCACCAAAGAAAGACCAATCATAATATTATTAGGTTTCAGATTTTGTTGTTGTCATATTCTGATTCGTTTTAGGGCATGCATGCTAACCAAAAGGGGCAAAAAATTGACATGAATCCATCAATCTGGGTTATGGAAGTCTGATTGATTCTCTCTTTTCTTCTTTCCTTTCTAATTTTTTGTCTACATATTTACACAGTAAACTGTGTAATCGCACTGTTCACATCACCTTATGATCAAATGGATCGTTTTTTGCTGTGTTGATTTCTTAAAAAGGCTGTGATCACATGATTGGCATTGCCAAGTGATAAGAGCTAGCCAAGTCAATTTCTTGGATGCCAAGAGATATTGGCTTGTCACTAGAAGGAAAAAAGGAAAGAAAAATGAACGAGGGTTGACAATTCCCCGTAATTAACTTGGAGAAAGGGGCATGGGGAGAGCACCCACCTTGAGCTCAGCAACTGCGTCTGTTTGTGGCGTTTTTGCGTTATTTTACAAAAAGTGCATGCAGAGGGCTAATTATGTATTATTATTATAGGTTGATCAACTCCTTACTGTCTCATTCAAAGGATGCTGCGAGCATATATTAGCTTGCTAGCTAGGTTTAGCATTAGTCCACCAGTGGAATATAACAAAGTCAACATTTGTCATATCGTTCTTGGGTTTTCATTGTTCAAGGAAATTAATTAATATTTCAACTAATCTTATCTCTAACTGTAACGAAATGAGGTTAACTTGTATAATATTAAATAATTAAAGGAAGGCACCGAGAAATAACACACCATCTTTCTTGGCGAAGTAGCTCGATGAACACCATTGTTTGCTCTTTCTTTGCAATAATTGGCACACTGATCGTCTGTTAGTATACTCTACTACTGCTAGAGTTCCGCTCTAATCACGGTTATATTAGCACAAAAGTCAATTGCCTGGTCTCTTCAAACGTCTTTCTTTATTTGCATTAGCAAAATTATTTCGATAATCTTTTATTTTATTCATTTTTGTGGGAAGAGGGGAGGCATAGGCACGTACGTATAGTGGTGACTTGTCTCTACCTTTTGAGTTTGCGTATGAATGTAGCTTGTTAATTACTTTGTTTAGGATCCGTAGATTGTAGCCTTTTTTATTTTTTTTATTTTTTTTGCATTAGATGCAGAGATGTGAAGGTTATCCCATATTTTTTGATAAAAAATATTTACGTTTATATCGTACCATCCTTTTATATGAAAATATTCCCTTCAGACTTATGTTGAGGTCGAAGTTTAGGGTATTTCTATTTATTTTTATGGTGGTTTTAGTGTTTTGAATGCATCACAATTTTTTAGTGTTTGGTAACAAAAAAAAAAAAAAAAGCGGTTGAAATGGTGAAATCCATCAAAAAAATAAGTTCTAACATATATGTAAGGTTCACCTGATAGCTTTTTTATTTGTTTTTGAATATATATATTTTTTTACTAAATAATAACTTTAACCATAGTTTTAACCAAACATATATTTAAATCAAACCAACTACAATTAAAAGTGATTTTTCTAAATTTATTTTTTAAGTCACAACCACAAAAACTACCTAAAAAACAAACACTCTAAATATGTGGTTGTAATTGCTTTTCAAAGTGCTTTTGGAAATGCATCGAAATAACTTTTTTTATTTTTTAAAATTCATTTTTGACATCAGTACATCAAAATATTTTGAAAACACAAAAAAAAAAAAAATTTGAAGCAAAGAAAAAATAAAAAAAATTTAAATTTTTTTTAAAGAGCTTTTAAAATGCAAAAACAAATGGGATCTAAATATGGTTACAATCATGTATGAGGACATAAATGTCATCAATTACAAGTTATGCTAGGTGAGATTTAAATTCAGAACCTCATTAAAGAGTATTCTATAAAAATCTCACTTATCACAATACTATTATTGTAGATAATTTTTTTGTATGCGAGTATATATTTGTACATATACTTAACAATTTCAACGCATCACACATACGAGAAACAAGTTCACCAAGTAGGTATGTTTCTCTCTCTGAATGAGAGTTTTATGTCTTTAGATATTGGAGATTGAGTCGTTTAAATAAATAATTTGAGTACGTATCTTGTTATTTGAAAGGGATTGACATCCATTGATAGTGCTAGATGATAAAAATATTCTATTAAATAGGATTTGATAGTGTGACCAATTCCCCCATTAATCTATGATAGCAAGAGACTCGTATGTATGTGTGATTTTGAAAAATAATTCCTTTTTAAAAAAAAAACCTTGATTAGAGAAGTTAGGAGAACTTTATTTTTCATATATGAAGGAACTTTTCCTTATAAAATCAAGGAATAAAAGAAGAAATAGAAAAAAAAGGGAGAATTTGGTAGAAAACATTTTGTCCATATGATGTGAGGTTTTATATTAGATTCAATGTGTTTCTGATACATTACAAGTTTATATGTATATGCTAACCCTAGTACAAATAGAAAACAAAACACAAAATAGGAAAAACATGTCTCTTTGTATGGTTAGGAAGTCTCTTGGATCTTCTCATCAATATTAAGAGCTCTAATATGCTTGTAAGTTGATTGTGGATAAGAGCACAACCAACTTGGATAAAAAAAATAAAAGAAAAATAGGCAAAGCTTAATGGATTAACAAGACTCCTTTTATTTGATTCAGTGGTAATAAACTAAACTTGTAATTCTTTTTTCATACCATATCATAAACAAAATGAAAATCAATTTTAACATGTTTTATACATGAATGAAAAAAAACTAGATTATGAGTGAGATAAGTTTCTCTAAAATTATCACATTATAGAATATAAGAAGAAGAGGATGGATAACTAAGTTTAAGACAATAAGGAGAAGAACTGTTGTAACTTAATAACAACATTAGCAATAATATTATATTCAACCTTCATAGAAGGTTAGGCAACCATTTTTTGCTTACTAGACTTTCAAGATATAAGGTTACTACTAAGATATGCAACATAAGCACTCGTAGAGTTTTGTCATCAACATTACCATCTTAATCGGAGTTATGAAGGCCATGCAATAGTAGATTAGAATAGGTAATCAAAGATAAGCCAAAATGAGATGTACTATAAATTTAACATAAGATACGTTTAACTATAAGCCAATGGTCCTCAACCAAAGCATACATAAACTAAAAAACCTTAATAACAACAAAATAAATATTTGGTCATGTAAAAGGATGATAAAGAAGAGCTCTAATTACTTGACGATATAAAGCAGGGTCATAATAAGCAGAACCACTATTAAAAGTGGCAAAAAGATAAGAACCAACAACTATTGGCATGGAAATCAACCGACATTAGGGATATACCAGCCATGTGAAAAATGTTGGAAGCATAGCGAGATTGGGAGAATAATACCACATGAAAAGTATATTGCACATCAATACCAATAAAGCAACTTAAACAATCTAAGTCTCGAATAAAGAATTCTGTGCCAAAAAAGTGTTAGTTGAGTCATAAAAGAAAGATCATTACATATAACAAGGATACCATCAATATAAATCATTATATGTGACAAAGATATCATCAATATAAACTAGAATATAATATAGATAATCGAGAATTTGCATATAAAAAAAGAAGTGTTAGTTTAACAATCACAAAAGTTGAAACCTAATAAGAATTAGTGAAGCTAATTAAACTATGCATATGTTGTTTGTTTAAGTCCATAGAGAGATCTATAAAGTTTGCATACACCAGAAATAATATGAGGATCATTGAAACTTAGAGGTTGTTACATATAAATATTAGTGTAAAAAAACCATTAAAAAAACCATTATGAATATCCAACTGATAAATAGACCAACCTTGGAAAATAACAATAACTAGAATTGTCCAAATTATAGCCAACTTGATAACTAGACTAAAAGTCTTGTCGAAGTCAATACTCTTTATTGATGATACCTCATAACTACCAACCAAGACTTATAGTATTCAATTAATCCGTTGACTTTTCATTTAATCTTATACACCTATTTATAGCCAATAACATTCTTAGAATTATAAAAACCAAATATCAAGTATGATTATAGACCAACACATTGATTTCCATAACCATCACTGAATTCCACTTATGATCTTGTTTAGCCTCAATGTAACAAGTATATTCGAATAAAGAGGGTGAAACAAACTTGGCTAAGGAAAAATATAGGATATGATAATGTTCGGGCTACATAGATAAAGGGTCATAGGGTGAGTACAAATATGATTATCTGTTGGGAGACTTAAAGAAGAACATAAGCTAGGATAGTTATTGTTTGTGACAATATTAACAGTACACGTAGCAAACAAGGTCCTAGTAATTGATAGATGATGAGAGACAACATAAGACTATATAGGAGTTGGAGAACAAGAATCATATGAAAAGGAAAAAAAGGAACAGGAGATGGGGTAGTTGATGAGTCCCATAACAGGGTAGAAGAAAGTGACGCATAAAATGGCATAGAAAGATGAGATAATAGGGTAAATGCAAGATTTTTAATCTATGTAAATAAAAAAAATTGGAGGATATGAATGCAAGAGTTATGATAAGGGAGAGGAAACCAATAAAATGGACTTGGCTTAAGGAAATAAGGACTAATAGAATATACAATAACATACAATGAGATATGATGAGTAGAGATATCCATGCAATGATATCCTAGGTAATTTAATAACTAAGAAAGATAAGACAAAGAAGAAATCAAGTTTATTTTTTTATGTGTACATAGAAACTGTAATCATAAGCTTTAAAAATGCATAGTTAGGTTGTCATTCAAAAGTTATGAAAAAAGAGATTAATGTTGAAGAATTGGTATAAACACTTAGTTGATGAGAAAAATAACACTTTAGAAGTTATATGACCAAAACTTTTGTAAGAGAAAAGCTTGTCCTAGTAAAGTGAGGTTGGTTTCAACAATATATCATTGACCGACTCGACCCTATTATGCTCATGTGTATAAGGACAAGTAATACAATGAGGAATGCCTATAATTTTAAATAGTAATTTAGTTTTCTAAACTCACATTCCCAGCACTCTTAAATTATTTTATATGATTCTAAAATGATTTTCAATAAACTTTTAAAATAGAATAAAAATGTCATAAATCTTGGATTTATTATGTAAAGAAAAAACCAGATATAGTTGAAAAAATGATCAATAAAAATAATAAGCTACTTGTATCCATTTACCAAACATGTTGATGAGGTACTCAAATATCATTAAAGACGAAGTCAAAGGGAGCCAAACTAACACACTTTGACGAATGTAAATGAGATTGACTGGACTTGCCTAAATGGCTCGATATATAATTAATATGATAATTGATGGAGGGAGAAACCATAAAAGCCTTATTAGAGAGAATTCAATGCAAAATGTGAGAGTGGATGGTTAAGCCATCAATGCTAGACTTCAATGGTAGTTTTTATAAAAAAAAGAAACACTTACAGATTAGAGATAAAGAGTTGTATTGAAAATGGTATAAACCAGAATTAAAGAAGCCAAAAGTTTTCTCTAGGTAAAGAGCTAATACATAAGAAGTAAAAGAAACATGATAGAGGAATATGATTATAGTTATCATAGATGTGGCACTGAGTTTAGGTGTCCTATTATGGTTGATTCTAACTTGATTCATTTCTTCGACTAAATTTTCATTTTTTTTAATAATATTGTTGATTTGTATCATGCTCCCTATTGAAAATACCATTCTAACTAGAGAAGGAACTAGAGTTAAACTTGTTATAATTTTTAACGAAAATGGATTGTCTAACAATGTTGGCCGAAAAAGGGTAATCATATCAGCAACAAATACTTTTTTTTTCTTGTGTAACAATTCATGGTCAGGGAGTAAACCATACAATTTTGAGAAGGTAAGAAGTTCATATTGATCCATTAGGATGGTCACTAAGTCCTTGAACTCTGATTGTAGAAATATGAATAGATACACCTTAAAATATATCAGAGTAAGTGGCCTAACAACTACTGCCAATTAATTCATCATTGTATTCTTTCCAACAATATAAATAAGCCAAAACTAATTTTATAGGGATTGGTCACAGTTCAAAAAACCGGAGTGAAGAGATATAATTTGGATGTCAACAATGAAGTAAAGGATAATTCTAGGGGTTATCTAAACAAGTTGAGAGATTTGAAAATCAATCATATGAGACAATACATTAGTAGACAAAGATGCAATTAAAGTGCTCATTAATAGTTGATCTTGTTGAGCTCAGTATAAGTGATTCAAGGTAAAAATAGTTGATGAGAATGATGTTGATCTATCAATAAGGCTATACAAGCCTTGTTGAATAAGAAAAGGCTTGATTTGAGCCTTTTAGAATAAATTGTTTCAGTTTTTTAATTTCTTGGGGATATAATGATGAGCATTTTGAAATAATAATAATAATAATAATAATAATGTGAATGCTATTATAATCTAGTAGCCGATTGGGAAGGAATACTATTGTTTATTGCAAAAAATTACAATAGAGTTTATATGGAGAAGTCATGACTTTGATACCATATAAGATAAAAGGAATGGAAAGAAGAAGAAGATAATGAAAAGAAGGAGATTTTGGCAAAAATTATTTTGCCCCTTTACCACTAGTCTTTGTATTAGATTCATTGTTTTTTCTATCCATTACAAGTTTATATATATGTTTAACGCTAGTATAAAAAAAATACAAAAAATAAATTATGTCAAACTAGCTAGAATAATATATATATATATATATATATATAACAAGAAAAATATATCTTTTTTTATGATTAGGAAATCTCATAGGCCACCTCATCAGTATTAGACTTTAATATTTCAAAAATATTATGATTTTTACCAATGTTATGAATAATTGTTTTTTTTTATAACAAAGGTAAAGATAATAATTTGTTTTATATCAGTTTAATAAAACATTCACCAAGAAGCATTAATCAAGATGAGGCTCTAAAGTACCTATACTTAATTAGAGAATATCCATGCATATTATTGGTCACTGAACATCAACTAAGATATCAAGCATGAAGAAAACAGCCCAGCATATAGTCAAAGGATACCTAACTACAGTGGCGAAGCCAGAAATTTTTAAATAAGAGGGCAAATTACTAATAAATACTTGATATTAATTATGTATTATATAGACATGTGTTATATAGAAAAATCAATTTAAAACATATATACTAACTTATATTAAATAAAATTAATTTAAGAATACTTTTAAAATGAAAAAAATTATATTATAATTATTCTTTTCGAGTTTTTATATTTTGAAACCGCTTCATAATAATTTTATTATCAATCTCATTGAAGATATTTTTCTTAAAATAGCCCAAATCATATAAAAAAACGTTGCTGAAAAAAAGATTTTGTAGTGATTTTAATAGAATGCATATAAGAAAATCCAAAGATGAATGATTTTTCACGAAACATGTATTTGCTTTATTTGGACGTGAAGACAGTATTCTTTTTCTCTTTTTTTATTTTTCATATTTTTCTGTAACTCCCCTTCTATTTATGAGACTTTTCAACTTCTAATTTCTGTTTATGCACATAAGCATGCTTATAAAAAGTTAAGGGGGCAGTTGCCCCCCTTATGTCCCATTGTGGCTCCGCCCCTGCCTAGCTATGCATGTATTCGTAGAATTAATAGACATAGACAGAGATATTTGCATGTTTACTGTTCATCAAGTTCAAATGTGAGGCCTAAATAGTGTTGAAGAATTATAAATAATGGACCTAGCTAGAGCACCAGTTAATGATTGCATCTTATACTGTATTTAGGCACTGTTGATCCAAGTTTATCCTCTAATCACCAGGAGCACCCCCTACCAGCTCTCA
The DNA here is from genome assembly GCA_019202695.1 of Populus x sibirica. Classification (NCBI taxonomy): domain Eukaryota; kingdom Viridiplantae; phylum Streptophyta; class Magnoliopsida; order Malpighiales; family Salicaceae; genus Populus; species Populus x sibirica. The sequence continues at coordinate 1,648,783 of JAGMVL010001026.1, read as the reverse complement.
CTAGAGGGTCTTATTGATGATAATATATATATATATATATATATATATATATATATATATATATATATATATATATATATATATATATATATATATATATAATGCAGTGTCAATGAAGAGATTCTATGGTTGAGAGAAAGACAAACAGAAGCATGGTTTCTTCCTCCCGAAGATCCGACTCCATTTGGTGTTAACATATATATATATATATATATTAATATATGAGACTCAGTGCTTTTTGAATTTGATAGTTTTCTTGTTGTTATTTCTGACTGGTTCCGGTTCTTGACCTCCCTTTTCTTCCCCTCCTTATAGAAAATCCATGGAAAAATATTAAAATAGGAAACCGAGGTCAATGAGTGCTTCTTCTTCAAAATGTCTTGAATTTTCTATTGCGTGTCCTTTGGTTCTTCTTCCTTTCATTTCAAAACATTGCAATCTCCCTCTTTATTCTTTATTATAAAGGAAAAAAAAAAAGCTAGCCACCTTGTAACGTAATAGGGTTCAGTATTAAATTATTTGTATGATTAGTTTTAAGACAACGAGAGGGCTGCTGGTGTTGTGACCAGGAAAATCTTTGGACTTAATTATTTTTTTTCCTGGAAGAAGGATCCCTCTAATTTTGTTGGGTCTCTGCTTTTGTTAAGTAATATTATTTATAAATTATTATGATTTTGTTTTAGTTTTTTTTAAATATAATAAAAAAGATGTTTACGAATTGAAAATAAATTTTAAAAAAATAAAAAATTACATGTTTTCTACAATTTTTTTTCAATTTCCCAGAAAGCATAAAAGCATCATAAAGTTGTGTTTTTAAATTCTTCACTATAAAAAACAAAGGTGTTGATTGGTTTATCTATTTTTTTTTATATTAGGTAGTGTACTTTAGAAAACAATTCTCTGATTAATTTTCATCTTCACTACTCTTCATCTTTATTCAAAAATAAATTTTCGTAAGATAATTTTATTTAAAAAAAAACATGTTTCTTAACTAATAGCTTTCCCAAATAAATAAAACTAGGCTTCATTAACTTTGACTAATAATTCAGGGAGAATAACAACTAATTAGCCATTAAGTAATGAATAATAAATAAAAAAAAGTGGTGAACCATTTTTTTAACCTGGAAAATTAATAAATAAAAAAACCACGTATTTTCAAGAAGACAAGTTTTGATAAAATCATTTTCAGTTATTTTGAATATGATAAATTACATGTTTTCAGTTTATCTAGCTAGAAGTTTTAAGAAAAATATGATAAATTACAACTTCTGCTAAGTGTGTGCAATTATTCCCTCAACTTCATTCCCTTTAATTTTCGGACACATGCATATGGTTTAGGTTTGAATCGAACCCGCAACCTCATACTTAGGAGCTACAGTTTTGCTACCAATCCTGGCCAATAAAGGTTGTCTGGTAACTAGCAGTACTCTTCTTTATTTAGTTTGGCCAAAACACTAGACTCAGAGAAAGTGACATAATTATAAGAGATTATCTGAGTTCAAGTTGTTGTTAGAACAAGTGACAGATAACATGATAAGAAATGTTTGGATTTAATTCTTCTCCCACTTAAAAATATAGCATCAGGCCTCAAAATTTAATAAATGTTTCTTATTTTTTTAAAATGTTTTCAATCTAAAAATATATTAAAATAATATTTTATCATAAATATTTATTTATAATAATACTGATGGAACAATTAACCATACACAATTTTACTGCCTAATTAACAAGAACATCAATATTATAATTAAGGTGGATAGTATTGGAACATTTCGAGGATATATCGGAGACAAACTAACAGGATGGAGGTTTCTTCTAATACTTACCTGTAGCATAATCTGTTCAAATAATAAAATAATCAACCTGGAAAAAAGCACTGTAATATAAAATTCGAAAGTTGAAGAAATTTGAGTTGTACTTTGTCTAGTTGCATGTATAGTTAAATATCGATGAGCGAACTAATCAAAAGGAAGAGAGAGAGTGAGAGAAACCTATCAAGAAGAAGAAGAAAAAAAAAAAACCTAGAGAAAAGAGAAATGGGGGGTTGAACTTGTGAGAGGAGAGGAGGGTGAGGAGACTTTTTGTCCTGTAAAGCGCATCATCACCCACTATTCCCACCTATAAACCTTGGGTCATCCTTCCCCAATTTTCCCAACAATCTCAGACAGCCTTCAAAGAGTTTCTTGCTTAGAGAAAGAGAACAAGAAGAAAGCATAGCTAGAGAGATGGGTCGAGCTCCTTGTTGTGATAAGAACAATGTGAAAAGGGGACCATGGTCACCAGAAGAGGATGCTAAGCTTAAGGCTTATATTGATCATTTTGGTACTGGAGGCAACTGGATTGCACTTCCTCAAAAAATTGGTACATATCTATCTCTATATTTTTCTGAAATATGCTCTTTCATGACTAGCTCTCTTTGATTCTTGTTTAGGAAGTGGATTAGAATTATTTGTTTGACCAGTTGATGGGTTTGATTATAGGGCTTAAGAGATGCGGAAAGAGTTGCAGACTGAGATGGTTGAATTACTTGAGGCCTAACATCAAGCACGGTGGATTCTCTGAAGAAGAAGACAATATCATCTGCAACCTCTATATAAGTATTGGCAGCAGGTAATCTCTCTCTCTCTCTCTCTCTCTCTCTCTCTCAGCTTTTCCCACGGAACTGAACATGCACTGCTTTGTCCTTCTTTTCTTTGTCCATGATGCTTGTGCTTAAGATATTGATTCTCATCTTATAAATTCGTATCTTGGTTGTAGGGTTTATTCTTTTGTTTTGATTCCTCTTCGTTTTTTTATTTCTTGGGAGGGACAAATGATATATTTAAATTCCTTGTACAATTAGGTGGTCCGTAATTGCTGCACAATTACCAGGAAGAACAGATAACGATATCAAGAACTATTGGAACACAAGACTAAAAAAAAAGCTCCTAGGAAGACGCAAACAATCTAGCATCAATCGGATATCATCCACGAATCCAGATGCCGACGGGGTAGAAGATAGCTCATCTTCACAGGCCTTAAGTAACGCAGCACTTGAAAGGCTCCAGCTGCATATGCAGCTTCAAAGCCTTCAAAACCCTAACTCTTTCTACAACAATCATGTACTGTGGCCCAAGTTGCATCCTTTCCAAGAGAAGATGGTCCTTCAATCCCTGAAAGAAAGCTTTAGCCCTCTTATGCAATATGCTTTCCCTAGTCCTCAACAAGGGGATGAACAAAAGGTTGTTATGTATGGGCAGCTTGTTGATTCTGACACGCGTCAACAAGGTCATCCAAAATTCAGCAACTCAAGCGTAGTGGGCTTGGAGAATTCCTTGAATGGTATAACATCCTCAGACAGTTATATTCCCTTCACCAGTGGTGACCATGCAATGGACTTGACTATTGTTTCAAGAGCAGGCGTGGTAGAGCCAGCTGATGCAGCAGCCCAGCCTGTTCCGAATTTCCAATCTGAGCTCGAAAACTTTCTCAACAGCAAAACATCTGGTTTTACTTCACAGGAGGATAAGATTGGTGAATTTGGTTGTTTCAAAGAAATGAATCGTTACGGGGAAGGCATGAATTGGTGGTCTAATGACTTTGAGATAAAGGCCTCCTCAAATTCTTGGGATTCCGCTTCTGTTCTAAAGTCTGAAGGGATGTTTCATGATTATGAATTAGGCTACAACATGTAATCACCAATAACAAGAAATATTAGGGAGTGGTCTAAACTTAATTACCTATTTGCAATGGTAATAAGATGGGGAGGAAAGAGAGAAGTCTATCCGCTGCAGGTTTTGTAAATTAAGTGAATAATAATGTTAATTTCCTTTTCATTATATTGCCAAATCAAAGTTATATATATATTGTTGAGTTTGTATGTAAGCACAAAAAAAAAAAAAAACTCATATACTTGATCCATATTAAAGCCTAAATTATCAAATTTTAGGGTAAGACTTATTTGTGAGAGCTTTTATTCTTAACACTTTGGTAGCAAGAAAAAGGTGAGTTTTTGGGTTTCTTTGACATTTCGTATGAGAGAGCAATTTTGTGTGACATCTTATAATCTTTTATTTTCTCATAATAATTTCTTTTATTGCCTCGCCTGTTGAGTAAGCCTAAATTTATTGAACCATGTAAATTATATATGGGCTCTTATGTGATTGATTGTGCTTGTCCTTCTTATATTTCTCTACTTGTCAATTGATTTGAGATGTTAGAGTTGTTTCCATTACAAACTGGTATCGTAGCTTGCTTTGTTATTAGTTGGCTTTTGCGATGGTAACAAAAGTAACATCGGTAGTGAAGTTTGGTGTAGAGAAACTTAATGTAGTAACAACTTTAATCTATGATGTATTAAGATGTGTGCCTTGTTAGTTCAACAAGGTTTATTTAAGGCATTGAAAGGTGTAGGTAGTTTGCCTGAGCGGATGGATGAAGAGAATAAAGGAGATTTCATGAAACGAGCATATAGTGCTATTCAACTTTGTTTGTTTAATGAGGTTCTAAGAAAGGTTGTTGAGGAGACTATGACTACTAGATTCTTGAAAAAATTAGAAACTCTTTACATGACTAAATCCCTAACAAATCAATTGTATATGAAGTATTGGTTCCATACTCTCTGAAAGAAAAACGATATGATCATTAAAGACCATCTTGATGAATTCAATTGAGTAATTTTAGATTTGCAAAATATTACTGTGAAGGTTGGATTTAAGGATAAGGCTTTGATTTTATTGTGTTTGTTACCTCCATCTTATAATCTTTTTGTTGATAATTTCTTCTATGAAAATAATAGTCTTAATTCAAAAGTTGTCAAAGCTTCTATAAACTCTAACGAGTTAAAGGTGAGTGTTAGAGTCATAATGATGATCATGTAGAGAGGGTTTGATTATGAGAGGTAGAACAAATAATAAGGGTTTAGGTAGTGGAGGAAAATCTAGATCAAAATCAAAGTCTAGGAAAATTAAATGCTATGAATGTCATGAAGTAGGGAACTTTCGAAAAGATTTTCCTGAATGGAAAGATAAAGGGAAAGAAGAAGGAAATGTCTTATGCTGCAAATATTGCTAGTGAAGGGGAAATCTCTAATGACACTTAAAGTATTATGGTTGTGTCTATTGGTAGCTTAAGTGATGAGTGAATTCTTTATTTGGGTTGTACATTTCATATTTGTCCTAATAGAAGATAGTTTTACACTTATAAAGTCATCAATAATACTTTTTTATTAGGATACAACAAATGACTTTTTGTTGTTGGTTTGGGTACAATTCAAATTAGGATATATAAGGACATTTTAGGATACTAGATCTTCGATATATTCTAGAGATAAAAAAGAATTTAGTTTATTTGAGTTTTCTTGATTCCCAATGTTATAGTTATTATATCAATGGTGGAGTTTTGAGGGTTTGTAAGGGTGCTCTTATCATGATAAAATGAAGCTGGTTAATGACCTATACCATCTTTAAGGTTCAACAATTATTGATTTAGCTAGTGTATTATTTATGGTTGATTTAGATAGTGCTTTTGCTTAGTTATGACACATGTGATTGGGACATGTAAATGAGAGAGGAATGATAAAGTCAAGCAAATAAGATTTGTTGTATGGTCCAAAAACAAGTAAATTAGATTTATATGAGCATTATATTGATTGTAAATGGTGCAGGGTGAAATTTAGTGTGACTATTCATCATACCAAGGGCATAATGGATTATGATCTTTAGAGTTCATCTCCTGTTATGTTATAGGTGAAGTATAATATCTTGATATTTATTTATGACTATTTTAGGAAGGTCTGAGTGTATTTTTAAAAGAAAAGGAGTGATGTATTTGTCACCTTCAAGTAGTGTAAAACCTTAATTAAGAAGCAATGTAAAGCCTTATCATTTAGTTGTTAGTTGGTGTATATTTTTTGATGATATTCTTATTTCTTGAAGGAGTAAGAAGAAGGATCGAGTTTATAAATCCTAAATCAAGTTTAAATAGCATGCTATGTCATCCATATAATGTGAGATTGAGATTGTTTGGCTTTAGGGTATGTTGGGAGAATTGTGTATTTCTCAACTTATTCTAACTCTTTTTTTTATAACACCAATGATTTTCAAATTATTGTCAATCCAATTTTTTATTAGCACACTAAACATATTAAAGTATATTGTCATTCTATTCTTGAACCACTTGACCAACATGTGATTACTTTTCTTTAGATTTTTACTAAGTTTTAAATAGCTAATGTGTTTATCAAGGCTTTATCTCATTATCGACATCAATTTTTGGTTGATAAATTAATGCTATGTGATCCATCAACAACAATTTAAAATGGGATAACTGTAATATCTTGATAGATTGATGTGAAATTATTTGATATAGAGAGCTTAATTTAGGGAGATTGATTAATAGAAAATTATCATTATGGTCTAGAAATGATTGTAAGATGCAATTATGTTGACACTTTGCTATTTAAAAAGAAGATATTCTCCATTGAAAAGCATTCAAATTATTTTGACAAGTTTGACGAATTCTACTAGAATGAAGGAATTACTAGGCATCGCACTATCAAGAATACACCATTACAAATTAGGGTTATAAAACGTATGAATAGGATACTATTGGGAAGAACATGTTGTAGCTTTCACATACTAGATTATCAATGAACTTTTAGGCTAAACAATTAACATGGCTTGTTATATGATAAATAAATCTTTATTGACTATTTAAAGCTGAAGACTTCATATGAGGTATGGTCTGGTTCTCATACTGTTTACTCTAAATTAAAAGTATTTGGTTGTTCTACTTATACTCATGCTAAGAAAGATAAACTTAGGCCAAAAACGAGGAAATGTATATTCTTAGGCTAAGTATATGTAAAACTTTTCTTCATATTAGTACTCACAATAACTACTCTTATCACTAATCTTGGTAGTAAATATGGTCTTGTACTCATCCTTGTAACCATACCTTCTCGTGGATCTCTCTTTGAAAACATCTCTAGTAGAATTACTCTCATTGTATGTTTCTTGTATATAATCCTTAATATGCTTGTCCACAATGTTGGTCTATATATTAGTTTGGTAAGTGATGAAACTATGAAAAACTCTAGACTTATCATCCATTGAAGTATACAATTATGTGGGACAGAGCTGTCATTTAGGAAAACAACACATGCTGCCATTCTTTAATTTTATAACATGGAGAGCCAAGAAGAAGTCGCAACTAATTCAATCAAATCTATATAGGCTTTGAGAACACTTTCTCTGGATAGAAGTATTTATTACTTTTCATTAATGATTGTATAAGAATGACAAGAATTTACTTTCTAAAATAGAAATGTGATATGTTTGAAGTCTTTAAAAGCTTTAAAGCAACTTAAAGTGGCTTATCTTTGAAGAATTTTCGAACTGATAATGGCAATGAGCATTCCTCTGCAGAATTTGATGGTTTTTATTTTGATTTTGAAATGTAATATTAATGCACTATAAACTATCTTCTTAACAAGATGGAGTTGCGAGAGAAGGAATAGCAGGACAATCATGAAGATGACAAGATATTTATTGGCTAAGAAAAAGATGCCCAAGTGTCTTTAAGATGGGGCCATAAAAATAATTATGCATTTGTTTAACATGTTGCCAATTAAAGCAAAGAAAATATATGACTTAAATTGAATCTTGGAATGGAATGGAACCAACACTTAAACATGTAAGGGTGTTTGGTTGTATTTGTTTTGACTATATACCTAAAGAGAGGAGTAAGCTTGATGACAAGAAAAAAAATTTATGTTATTAGGGAATAATAGTCAACAAATGGTTACAAACTTTATAACTTGAGAACTAAAAATATTTTCATTAGTAGAGATATAATATTTGATAAAGAAGCCACCTAGAATTAGGAAAAACAAAATTTAAAATAAGTTTAGACTTTTAAGATTGAAAAGAATTATATAAAAATTAAAGTTTTTTATGATGAACAAGTGATTGATGATGATAATGATTGTGGATTTGCAGTGAGAGGTCCTAGGCCTCTTTATGAAATTTATCATATATATAACAATGTTATGTTGAAACCAATAGCCTATAAAAAGGCAAGTAAACATAAAGGTTAAAGAGCAATGCAAGAAGAAATTTCTATGTTTGTGAAGAAATATACTTGGGAGCATAAGCCTAAAAATAAGACTTGGGTTTACAAGGATAATGTGAGTCCTGATGGATCTGTAATAAAGTTGAAAGCAAGATTGATTATTAGGGGATGTTCTCATATACTTGGAATTGATTACACTGACACCTTTGTAATTATGTCAAAGTTGGACATTGTAAGACTTTTAATTACTCTTGTAGCTTAAAGGAAAAGGGAAATTCTACATATAGATGTTAAGTCTGTGTTTTTTTTTAGTAGTAGGATTGAGGAAGAAATTTATATTGCTCAAACTAAAGGTTTGAAGTTTAATAAAATGAAAAATGTTCTAGGAATTGCTTCCAAAAGGTTCAAGGAGGAGTGTTGAACATTGAACCCTTTTTTAAAATGAATGAATTTGGTTGAACATTGAATGTTTTTTTAAAGATGAATAAATTTATAATGTAGACAAAAACACAAATAAGAGGACAAAAGAATAGGAAGATAGAGTATTAGGTCAAAATAAGGTTATATCACAAAAATCCTAAGTGTAGGTTTATTTATGAAAATAAAGTCTAATGAGTTCATTGTGTCTAAAAGGTTTACAAGTATTTAAATAGGTCTAAAACCGATCTTAATAGGAAAGAAAATCATAATCTCCAAACAAAAGTGAAAATTAACAAATATATATATATAACATATAATCCAGAAAAATAATAAAATTGGCTCAAATAGCATAATTGGAGCATAATTTGAGGGTCTTCGAAGCTTTCTATAGAACTTGGTGTCGAGAATCTCCTAGAAAAACTTGAGTTCAATCCAATAATCAAATCAAAAATTATATCCTTTAATACCACTTTGTTGGGGGTAGCATGATCATACCTCTTCTTGAGCCTAGCTCTATTTTATTGGTTCATAAACACATTTGTTAAGCTGTCTGCATGATTATTGGTGACACATTCTTATTAAAATATAACAAATTATCACCCAACTACTCATAACCTTTATTTTCTACTAGCTCAATTACATGAAAGATGAAAAAATCTCTGAAAAATGAATGGATTTTGCTTAAATAAATTCGCTAATAGGTAAAAGACTATAAATTCCTTTTAGACTATACATGAATTAGCTTTCAATTACTTTTCATACTTTGTATATTTTGATGATTAAAAAGAATTGTCTTCCTCCAGTACCTCTCCCTCTTACCTCTCCCTCTTTTAAATGCGTTAGAAGCTTTAACAATTAATTGCTTTTAACACTTAAAATTAAAGATTTCAACAAGAGGAACAAAGTCCTGCTTAGTGTTTAGATCTGCTTCAAATAAAAATGAAAGGAGCAAATGTAAACCAAGTTTGGGAATCAAAATCACAATAAGATTGTAGGTAGAAACATTGAACTCAGCATTAAGCAATGATATGCTCGCAAGTGCTCATGGAATTTTCTCGATACCTGTGATTCGGCCGGCTTGCGTGTACTCAGAGGGCTGATCCAGCCAAGGATCTGCATACCTTATCGCCAAACACACACACACACACACACAGAAGAAATAGTTCCACAAGTGCTGTGACAGAGCCGACATATGAAAAATGCTGAAGTATCATAGCAGTATAGCTTCAATTCTTCCGATCTAGACTGCTCAGAGCTCACATGAATCAGCAGTTAGAATACTTCGATACTTCCATATAACTAGAGGGAAGCGAAAACCTGTAAGGTGAAATCGGATACTGGAACTTTTACATGTACTTCAGCGCTGATACAAGTCGATACAGGAACATAAACTGTATATACATCATATCTGACAGGAACTTAGAGTGAAGTCCACCCCTTTAATGTCCTTATTCTGTATGCATGAGGTTATGGTAATAAAAAATGGTGTGTAATTTGCTTTTTTCTTGGTCAGGCTGATAACTGCTTTCAAGTTGTATACATATAAATACAAAATACATATATTAATCTCACTCAAAGAAGGAAATAAGGACAACGAACCGTTTCACTTTCAGGAGCTTAATGCGCCAATACTTAACTCGAAAGCATTATGTGAAGAAACCCCAACATCCATAACCTTATTTCAACTTCTGTAAACTGCACCCCCCTAGCTATTATTCCACACAATTTAGCTACATGCATATAAATCAGGGACATGACTAATGCAATCTTTGGCATGACTAATGCTGCTCCAGTAACAACTGCTAGGACTGGTTTCACTACCTCCAGCATATGTAGTATTGGGATCTGATTCACCATTTACTTGTTGCCTTGTATCTTAGGTTTCTACACTTGCGTTCTGTAATAAAACATAATCAATACTAAAGAGAGCTGCTTATTATATGTGCTGACCTGCTTATAATATTTGTTGAGAGCTCTATATGAATCTTCAATGGTCTTAACGATAAGAATCATTTCTGAGGCGATGATTTATTAGGTTCCAGTTTAGAAACAACGAATTGAATGTTGACCTTCTTAAAAAGGAGAGAAGAACATTGAATTGAGAATGAAACTTTGCTATAAATATATCTGAACAGGGAGTGCTTTTAATGGCCTGGCTCATACATTCAGTTTCTGAAATTGGTCATTGCTTCTTCTTTTTTCCTAATCCAGAACAGGATCAGTGAACGATAACTTCAGTTTTGATACTATAATGCAATTTCTCTTCTTCAGGCAAACAAGTTATACTAAGATCTTTGCACCCTTTATGTTGATGAATTATCAAGTATGACTGCACGGTAGACTCTGTCATTAGCTTTCTTTGACTGCAAAAGAGAGAGCAAAAAAATAAGAAATGAGACTAAAATTAACAGGCGATGCACAAAAGAATTAACAAAGGAATAGGCGTTTACATCGTTCTCCCAGTTGGTGCGAAGAGTTACTACAAAAAGCGCTAATGCTTGGAAAAACAGAGCTACTATAATGCCTGTCCACAGTCCCTGTAGAGCATATTTTAGTAAGCTTTTGTATGCTGTTCTGTTACTTGCTTGGCACAAAAATATATTTTATTCAGTCACAGACAAGGATATGGAGTTACCTTCCCACCAAAATGATAGACAAAAGCAAGGATTACAGAACAAGGAATGCCTAGAAGATAGTATGCACCCAGATTAATTACCGCTCCAATCTTCTGCCATCCACATCCTCTAGCAGTGCCTACAATTGTCAATTGTGGTCATGTCAGCCAGAATAAATCATGTAACAAGGTCATTCCACGCAAAGTACAGTCGAATTTTGGTGAAAGCATCCACATCATAGTTTTCATTGATGAAGGCATGTATAATGCATTAAATTATCCTTTCGAATTTTGGTTTTGTTTCTAATTACTGATTGCACTTGCTATATTCATTTGGTCCTCAATTTAGCGTGAAAAATTCCTATGTTCAGAAGTTGATTTTATGCATGGAGGAGGCACAGAGAAGAGAAAGCTAAATCGCTGCTACAGACCTGAAAACACAGATTGAATTCCGTCAAAAAAGTGAGATACTGCAACAAAAACCAACATTTCTCCCACATAGTTCACTACTATTTTTTCTGTTGTATAAAAGGAGCCCCATACATTACGACCAAGGATCATTAAGGAGGCCACCGAAATGCCTTCAGTACCGACCAAGAATGTCGCAACACATACTGCTAGACGAGCTGCTTGTGGTTTCCCAGCACCCAGTTCATTTGAGACTCTTGTACTGACTCCAAAGAAATAAATTTGTCAGGAGAATGAAGCAGTTTTAAGTATATCTACCAGTTCATTTTGTGCAGGCTCACCTTATAGCAGCACTAAGACCAAGGGGTATCATATAAGTCAAAGCACATGTGTTAAGGCTGGAAATACACAGCAATTTGTTAGCATTCATGCATTTGAGACAAGTTCACATGTGCCTAACATATTATCACTGATGGCTCCACATAACTCTAACCTGATGGAAAGGACAGATGTTTCAAGTTTAGGATTTGGAAGAAGACCAGATAACAGAACCATCATCTCAAATGACCAAATCTCCAAGCTATTCCAACACAATAATAATGAAAATTAATTACTAGATATGTAAACCCAAATAATTCAATTCAATTGGCTCTTGGAGTGATTGAAATAAATAAAATAAAAAAATACCTGACCATTATAGCTGAAGGAATTGCTAGTTTAAGGAAATTGGGAATTCCATGCAGGGCCTCCTTTGATAAACCAGTCCAAGTCTTCTTACATGAGGGAGATATCCTCACATAAAGAATAAGTAAGAGTGCGTTAGCCCAGTAGGAGATAGCATTTGCCAACGCAGCACCTTTATTTCCAAGTCCGGACTTAAAGACAAGAATCCAACATGTAAAGATGTGAAGAAAGGTCGTAATTCCTGCGCAAACCATCATTGGAATCACATTGTTTTGGGATTGCAAGAATCTGACATGACATTCCTGGATTGCAAAACCAAAAATGGTGGGAATCATGTAACGAGCGTAACGCCCAGCCTCAGCTGATATTTCTGGATCCTGCTTCAAGAACACCAGAATGGCCCCGGCATTGGCCCATACAACTGCAAGTGGAACGCTGGCAAGTAGAAGAACTATCATGGCTCTCTGCAGGTGTATACCAAGCATGTGGTATTGCTTTGCTCCATAAGATTGACCACAGTATGTGTCTAATGCACTTGCCAGTCCTTTCTACTCATCAAACAAGTTTTATATATAAATAGAGAGATATGTGAAACTTTGATACAAAAACTTGAAATGTAAGTTTGAAAGACACGAGGATCTGTCGTTTAGAAAAAGGGAAAGCAAGTTTTATTCCTGAACAATGGCTTAGCTTCATTCATCACTAAGTTAGAAGAGGCAAATGGTTTTAAATCCTTCCTTCTATCAGCTTGAAATGGGATTTGAAAAATATATTCACTTACTGTAGAAAATGGCACAAGTTCTACCATCCTTCTCAGCCAAATAAGTCCAGTGATATCTCAGCTCTAAAGTTTATTGTAGTTGAGGTTTTATTTTCAACTCATAAATTGCACACAACCATAATGGGAGAAACCCCTCTTACCAATAAACTTAAGCCGGTGACCGAAGCAAAAGAAGTGGCCATGGAAGCACCTGAAAGTGCTAGCTCTCCAAGATGACCCACAAACATGACCGAAATCACCTGTAAAAGAAAAATGAAGAAATTAACAGTAACAAGAGGCCCTGCTAGCACAAGCTGCTTCTTCACCTCCTCAACAATCTCAACTTTGCTGAATCCATGTCTTGATTTTATTGCAGTTTCTGGGGAGATCAATGGTAAGTCAATACTTGGTTTTTCTTCTTCTAGGTCCATTGTTTTCGTTTCTTACAATCACTCACAGCACAGTACGCTAGCAGAACAATTTACAAATTTGTTTTTGTTCGTGATGACACAGTTGACATAACTAGGCAAGTTGGACAAGGACAAGCAATATGACAAGCAGCAAAAATGGTAAAATAATGACCAAGAAAAATAAATCTATTGGTCTGTCTTTGTCCTGTGACTTCTGTCTTGTCCAATTCAATTTTGGTTTCTCCTCCTATGAGGTCACCATGGATTTTTTATTTTTTATTTTTCAGTTCCTTGTGGTTTCCAGGAAAAAAAAGGGAGATATCATAGTGATTCGCATTTGATATTATATCAAAAGTAGAGGTAAGGAAAAAAAACTGAAAAATCAATTAAATTGAGAAAATTAGAAAAAAAATAATTGAAAAACTGAATTGAAAAAAAAACTGATTAAACATATTAAAATTTTAAAAAAACCGCCGATTCGGTTCGATTTCAGTTTTATAAGCAAAAAACCGAACCGAACCGAACCAAAACCGAAAAAAACCGAGCCAAACCGGAAAAACCGAGCCAAACCGAAAAAAACTGAGCTAAAACTGAAAAAAACCGAGCCAAAACCGAACCGAAACCGGTCGGTTTGACCCGGTTTCGGTTTTTTTTTTCAAAAAAATAATTCAATTTGGTTATTTTTTTTAATAAAAACCGAACCGAACCGAAAATGATCATCCTTGATCAAAAGCTAAAAGAACCTTTCACTATGAATTTTGCACGTGATGTTAATTTTTCTTGGATGTTTGAAGAATTTGTTAAATCTAAATGTTATTGCATGCTACCTTAAATTAGAAGAATTCAGAAAGTCCATTGAGACATGCAATAAAGTATGTTTTTGATGAGGTTCTAAATAAGTAACTTGAGAACAAGACTTATGTGTTTGTTGGATAATCAATTAATTTTTTAGTTCTAGCAATCCGATTCATTCTCCCTTGCTAAAATGGCTGGTGGCTAATACTTAGTACATGTAAAAAGTTTTATTTTGTGGGTTTAGGGACTCTTCGATACTTAAGTAAATATATTTTTTAGAGAAAATATAATAATATTTAAGAGAAAAATTCTAAAAATAAATATTTCATGAAGAATAGATATTACTTAGCTTAGTTTCAGGGATAGAAAGATATTAATCATTAAAGGAAAGAGAGGTTAAATAATATTTTTTATCTCTTTATTACACGGTGTAATTACCAGCGAAGCCTTAAAAATACATTTTCCTTATGCCAAGGAGCTTTTCTTGTTTTTCAATTTATTTGTGTCGCACAATTACATAAATACCTCTAAAAATAATATTTCTTAGCTTTGAATGCAAAGACACTTTAGTTATTATGCTATGGTTTTTTTAGTTATTTTCATGTGGAATCAGAGATAATTGAATCTACCATTTAGAAAAAAAGAAAAAGCAAGTTTTAGCCTCCATAAAATTGACTATCATGACAAGAACAATAAGACGCATGCGGTCAGAAGAATACCGATTAAGCTATCATCACATGTTTTTTTTTTTTTCTATTTTCTCTTTTTTTTCTTGAAAAAATATGTTGATCTTGCAAAAAAAAAAATAGTTATTTGTTTGTTGAGTCAAATTAAATCATCATTATTTTAATTACAATGTATTTGATTTAGAATTATTTATTGAGTTAATTTTATTTTTTAATTTCATCCCATGACATTTTATTTTTATATCAGATTTAATCATCATTCTTTCAATAGCAATGTATTTGGTCTTAAATCCTTAACTAATTTAGTTTTTTTTTTTTTCAATTTCATTCATTGATATTTTGTTTTTATATCAAATTTGATACTCATTCTCTTGATTTTTATTTTTATTTTTTCTTATTATTTTCTTAATTGAAATTGTTTTTCAATTTCATCATTATTATTTTATTTTATTTTTTTGTGTTAAATTTGATTTTTATTTTTTTCAAATCTATATTTTTTTCTTTCTTATCCATTTTTTTTTATTTTTTTTCAAGTTTATCCCTAATTATTTTGGTTGGTTGGTAATTTTACATTGTTATTTTTTTGGATTTATCTTTTATGCTATGATCAAATCTCATGATCCGTGTCACAAGTTCTAAAAGTTGGACCGGGTTGGCTTCAGTTATTTTTTATTTTATTTTTATTTCATACATCATCATTAGGTTAATAGAAAATTGATAATCTTTGTTTTTTTTTTTACTTTTTTTTCTATATAGTTATCTCAATATCATGTCTGAAATTATAGATTCAACGAGTTTATCATGTTTGAATCAGATTTTTTTATTTTTTTTATCTTGAGTAAATAATTGGAATCTTAATTTTTTTTTTAAATATTTTTATCATTTTGATATATATTTGTTTTTACGAAAAATTGGTAAACTCACATGTTACAAGAACACATCAATCTCGTACAATCTAAAGATAATAGGGGACTAGATAGTTTTAAACCAAGGACTATCATTATCCTTATTTCTTATCGGATTTGTGACCCCACAATTTGGACACCCATTAAAAAAAAAAGAAAAAAGAAAAGAAATTAAGACGAACATGATATATGTTGGACGAGATGATATGCCGTCTTGTTTGCCGCGGGCTTATAAAACAAATGCATTTGATAGCGTTATAATTATGAACCAACATTAGATAAGTAATAGAAATTAAAGGTATGATGGAGCAAATATTTCATGACGAAAAAAAAAGTTGTGTTGGTGATCAAAAACTTAGAGACTGAACAAAATGATTTGTAGCAATTTACCATGTTTTGTAAGGAAAAATACAGTGCTTTCGCCACATGATTTAACTTTTCAGTTAATAAAAACAAAAAAAATTACAAAGCTAAATTCTCTACCAACTTAATATTAAAAAAAAACAAAGATAATTTTGGAAGGAAAAAAACCCATGAGAAAAAATATTGTAGCAATTGACAATGTTTTATGAGGAAAACTATAATGCTTTTTCCAATAAAATAAAATAAAAAACCATTTAGAGAAATATTGTAGTAATCCACAGTGTTTTGTGAGAAAAACTACAACGCTTTCCTCATATGATTTAGTTTTATTGTAATTATAATTCTTAACCAACTCAATATTCAAAAAAAATTGACAAAGATAATTTTGGAAAAAAATCATAAAAAAATCACATGGGAAAACACGCAACAATTCACGGTGTTTTAAAGAAAAAAATTACAAAGCTAAATTCTTAATCAGCTCAATATTAAAAAAAAAACGAGCAGAGACAATTTTAGAAAAAAAAAACACCAAAAAAAGGAAAAAAAAATCATGTTGGAAACACTGTAGCAATTCACAGTGTTTTGTGATGAAAGCTACAGTGTTTCCCTACATGATTTAGCCTTATTTGTAATGACTTATAATTATAATTTACAAACAACTCAATATTAAAAAAATAAAATGAAAAAAGATAATTTGAAAAAAATATATAAAAAAAATCCATGCGAAGAGACACTGTAGCAATCCACAATGTTTTATGAGCAAAGCTACAATGTTTTCCCCACATGATTAAGCTTTATTACAAAGTTAAATTCTAACCAACTCAATATTAAAAAAAAATCGACGAAGATAATTTTGAAAAAAAATATCACAAAAAAAGAAAACACAAAAGAAACTGGAAGAAAATCATGTGAGGAAAAAGCTGTATCAATCCATAGTGTTTTGTGAGAAAAAACTTGTATTTACTTGTAATTGCAATTCTTAACCAGACTTAATATTTAAAAAATAAAATTGACAAAGATAATTTTAGGAAAAAACATTATAAAAACAGACAAAAACCATGTGGGAAAAAACACCGTAGCAATCAACAGGAATTTTCAAAAAAAGTTACAGTGCTTTCCTAACATATTGTAACTCGTAATTTTTAACCAAACTCAATATTAAAAAATAAAATAAAAAAGATAATTTTGGAGAAAAAAACCATGCTGAAAAACACTATAGCAATCAACAATGTTTTAAAGAAAAAAAAATTACAAAACCAAATTCTCAATCAGCTCAATATGGAAAAAATCGACAAATATAATTTTGAAAAATAAAGAAATAAAATAGAAAAACTATGTAGAAAAACATCGCAAAGAATTCACAGTATTTTAAAGAAAAAAATTATAAAGCAAAAATTTTAACCAGGTCAATATTTAAAAGGTAAAATCAACAAAAATAATTTTGAAAAAAAAAATAAATGAAAAAAAAAAGAAAAAATAGGAAAGTTGAAATTTTTTTTTGAAAAAATAACGAAAAAAAAAGAGAAAAAAATTAGCAAAAAAAAAAAACCAGGGAGAAGAATCACTGTGAATTACTGTTATAATCCAGAGTGAAATGTGTGTGGGGTAACAGTGATTCCCCCCAACATTTAGAGTATTGTATAATTTAGTAAATTGTCTATTTGTTTTTGGTGAATAGTGATGAGAGGAGTCCTAGTTGATGACGTAACATTATTCCCGAATTCCTATTCAAGCGAGTCAAAACAAAAGGAGAGAGATGCTCGTGGTTACTAGTTAGGATACTCTCTCTCTCTCTCTCACTTTCCAAATCGGACAAATGTTTATCTTCCAACTATCATCTGTCGGGTCTCATAAATGTGAATCTTCCCACCCACTATCCCTTGTTTGTTGGGAAAAAAAAAGTTTTGGAACGGGTGCAAATCGTATTTTTAAAAAAGTTTAATTTTTTTGTTGCTAAAATTTAATATAATTTGTATGTTTTGGATCGTTTTGATGTGTTGATGTCAAAAATAATTTTTAAAAAATAAAAAAAATCATTGGCATGTATTTCGGTACAAAAAAGTTATTTGAAAAGCAACCGTTACCACACTATCAAGTACCCTCGTAATCTGTTCATCGATGACAGCTGGAAAATCAAAGATTTGTTTTTTAAAATATTAAATTAAATTTTTATTTAAAAATACTTAATAAGTATTCTTAAAATATAAAAAAATCAATTTAACAACTAAAAAAACCTCAAAAAAATATTTAAAAACACAAAATCAAATATGTAATTTTTATTTATTTATCAACCTCAATCTATTTTTTCAAGTAAAATAAAAGTTTAAAAAAACATTAATGGAACCGTTGAACTTACTTTCTTTCTTTCTTTTTTTGTTATAATTGAGTGACTTTATCTTTCATTTTTAATATTTAAAAACTTAAAAATAAACTTTTTTATTAGAACTAAAATTTCAAAAACTACATAAATTGAAAAAAAAACAGTAAAATAGATGAACTAAAAAGTTTTTTTTTTGTGTCTGTGAATTTGATTGTCCTTATTTTACCTTTAGTCATCTTTTGTTGGAATTTTTGTTTTCTTAACAAATATTTAAAAATTAGTCATTAATTTGGTTATAAAAAGCTACAAATAAAAAAATAAGAATAAAAATAAGAAAAACAATTATGGTATTGTAGATAGGAAGTGATTTGCCTTTCCATTTTAATATATTTTATAATGCATCTAAATATTCTACTCATTTTGGATAATTGATTTTATTATTGAAGTCGAGAATCGAATTTTATAGCTATCATATATAACTTTATAGTTGTTTTCTTATAGAGTATTTGATATTGTAGTAGCGGTTACTTTTCAAAATATTTTCGCTCGGAAATGCATCTAAATAATATTTTTTTATTTTTTAAAAAATTTATTTTTAACATCAGCATATCAAACAATTTAAAAATATAAAAAATAATAATTTTAAACTAAAAAAAATTAAGAACATGCAGCATTGCCAAAGATGCTCTTACTATTTCCTTGTACTCGATGATATTGCAACTTAGGGGCCATGAACTTTAAGAATATTTAGCTTATGCTAATGATTATTTTTGTATGCATTTAAAGAAAGATGCGCGAGAATCTCCTACTTTTTTATTCTCAAAAGTCAGCTTTTTTACGCAACAACCATGTTAAATCCACATTTGTAGTTGGGTAAAAAACAGGCTTATCCAGACCAGGACTAGGAAATTATGAAAAATTTACTTCTCGGAGTGTAAAAAGGATTCAAAAACAAAAAAAAATCACGACGTTCATTGAACAGCAAGAGCTGATATACAATTTACTTCAGAGGTACATGAGCCAGCTGGAAAGAAACTTGGAAAGGATTTCCAGCTATTCCCCCATTTATGCCACATATTATTTCTGCCATATTTATTTTTATATTTTAAAAGTGTTTAAACTTTTTTCTTTACTTCAAATTCTTTTTTTTTTTTTTCAAATCATTGTAACGTGTTAATGTCAAAAATAATTTTTTATAAAAAACATTATTTTGGTGCATTTTCGAACAAAGTATTTTGAAAAGCAACCGCTATCACACTTTTAAATACCCCATATTTCGTTAGGCATGTCAGCAATATGTCGTTTACAAAATCCTTGAAGAAAGTCCATTGTCTTAGAAAATAATATAAATGACCTTTTGAGCAACGTGTGCTGGACCATTTGGCTACTAAACGTTGTCTTTCATGACGGTGTTTGAAAAGTCTCAACATTTTCTCTACGATGGGGTAGTGTTTGCATCAAACACGCCTCTAGTTTGATGCCAACAACCATTTCTTTTTTTTTCCCTCTATTCTCCTTGAATTCAACGTCAACCCCTGAAAAAAGTTAGACTAACCCGTACAATTTATTTTTCCTTCACGTTTGATCCCTATCCTTTTAATTATTGTTTTTCTAATTTGAAAAATCTATTATATTACAAATATTTTTTAATTTCACCCCTATAATTTTTTAGTTATAGTCGCGAGGTTAGTAGGTAAACTTATTTTTTTCATTAATTTTTTAATTAAATTTCTTTTTTTTTTCACCCTTCAACATTGACTTGTTCGATAATTAAGCTTTAAGATTTTATTCCATTTGCTTTTCAACGTGGTTACCTTGGTATCATGATTGAGTCAAAGATTTTGCATCTTGAACTTAGTGGGCTCAGATCGAGATTTTGTCAACCTTTTTTTTAGTTATAATTTTTCTTGAATTTCATCCTACAACTTTTTATTTGCTAATATTAAGCTTCAACTTTTTCCTTCTCATTTTTGTTCTTATGGAATTATCATGTTCTCATTTAATTTATTAGAAATTGGTCTCCGAACATTTTTTCTTGCTTTTTTTCTATAAAGTTATCTCAATCTAATGTCCATAGTCTCGAGTTTGTGATTGAACTTGGTTTAATTGAGGATTATTTTATTGATTTTTTAAATTTTTTTTTAAGTTTTGCCCTTCAATATTGAGTTTTTAATACTTCGGATAGGCTTAGGTCGGGTTCTTTTTACCTTTCTTTCGTTGTCATTTTTTTGTCAGTTTTTTTTTATTTTTATTTTATTTTTTATTCATATTATTTAAATTATCAATTGAACTAATGATTTTGGTCTTAGATGTTTTTCCTTAGCATTTTTTTTATGTTGGAAAAAAATATGACTGGCCATGGCAAATCACAGCCCACAAATCTAGCCCACAAATCTAGTTAAATACTATTGGAAGAAGAGGATAATCTTGTAAGTTGTAAAATATGTTAATGGGATTTTCGATTCTTCTAGTAGCTTGTATTAGGAGTAAAATGGCCATAAATCTTAGTACAAAACTCCAAATCATGTACCGTTAGGTTTGTTGAAAACTAGCCACATATAGCTTTCAAGGGATATATACTTTGCTCAGTAACTTGCTCTGTATTGATACAGTTTTCCATTTGAATTTGTTGATTTCTTTAGATTGAGTTCAAGTTCTTTTAAGCTTTATTTAGAACCATCTAATCCTCGTTGATTAGTGGATATAAATGTTGGAATTACTAGGAATGCTTTTACATTACATAAATATTGAATTACTAAGATTTTGATTTACCTTAGTGTGATATGGTTGAGGCCATTTTTGAACAAGTCTTTGAATGCATAAGTAATGTAAATAGAATAAAAATTATATATGAACGTATTTTATATATGTTATTTTTGTTTAAAACTCATGTTATAAAAGGTCTAAGGCAGGATAATAACCCAACATACCTGGATTTGGCTAAATATCAAACCCAGAAGACATGGGTCTGACTTGCTTGTAGGCTCAATAGTTTTAGGTTCAATTACGTACTATGAGTTGCGCCCAAGTACATATGTGTATGGTGAAATTACAAACCCAATATCATTGGGTTCAATTATGTATTGCGCCTAAGTACATGTAGGTTTGGTGAGATGCCAAACCCAATAACATTGGGTTCAACTACACACTAGGTTTAAGTACATGTGGATCTTGCAAGATGATAGACCCAATATCTTTGAATTCAGCTACGCGTTGAGTCCAAGTACATGTAGGTTTAGCGAGATGTCAGACCCAATATTATTAGGTCGAGCTTCGTATTGAGCCCAAACACATATAGGTCTGGCAAGCTATCAAACCTATCACCATTGAATTTGGAATTATTCCTAAATGTATATGGAACTAACAATCATTGTTGGCCTCTTGATTAGGTCACGAGACCCTATATTGGGTCATGAGGATTAATTTGTTTATTATTATATATTTTAACGTAAAATGTTAAAAGTCAAGAATGATTATCTTCCTGTATCCTTAAGTGTATAAAAGTCTTATAATGACCTGTCATATTTCCATCAACATTAATATTATGTAAAAGATATATATCCCTCATTAATATTGTGTAGGAGATATTTATCTCTCATTAATGCTACCAAGAGAAAATAATGTTACAACTTCATCCAAACACCTTGACAAAGTTCAAAGGTTATATATACTCTTTGAATCACTCAAGTAAAAGGTTCATAATTTATATTCTCTAAGTACTTGTACTCTTATTCTCACAACATTTATCATACATAAACAAGAACAAAACACTTTTCTTAGAATTAAACTCATATTCTCTCATTTATTACAATTTTTATATTAAAACTTACTAACTTTATTATTGGAGAGTTCCAAAATCTCACCAAAGGGATTGTTTTATAGGTATTAGGTTTTTTTTATCACCAACCATAAATTTCATGAACTCTGAAGAAAGAAATAATAACGTGAAGACATAATTACCCACCATTCAAACATTTAAAAAACATTATTCCTGAGCATATTGAATTTTGAAATATCAACACAACCTATTTATTACAAATAGGAAACGAACTAAACTCATAAATTCTTGCAAATTAGGACGAGTACTTTATGAACACACACACGTATAAGAGCTTACCATTAATGTTGCAACGGATTGTCTAGCGAACTAAATCGCTTTCAAGGAGAAAAGGAAGGGAACGAGGTTCTGAGGTCCAAAGTGGCACCCAGGGGATGTGCAATTCCTTAGCCATATCTACTGCAAACAAAAAGAATGTGTCACTCATGATGCAAGTAAAAAAAAAATCCTTCCTTGGAGTTACTTTAAAGAAATATTCAATTTGTTCTTCGAGATTACTGGAAAGATGTCATTATTAGGTAAACCAATTAAATTAATGATTTTTTAAGGTTTTTTTTTTATAATTTTGAAGTGATCATATCAAAAACAAATTCTAAAACAAAATCAATTAAATACATTTTCAAACAAAAAAATTCTTTTAAAAAATATTTCAAACCTCAATTTAAAACACCCTTAAAAGAGCGGAGGGCCATGAGTGCCAAATGGGAATGCTAGCACGACAACGTGTTTTAAGCCTTTTTTGGCTTCAGACATGATTAATTGTTTTGCTTCAACAATGAATGTATAATAATATAATTAACAAAAAAACTAAATCCCCTAAGGAAAAAAAATTATATTCATTAATTGTAATAGTTTAATTATGAATTTGCCATTAGAAAAAAAAAAAGCAATGCGCTAAGTTTTAAGAGTAAGATTATTTTTTCACAATGACACAATTATCTTTTTTAAATATATAGGGTTATGTTAGTAATTTCATATTATTTTGTATAGCGAGATTATTAATTTAACCATGGAATAAAATAATCTAATACCTGATACTTAGGGGTATTTTTTATTTTTCAATTCTTTTAGAATAGTGTAATTACTTTGATGTCTTCAAAGACAAAACCAATTGAACTCTCACCCAATGGCTTTTTATGTCATTTTACATTGTTTTTATTATAAATTTCAAGGGTTCTTAGAGGCATTGTTGTAAATTATATTTATTTACAAGTGTCAACGTGTGAACGGCCCTTGAGTTGTTCAGGTGGCATGTAGAGAGTTATCCAGCAATAAAACACTGTCTTTAGGGGCAGCGTTTAAAAGGTCTAGGCGCCCCGAACCAGATGATGTGGCACGTGTGCTAGGATTCACAACAGTTTGGCGTCAGTGTCCGCTTCTTCCCCCCTTCTTCTCTCTCCCTCACCTAGATTATTGTACTAGCCCTTTAAAAATTCAAGAACAGCCCTTTAATTTGTTCGTTTTTTAAATTTGGTCCCTTTTTATTTTTATTATGATTTTTTTATCTTGAATAATTTATTGAATTTGATCTTCATTCTTTTGATTGCTTTTTTTTTTAATCATTTTTTCAATTGATTTTGTTTTACGATTTGATCCTCATTTGCTTTTTTTTCCTATCAAATTTAATCCCTCTTCTTTTGATTATTAATTTTTTTAGAATTGACAAGTTTTTATTTTAAATCATAACTGATTTTATTTTATAATTTCACCATCCTTTGTTTTTTTTTTCTTATCAAATTTAATTCTTATTCTTTTAATTGCAATTTTTTTTTGCTTTGACAAATTTTTAAAATTTATATTCTTAAATTGACTCATAATAAACTTTTTGATTAGACCCGAATCCAAGGTTTCACGGGTTGCAAATTTTTAAAATTTGACTAAGTTTAAAATATTTGTCGGGGTTTGCTTAGTTTTTACAAATATTTTTCAATTTCACCCCTATAATTTTTTTTATCTTTAAAATTTGTTTCTCATTCTTTTAATTGTTATTTATTTTATTTGGCATCTTTTTTTAATTTTGTTTTGTAAATTGCTCCGTCCTTGAATTTGTTCTTTTAAATTTTATCCTCACTATTTTTTATTGAATTGATTGAGAATTAGGTTTCTTGATTGAATCCGGGTCAAATATTTCACGGGTGCTAGTTTTTGAGATTAGACCAGGTCTAAAAAGTTCATTAAGTTTGCTTTTTTTTTTTCTTTTTTCTAAATTGATGTTTTCTTGATTTTTATCATTTTTAATGGTTTTTGTTTTCTTATTTTTCATGTTTTAATTCTATTAGGTTAGCCCTAAACAATTTCTTTTTATTACACTCCCTATCATTTTTTAATATATAAATAATCTATAAAATTATAAATTTTTTTTCAATTTCACCGCCTATGATTTTTTTAATCTTTCAAATTTGGTCCTCATTCTTTTAATTGCAATTTATTTTGCATGTGAGCATTTTTGTTTTTTTTTTTAAATTTCATCCTCCTTGGGTTTTTTTTGTCAAAGTTTTTCTCCATTCTTTTTATTAATGTTTTTTTCTTTTGCAATTTATTTTTCTTAATTTTATCATTCAAAATTAATTTTTTTGAGAGTTAAGTTTCTTTATTGAACCCGTATACATGATTTCACAAGTTGCAGCTTTTAGATGTTAGATCAGGTTTAGGAGGTTCACCCGAGTTTGCTTGTTTTTTTTTCCTTTCCTATAGCTTATTTTTCTTATTTTTTTTTATTTTCTTTGTGTTTTGTTTTTTTATTTTTTTGGTTTGATTTTATTCGGTTATCCCTTAATAACTTTCTTCAATTTCACCCCTACCATTTTTAATCTATAAATAATCTATCAATTTACAAATGTTTTTCAATTTCATCCCCTATGATTTTTTAATCTTTCAAATTTGAAACCCATTGTTTTAATTACTATTTATTGTTTTGGGATTTGTTTTTTCAAATCTTGTCCTCAGATGTTTTTGTTTCAAATTTTATTCTTATTCTTTTTTATTACTTTTGCAAAAAAATTATTAATATTTTTTCAACGATTTCATCCTTTGAGATTAAGTTGGTTGACAATTAAACTTTTTAATTGAACTCGAGTCCATAATTTAACGAGTTGTAAATTTTTAAGATTAGACCAGGTTTTAGTGGTTTGCTTGGGTTTTCTTGGGTTTTTTACTCTTTTTTTAGGTTAATGTTTTTTTTTTTAGTTTAGGAAGTTTTTTTTGTGTTTTTCCTTCTATTATGTTAATATTGAGCTATTTGATAATCCGAGATAAGTTCAAGTAGGTTTTTTTTAATATCTTTTTCTTGTTTTTTTCTTAGTTTATTTATTTATTGTTGTTGTTTATTTTTCTTATATTATATAAATTGTCACTTCAACCAATGTCTCCAGACTTGTTTTTTTTAGCCTAGCACTTTTTTTATGTCAAAAATATATATATATATATATATATATATATATATATATATATATATATATATTTCCCTGCCCTATGCTTTCTCGGGTTTCATGCACAATGTGTGTTCTATAGTTATTTTCAATGTTCGATCATTTGCTAGGAATCATGTGAAAAAGGTTTGACTTGGCAAATGTAGAAGAAAAAAAAAATAGCTGAGGAGGCTGTCTTTAATTTTTTAGAAAATAGCCAGACTATGCTTGGATTTCTTTCAATTAGTAAATAGCCAAAATAGTACTTTATGAAGAAAAACAAATAAATTGGTGATATGAGATTAAACAATTTTTTTTTTTGATCAAGTAAGGGATTATTAAATTTTATTGTGATTTAATTTTTATTTAGTTGACTTTGGTTATTGTATTTTTATTTAGTTGACTTTGGATATTGTGTGGATCGGCTTCTTTCAGCTATATAAAAAAATTAATGCTGGTTTCGAGAGCAAAAACTATCTAGTTGGATGCTCTATTTAGATTCCCAACACTAGTTGGAGTCAAGAAACTCTCACATGCATTGTCTTAATTATTACAACAGTTTCTATTTGCTTTCCTTCATTATTATATGACATAATTTAGCCATGAATATGGGACATTAGCCATAGCAAGCTATGCCTGCAACTTGCTGCTTGTGCAACAACATTAGCTTATATTAATGGCTAATTGGTAAAATATCTCCTGAACTATTGGTCAAGTTCAACTTAACCCTTATTTTTTATTATTATTTATTTTAATCCCGCAAATTATCAGATCAAAGTAATGCACCATCTCTGTTATAATAGAAACACATAATTGTTGCTGAAAAGTATTTTCACTGCAAAAACTCTAATTCATATTTTATTTCTAATATTTTTCTCTAATTTAATGTGTTTCTTTGGAGGATTTGCAACTCTTTAAATAGATCGAAAGGAAAACCAGAATCTTAAATTAAATAAGAAAAACAACATAAAATCTAAATAAAAATAAAAAGGAAATAAACATAATCGATTCAGACATATCTTCCAAGCCCAGTTCGAAGATCTTTCACAACCTTATTATAGTTAGAACTAGCCTATGTCCATGCAGAACTACGTACTGCAGCTTTATACTACTCTCAAAAGCACAAATTCTTGGAATTTATCATCTCACATTACTTGGCGACCACCTCTAACAGAGTTTCGAAATTTTTGGTAGAGCTACCACTTGATTGCACGGCATCCAAAGCAAGACCTTGGAGGTGTTGAAGTTTCTTTCTCATTTTGTTCCCTTCATCGGTTGACATAATAAGCCTCAAGGCTTTCATCAAACCTCCTTTTGTGATTCTTCCTCCTTCAATCTTGAGACCAGTACCCCATACTGCCTCTATAGTCCTCGTGTTCACTGTTTGATCCCCAAAGAATGGCCTACAAATCATAGGCACGCATCCAGCAATACTATCCAAAACCGAGTTCCACCCACTATGTGTCACAAACACTCCGATTGCTTTGTGTCGCAAGACTTTTAACTGCGGAGTCCATGAAACTACTTTTCCCTTTTCTTTAGTCCTTTCTAAGAACTCTTCAGGCAATTCTTCCTTAGGATTGCCTCTAAATGACCAAAGAAATGGCAACTTGCATTCCTTTAGCGCTTCTACTAACTCTGCTAACTCTTGGGGTGGTAGCGTTATCACACTTCCAAAACTAATGTACACCACAGATTCTTGTTTCTGCTTGTCCAGCCACTCCAGGCAACCGTGTGGATCAGACATGAACGGATCTGGAGATGTCAACACGAAGGGGCCGATGTGGAGAAACTTGGGGAGCCTTGACTTGAACAGATTCACCGCATCGGGGTCTAATTCTTCAAAAGAGTTTGAAGCAACAGCAGCTGCCTGTGGTAATGCTAATCCCATTTTACACAGCATTGCTGCAAATTGTGATTCCTTAACGTCAAGGAATAGTTCCTTAGGTATGTCAGAAATACGTAGTTCAGAAAATCCTGGAAGAATGTCAATTGTTCTATCTTCGGGCTCTGCAATAAGATCATGCAAAATGAATAAGTTATCAGACTATAAAGGATAACATATATATTCCTATGCTAGGCAGACAACAAAGGAAAAAAGACAATATCAATGATGATGTTGTCTAGGCCATTCTAGCTCAAAGTCTTTCGTAGCTAATCTAGATCAGGCGCAGTATAATGCAAAAGGTGGTGTTTCCATTCTGTACCATTGTAGCTAGAAACTTAAAATTTACATGTCATCCAATAACCAAGAAAAAGCAATATTCCTTAACCGATGCTTACCATTCCAGCTCCATATCAAATAGTAATTAATAGGCTATCATTTTCATCTAATCGCAGTACTAATATCGGCATTAACGATTCTTGCTTCCTTGCATGGTAGGAAATAAAAAGCAAAAGGGAATGAAATGTTGGCCTAAATTTTAGGGAAAAACATAAATAACTAGCATGAGATGTTTTAGGCACCCATATATAAATAGCTTGAATTAAAATCCCCTTTATACAGGCTAGCTAAGGCCAAGAGGCCATGCCTAATTTGATGAAATCCCAATTCCAAGATTTATTTTCTTCCCAAAATTGGTGCTTTCATTGTGAACCTTCTGATTTACAATTCAGAAAAATAATATTAAAATTAATTTTTTTTAAAATACTCATCTAATTTAAAAAAAAAAAAACACTTTGAACAAATTGAATTTTATCTTTTTTAATATGTAAATTAAATTTATTTGTCATTTGAATTTAAATCAAATCTTATAATTGAATTTAATTAAAATAGAGAATTGATTATTACAAATAAATTCTACTCTGACCGTGGAAAACCATGTAGAAGCCATTAAATGCATAGTAACTGCATGTACCTCTTACCTAGGATGATGAAGATTGGATCTCGATCCTGTCGAGTTCCTTAATTTAGAAATCAGTAAAAGCACAACGTGTGTTCTAGCCATTCATTGTGTGTAGAAAAATCTCAATTCCCTTGACACTTACGAGTTATTTTCACTTGAAAATATGCTAACAAAATAGCTATATTGTTGATGACCAGCTCAACAAGGAAAATATAAAACCTTACCATTAATAATGCTTCTCATTTTCTGGTGGACTAAATCGGTTTCAAGGACCAAGAGGAGGGAACGAGAACTTGAGGTCCAAAGGGGCACCCAAGGGACATGCAATTCCTGAGCGAAATCCGCTGCAAACCAAAGAAATGCATCACTCATTATGCAAGTAAAATCCTTCCCTATCTCTTTCACCGCCACTTCCATTGCTTGCTTAAAATTCCCCGGCGTCGCCTTTAAAAAATAATCCATTACTTCATCGAGATTCCCTGCAAAGTCGTAGTTCTCAGGCAAACCATCGCTAACGTTGTACGGTTTTATGTTTTCCAGCCCGTCCTCCTTGGAGAAAAGTTTGCTGTTGGACTCCTTTGTGCTGAAGAATGAAAACTTTGCATATGAAGCAGAAGCAGAAGCAGACAGCCTCCTAACGAGAGAAAGAAGTGGAGGACCATGAGTTGCCACGGGGAATGCTAGCACAGCAATATGTTTCAAGTCATTTCTGGCTTCTGACATGATTAATTTGGTTTGCTTCAACAATGGAGGTATAGGATGCGCTTAATCATATGTTTGATTTCAATTTAAAGAGGAAGTAAAGTGGCTTTCTACAGCACAAAGAATATAAAAAAGCACACTAATACAGTATCTAGTAACGTTTGGATAAAATAAAATAAAAAACACATGAAGAAGCGACAAAGAGATGGTAGTTCAACAACCGTTCTTGTGTAATTTACTTTTCAAATTCACCACGGGGCAAACAAGCATTAGTTTATTTCTTAGAAAATAATTTTTTTAAAAACTAAATTTTTAAAAAATAAATTATTTTATGATGTTTGACAGTGTAATAGAAAATAAATTAAAAAATATTTTTCAGTGTTTAATTATGTTATATAAAATAAACTGAAAAATAACTTATTAATATTTTATTTTCTTCAAGTTTATTAAAATAATGAGGAACAAATTTTATAAATTAAAAATTTGAATGCGAATGAAATTAAAAAAAAATATAATTTCATAAATTATCTCAAATAAAATAAATAATAATCAAAATAATAGAGATCAAATCTAAAAAATAAAAAAATAAAAGATGAAGAAATTAAAATAATAATAATTAACATTTCATAAATTATTTAAAAAAAATAAGTAACAATCAAAAGAATGAGCATCAAATTTGATAGATAAAAAATTTCAATAAAAAAATGATAAGGAAAAAGCAAATAATAATTTTATAAAAATAAGAACCAAAGTTAATATAAAAATTAAATTTTAAGAGATGAAATTGAAAAATAAATATTCAAAACAAAATATATATAACAATTAAAAGTTTGAAAACTAAATTTGATATAATTAGTAAATAATATGATATTTTTAAATTTTTCACAACTTTTAGAAAGTGTTTTCCACCTAAATTTTTCAGGAAAATATTTTTATGAAAACCAAGTTAAATTTTTCTTTGATTGAAAAGTATTTTTCGTTAATCCATTTTTTTTAATATCAAATAAATATAAAATAATTTAAAAAATAATTTTTCAAAATATAAATTTCATGAAACAAAGTAGTAAGCAATGACCAGTCATAAAGCCCATCTCGTGCGGGACAATTTTCGAAACATAACTAAATTCAGTATTTTGTTTATAACTTCAATGATTAGTTTTCGAGAAAAAGTATTATTTTTTATCATAATACTTTTTATTTATTTTTTTATGTTCATGGAACAAATATTTTTTATTATTATATGTTGGTTATTTAAACATAAATTTGATGCAGTTAAAATAAATATTCGTATAAACACAAAATTTAAATTAAGTGAAAAAAATGTATTGCTTAAGCCGCAATCCTCTCTTCGTTATTAATTTGTTTCTTTTTAATTTTAATATAAAATGTTAATTTTTTTTATGAAACGCATGCTTTTCTACTTAAAATGATTTTTAAAGAGATTTTAAATCAATAAAGAAAAAATAAAATTTTAATCGTTTTTATACGATTACATCAAAACATTAATGAATATTTAGTTCAAAATAAAAATACAAACAAGATGAAAATATATATATATATATATATATATATATATATTGCTTTTATGAAATATTTATATGCAGTTTTTTTATATAAAAAAGACTTTTTGTATATAGTTCGATATATAATTATATATAAAAATATTAAATATAACTATAAAAATATTAAATATTATTTAAAAATCATAGCATAATAGAATAATTTTTTAAATATTATTTTACTTATTTATTTAAATGAAATTTTATTTTATGATTTTAAAGGAAAAAAGAGGAGGAGAAAGAAACTACAGCAGAGGCTTGTCAATTCCAAACCTGTGAGCATTGACTTTAGAGCCCAAGCTTAAGAATTTTTTTTGTCGGTGGTTGTTGATGAGCATTGATTCCAGTAAATGAAGTTACTTTTAACGAGTAAGAGATTGTAATTATTTTTTAAAATATATTTTATTTAAAAATATATTAAAATAATTTTTTTATTTTTTAAAAAATAATTTTTATATTAATTTATTAAAATAATATGAAAATATCAAAAAATATATTAATTTAAAATAAATAAAAAATAAATAAATTTTAATTTTTTAAAAAAATATTTTTAAAATAAAAAAATAAACATGGTCTAAATATTTTGGGTTCGAGATTTTGAACCCTGAAAACACAAACTTAAATTATTTTTAATTAAAAAATATCATATTTGCTTTTAAAAACTTATTTATAATCATAAAATACATTATAACAGGTCTAAAAATTTAAAATACAATCAAATGAAAAATATATTCTTAAATCCAATCTATTTTGACCAACATTATTTAAGGTAAAAAAAGACACATCTGTTGAATTTCTTTTTTAAAGATTATCATTGACAACAAAACTTTAACCACCCAAGATCTTTCTCCCCTTTTTTTTTTTTTTTTTTTTAATGATTTTCTCTTTCCTTCCTAAACTTCAAGAGGAGGTGGGAGCCAAGAAAAGACAGCAACAGAATCAACATGGTAGAAAACCAAGCAACGAAGAACCATCAGAGCACAGCAATCATACTAACCAATGAATAGGAGAGCAAAAAAGAAACTGGGAAACCATGGAAGCTGAAAACATGAAGAAGAAGGCAGCAAACAATGCAAAAGAAAAAACACAAGACAATTTTGAGGAGATAACAAGAAAATCTAACATGTTAAATAATCTTCCATGTCCAAGGTAGGAAAATAGGGATTGTAGCTGCAAAAAACAATCCTGAAGCTCTCGAGGGTTGGTTTGGAATTATAATTCATAAATTAAAATGATGTTAAAATATCATACTTTAAATTTTAATAATTTATAAATTTATTTGGCTTTTGATTATTGTGATTTAAATTTAGTTTTATATAAAAATTAGATTTGGGATATAACTGTTATTTTTATTAGTAATTGCTTAGCGGTTCTAAACAACTGCTAATAGTAATAGCGGTTGTCTAATAAACTGCTATTATCATTAATTATTGTTAATAAAATCATATTTGTTAATAGAAGTTGAGTCTAAACTATACTACTTTTGAAATATGTTTATTTCTTATACTATTTTTCAAAAAAAAGTATTAAACTATGCTAGTTTGATAATAAGAAAAAAAAAAAAAAACTCCTTTGGCTTAAGCTAGTAAAGAAGCTGAGCTAGACCAAGAGGGAACCTTTCCCTTAAATCTCAGCAGCCCATGAAAGCAAGAAATCACAGCAAACGCGCTACATTTGACCATGATCTAGGAATTGAGCAGCTCGATTGATCAACACCAAGCTCAGTCATCCTTGCAGACTCAACATCAAACACATGGCGGGCTAGCCACAAAGGAGCTAACAATCCAAGCCAGAAACATAAAAGCCAACCAACAACAACACAAAAAAACTTACCATTGATGCCCAAAATGAGAAACGAAAGAAGAACTGTTCTAATCCACGGTAAGTACAATCTGGATTAACAGTGATAATGCCCACGGTAGCTACAGGTGGTAGTAGACATCTGATCTAAACAAATATAGAGCATGAACTCAATTACATTTAATAATATTAACGAATGTTCAATTTAATAAAATGATAATATGAAAAAGATTGAATAAAACTATGGGGGGGGAAATTTAAGTTGGGCTAAAAAGAAAGAATGGTTCCTAACATAAAAAAAAAAAAGATGAAATCTTATTCCTAAAATAAGTAAAAATCAAATCATATTCTAAAAAAATAATCATAAAAACTTGTTAAAAAATTAAAATTGAAAAAAAAAACAGTCAATAACATATGAAATTGCAAGGAAAAAAAAAGACAAAAAAACTAAAAGAAAAAAGACTTACGCTTGTGAGCTTGGCTTGAGTGACCCAGTGCAAAAAAAAGTCTAGGTGTGTGGACCTTTCAGCCTAGGCTCACATACTTGGACTAACTTTATTATTTTTTATTAAAAAGTGGAAGATTTATCATACGACCCTATTTTTTTTTTTTAAAAAAAAGGTGACACGTTGCTTGTTTTTCCCTATATTTTCGGTCACAGTGATAACCAAAACATCGAGGTTGATGTTTTTTTACCTACAAACCTATATGCGACTTTAAAAACCAAAACAATCCCTTTAAAACAGAAAATTAACTTAAAACAAAAAACCTTCATGAGCTCAGATTTATAAACTCTCTTTATTAAATGAAACTTGTTGACATAAAAATTGATTTTTTTATGATCGAAATTGGTATTAATCAAGTTTTTCTATCTCTACCATCAAGATTCAGTCACTTTATCTCTACTCTCACAAATCAAAGATTAAAAAACAAGGAAAATAAAGTTTAGGATTAAAATTAAATTTTAGAAATATCAAACGGGAAAAATTGTAATTTGAAAAATAAAAAGACCAAAATAAACTATTTTTATCCAATTTCAAAACTACCATTTATTTTTTCCTTCTTTTTCACTCTGTTCCTTTTTATTTCAGTCTCGTCCCTCCTATATAAATTAAAAGCAATTCCCCTTCAATTTTATTTTTTTGGTAGAGCAATGGTGCTAGAATATTTTCGGTTTCTTCTTTTATTATACAAGAATATATTTCCCGTCATTAAAAATCGTTAGAAGTACGTAACCTCAGCAAAATTGATTTTAAGAATAAAATAGTTCACTGGGAAAAATCTAGACATATTCTACTGATGACATCTATTAGCTGTAATGAACATATTTTCATGCTCTAATACAACTCAAAAGTACATGTTACGTGGTGCACTCTTATTGGGTTTTGTCAAAGCTAGATACGTTTAATTAAACAAATCTTGCTTAAATATAATATAATATAAAATAATGAGACTAAAACATGAGAACTTTGAACGAGTCTTTGTCTCATAATCTGTGCATTGAATAGAATCCAGAATATATAATTATTTATTTAGTTTGGCTATTTAACAACCAATTTTCTACGTATACAGAGAGAGAGAGGCAGAGGTTACAAAATTTAAAACGGGAGTGGCTATTGGAACAGCCTTTTTGTCTACTGGCATCCACAGCTTTTTCTCAGTTAAATGACTTTAATATCCTTTTGTTTTGTTTACTTTTTTTTTTAAAAAAAAAAAAAACATTGATTTGTTTCAAACTTTCAATCTCATTAATCAATTAAACACCGCGCCTGCATCCTTGTTTTTTATTTTTTCCCATCCAGCTACTCCCACCTGCATGCTAGTCAAAATTCAGAAACCACTACAAATCTCAACTATGGATGAAAAAACGAGAAAAATGGATATAATTTCTACTGAACTTAAAAAATGATAGCTCCAGGAGCACAAGAAGCGTTAATTAGTATCGGTTTTTTGGGGGGTTTCTGTAGCTTGGGTTTTTGGTGGTGGTGCTGCCATGGCCGTAAGGACCACTTTCATCGTCAAAAGTGCTGGTAATTGAAGGGTGGAGCCACTGCTAATTTGGTTTCCAATTTTCAAAGCCACTGATAGAATGTAACAAGGAAATGACTAAAATGTCTTCCACAAAAACAAAGGTGGCAATCATTATCGAACATGGGTGCCACCCCATAGTTGACACTTTTTATACCCCTCCTAATCTAGCTACCACCGCAGCCCCGTCATTATAAATATGCACAGGCCCCTCCTAAAATCCCAGAATGAATGAAAGGCTCAATATATTATTCTGCAAATGCATACTCGTTATGCTACCATCTCCATTTTTATCCTTCTCATTTCCAGCACACATGCTGTCTTCACAAGACGACCACACCCTTACCTCAGTGCGGCAAACCAATTCATGGCTCCTCAAAATGCTGCCCGTGCCTCTTTGAGGATTCGGCCATTAGTGTGGGATGCAAATTTGGCACGTTACGCGCAATCGTATTGCAATCAAAGGCGCTACGACTGTGATTTAAAGCATTCTAACGGACCATACGGTGAGAACATCTTCTGGGGCAGTGGCAGTGGCTGGACTCCAGCTCAGGCCGCCGCCGCATGGGTCTCGGAGCGTAAATGGTATAATTATTGGTCTAATTCTTGTGCCGAGGATCAAGAATGTGGACATTATACTCAAATTGTGTGGAACAGCACAGAAAGAATTGGGTGTGCTAGGGTGGATTGTTTTCGTGGAAGGGGAGTTTTCATGTCTTGCAACTATGATCCTCCTGGGAATTATATTGGAGAAAAGCCTTATTGAATGTGTTTCTTGAAATTTGCCTAGTTTTTATTTATTATTTCTATTTTTTTTTGTGGAAACCTCGTATGATTATTACATTCTATCATATGGGTGATTGATGTGTTCTCCTTGACACAATTTTCACCCTTCTTTATTTTATGTATTTATTGTAAAATAAATTTCAATATCACATGAAATATAATTAACGATGTAAGAAAAAAAAAGATTTTTCAATATTAACGGTGTGGCTTCTCATCCTTTCAGTTTCGGCTCGTCTTTTTTTCACTACAGCGATCTTAGTTTTCAAAGCATTCAATCTTGTGTCATTTTTATGTTATTTTTGAAATTTTAATT
Organism: Populus x sibirica; assembly: GCA_019202695.1. NCBI lineage: Eukaryota > Viridiplantae > Streptophyta > Magnoliopsida > Malpighiales > Salicaceae > Populus > Populus x sibirica. The sequence continues at coordinate 1,613,087 of JAGMVL010001026.1, read as the reverse complement.
TTTTTATTAATTTTTTTTATATTTTTAAATCATTTTTATATGCTGATATTAAAAATAATTTTTTTAAAATAAAAAAAATATTATTTTAATATTTTTTTAAATGTAAAACACTTTGAACCGCAACTACTATTATAATCCCAAACATATCATTTATATGAAAGACTAGCCAATATCTACTTGTATATATATAAAGTGTGTTTAGGAGTGTGGTAGCGGTTGCTTTTCATTCCAAAACACATCAAAATAATATATTTTTTTATTTTTTAAAAATTATTTTTGACATCAGTACATCAAAATAATATGAAAATATAAAAAAAATATTAATTTAAAATAAAAATAAAAAAAAAATTAATTTTTTTTAAAAACACTAAAAAAAACAAAAAGCCTGACACATCCATAAATGAAGCTGCTTCCATCACAGAGTAATTAAGAACATCAACTAACCAATTAATATGAATTGTGAACGAAGAGAACCAACTAACTGGTTTAAATGCACCAACTGTAGTTGCCAAGGGAAACTAGAAACAGGTAGGTGTAATTTGTTGCCCATGCGTTGCCACGTGGAATGCTTCGTTAGTGTTATTAAACACAGCTTCTCTTTGTACGAGTTAATTTGATTACTTGTCGTTCCAGTCTTTAACTTGAACTAATTTTTAAATTAAATTATATAAAAATTAATTTAATATGAATTATTTAATATTTTTTTCATGATTTATTTTTTTAAAACCATCTTAATAATTTTTAGATATTAAAATAATATTATTTTAGAATTATCTTTTAACTCATACAACTCGTAATTTAGATCACAAACCTAATCAAGTTTTAATAACTTTTCTTACTTAAATTATTTTTTTATTTAATCATAATAATGGAATTAGATATTGCGATCCTAAAGCAAGTTTTAACCATAAAATTTAAAAAATATTAACTAATCAATTTTATGCATTTCGATGAAGAAATTTAAGAATAATAAATTTTAAAAAAATTATAAAAAATATATTTCATTCTAATTAAATATTAAAGAGAAAAATATTTTAAAAATTACACTTATTAAGTGAATGCATAATCATCCATAAAACAATTGATGATATTATTATAAAAAAAACCCTAATATTCTTTTTCAAAAACACAATGGAATAACTGGATCATCATTTTAAATATTATTCTAATAAAAAGGTACATATAGAAAAAGATGCATGTGGGCTTGGCCTTCTAGCATATAGGCGCCTAGCTTTTAAAAACATGTCATACATGCATGGGCGTAGAAAGCTTAGGAGAAAATAGCCATGCTCACATGCCTGGTTGGTTCAAAAACAATTAATTGATAGATAACATGTTTTTTTTTTTTTTGTTGAAAAACAAAATTAAAACACCAATAAAACACTCTAACGACCTCAGTAAAACCATTACCAACATAAAAACACCCTTAAGTTTATCCAAGAACAAAGAGCTAAACTGAAAAAAAACTATCTCTTAATCTTGATTAATTTTTCCCGTGAGAGGAAGTATAAAAACATTTTAATGAAACTTTTCATATTAAGTGGAATTCAATGATACCATGATTATCTATTTTGATGGCTAAAATATGACCGATCGATCATTTTTTATTTTTTTTGTACTCAACTCTCAAGGACTGAAATATATATATAAAAAAGAAGTTTAGGGATAAAATATAAAATTCTAAAAAACAAGGATCGAAAATGAAATGAATAAAAAGTCCAAGGACCAAAGTGATTTTTTTCTTGCCTTATGAACAATAATTAAAAAAAAAAACTAGTTTCCTCTTTTATCCTATTATAAATTTTGTCCCTTGAGTTTTAATTTTTTTTAGCTGACAAAATCAAATACTAATTTGTAAAATTAAGTATTAATATAATGAAGGGGTATTTTTATACATCTTGAATGCGATGTGGCACACGATCCATAACAAGCATAAACTATATAATAATATAAACATACATTAAAGGATAAAATTAAAAAAAAATAAAAATAAAAAAAAACCAATTTAGGAACAAAATAATTGCGTTGTAGCATACCACATTGCAAGTGTCTAACTATCCATAGTAAAAGAAATAGTAAGAAACACTTCTCATTTAACTATATTTGTTAAATATTAATTGTTAATGTTAATAATTTAGGAACAATGTGACTTGTGAACTGGTACCAAATAAGGTCACCCTCGAGCAAAGATGAATAGGTTAACTTTAAGAAATGTGTAATTTAATTGGTCAGACTCTGAATTTGCTTTTCAGAAATTACTAGTTTGAGTCCTACAAACCTTAAGGCCACTGAAGGTTTATATGATCGTTAACTACAGGGTCCGTGGGATTAGTCAAAGTGTACGCAAGCTAACCTAAACATCCATGTTAATTAAAAAAAGAAGAAGAAGATGAATAGGCTACTACGTAGAGAAATAGCTCACACTTTGTATTTTATTTTTCAAACTAGCAGTTATCTTAAGAGGATTAATTAATTAAAATAAAATATAATAAAATAGAAGGTAAATTCACTATTCACCTTAAGTACTCTCACTGGAAAAATGCTTTGGTATTTTTTTTTCAATTTCATTCTTAATATTAGATTTATTTGAGATTGAGTGTCATGATTTGTTCTAATTTATTTTTTATAGGGTAATCTCGGTCTACTGACCTGAGTTATGAGTTTGACTTACTAGAGTTTACTTGAGTTTTTTTTTTTTTTAATTTCATCCTTTAACATTAAGTTGAATGGTAATTAAACTTTATAATTTGTTTCGAATTTTTTTATATAAAATTATCCTAATTTTTTAATTAACAAAGAAACTAAAAGAGGATGTGAATTCATTGTTGATCTCTTCATAAAACACAGTTAATTAGAATAGCGATTTGATAATTTTTTAAACTTTAAATTTACTACAAATTAAACTTTAAATTTACTTTAATTTCCTGTGTATAAGATTGTGCGAATGCCATGAAAGGGATGGTTGGGCTCATGTTTGTAACATCCAGTAGAGTTGAGCATGATGCAGATTTAGCCGAGACATTTGGCTTTGGTTCCTGTTAGCCAAGGATTGTTTTTTGCTGGGATGGTATCATTTTCATGTGCTCTTTCCATGGGGAATCTTCTTTATTTGTTGTAGATTATTGCAGTAATCATTCTTTCCTGCCAACTATATATCCTTTGAGGCCCTCTTCCCCTGCAATTTGTTTTTTTAATCTGTTGTCCTCCATACATTCCCTTTGTTTCTCTTTCTAATCTAGAGTGTCACTATAAAAAAACTCTTAAGATTCTTCCCGGTTTTTTCCCTTCTTAATTCTCTTTCTTTTTTGCCATTGCTGGTGTTTTTTGTCGTGTTTATGAAAGTTGGATGGTGTTCTTCAATTGCTCAATGATGAAGTCTGCTGGTTTTCTCTTTAAAAAAGATTTGGATTTTGTTTCTTCTATTTGTGTATTTTTTGAATTTTTTTTGTGCTTGTGGTGTTTCGCGGATATTGATCTTGCTTCTTCTGTAATGTAAACTTGCTATTAGTAAAATCTAAAAAAAATAAAAAAATCAATTAAATAAAAAAAATAAAAAAATATAACTAGAAAAATCAAATCATAAAAAAAACCGAGTTTAATTTGATTTCGGTTTAAAGCTTCTGAAACTAATTGAACTAAGCCAAACCAAACTTAGTTCAATTAAAAATTACATTAACTTAACATGCATGGAATAAATATAAAATTTTCTTGTAAAGATCCAACTTTAAAATTCGTTGTCACAGTTGCATGCCCACTTCCCCCCTCTTCATCCTTCTCTCTCAATCTTTTCCACGACTCCACAGCTAGCAGATCACTCTTAAGATTTGCATCTTTTTGTTAAAACATAAAAGCTTATATTATTCATAATGTATAAAAAAGAAAAGATTCACTGTTTGGATAAGTTTTTCTTGCAATAATTTCTTGTGATTACATTTATATATATTGTTCGGTTTGGTTCATATCTTTTTTATAAATTTATTTTGGTTGTTTTTTATTCTAAAAAAATCAATCGCATAAAAAACCATAAAAAATCCCATTAAAAAATCAATAGGTTTTGCTAGTTTTTATATAGTAAAAACCAAATCAAACCAAACCACACAAAAACTAATTGGCTTAAACTAGTTTCCAGTTAAGTCTAATTTTAGGTTTTCCTAGTTTTTATGCAGTAAAAACCAAATCAAACCAAACCACACAAAAACTAATTAGCTTAAACTAGTTTCCAATTAAGTCTAATGTTATATATATATATATATATATATATATATATAATTTGGTTTCGTTGGATTTTTTATAAAAAATAAACCGCATCGAAAATACTGACTCCTAGCTCTTTCTCTGGATTTTTTCATGCAGTTCCTAAGATGTTGTGACGCCTTGACTTTTTCTGCACACTTTTGTCTCTGTTGTTTGCTGTGTGTGTAGTGTTACATTGCCTTCTGATTTGAGTTGTGTTAATTTTTCTAGATTGTCGCTATGTAACTGTTCTTGTACGATTTTAATGGAGTGAATTTTACGTAAATAATTAACATTAACAAAACTACTAAAAGATGCATTAGGTTTTCCTGGCTATTTTACTATTTATATAAACAGCTGTCACCTTTTTTTTTATTTTTTTTTAATTTTTAATGTGGAACCACTTCTCCTTCAAATGGTTAATTAATGATTCTCATGGTCTAAGATTCATGTGAGCATATCTACCATACTATCTTTAAAAAGGCCACCCGTCAGTCTATTCATGAATAAATATTTGGTGACGTTGTTTCTGACTTGCAGATCAGCTTCACACGTGCATTCAAGCGTCGTGTGGTATATGCAAATGCAAATTATGATCACATCCTTTTCCTTCCTCAAATTTGCTTTTGAATCATGGATACCTTCCATGCTTGAATTCAACAGTCTCCAATTATTTTTTCTTATGAACATCCATGGTTACTATAGTTTCTGGATTGACTGGCGTGTTTTGTTGTCCTTTCATGAACATTAGCAAGAAATTACTCCCTATTTACGTCTCAGATATGTAAATATTGTGTCCCTTTGAAAAGATGAAGTTGGCAAATGAATTATCTTAGGTATCAGAATAGAACCACCATATGCATATGATGCCAAGTTTCCACTGGGATGAGCTACTTGGCTTCGCCTTGCTTTCCTCTAAATTTACAAATTGCATGACTATTGCTGAGTGTGCCTCAAATCTTACAGATTTTGTTGCCTGTTCACTCAATTGAGGCTCATGTTGAGATTTAATAGATACAAGGCATGTTGGATTTATATTCTTATGCTGTCAACAGAGAAAAAACCAGGCTGAGATTGGTCTAATAAAGGTACTTGAGGAATTATTTATCTGTCATTTATTTCTCCTTGGAAAATATTAAAGAAGAATTAAGGCCTCAAATATACATTTTGGAGTGAGGTATTAGTTTCAAAAAGGAAGAAAGAAAGAATGACCAAGACTTTGAGGCATGAAAACAACCTTCTAAACAAAAAAGCCGACCTTTTCCTCTGGGTGAATTGTGCCTTGAGTGCGGTAATTGTCAATGGTGCTTAGGTTCTGCACTTGGAAGATTATTGAATAATAAAGTGTTCTAACTTTTATGAAGGTTCTTCATGAACCATTGAATTCCTGGTCAAATGCAGGTTAAGGTAATCATCATGAAGTGGAATAGCCTTGAAGGATATTGGTCTCCTTTTCAATTTGCTCCTCACAGCTGCATAGTTTGAAAACTTTCCTGTGAGTTGGATAGGCTATTAAAGTGAAATTGTATTCCTGAGTTTTACATTACCTTTTTATTTCCTGAGTACTTTCATTGCTGCTTGTTTTTTCTGATCCTTGTGTTTGCAATGATACGTCTGGTTTCTTTGTCAGCAAACTCGATAAACTTTTGCAGAACTGCTCATTGACAATGATGATATGAACTCAGTAATAGTCATTGTGCTGCATGACTAATCAACACTCATTGTTTTCGCAAGAAATTGACATAATGCAACTTAACAGAATGCTTTCATACCTCTTTGTACAATCTTAGCTCCCCTACTGATTTTGATATTTCTACAACGCAATTCATGGGAGCAACCTCAATCACCTGACATTTGACACGGAATCATTAGACTGTTATTGATGTTAGACTCCTGAATTCTGAAATCCTAAAGCTGTGTGGAACATTTTACCTCTGCTGATAGGTCATAATATGATCTGGTACATCTTTTCATCTTTAGTTTTTGATTCATTTTCATCTGATATGATACAGTATAGTCATTAGTCACTCTGTAACGGAGAAGATATCTCTAGATGAAGACTCAGTAATCTAATGAGTTTTTACCTTGGAATTTTTCGTCCTTTCGACTGACAGACTCACATCCATTGCAGCAACTTCAATTTTCCTTATTGTATCATGAACTGAATGTTCAGACCCTAGCCTGGTTTTCTGCTTCTTGTCTTCCTAGGAAAGAGAGGAGATTGATTGAAACTCACAAATGAACAAAGGAAGTTTGCAGTAATTAAATTCAAGTTCTGATTATAGACTTGCCTGTTCTTCAAAGAGACCAGATAAATCAAGGTCATGGGACATTGCTATCAATTGGAAAGCGTTTATGAAACTTGAGGATTCAGGGGTCTCTGTTTCTGAGGCATTGTCCTGCTTAGAGTTTCAGGTATTCAGGTGAAATCATAAAACTTGCTGTCATTTACTGTTTATGGAAATTTACCTCATCTGCATCAAAAGCAGCATTAACATCATCCAGGAAGATTTTCTCGTCGCTTTCATATCCACAAGAAGGCACGTAATCTATCCGAAACCATTCATCTTCAATGATCTCTGGTATTGTTATTCTCTGCAGTGAAGGATAATGACATTGTTTTCTTTGTTATGATCTTAGTATTTGTTAAAGCATAAAATCTTTCCTTGGATATACCTTTCTGGGATTTGGATCTAATATTCTTGATATTAGCTTCCTCTGACTTTTTGTAAACCACAGTGGACAGGTGTATTCAGCTGTAGATATCTTTACACAAACAGGGTCATCCATGGAGTGATTCCTTTCTCACTTGGGAGAGAGAATTAACAGTGCACATATATAAAATAATACCTTCTTATATAACATTATGAGGTTACGTTCGTCAAATGGTAGATATCCTGACAGTAGTTCGAAAAGGATTATCCCACAGGACCAAACATCTGCAGCTGCTCCTTCATAACCCTTGTTTGCAATAAGCTGCTTATAAGAAAATCACCATTAGCTATAGTGGTGAGGAGAATTGAGGTACAAGTTTCTAAACTATTCCCTAGCCCTCAACCTCCCGTGTTTTCTCAGATGGTACCAGCTGAGAATGATTTTCAGGAATTTGTAAAACAGGAAAGTTGCTTCTTACCTCTGGTGCTACATAGCATGGAGACCCACAGGCTGTTGTTAGCATGCTAGCAGGCTGTCGATCATATATTCAACCAATGTTAACGGGAATTGTACGAACTCACTTTGCAAATAAATAAATAAGAATAGAAGAAAGATTGCTAGACTTTCAGTACCTTGTGAAATGCACTTAGTCCGAAGTCGGAGACTTTCAGATTTCCTTTGCTGTCCAGAAGTAAGTTTTCTGGCTGTACACAAGATGTTCATTAATTTGTGTAAATACTTTGTAGATAATTGACAAATAATGCGAAGAACATTGTATATTATACCTTTAAATCTCTGTGATAAACTCCTCTGGTATGGCAATAGTCCACTGCATCTATCAATTGATGAAAGATTTTTCTTGCTTCTGATTCATTTAGTTTCTTGGCATACGACTGAGTAAACAGGGTGTGAACAGGATTAGAAATGTCAAATGAAACACTTACTCTAGGAATTGCAGATGCTGCTACTTGGATAATCCTTACCAGCTTGTCTGCAAGTTGTCCTCCTGAGATATATTCCATTACCATATAAATCTTTGTCTTTGATCCGATAACCTGTAATTGTAATTCAACACCAATAAGTATTGAGAAAGAGCTCTCCGACTTGCCGAGTTGAAGTTTAGTTGAGGCCACGTGACACCACATGAAACTAGCTAACGTACCTCGTGTATCCGTACGATGTTAGGGTGATGGAGGAGTTTCATAGTTCTTATCTCCCTTTGTACCTGGAATTAGTTTTAACTCCGATATATTAGAAAGAAGCATGTTTGGTTTTGTTAGTCATCAAGACCTTACTCCAGGAAAGTGGAGAGATTCACCTGATTCTTGAGATCGCTTTGCATGACCATGTTCTTATCCATGATCTTGATCGCAACCTGATGGCCATTGGTGGTGTCTACAGCAAGCTTAACCTTTGCAAATGTTCCCTCCCCGATTGTTCGACCTACCTGGTACTTACCAAGTTTATTTCCGTATGCCATATTTTATGACAAAATATCGACTCCTTTCTCCTTCTTCTTCAGCTAATAACAACTATTCCTTCTCTAGCTTCTGCAAAATGTTCCTCCCTTGTTTTTTCTACTGATATGGATCACGAACACCTGCACCTCTTGCAAATGTTTCTCAATATCCTCTTTGCTTCAAACCGGTGGCTAAGCGATTTATTTGATTGAGAATGGAGGTTGACTCGTGCTCTTCTTCCCAGCAACTACCATTTACATGGCTCTCAATATTTCTCATGTCTGTTTTCAGAAGGAAAGTATCCGTCTCTGGCACAAATTTTTCTTTCCTTCTATATAAACGCATGTGTATATTTGTTGGAGGCTTAGAATAAGTTTCTCTCATGGAAGAAACGATGACTTGTTGTTAGCTGGCTAGTCGGTTGACTCTGTTTTGAATGGTAAGTTAGCAGTTGCTGTAACATGTACAGTCTTAAATATACTTACTTGTGGTATGGTCACGTCTTGCTGGTTTGTAAAATACGTAAACGTCCACCCAAATTATGGCAGCTCTTCACTTCAGTTTTGGATTTGGATCGTAGCCGTTTTATTTTATTTCATATAATTGAAATAGGAAGAATTATTCAAATTTTAATTTTCCATCTGACCCATTAAATGGGTTCTCAAAAGACAAGAACAATTTCATTTTTATCAGCTATTTCGTTGCGTCATTGATGTCGCATTTTCTTCATTCACTGACATCATATTATATGCATGCATGTAACGAAGGGCGGAGGGGGGCATAGAAGGCAAAGATGGGCTATAGCCCAGGTTAAAAAAACAAAAACAAAAAATCCTAAAAAAACCTAATCACTCACCTTAAAAAAACTCCACCTTCTCCCTTTACCAAAAAAAAAAATCAAATAAAAAAAGCCATGTTTTGCTAGGTGCTGAGAAGTTTTTTAAAATGCAAGTTCTTTGCCCTAAATTTTTATTTGTTTTCATGTATCTTCATGTTGAATTTAAATGCAGAGGAAAACTTAAGATTAATTTTGTTATAATCTTTGTGCATCTAGGGTTGGATCAATTCCTAAAACAACTTAGACTGTGTTTGTTTTTCGGAAACCGTTTTCCAAACTTTTCTGTGTTTGTTTGCTATTAGAAAAGTTGGTTAACGGAAAACACTTTCCAGTTAAAGAAAAATTTGGCTTGGTTTTCAGGAAAGTGTTTTCCTTTTATTTTGGGCGGAAAACACTTTCCGGAAGTTGTGAAAAATTTAGAAATGTCATAATATTTGCTGATTATATCAAACTTGGTTCTCAAATATTGCTATATATATATATATATATTTTGTTTTGAATATTTGTTTTTCAATTTCATCCCTTAGAATTTAATTTTTATATTAATTTTGGTCCTTATTTTTATAATTATTATTTGCTTTTTCCTTATCATTTTTTAATTGAAATTTTTTATCTATCAAATTTTGTCCTCATTTTTTTTATTGTTACTTATTTTATTTGAAATAATTTATGAAATGTTAATTATTATTATTTTAATTTCTTTATCTTTTTATTTTTTTTATTTTTTAGATTTGATCACTATTATTTTGATTATTATTTATTTTATCTGAGATAATTTATGAAATTATATTTTTTGTTTCATTTCATTCCCATTCAACTTTTTAATTTGTAAGATTTGTTCCTCATTATTTTAATAAACTTTTAAAAAATAAAACATTAATAAGTTATTTTCCAGCTCATTTTCCATGACATAACCAAACACTGGAAAGTGTTTTCCAACTTATTTTTCATTACACTACCAAACATCGGAAAATAATTCACTTTCCCGGAATTCACTTTTCAAAATGAAACTACTTTCCAGCAAACAAACGGGGGCTTAGAGAATTTGCAGAGCTTGTGCTATTTACTGTTGGACTTAAAGGTTTGATTATTACTTCATCGTATATTTAGTTTTTATACTTGTTATATTGGCTATTATCTTTTCCCCCTTTATTGATAATTTCTCAGTAAGTTTGATATATAATGTTCGCAAGTTATGCTAGTCAGACCACTTGTTGACAAAATAGATACAGAAAATTGATTTAGTCTACATCTTTATCCGTTTATCGACCATCAACATCTAGCACACAAGCACAAGTTATTGTGTTTATATTTTTTTGGTCTTTATCATCTTAATTCCTTTCTTCCTTGAATTTAAAACTGCTGACATCATACTAATTTTTCAAAATTTAGAATATGTAATTCTTTAGATAAAAAGGCAAGTCTAGCAGTATTCAAGTTGAAACTTAAGATATTTGACCTAAAAAAACCCATATTCTGCTGGGTGTCTGGAAAGCTTTTTGAAACTTAAGTTCTTTGACCAAAATTTCTATTTCCAGTCTGACCATACAATTCTAGCAGTATTTAAGAAGTATAACAAGTTCACTTAACATGATGTTTTACCATTTTATCCTTGTATAGTCTGTATTTCATGAATATCTTGTTGTGGCATTAATATTTATGCATCTTGCAATTGGCTTCCCTAATCCCCTGTACTTGAAAAGGTTATAAATTATAATGGAAAAATCAAGGAAGCAAGAGAGGAAAAACTATGTTTTTGTTCTTTAAACCAAGCAAACAAACATCAACCAGTAAAAGACATTCTTCATCCAATGTTAACGTCTTAAATCGTAATGACCAACCCCCTTTCAAATCTCAAAGAGTTGAAATTGATTTTAATACTCTTGAACGAGACCCTAGGATATGAATTCCATTGTGGCAATAACCTATTAATCAACAAGATAAAATTAGAAGAGTTTGTATCAAAATGGGTCCATATAAACTTAAGCTAGCAGAGTATCCAAGGATTGAATAGGGAGATAATATCATCGATTTCAATACACTTGGTTTGATCAATTTCCTTGGTTAGAGTACTCTCCATCAAAGGATTCAATATTTTGTTTTCCATGCTTTCTCTTTGAAAATAAAGTGACTTGTCATCCCACATTCACCACATAATAATGACGTGAAATCTACTGAAAATTTAATGAAAGTAAGTAAACATGTTGATAATAATAATGTCGTGAAATCTATTGAAAATTTAATGAAAGTAAGTAGACACATTGATAAAGTGTTGAATGTAAAAATTGTTGAAGAAGTTCAGAAAAATTGGTTGCGACTTATAACAACAATTGAAAGTTTTTGATAGCTTAGCTTACAAGCATATGCATTTAGAGGTCATGATGAATCTTCAGTTTCTAATAATCAATGCAATTTTATGGAGATGATAAGACTTATAGGGAGATTCAATATTAACATTGATGATGTTGTCTTAGAAAAAAGCTATGACAAATGCAAAGTATACCTCATCAACTATTCAAAAAGAGATTTTGCATATTCTCGCGAACAAAGTGAGGAAAAAGATTTGCGAAGAAGTTACAGATGCAAAGTTTTGTATTTCGGTTGACGAAGCCAAAGATGTATCAAATAAAGAATAAATTACTATTGTTTGGAGATTTGTTGACATTTAGTGTTTTTTACGAGAGTATTTTTTTGGAATTATGCATGTTTCAGATACTACTTCTTCAACACTAAAAAATAAATAAATTGTGATGTACTCGCTCGATATAACTTGCATATCCTCAATATACGAGGTCAAGGGTATGATGGTGTTATCAATATGCGTGACGCATGGAACGGACTACAAACTCTATTTTTTAGAGATTCCTCTTATGCATATTATGTACATTAGTTGCAACAACTAAAAATGAGATTTTTATTTGGTTATTCTTTTTTAAATTGACAACCATTATCAATCTTATTAGTGCTTCTCCCAAACATCATATCGAGTTACATTATGCTCAGGCTATAGAAATTACACATGTGGTAGTTACCTGAGAACGTGAGACTGGTAGAGGGGCTAATGAAATTGGTAATTTACATCAAAGTGGAACTACTCGGTGAAGCTCTCATTTTGATTTTATTTGCAACTTAATAGATATGTATGGTATAACTATTATTATGCTTAAAAGTATGGTTTAAGAAAGATCTCCTAACTCTATACGTGGAGAAGCTGGTGGTTGTTTGATTGTGATGGAATCTTTTAAATTTATATCCATCTTATATTTGATGCATAAAATAATGGGGATTACTGATTTACTTTGTTGAGCGTTGCAACAAAAATCTCTTGACATCTTAAATGTAATGGATTTTGTATCAACTACTAAAGCATTGCTTTAAACTTTGAAAGATGCCGGATTTGATCTTCTTCTTACATATGTGCAATTTGTTTGCACACAATATGAGATTGACATCCCACATATGAATGCTTCGTATAAAAAAGCTACAAGTCATTCATGTTAGCAACAAGGATCAATGACATTTTACCAGCACTATCATTATGATATAATTTACTCAACAATAGATTTTCAGTTGGAAGAATTAAATTCTAGATTCGATGATGGGACAATGAAACTTCTTGTACTTAGCTCTGTTTTAAAACCTAATGACAATTTTAAATCATTTAAAGTTGATGCTATTTACAAGTTTGTTGAGAAATTTTATCTTGAAAATTTCAAAGAAAAATAGATGTATCATTTGAGATCTCATCTAGAGCATTATCTAATTAATGTGATTCATCATAAGAGCTCTCAGAATATATCTACCATTTCTGAATTATATCGAGGATTAGTTGAAACAAATAAGTCGTAGCACTATCATTTGATTGACAAGTTGATTCGTCTTGTTATGACTTTACTTGTTTCCACTACCATCACTGAGCGAATATTTTTAGCTATGAAACATTTTAAAACTATGCTTCACAATAAAATGAAAAAGGACTTCTTAGCAGATTTTATGATGATTTACATTGAACGAGAGCTAACTGAAGATATCGATTCAGATTCGATCATGGATGAATTATATTCCACAAAACATTGAAGGGTGCAACTTTGATAGTGTAATTTATTTTTATTTTTTCTTCAATTTTATGCACTTTAAATTTTATTTTTTTATATTTTGTGTTAAGTATTTGGATTGAAACTTTATTGTTAACTAGATAAATTTATAAATATGAGTTAATGATTGATCTTGAAAAACAATTTATGTGTATTTACTTCGTAACCTAGGGTAGAAATTTTTTTGGCTCCGCCCTTGCATCTAACACGCGTACAGCAATAGTATAATCACAATTATTACAAGCAGACTTGGTGCAGCTTGATTTTTTCATGTCTTAAATATTATTTGTTTTTAAATAAAGAGATGGATTTATATTTTAATTGAGACAATCTTATTGTGCTTAATAAATTTTTAGAAGTACAAGTATTCAGTGAGATGTTTGTATGTAGAAAAAAAAAACAAGTAAATTCTTGAAAATAGAGGCATCTTGTATAAGAAAAGGTAAAAACTGATGATGTGTTTCTCTCCAAATTAGTTGAAGGAGGAATTTTATTTACAAGGTCAAACAAAATTTTAAATCCTCATTTTCTTTCAAAACCATTTTAAAAAGCACATGAATCCTCAGAGTCTATTATATTCAAATAAATGAACTTTTTAAAATACAGTATCCAAGTTGGCTTTGCTGAACCATTCGGATTCGAAGGTGGCCGGAGACGGGTGGCCGGGAAGCGTTATTTGATCGATGTGTGTAGTGTAATAATATTAGCATAATTAGCTATCACATTCTTTGTTAGTCTACTTATATCTAGAGGGTCTTTGAGTTTTGACGTTCTGGAGAATGAAACCCTAAATGAGATGATTTGCCATGTATTTCTCCTTCTTTATACGACTGTGGCAAGACCCGTAGCATTGAAATACAGTTTTGTAATGTCCACACAAACTTCTTTTCCCAAATTGTCAAGTCTTGATCAATCCACGCTTGATATATAACAAGTAACACGTCGGTGTTGAAAGCAGTGACAGCTATCTAACCCCCAGTGCGTCAATGGCGAGAGCGAGGTAGGAAGGGTTGATGGAATCACATGGGGTGGATTTTTGTATTATCTATTAATATTCAATTAATGGTAAAGTACGAAGGCTCATGATAAAGATCCTTGATCGTGTCCTCTCCAAATCAAGAGATTTCTGACAATGGCATTTGTTTCTTGTGGAAGGTAAATAACCAAGATTAGGTTCGGTGAATGCATAAAGAAGGAATTGTAATTGCTTGAAATGATTTTTTTTTTCCCTCTCTTGCGGTCAAACTATATCATACAAGCATCACCGTTGCCGGTTCTTCAACCCTAAAAATCTCTTAGCCCGAAACTTCTGACTTTTTGTCCCTAAGTCATTGTTTCTAGGATGACAGTTTGCAATTTAAATAAGTAATATTTTTTAGTTTTTTTTTTAATTAAGGGAAGTGTTCGGGTTAGTTTGTGCATATCTCGACTAATCCTATGAATCATCAGATTAAAGTCCATGTAAGTTTCCAGTGACACTGAGATTTGTGGAACTCGAATTGGTGACTTCTAAAAAATAAATCTAGAACCTGACAAGTTAGATTACATCACTCGAGATTATATTTTTTTTAAAAAAAATATTTTTTAAATATTTATTGCTTTGTATTGGTTGTAAATATCCAACATTCTTAATTACCTAATGTGTGAAAAATAGATATTGATATTGTTAAATCCAATCTAAGACTCAATTCAATATATATTGAGTTATGGCTTCCTGAGATTAGATCGAATATGAACATTTAATTTTTTTACTTAATAAATAATGAATATAATATAAATATGAATGATAATGTAACTTAAATTTGATAGATGCTCATACAAACCTAAATAAATAAATGATTCTTTTTATAGATACGGCGTGGAGTTGTGGACAGGGAATGACAAGAGTCATTAATTCCCAAGAAAAAAATTAGGTGAATATTTGAAAACAAAAAATTTCAACAACACTATAAAAACCTTATTTAATATGGAATATATATTAATTGAAATTATTCTCTAACAAAAATTTTTTAATATGAAATATTAACACTACTCAAAAAAATTATGAATTAATAAAAACTTAATCTCAAAAAAATTTTAGTTGATATATTTTTACAAAATCCAAAATCCTCTATTCTACCTAGAAATTATAGTTTATATAGTGAAAAGTTGAAGAGTTAAAAATTAAACTTTGGATTTAAGCCACACGCGCTCGCTCGCTCAAGCTTGAGCACGGGCTCCAGGTCTCATGTATTGTGGTCTAATTTGCTATAAAATAATTTTTTGGATTATAAATTTTTTTTCTCGGCTCATTTTTTGTTTGGGTTTGAGTTTGTTGTTAAATAATTATTTGGCCCATAATTTTTTTTTTACCATCTCATTTAGTTTAGTTAACCTATGAATGAACAATATTAACAATAGCCTTCCACCTCTTAAACAACTTTGTTTTTTTTGAAATAAAATGTCTAGTTTTTAAAAGCAAAAACTATCAAGTTTTTTATTTATTTATAGCGGGTAATTAAGGAAAAATAATGAAAATTAATAATTGTAATTCTACATCAGTTTTGGTTTTAAAAACTAGTGT
The DNA here is from genome assembly GCA_019202695.1 of Populus x sibirica. Taxonomy (NCBI): domain Eukaryota; kingdom Viridiplantae; phylum Streptophyta; class Magnoliopsida; order Malpighiales; family Salicaceae; genus Populus; species Populus x sibirica. The sequence continues at coordinate 1,597,244 of JAGMVL010001026.1, read as the reverse complement.
AAAAGGAGGTTAAAGGGTAAATTTTTTTCTCACTTTATAATACACTACCGGACTATTGCATAATATTGACAAAATATTATGTCGGTCTTTAAAAACTGATTCTATTGAAAAAAAAATATACCGACAGAATCACAAAAAAAAAAAAAAAAAAAGTTCTTCGATCAATTCATAAATTAACCCGATCAATTTGAGCCATTGGATCCGTCCATGTCCGCCTCCACACAAAATCCAGATCATTTATGAAATTTGAAGAAGTGATAAGTCCATTGTTTGGCCCCATCATATGGAGAGATTAGAAGCCTTAAACTAGTTTATGTACTTTGCTAATTGCATTAGTTGGAGTGATATTTTGAAAATGGCGTCTTAGGGATTGATGGAAGGGAAAGCGATAAAGACAAGATCAAAGCTGATGCAATTATTTTTTTGGTTCTTTTGGGTACAAGCCAGCTGCGTCACTGCTGACTCATGACGTGTAATATAATTTTAAAAAATACTTTTTATTTAAAAATATATTCAAATAAATTTTTTAATATTATAATATCAAATCATAATAAAATATCAAAAAAATATTAATTTAATATTTTTTTAAATAAAATATGATTTTACAATACAACTAAAAACAAACTTACAGTAGGTAATACAAAAACCTGTATTTTTAGACCGGTTATAAATTAGACTAGGTTAAATAAGTTAATTTTATTTTAATTAAATTTTTATATTTTTATATTTTTAATTTTATTTATGTTAACCTGCATTAATTTTTAAACCCGTAATCTTGAGAATTAGACCAGAAACATTTCATATGAAAAAATCACAAAGTTCATTTCTCAACTAAGTAAATGTTAAAGGATTAACTTGGAAAAATAATAAGAGTTAACTCGGGTTAAAATTACAATAACTAAAGCCAAGAGATCAAAATAAGTAGACGATGAAGTTTCGATGGTTTAATTGACTTAATTAATAGTAAAATTAAAAAAATTAAAAGTTAATTAAAAACTAAATTAAAGTTATCCAAGACCAATGACAGAAGGTGAGTGGAAATCTGAAAGTCTATTTGAAGAAAACCAAGGGTGAATTGCGAAGATGGTCAAAACTAGGGACAATTTAGGGCTCAATTGAAATGTTTTGAAAGTTTTGGGAGAGAAATTGAGAAAAAGCTTTGACAAATTACTTGTCATCTGATTCTTCATTCATAACACCTGAACTACATATCATCTAGCTACCATTCATCTTCTTCCTCTTCTAAAACCAAAAAATATTGCCGAGGTGTCAATTTTCTCAACCTTGATTTAACCTCTCTCTCTCTCACACCAAACCTTGCTAGAAACCTTGCCAGTCAATAGATCCAACAATTGTAATCTATTTTCTTTGCCCCCAAGCTGCTCCCATAACACTACAAAAATCCATCCTCTAAAAACAGGAGGACTGCGGAACAGGACGAGCTTTGTCATTATGCTCAAACAAGGACCTCACACTACTGTTATTAAACCCAGTCTGACCTGATGGCTGGATTAGTCCAGGTTTATTAAAAGACTGGTCAGTGTAATAATTCAGCAAAACTCGATCGACCCGGTGAATTGACCCATGACCCGGATAAGACCCGTTTTTTTTTTTTCAAATGTAGTTTTTCTCCTATACCTCTCTTTTTTATATATATTTTTAGTTGATTATTAACACTTTTTAAACTTCACTATATAAATCTTAGAAAAATGTTTTATTTTTTCAATATGGGATTTGAAACCCTTTAGTATATATACTTTATGTTCCAAAAAAAAAAGTTATTTTTTCAATGTGGGATTTGAAGTCCTTTCGTATATATATTCTATATTCACAAGAAAAAAGTTATATTTTTTCAATATGAAATTTGAAACCCTTTAATGTATATATTCTATATTCCCAAGAAAAAAAATTATTTTTTTAATGTGGGATTTGAAGGCCTTTCGTATATATACTTTATATTCACAAGAAAAAAGAGTTATGTTTTTTCAATATGGGATAAAAAACTTTTTGGTTTAAATACCTCAACTTAAAAAGATAACATAATCTCTTTTCAATGTGGGATTTGAAACTCTTTAATATATATACTCTATATTCACAAAAAAAAAATTATATTTTTTCAATCTGGTATATAAAATTTTTTTGATCTAAATACTTCAATTTAAGTATTTAATTTTAAAAAAATAACATAGTATCTTTTCAATGTGAAATAAAAAACTTTTTAAAATATTTTTTTAAAATTCATTATTCACAAAATTGATACTCTATATCCACACAAATTTTTTCTTAATTTTTTTATATAAAATATTAAAATTTTTATTTTATTTTTAATTTTTTCAAATTAATCTGTCAACCTCGAACTGAATTTGATAGCTATGCCTCAGACCCTCCTCCTCAACCATCAAAGGGTCAGATTTAGGTCTACGCCTTTCCATTTTTGCCTATAAAACCTTAAGAATGGCAGCTGAGAGGTCACCGTTTGAATAAAAAACCTTAGCCTCCTCTATCTTATTCCCTCCGTCAAAATAACACAATAAATAAATAACCTAGCTGCCCTTATCTCTAAGTAATTTCCAACCAAGCAGTCAGCCACACACCCTCCTTTTGAAAAAAAAAAAAAAAACTAACCTTTATTCTTCCCTAAAGAGAAAAACGATAGCCCCATCATTTGACACCTGGCCAAACCACCCCCAACCTCAAGCTACAACCTTTAGCCGAAACCAGCATGTCTTCTCTCCTCGACCCCATAAACGACGACCTGTAGCTCACACCCACTGAAGCAACAACCAGTGACGAATCTTTCACCTATGGCAGCCACTAACCTCCCTCCCAGTATTTTCCTAACTCCTCCATCTCAACAAACCTAAGCCCTCATTCCTATCAGCTCAGACACAATCATTGGTCTCTTCCTCTCCACCTAAACTGAACCCGACTCTCTCCCTTTTTGATCTCATCGTTTGAAACCATACAAAGCAGTACAATGTTGATAGTAGCAACGACAACGCCACCTGCGATGAACACTAAACTCATAACCTCCTCTCCACAATCACCATGGCCATGCACGACAGCAACACCCACTAGTAAAAGAGAGAGAGTCAAGGAAGAGAGCAAGCGGGAAATCAAAACTTAAAGTGGGTTGATATCCTCTCCTAGGTGGCCATTGACCACACCCTTAGCTTAGAAATAAGCTAAGGGGAAGGAGGTGTTTTAGATCCACTAGGTGGCAGTCACCACCGCTGACGGCGCGTGAACACCGCGCGCCGGTGATGATGGGTGCATGTGCCACCACTTTTCCAATAACCTTTTTGGCATTCTCGGACACACCATCCACCTTGGAGTGTGTCTTTTTAGCGTGTGTTAGTGCAAAAGGATAAACAAAAGAAAAATAATATGGTGGTCCAAAGCCCTTTTTTCCATCCATGTGAGTCTAACGTGCATTTTAGAAACCAATCCAAAATTATTTGAAGGATAATAATACAGTTCTCAGATCTCAGAATTTTTAATTTAAATATATTTTTACTTATGTCAAGAGTAAAAAATAATATTAAATTTTGATTAATATTAATTAATATCAAAATTTGAAATATTTTAAGACCAATATTTATTAAGCTAAAGTTAAGAATATCAAATCTTTTCCTTTCCAATGCTAAAGTTAAAGTATTTTTAGTTAAATATTCATGATCGAAGAATATTATAGGTTGATTATCAATAACATAGTATAATAAACTATTAGTAATTTAAGATAAGATTATTAATGTAGCATATCTTAATTAGAACGCTTTAAAGATGGTAATACTTTTCTTTAGTGTAAACAGTCTCTTATTATATAATCTTTGTAGATTAATTAAGGTTTTTTAATGATCATAATACCAAGTGATGACTATAAAATCAAGACATTTTCTCTGTATAAACAAAATATCAAATATTTGTTCTTTTTTATTTTTTTTAAAGATCGTTGTGATGTCTAATAGCAATTAAAAATTATAATTTATTTAAAAAGGACCATGCATGCTCATAAGATAAAGAGATCATGATAAATAATATAAGGCAATTCTCATCCATATTTATTCTCATGGACATGAGCCTTGTAAAAGTATTTTGCATAATATAAGAATCATCAAACTTTTCTTTGGTAATGTTAGTGTTAGTAAAAACAATAGATTTCTTAGAGTGTTTAGCTCTGCGTTAGCTTCTGCATTTTTTGTCAAACTCAATAACATAATGTTTGGTTATCTTCAGTAGCTGTGTTTTGGCCATGAAACTCATGAAAATCCGATGTTTCACTACAGGTTTTGCGCAAGCAATTTTTTCATGCTTCTTGCTGTGTTTTTTTTTTTTAAGTGAAGAGTTGCACTCTCCACTGTTGCAGAATTTGATCGCAATCCCAATTTTATTCTTGCCGGGTCCGATCCAGTTAAAAAAATTTAATTTTTATTTTTATTTTTAATTGTGTTTTATTCAAAAAATTAGAAGGAGATCACTTGATGACGTAGCATTTGCAGAATTTAATCGCAATCTCAATTTTATTTTTGATGATATTTTACCTGATGTTGTTGCGCGCTTAAGAAACCATGAAAAATGTAGTTCTTGTTTGATAGATTTTGTACGTGATGAAATTGCACATAGTTTAATGGAACAATAAAAAATATTTGACATCAATATTATTTATTTCATGATGTAATAGCATTAGTTAAATTTACAATATTTAAATTTAAAACCATCAAAATATATATATATATATATATATATATATATATATATATATATATATAACCTCAATTTAAAAAGCATTCTTTTAACCAAATACATTAGACTACTTTTTGTTCAACCTCAATTTCAACCACAGTTTTAACCAAATATATATTTTTTCAAACCAACCTCAACTAAAAGTATTTTTTATAAAATAACTTTTTTCAAATCACAATCACAAACAACTACCACAATACCAAACATAATTACTTGAAGAGTCAAATCAAGGTCCAAAACATCTAAGTGAAACTTATTCACACCAATTAAAAAAATTAAGCCCATTAAATATTGGAATACACCAAGCATGCAAATGAGAGAAATAAAAGCAAATACTTGCAAAGATTGGTAAAAAAGCTCAAAAATTAATGCTTCAAGTCAAAAACTTAAATACATGACACATATTCAAATAATAATTTACATAAACCATAAATGTAAATCAATGTTTTTCTTTGGGTGATGCAACGATATAAAAAAATAACGATAATGATGTTAATAACATTTGATTTCATTTGATAATTACATATGCACTAATAAGATACATTTGCTAATTTTAAATATATAAACAAAATTAATAATATTTTTTTATTACCAACAATCATATTCACTAGTCATAAAAATAACTAATCAATTTTCGGATGATTCTAAAATATTTTATAACATCAAACTTTAATTGACTCATAAATAAACAATCATCATGACATTTATAAGTATCAAAATTAATGAGTAATTGAAAAGGAAAATATTATTCAATTTGAAATTCATTTGTCTTGGGAATTTAAATATTTTAGTGACTAACAAATCATTCATAATATAAATTCTAAATTATAAACACAAATATCTTAACATATAGTTATAATTTATCATGTTTTTAATATTTTTAATTATACTTAGGAACATTTACTTCACATTAAAAACATACTAAAATTCTAATTATTTCAAGCACTTCATCTTTATTCAAATGTTCCTTATTATTATCAATTATTATTATCAAAGGACATGGAAGTGACTTCCAAGACTTAAAATAATAATTATTTTTACAAGAGAAAATTAAAATTTCTAGTTTTTTATCATTAAATTCTCAACCCAATAACTTAAACTATTAGGTAAAGTCTCAAGATATAATTTATATTATTATTTAACATACCCCTCAAATAAAAACCTTTTAAACTTGAAACTTGAAAGTTGCATAGACCAACATTACTTTATGTTTATTTTTTTATCAAATAATAGGAATGACAAGATTCGAACTCATGATTGTTTGGACATCAAAACTCTGATACTATATCAAAAAATTATCTTAACTCATTTAAATTATTAGATAAAATTTTAAAATGTAATTTTTTTTATTTTCTATCCGTCTTGACCGTACTATCTAGGTGGGCTGATGTAAATCCATGCTTGCCAAGAATATTGCCAAGTGTCTAGCTACCACTTCAGTTTTGGCTGGTAACCATAGTGAAATTTCTAAACCCAATTACCCACTTGGAGTCCATTATCGGGCTATTTATTCAGTCTATTACACTATGACCTCTCCTCTTAATCCTAACCAGATTAAATTTCAACCTCTGAGCATATACATATTCTGCACAGTTCTTATCTCTTCTCAAACAAAAACACTTCCACTACTAGACAGACTTCTTAGAGCCAAACAATAAAATATACAGACAGTAGCGATAGTTTTATGAAGAAAATTATATTTTTCTTCTAACCCTTCACATAGGTTTATGATGGAAGAAAATATATGGTTATAGGGTACCAGTTTTCTAAAATTCTGTTTGATATTGTAATAATGGTTGTTTTTTAACATATTTTTTGTTTAAAAATACATTAAAATAATATATATTTTTTATTTTTTAAAATTCATTTTTAACACCAACATACCAAAATAATATAAAAACATAAAAAATTAATTAATTTAAAAAAAATCAAATTGTTTCAAAAATATTTCTTTACCACAAAAATAAACAGGTTATTAAATATGTATTCCATACTTCTATCAAGTGTTGTGCAGTTTAATACAAAAACTGCTTCTCAACATTGACTAAGAGTATTATAGCCTTTAATATTTATTAAAACCATTTAAGATTTCATTATCTCTGGTCTATTTGGACCACATCTTACTATTTATACTAAGAGGGAGGTTTGTCAGATGTGATTTTTATGAATTTTTATATTGTTTCATTAATTTGAAGCTGCAGAGCTTTTCGTTCATTATCATGGTTGCTTTTTGTTGTTGCTGTATATATTGGCAGGTATTTCCACTCATAGAACAACTTTTGAGGAAGGTGCATTAGTTTTAGATGATTCAATGACTCAAACGCCTGCATACTGCTTCAACCAGGAGATCAAGAACATGTAGATTTTAGTTTTAAGATGGCGTGTTCTGTTTTCTGGTAGAAGATGGAGGTTGTTTCCCAGTTTAGTCATGAAGAAAGTCACCGGTACATGTTATCCAGAAAAGAAAATGAAAGGGGCGGAAATTGTGTACTCGACTTCATGAGTTATCTGTGGAGATGAGATGGATGCTACAATTTTAGGTTCTCGTTAGTATTAGAATTGCAAATTTGATGGCTAATGCACTCTACTCTACCAGTAAATTAGTATTTTCTATTGATCAGTACCTCTTGTGAAGCACTTAAAAGCAAGCACAGCAGATTAACAAGGATTAAACAAAAAAAGGAAGAGTACTGATCAGCACTTGAATCGTTTTATTTAGGTTGCTTGCAGCATTGTTGTATTTTGTAGTTTCCACCAGGACAGGTAAAGGTGCTTGTTGGGTCATCTTTGGGATTGCTATAAACATCAGGGCACCTCTGCTTGAAAAACCTAGAGAAATCTGTTGGACTACAATTGCCAGAATTGCAACAGTATTGAACTGTCTTGAGAACAGTGCATGGATTGTTCCAACCTCCTAGGGCCCTGAGCTCATTTGGGCGCTGCCCATTGATATCAACTGCACACTTGATTCCACGGCAGTTGCCTGATACTGGACTAAAGTCCATGGGGACATTAACAAGAGAAATGTCAAAGAAGTCTAAGTTGTTGAATTGGTATAAGGCATATTCAGCCAGTGTGTTTGGGGGTTGCCATAGGCTTGGCACTGTAAAAGCCCATTGCAATCACCTGTTTCACACCTACCTCGCCCGGCTCCATCGAAATTGCAGGTGGTCCTTGCCCAAATACGGCTTGCGTTGTTCAGGGATTCGCATTGATGGTCCATGATTGGCCTCCCTCGAGTCTTCGGCCACCACCGGGAACAGCTGCAGCCCAAACAGTGTAAGGGCATTGGTTTTGGATTTCATGCCCATTTGTGAGGGCTTGGGTCTGGTTCTACAAGAGAAAGGTCACAATTGTTAGTGCCTTTGGATCAAGAGCAATGCAAGAAACTTGTTCTTCGAAGGATAATGCACTTGACTAGTTCAACAAATGCCAATGAATACGCCTGCACTGTTTCCAGGACTGATCAATATTTTCATTAAGGAGCAAACTCTTCATTAAACTCCTAAATTCTTCTATAAAAGAAAATCAAACTATTCTGTAAAAACAAAAAACATATCGAACTCCCAAGTTAAGCGTTCGACATTTGCATTGATGTAAGAAAAGGGTGAGACGAGATACAAAAATTTGCTTCATTTTTTAGGATAAAAGGAACAGATAGAAGATAGACTTTGGTCGGTTCAATCTTTAGATTAGGGTTGAGTCTATTTGGTATCCATAAAGAAAGTATTTCAAGAGGGAGAGAGACTTCCAAGACAAAGGTTAACTTTCATAATCCTAAACCATTTCCTACTTTTAAATCATATCCATTATATTTGAAAAGTAAAGAATAATATTAAAAAAAAATGAGAAAGAGAGAGATATATAGAATTTTGCTTGTACAGGATATAACAAATCAGCAATAACAACATGTTATAATATTATCAAATCAACTTTAAAAGATAGTTTAACTGGTTAGGTTTTGAATTTACTTTTCAATGGTCACAAGTTCGAGTCCTTTCAGGACCACTAGAAATTTATATGATTGTTAACTTTAGGACCTATGGAATTAGTCAAAATACATGCAAGCTAGCCTTAACACTTACATTAATAAAAAATATTATCAAATCAAATCTCTTATGTCAAGGAATTCATGACATTTAAATTCAATCATCTCATCACTAGAAATAGAAAAATATATGGATTTGAATTATTAAATTTTAAAACTGTGAGGGAAAAACTTTTTGTTGATTAATTGTTATATTACATTTTGTATTGCATTGTTCTGTCTCTATTTTTTAAAACTTTGGGATAAAAAGTAGCGGCAACAAGCCAATAACTGAAAAGCAAAATGTAAAAACTTATATTCGTGAAGCGTTATTGATTTCGTCGGCAGTTGGACATGAATATGCTAGTGATCAAAGTGGAAAATAATAGAGTGAAATAATCTCCACGGACAATGTTAATTAATGTTATGCAGCTATCCAAGTGGACCGTAGCTTGTATATAAGCAATTAAATGCATGGAAACTACAAATTGTAACATAGTTGAAATTGGAAAAAAGAGGGAATTACTGTGGGTCCAGGAATTAAATGAAAGTGGAAAATAATGGTGGAGATTAGACAAGTATCAGGGGTGCTTATAATCCAGTCTAGTTTGGGCTTAAAAAATCAACTGAATAAAAAACAGTAATATTTTAAGAAAACAATCTTGGTCGAATTGAAGATTGGTTCCGACTGAACTAGTTTGGTTTGGTAAAAATTTGATTTTTTAGCATGAAAAACCAAGAAACTAAACACCTGAATAAAGCCTGCACAAGCAAAGAGATAATTTGGTATTAACAATAAGGATAATCAAAGAAAAAAAAATAAAGCCTGCAAATCATAATAGCCAAAATAAAAAAAATCTAACCAAAGAAAGTTCACTTTTCAAAGATGAAAAATAAAAGAGATGAAACAATTATAAACATCTAATTTAATTTCAGTTTATTTACACAAAAGAGAGAGAGACAAATCATCTTAGTGGGAGTATATGAGACAACAACAAAAATCAAAAGGAAAATTTAGTCAAAAATGCATGAATGAACAATATTAATTTTTATTTTCAAAGTTTTGGTGTAGAAAAATCTATAAAATAGGAAATGATAATGGGAATATAATAACAAAAAAAAAACAAGGAGCTATATGTGAACCATAGAGAATGGAAAGTGGAATGCTAGTCAATCATGGTGTTAGTTTAATATGCCATGTAACCAATTGGTTGGTTATATGTAATATTATTATATTCATGTAAATACATATTTATTATTAATAGAGATTTAATTTATCTTTAATATTCATATAATATTAGATTAATGAATGTAATATTTGATCTATGAATCTAAAATAAAAATAAAGTCTATGGGATAAAAATGTTTTATAAAAAAAATTATAAAGTTGTTATAATTATGAGATTTTTATTGCATCAAAACATTGTTTCTAAAATGTTCCTGGTCAATACTTTCTTAAATAATAGACATTTATTAAAGTTGTGGAGACTGATATATATTATATTATTTTCTTTATGAAAGGAAGCAGTTGTTATCATAAGTTAAGGTATGAAGGACACCTAAAACTAATATGTAGGTGCATGTCATAAGACATATACAATGAACTGACCCGCATGAGAATTCCATATGAAAAGATCACTTATATCTATAGAAATGATTACACGACAGTTGTGTAAGAGATCCTTAGACTAGAGATCACCAAGTTATTTTATATAGAGAATGTTATACTTTAATCTTATTACATATCATTTTAATAGAGGTAACAAAGGAGCAGATATTGGATATAACATGAATTATATGAAGGTACCTGAGTGATCAATAGAGGATTCATCAGCCTAAATGAGTTAGGGAAAATGTTTTACTTGTTCTCAAATAGTATTGTCTGAAAAATCTTTGGCCAATGTGGAATAAGATTTGAAAAGAGTTTAAAATCTTATTCAAACAATCAATGACTATTATATAGAGAACAAACATGATTTAACATGACATACATACTAAATTCTTTAATGTTAAATTGGAACATTTTTGATAAAATGATATTAATTACACTGAGAAACCGGTAATTGAGAAGTTAAGTCAAACCACTAATGACTTTTCTAATATTTGAGGGATCATGATACATTACTAGACGATACACCTGATCTTCAAATATAAATTAATCAATTGTTGAATTGATAATAAATTAAATTGTTTAATTTATTTAATTCTATTTAATTATAATTATAATTTATATTTAGGCAAATATATTAGGAACCTAATGGGCACACACATTAAAAACCATTAGTCAGAAATTAAACTAGGATGATTTAATCAAGTATGACTTGATTAAAATATATTTTAGAAATTAAGAATTAGAATATAATTAATACAGGGAGTATATTTCTAGACATAGAAAAATTGTCCTGAATTAATATATGGATATTATTCAGGGGGTAAATTAATATTTTATTAATTTATAGGGTTTTTCAGATTTTTCTATAAATAGTAAGCTATGCCTCTAATTTTTTTAAAAGGGTTGTTTGTTAGTTAAAAAAACTACGTAAGTTACAGAATAAATAGCTAGTATTATAAGCATAACTACCCCTCTCTCCTAAAAAGGTATTTAGGATATTCTCACTGGTGGTTATTATGGATTACAGTTGGAAGCCAGACAATTGGATAGCTTATGATTTGCAACAACCCAATCTTTAAAGAATTATTTAAAGTCGGAAAAGATCAGATCTTCAAGCAATAAATCCCTTAACAACTCTAGATCTGTCTAACAGGATCATAGGGACTCCTAAATAATTTTGTTTTATTATTTCCGCTGTTTGTATGATATTCGAGAAACACAACACAAGGTGAGAGCTAACAAAGTCCTCATGCATTTATGTTGTCTATGTCTACACACAGTCACACGCCAAAAAAGCTAGCAAACACCACAGGGAGTTAGGGATGGGGAAAAAGTAACCGAGATCTGAGAGTATTTAATGTTTTCCCATCTCCACACCTTTTGGGCCAGGCCCACACGAAAAAGTCTTCATGCTGCCTCATCTTTTTTATCTTGATTTGACCTCAAAAGTACCATGCAAAATTCCTAGTTGCTGGCGCACACCTTTTCTCCTATTCTTTTTAGCACATGGACTCTCCAATATGCACACACCAAATATTTTTTTCAAGTTCCTAGGACTCAAAATGTAGTGTCATGCACTGACCACTCACAAATTCTTTTTATGCTTTCATTTACAAGTTCTTTTCAAGCACAGACTTTTATGCAGGTTGACACCATATTTTCTAACTAATGGTCAATAGTGCAAACATGCACAATGTTTTATGCAATCATACACCTCTTTTCTTGACCAATAACTATTTCTAGCCAACAAGTCAGTGACATTCACCATCCTCTCCATCAATGATAGTACAAAACACTACAACTAATGGTGGGCACCAACATTTTCGTATCATATTGTCGCACCTGAATATAAATAGGAATCTTAAAGATTAAAAGGGAAAAGATGTGAAAAATAGAATCGCCACCCAGTATTTATAAGAAACCAGGATTCCTAAAAAATAAGAATTGGTTCCAAAGACACAGGTGAAATAATATATGCTTAAGGAAAGAACGATATCACCCTTACCGCGTACTTTCAAATGAAAGATTATCTTTAGTATGTGTTTTCTCTTAAATTTATATTTTAATCGACATTAATTATCCTAATTACCTTCTGAGTTTTATTTGCAATTTATTTTAATTATTTGTTAAAAAACATAGATGTTGACCCATTAAGAAATGAGACTCATCAATTAAACTACTTTTGAAATGTTTGATGTTGATTCCTTAAAAAAAAAGAGACTTATCAGTTAGGTCATTTGTGAGAATTTTGACATTGGTCTCTTAAAAAAAGACAATTTCCAATTAGGTCATTCATAAAAAATTTGACACATGTCTTTTTAAAAAAAGACTTGTCGATTAGGTCATTTGCAAAACTCATCATCAGTCCTTTTAAAAAAGAAGACTTGCCAATTAGATCATTTGCAAAAATTCTGATATCGATCATTTAAAAAAGAAGAGTTATTGATTAAGTCATTTGCAAAATTCAACATTGATTTCTTTTTTTCTTTTTAAAGAAGACTTGTTGAAGTGGTCATTTCTAAAATGGGTATCGGATTCATAAAGATGATAAAAATCAGGCTTTAGCCCAATTAATTTGATTATGTCTAAAATGGACCTGAATGATGCCTCTCTTACTTATTTGAACCAATGTTAGGTCATGTTGACACAACCCAAATTATTATATTCATCCATGAAAAATAGTGCACAAGATTAAAAAATAAATTCGCACCTATATTAATTTTTTTTAATTTATTTCTTTTTTTTATAAGAATACTATTATTGGAAATATTTGGATTCACACCTTGTATAAAAATGCAAATAAACTCATCCACACAAATCGTATTCGAACACATTTTCATCTATGGAATCAAACATGCACACAAAAGCATACGTAAACAAAATATTTTCGCATATCATATCCACACATAAAACAAAAATCTAACACATATCAATCAATATCAACATATATATAAACCAAACAAAACTCACTTAAAAAAAATACTCATGATCAATAATACAAATCAAATTATTAAAAAAATTAAATTAACACATTATGATTTAAAAGTGACCTTTCAGAATTATCAGAGATTACTAGAGATAGTCCATATAATGGGTAGCACATTATATTGTGATTTTTTTTCCTTACCATAAATTATTTTTGCTGAACTATATTCAAGCCAATACATGCTACATAGATTGTTTAGTATGTCAAATATATATATAGCTTTAATGCTTTCTTTTTTCATACTTATTTTTTCAATCGATCATCGGATTAAATGACTCACAATTTCTTTGCTTATCCTTAGTACTGAGAGCAATATGTTGTCAACTAAATGTTATATCAATCTAGCACAACTTCACTTAACGCTCAAACATGAACAAACAATATGGTTACATCTTTTTGTCGCAAACCAAATCATTGAATAGCTCGGACCCAATCATGTGGTGAAGCTCGAGCAAGTAATCTAGAATGTAATTAAATAGAAAAATAAATTAACCAAATAATGGCTACATTCTAGTAGTATTAATTATTTTTATTTTCATAAAAAAGAAGTGTTATTAATTGTTGGTGTCTTATTATCTATTAAATTATATTTCTATAACCATGGAATTAATTATCTCTTCAAAATAACACTAAATATTTATACTTATAGCAACCTATTAATATGTTCTTATACATTACATTATTTATTCTATAGAAACATCAATCAATTGTAATCTTTAATTTTTTTTTATTCTTTAATACACCTCTTTATCAAAATAATTTTGTTAAAATTGATAAACACATGAGGAACAAATGAGTGATCTTAATATAAATCAATAAGAATACCTAATATCTAAAATATAAATTAAGGGCAAAATAGTCAAGTTTGTTAATTCAATTCATTTTCACAAGGATTCCAAACAGTATAATTGAGTTTAATTATGTGGTTTAATATTTTATTTCAAATATAAAAATTATAATATGTTATCAATTGAATTCAAATTTGTTCATGAATTGAATTTAATTCAGAATGTGATTTGGTTCTGAAAATGCTAAATGCCTTTTAATCTTGATTTTATTTTTCTTAATTAGAAATGGGGTGAATTTACATATTAGTATTGGAGATATGCTAAAAGTTTTTAGAAAATTTGTACTTATAACAGTACACACACACACAGAGACAGACAGTTATGGATTTGAGTTCAAACAATACAACAATAAATAATAAATTATCAAATAATGGAGAGATTTTACTCAAAGTATAAAATTCATTACTAAAATGTGTTTAATTTTATAACATTACACATTAAATAATGAAGAGATTTTACATAAATTTGTTCATGAATTGAATTTAATTCATAATGTGAGCAAAAAAATTCTAAGTGCAAAACTTAAAAATATATGACCATCTAGTTTCAATATAATAGGAAACATGAAATATTGTTTGTCTAAAACACACGTAAAACATGAAAAAAAGAAGAAAAAGTTATGTTTTATGAGATATTTACACATTTAAGCAGTTCTAGAAATAGAAGAATTGAGATTTTAATTATTCAATTTACCTTTGATCTCTAAGTCTTCAATATTAAAATTGTTAGTCTTAAGTCTACCTTCCCCTAACTCTAATCTCTATAGAGTGTGGCTTGACCTCTTTTACTTAAGGAAATTTAATAATATTAAATATTCTAATGAATTAAAATTATCATGCATGTATGTTTTCACATTATTTTAAGCACTGAAATGGCATACATTATGAGTTTTAAGAGGAGTATAAGCTTCATGGGAAAATTAAAGAACTGAATAAATCAATACTATAAAATATATCATCATCTTGTTCTTAGTTTGGTGAGATTGGTTCTTTGTAGCAATCTTTATCAATAAATAATCAAACAGTTTTATAAACAAAACAAAATGATAAAATCAAATTTAACGGGTCTAAACCCCTTAAAGGCCCAAAAATCCACGATCTTAGGCAACATTGCTGGCCCTAGCCCTAATAGGCTCAGCCTTGGGGAAGAATCCAATGCCATGAGCTCAATCTAGGGGAAAAGCCTGTCTCTTATAGGTTCAACTTAGAGGAAGAGCCCGACTCAGCCTAGGGTAAGAGCCCAGCTCCCATGGGCTCTACTACATTTTGGATCCCACTCCACCTACACCTTTAGGTATATAAAAATCCTCTAAGTGCTTACTATATTTTCATCGACATTAATGTTGTGTGAGAGATAATGTATAAAATTCCTTTAAAGGTTTATCATATTTCTATCAGCATTAATGCTATGTAAATGATAATGTATAAAAATCTTCTAATGGCCTACCATATTTCCATTTTATTAATATATATGTCAGAGATATATTTCCTTATCAAAACTATCAGAGAAAAATTATACTTTAGCCTTTTCTTTCTATAAAAAGATAAGATTCATGGGCTATAGATAAATCATGAATCCTTCGAGCTCTTGGTTCACAATCTTCATTCTTTACTATATATATATTTTCAGAGAATCTATTTGGCCTATCAAAGTAGGCCTTTTGCAGGCATTAACCACCATCCATTTTAGCCTACCAAACACCAGGTACTACCTACTAGCCATATTGGTCAGGGAGAATAGATCAGATTGTTAGAATCAAGAGATTAACCGATTATCCAACAAATAAGCCTTGTTGTTAAGCTACTTTGATTCTTTTTAACATCATCATTGACGTCATTTATGAAAAATTGATTAAAAAAGCCATCAATTTCTTTCTAATAACATTTGCAAGTCATTTCATAGAACATAACTATGACACACCTAGGCTAGAACGCATGATGGATCTACTCATTACTGCAAGCACTTCTGTCTATTCTAACTTCCAACAGCTCGATAACCAAGTGTAACCCCTTACTCCAGTTGTGTTGGTCACTTACTGGAAAAATTAGGCTTTACCATCCAAGTAAGTTTTAACACCCACGATAGCCACATCCTTGGAAGAGATTGACTAGGAGCCTTCTTAGTGCAATGACACCACTCTTCAAAGGATGGATCAAAGGCCTCCCTATAGCTTAACAAATCACCTCGGGATATGTATTTCTATAGGAAGTAAGTTTATTTTTAGATTAAAATAATTGTCTTTTTAGCATATATTTTTTATCTACAGATCTTTAATGGAGGTTTATAGACTCTTGCACAATCTCTTTGGAAGGGGTTCTTTTTAGTGCAATTGTATAATCTCATTGGAAAGAGTTTTTCCTAGTTTAATAGCTTCACCCTTCTTTATAGCTTGAGATGACCAACCTCAACAAAGAAATAAGACCTCGTTTTATAGCCAAATATATACCATCAAGGCTAACTAGAATCTTAGAAATTTTTCTAAAAATTAACGTTGACATAGGTCCATCCCCTCTACCCTTTAATTTTTTTTTTAAGTATGGGCTTCACCTTGGATTCCCTACAGCCATTTAGAAATTTTATAAGGCTCAACCTCCTTGGATTTTCCTTAGCCTCTTAGAAATATTTCTAAATATAGGCTAACCCTCCTTGGGTTTTCCTCACCACCTTAGAAATTTTTCTAAGTATAGACATCAATATGGGTTTGTCCCCTTCGCCTCTTAAAAGTTTTACTAAGTACGGGCTCCTTCTCCATGAATTTCTCCACCTATTAGAAAACTTTTATTGGCATGTATTCCTTCATGGTTCCCATTTACATACTTAGAATTTTTTTCAACCATGGTGTATGCTCTACACATGGGTTCTCTAGTATCATAGTTTTGAAACCCGGACCGGCCCGGCGGGTTGACCGGGACTCTACGACTCGGGCCGGGACCGGTCCGGTCTAAGTAAAACCCGCCTGGAAGTTGGCCGGAAAAACCCTGTCGACCCCGGCCGGTTGACCTGAACCCGGGTAAACCCGGTCTTTTTTTTTTAATACAGACACATTAAACTACATCGTTTTAAACGATGAAGACGAATAAATGCCTCCCAGGGCCTGGGCTCATTAGTCGGAAAAGTGCGGATCTCCGGAGAGAAGCAAGATACCTTTCTTTGATCCAACTTCACGGACAGAAAGAGAACGAAAAGAGACGCGCTAAGGTCATGTGATTGAGGCTCACGCTTGATAGATATGGTTGAGGCCGAGCCGCCGCTAATCTTGACCAAAACCAATGTTGGGGATGAGATTCTTAGTTGAAAGCAAAGTTGTTGATGCTTGGGGATGAACTTATGCTATTATTGGTGTGATTGAAGCTCACGGTTGATAGAGGTCCGCTATCGCCGAAGAAGGAAACTGCTCACGTTTGAGATCACAATGGCCGAGCCGGTATGTGACCAAGGTGTCATGTTGGGAGAAGAAGAAGAAGTCACCGGGGCTAGAGAGAAAAGTTAATTAATTTCTCTCTTGCTCTCTGGGTTTTCTATTTTTTTCTTTCTTTCTTCTCTCTCTGTGTGTGTGTGTGTGTGTGTCTTTGGGGAATGAGAGAATAGAAAAGAGTGTTCCAAAGTGTGGGGTCTTTTTGAGGGATAGATAGATAGGATGGTCATGGATCGTAATTACACAGACTCTCCGATTATCAAAATGATTCCAAATTTGATGAAACGATCATGTTCCTAAATTCAGATCAATACCCAGTCATTGAGCACGGACTTGAATTCAATACCCCTTCTCCTGATCTCACCCCTGAGGATAGTGATTCCACTAACCCGCTTCTCAAGTACATAAGCCAGATGCTTATGGAAGAGAACATGAAAGATCAACCACACATGTTTCATGATCACTTTGCTCTAAGCGCCACTGAGAAGTCATTGTATGTTTCATGATTACTGTGCTGGGTTTTTTTTTGGGTTGCATCTGACCCGTGACCCGGTCATTAGACTGGATCGACCACCGGGTCGGGTTTCAAAACTATGTCTAGTATATTACCTGAGGTTTCCACCCCATTTCTGAAACAAAGAAAATTCAACAAACTTGTTGTATCGAGCATTTTTACTAAGTCTTCGCTTATAAAATATCACCAAGACTTGGAGCACTATTGATAAACACAAGTTTAACAAGCCTAAAAACCCCCCTATGAAGGCCTAAAAATCCATGGTCTTAGACAACGTGCCCGAGCCTAACCCTAATGGGCTTGGTCTTAGGAAAGAACTCAACTTTATGGACTCAATCTAGGGGAAGAACTTAGCTTTCATGGGCTCATCCTAGGGGAAGAGCCCAGATCTCTTGGGCTCATTCTAGGGAAAGAGCCTAGCTCTCATGAACTCAGCCTAGGAAAGAGCCCAACCCTTATAAACTCAACTATATTTTGGATCTTACTCTCCCTCCAACTTTAGGTGTTTATTCCATCGACATTAATGTTGTGTCAGTGATAGTGTATAAAAGTCATATAAGAGCCTACTATATTTTTATTAATATTAATGTTGTGTAAGGGATAGTGTATAAAAATCTCACAATGACCTACCATATTTCCATCTTATTAATACATATGCCAGGAATATTTTTCCTCATTAAAACTATTAGGGAAAAATTATACTTTAGCCTTTACTCTTCATAAAAAGACAAGATTCATAGGCTATAGATAAACCATGAATTCTTCAAGCTCTAGGTTCACAATCTCTATTCTCTACTGTATATATATTTTCAGAGCATCTCTCTTTCAAATATAATTGTCTTCTCTCTCTAAAAAAATATTTACCTAAGCATCTGAGAGTTTCTAAATCTATATAAAAAAGATTTTTTACAAATACCAACTACCATTCACTTTGACCTACCGTACGCCAAGTACCGACTACCAGCCATCTTAGTTAGAGAGAATGGATTAGATTACTAAAATTAAGAGATTAACCGATTATCAAATACATAAGTCTTGCTCCTCGCCTACTTAAATTTTTTGGGACATCATCACAAAATAAAATCATTAAAGAAACCCATAACATTTGAGTTTATATATATATATATATATATATATATATATATATATATATATATATATGGTCCTATCAAAAGAGAAGAGGGAAGGAGAAACCAAATCATAATAGGACTTTAAGGGTACTAGGATTTTCCCGAAACAATTGTGTGATTAGAGGTTTTTATTTTTATTTTTATTTTTATTAACAACATGATCTAAAAATCTGATATGCAAGAGGCCAATCCTAACTACATTAACGAGTAATATAAATAGCCCAAGAAAAAAAATCTAAAGGACCAGAAAATACAGTAAAGCCCAAGAAACAATAAACAATATCAAAATTATAAAGCGTAAAGCAATGGGTAATACATGCATCAATAATGGGCGTAAAAACTTGAGCACGGCTAGGAGCCTAGACCTTAACAATTGGTCATTGTTAAGACCACCAAAATGAATTATGACCTCTCTCCTTTTAAGGAATTGATTTTTATAGCATGGTAGTGAAAGGCAGGTTGAATCCAAGAGAAATTGTTCTAATTTTTCTTATGAGAAACTGAAATAAAGATTAGGGATTAATAAGAAAACAAAAGAAAATTAAAATTCTAAAAAAAACATAAAAGATAATTCAATGTTATATGCTTGATTTAAAGATGTCCATTCAATGAATTAGATTAATTATTGAAGTAACATAAATATTCTTTTAATTCAAGCAAATACTTAAATTCCTTTAAGTAAGGAAGATAAAAAAAAATATTAAATTAATTAGAAAAAATACCTAATTAATTCCTTAACTTCAATCAAATTAAGCATTGAATTTTTTTTCATATGTGGTGACAAAAGCTTTAGAAGAGAAAAACAATCAAGTATTCCAAATTATCGTTAAAAAGATTAATAATTTTTACTTGTTTTATTCTTTTAACCTAAAAGTTAAGTCAACCAAATTTATTTATTTTCTTCATTCTTGATCCAAATCAACAATTACAGATTGAAAATTTACAAAAAAAAAAAAATGCCTACCGCAGAAACCATTCAAAAGGCTTGAATGAAAACAATAGCTTACGCATCAAATCCAGGTAAAATAAGTACTTGAATGTCAAGAAATAAAGTTGAAAATATCTCTTCTCACAACCTAAAACAATAATGGAACAAAACTACTGTGAACCGAAAGTCAAATTTTAGTTCATAGCTGTTGGAAAATTGAAGAACAAAGAAGGAAAAAACACTTCAGAGATGCCCTTTTTTTTGCCATGATTTGCTCTTTTTATTCTCTCCCTTGATTGCTATGTTTCTTTAGGATTCTTAGGTTAATTAGGAGTCCTTATGCTACTTAATTTCTTTCTTATTTATCTAATCATTAAGGTTGGTTAAATTCTTAATAATTTGTGTTGAAATAAACTTTGCTGTTGTCACAACTCTGCTGTCATTCAAACTCTTCTACAACTTAGATTTTGTTTCTGACTTGGTTTCTTGCAATACTCGACCATTCTAGCTTTATTTTTTCATTCATAGCATGTTAGAAGCTTTATCTCCACTCTTTTTAGATCATAAAGCTTACCATTTCTATGTTAGAATCTCAACCTTAATCAGATGCTTAACATCTATAAAAAGGGAACAACATTTGCATTAATAACAACTATTTTATGAAGTCTTTAAACTTTGTCAATTCTTCTTAGATAATTCTTAATATTCAGTTATGTTTAAAACATAATAGAAAAGACATACGGTAAAAGCAATGAAAATATATTTATTTTTATGATTATCAATAATCCAAATGATTTATTAGAGCAAATTAAAGCGAAACCGAATCTTAATTTATCAAACCATCTCTCTTTAAGGTACACTAGTTTTTTGACCCGCGCTACAACACGAGTCAAATCATGTTTTTTTAACCTTAAAAAAATATAAAAATATTAGAAAGTAAAAAATTAGATGTATGCCCAATAATTTTTTTTTAAAATACTAAAATATTAAAATATTTTTTTAAATTTTTTATAAAATAAAAAAAATTAAATTAATTTAAATAAACTCAAATTAACCTACTTAACGTGAACTTATCGGGTCAACCTGTTGTTGAGTTTAAAAACTATGCCCCTTCAGCGCTGTCCCAATTTTCCCTTTCTACTTTATTCTCACCGACGACTTCTTAAATTTATATTCCTGACCCATAATCATAAACATCTTTCGCCAGCAGACCCTCCTTTTTTCTACAGGCGCATTTCTTTTCATATACTTGAAAATCTTGTACACAAATCAGTCCATTTTGACACTGCTGGGTTTCCTTTTTCTTTTTTCATTTTGTTGATTGCAGAGAGGAAAAGGGCTCTGCTTTATAGATCTGATTCAAATTCTACCATCTATTCATCCATCGATGCGCTGAAAGAATCTCCATTATCTTGTCTCCCACTTAGGACTTAATAAGATGGGAATCTTCTTTTCTAAAATGTTCTCCTCAGTATTTGGCAACAAAGAGGCTCGGATCCTTGTTCTTGGTCTTGACAATGCTGGAAAAACTACAATTCTCTGTATGTTGTTCTTTTTTTGTCGATTCTAAGTGACACCCTTTTGTTTTTTAGTGATTTTGAGTAACGGGTAGTTAATGAATTTTGATAATTTTTCGTGTGTTTTGATTTTGCTTTTTGATGCAGATCGGCTTCAGATGGGTGAAGTTGTATCCACTATTCCAAGTTAGTGTAATTTCATTAGAATTTGATGTTTGTTTGGTTGATGAGAGTATGAATCCTAAATTGACATAATTTATGAGATGAGATGTGATGTGTTGTTTTATGGTTTGTCTACGACCCAATTGCATTGGCTTCAGTTACATTGAGGATTTATCCTTCAATGGCTTAGCTAATGGATGAACTTAGATATTGGAATTGCATTTTTATTTTAAAATGCTGTCACTTTTTGCTGTAATGGGGTTGAGTAATTTGTTACTCTGTTCATAATTAGTAACTGAATTTTTTGTTTTCCTAATACAGCAATTGGATTTAATGTCGAAACAGTTCAGTACAACAATATCAAATTTCAAGTTTGGGATCTCGGTAAGCCTATTTATTTCCCTTGATCTGTAAACCAGTGCTATATTTTACATTCATTGCAACCGTAGCTTCTATGGGTGGAATATGTGAATCTTTGCTGATTATTGATTGCTCAGTGTAAGAAAAGTTGGAAGTTTATTATTGCTTCGGCACTTTCTATTTCCAACAAAAGAATGGAGATTTTAGGCTTGTTGTATTGTGAATAAATTTGCTTTATTTATTTTTTGGTGGTTGAGGCAATGGATGTATGGAATCTTCATGTGTGTGTGTGTGTGGGGGGGGGGGGGGTGGAGGCACAGGTTTTGATGTTGATATACCCCTTTATGTCACTTCCATGTCTCTAGGACCTCCATTATTTAAATGCTTTATATACCATGGAGAACCAATTTGAAGGGAACTTCCTGGTTGGAATGGAAAAAGTGTAAACAGAATACATGTAAGACTAGTAAGATTTTGATGGTTTACTTTTCTATCTTTTGCTGCTTTCCCTAGAATTGTGAAATTGCAAGGATACTTTTCTGGTTGGAATCGAAATAGTGAGAACCTGCACCCTTGCTGGAGCTGTAAGAAAAAAGCGAATACATGTCAATGTCCCATTATCATTTGAGCTGGACTTTTTATTGACACACACCAACTTTCTTTGAGAAGATTAATTGTTCCCACACCATCTAATTATTGTTTTCCACCAGCTAGTCCATTATTCCCACGCCATCTGTCATCGTTTCAGTGGTTATTCTTAAGCAAATGTGGAGTTACAAAAAAAATTGTTTCATGAAGTCTTGCATGATAAAAATGCATGTTAATTTCTTGCCCTGATTGCATTTATGTTGTTTGTGGTACAGGTGGGCAGACAAGCATCAGGTAACTTCTTGCCTCTTCCTTCTTCTACTTCTTTTTTCACAAATAACTCTGCTTTTATATTGGTAGGGAACTATAACATGAGTTGCCTTCTGATATATACTATTTGTTATTTGGTTTAATGGCTGTGAAATGTTGGAATCAAAAGCCTATGATATATGATGTGATTCATTATATTCTTTATAGAACTAGTATCTGCATATGTATTCAATTGTTGTTTCTCCACAAATAATAAACAAAAAACTTGTAATGAATTATTGCTTCATTAAAATATTCTTTCATGATTTTTTTGACTATCAACATTTCCTTCATCACAAATATATTTGAACCACTGGCATTTTTGTATTAGTTGATATTTTACAGACTCACATGCATGTCTAAATACTATCCAAACAGTTGATTTTTTCGACTCCAATAGTTTTTGCTCTATTTCAAGAGGAAATCTTTGAGTGATGACTTGTTGTACATAATTACATGTGTAAAAGATTAAGAATGATATCATCACATACTTTTATGATCATTGATTATCACTTCTGCCTTGTTTTCCACAACTTGTACATGGTTTACGTTGATTGATTGTGAGATAATGGGTTATTTGATCAATTTCACAAACTCGCTGGCTGCTTATGTTTGCAACAGACCATACTGGAGATGCTATTTTCCCAACACACAAGCCATTATTTATGTTGTTGATTCAAGTGATACTGACAGGCTCGTGATAGCTAAAGATGAGTTTCATGCAATCTTAGAGGTACTGTTATCCCTATTTTGTGCTCACATCTGAGTAGTTGACAAAGTTAGTGTTATTGGTACATCCTATACCTAAACCCTTGGCACACATGATGTAAAGATTATGAAGCCTTAGTGGACCAAAAATGGCCTGGCCTTCAGTAATAAATGATGATATGATATCATAGTAGCTATAAAATAATCAGCCTATCTTGAAATTGAACTGTGGAAGCATATCCATGTAGCCACCCTAACTAGTTTGGGATTGTGGTGTACTTGAGATGCCTTGAGGGTTATAAAGTGGGAATGAAACTGCATTTAATTTTCATTTTCATTCCCACTTAATTGTTTTTCAACCAAACACCTACAAATAGGAATACAACTTTCATTCCCATTCCTGTCATTCCTTTCCTTGTTACCAAACAACATCTTAGTGTTCTTGCATGCATGCATGCTTCCTATATAATGTAAATTTAGGCAACTCAACTCTGCTTTTAGATATTTACTTGTCTTTGATGTTAAGGTACATTTTCATTCATTTAGTGTAATCTTATAGAGCAAGCTTACATATTTGATTGTTTGGCAGGAGGAAGAGTTAAGAGGTGCTGTTGTTCTTATCTATGCAAACAAGCAGGTTTGTGCTGTTTAGTTATTTCATTTTTAATAAACATATGGCTGAAACAAGAGTTAATTCTAATGATACTTTCAAAAACAAATGAAATAGCTTTATTGGATGTGAAAACAATAGGTGTAATATTTTTATGATGTGGTCAAGGATAGATGCTCCCTTTATCAAAGCTTCGTATCCGTACATAAATTTCACATTAAATATTTCTATCAAATCAGGCTTTTGCTCTCTCTTTCTCTGTTTTTTTTTTTTTAATTTTCTTCTTTCTTTTGGCTTATATAGGATCTTCCTGGTGCACTTGATGATGCGGCTGTGACTGAGGCTTTGGAGTTGCACAAGATTAAGAATCGACAATGGGCGATTTTTAAAACTTCTGCCATTAAAGGAGAAGGTCTTTTTGAAGGTTTGGACTGGTAAGTTAAGTTACCAATGGATTGGAATGAATTTCATGAATTGGTTTTGAAGATGCCGAGAATTATAGCTTAGGCTTTCCATAGACTTCATTTGTACAAATGTGCTTAGAAAATTCTAAAATTCTGAATACTTATCGCATTAGTCTCCTTTACTTTGGAAACCATTCCCTTTAACTCACCGACTCACCTTTTTTTCAAATAACCAGTCCCCAAATTCTTTGTTATCCAAGACCAAGGTAAGTCAAGATAAATGATTTAACTCCTAAGCTTCCTATCTTTAGAGCCCAGATCCAATTTCACCAAAAGGAACTTGTCCTCTTTTCTGAATACACCATAGGAACGAACTTAAGGAGAAATAGTTTCGTTGGAGCATTGAAAACAATAGAAGCATGCTCGAATAGAATGCTTTAATGGGAAGTCTATATCCATCACTGTCTGCCAAATTGTTTCAAAAAACAAAATCATCTACTAGAAAACAAAACCCTGGAGACTCAAAATGCTTCAGTAATAAATGTGAGAAGGAAAGAGCAGCAGCAGTTTCTATAACTATCTCTGCCTCTCGGAAGAAATTTTTATATCTACAAAATCTAGGAACTGATGGCGCACCTGGTTCTATTAATGCAGATATTAAATTCTGAATGCTTCACAGTTTTGTTTTCTCCTGCTATTTTATTTTTGTTAGAAGCCTGATGGAGAGTCTTGTGTTATTGTAGGTTGAGTAATACACTTAAGTCTGGAGGTGGCTAACTCTTTTAGAGAAGAATGGGAAGCTCGCTGTTGTTTCTCTGAGCAAGAATCTATAAAGTGTGACCATGATTAGTTGGTTTGGCTGTTAAAGAAATTCATTCATGGCTGCAGTTATGCCGTTTGACCTTCACTGATTTTTCTCACCATTACACTTGTAAAATTTTCATCAAAGAAGAACCAATTAGCTTGTTTGATGTTATGTTACATTCCATTTCTTTGCCACTATTTGCTGTGTAGTTTATCCAATTCGTTTTTGCCCCATCATGTACTGTATTGTTTGAAAATGATAGCGATGTTTCAATTTTGTTAATTCCATTGTTTTATAGTTGTCACTCATCCAAACCCTTTTTGGTGGACTAGGCGGTGGACTCTTGTAACTGGAACGAACCTTTGCAATATAAGTTTTATAATATCAAAGACATTTTGCCAGTGTATCAAAAGATGTGAGCTTTAAGCTAAACCCAGTTGAAAAAACGTTAAACTAAACTGACCCGGAAATGGTAATGAGAATGCGAGTGCTGTACAAGTTGGCATGTGAGTACATTTGTTCTGGCCCAACTGGATGGCTCTCGTTGTTAGGTTATGATGGCTAGTTAGTTTAGATTTTACTGTATCATTGACTCGTGTTCCACTGCTGCAGGTTGAGTCGATTAGATTTTTCAGGTCAAATTTTTCTTGAGTAAAAAACAATATTTGGAAGTTGCTAATAATTTTTTTGTCTAGTGGAATTTTTTTTTAATTGTATGGAGGTTGACTCAATTGACTTTGTGGATCAAAAGTAACTCGGATGACCTGTAAAAACTTAGATTGATTTTTTTTCTTTTCAAAATGATATTTTATTTTAATATTAAAATAACAACATATTATATTGACTTGAATTAATCTGGATTAACATGTTAAATCTGTAATCTAAGTTATGAGACTGTGATAACTTCAAAGAAAGGAAATTAAAATAAATTATGAAGAATAATTCCCAGATGAAATAAAAAAAAGGATTTAAAAAAGCGACTCGAGCTAACCTGTAAGACTTGCGATCCAATTTATAAGAACGAGATAATTCTATAGCAAGCAAATCAAAATAAGTTACAAAATTAAATTTCCAATTAGCCTAATATTGAATGATGAGATTAAAAAAAAAAACATAAAAACAACTTAAGCTAATCCGTCAAATCCATGACCTGGGTCATAAGACTAAGATAATCACATAAGAAGAAAAAAAAATGACCTGATTTAACCCGTGTTAATATGTCAAATCCATGACTTTAGTCATGTTATTGAGATAACACCATAGAGAGCAGATAAATTTTTTTATAAAACTCAATTCTTAATGGACTCTGTCAAATTCAATATTGAATGATAAAATTTATTAAAAAATAAATTAAAAAAATAACAAAAAAAAAGAGCCAAATCAACCCGGGTTAACTCGTTAAGCACTATTCTCTGGTCATGACGCCGGAATAACCTAATAAAAAACAAATCAAAATAAATAATGAATTCCCAACCAAATACAATATTAAATTGAATTAGACTGGATTCTAGAATCAGAAAAGGAAATCTTCGTTATATCATAACTTACAGTTCTGCTGCAACTGCAGAATGTATTGTTGAAGATGAGGTGCAGAGGATGTTTTTGCTTTGGGTTTTGGGAATGCTGAGGACTTGACAGTTTTGACAGCAGACATTAGAAGCCAGGTGGATATATAGGAAGATTGCAGATCGGAATGCAGCCCAATAATTCCAATTTGCAGTATAACTTGGTAATTTATCAATGAAGATTTTATACTGGAATAGTTGTGGGTTGGGTATGTCTGCTAAGAGGGCCTCTATTAGGAATACAATAACGCATAATGATATTGAAGTGTGTTTCTTGCTTGAAACCAAGAGGTCAATATGCCCTGATAGATTTGTTTAATTGTGCATTATGGTTGATGCTGTTTATTCAAGTGCCTTTTCTTGGACAGTGAAGCCCATTTAGTTTTGCTTGACAGTACTATGTGATCGGAAAAAAGACTTTGCTCAGTCATTTGAGTGCCATTTTCTTTATGCTGATAATTGCAACATGCAATTAGGCTGTGCATACCTCGGAGCCACAGGCTTACAGAACGTATTCTGGTCTGTCCATAGCGTGGCATCCACAGCTGTAAGAGAACGTATTCGTTCGGATGACCGAAGAAATTAAGGCTCCAGCATTTGCCAGTCTGAGCTTCCAATCCTAGTAATAGGCTGTTCTTCGACCAAATAAAAAGAAAAAAGCTCACATTCCATATGCTCTGTCACCATTAAAGAAATTCTATTTCGTTCATGAGAAGCAGAACTACCATGTGAGAATCGTGAGATAGATGTTCAACACTGATTGTTCTCAGATGGGATAATTTCATGTGATGTAGATGTGAGTCTTGTAAAAGGCACGCAAATCATACCCTTTTAACTTCCTTGCGTGGGAAGGTTCTTGTGCTCAATATTAAACAAATTTGCATGGGGTCATTTGATTATCTAACGTAGACTGTGACTTCCATGCTGGACCACTCCATGAGAATCCATGAATATTATCACATCTTCCATGTCATTCATGGCAGAGTAACATCACTTCCACGTTTAAAACAATATTAAGCTTTGTCAAAGGATGGTAGCTTAGATTGGTTAAATGATTTAAGAGCATCCTCAACTTTTTGGTTAAACTAAGTTAGATTTTTGATTGCTATGTCACGTATCTTCTATACATGATCAACATGGAGAAATTTATTGAAAAAAATCTATTATTTACTAAAAAATAATTCACGATACCTAAGTTAAGACTTTTGTTCCTCTTCTCCGATCTTTATCCCTTATTTTAACTCAAAATTTCTCATTGAGATAACCATATGTAACTTTTTACTTTGTAATATATATTAAATAATAATATAAATCATATATTAGGACATCACCTAATAGATTAATATATTAGGTTGAGTTGGTTATTTAACATGGTATTAGAGTCTCGATGATCATGCGGTTATGGGTTCGAATCCCGATATCCCTATTTATTTAATAAAAATAAAGCACAAAATAGTATGAGTCTGTGCAAATTTCAGGTCCAAAAACCTTTTACTTTAGAAGATGTGTTAAAGAATAATATATCATATCTTGAAATTGATATCATTTTTATTATATATATATATATATAAAAAGTGGAGTAAGCATAGTCTCTCCCAGGATATACACAAAGAAGATTCATATTGGCTAGCTTAAGTTATTGAGTTGAGTTGATTATTTGACATGGTATCAAAGCTTTGATGACCATACGGTTATGAATTCAAATCTCAATATTTTTATTTATTTAATAAAAGTAAAGTATAAAATAATATCAGTATGTATAAGTTAAAGTATTTTTTTTGTAACTTCAAACTTATACCATTTTTATTATATATAAAAAAAAAATAGAGGAAGCATATTCTCTCCTAGGATACACACAAAGAAGATTCCCATTGGCTGGACAGGTAAAGAATTTGTCACCTACTGGCAACTGCGTAATGAGTTATCATGTCACTATCAATTTTCTACAAAGCTAGATGACATCGTTTTATCTAATATAGTTGCGGGTTGAAGTTTCTCCTTTTATGTGCTTATATCTGATTTCAATTATATTCTTAATTATTTCTTGAAGACTTATCCAAGTTCTTTGCATAAACATAACGTTCATACCTTAAGTGGTATCTTTGCGATCCAAATCCCTTTTACTAGGAGACATTAATTTGTAAATCTTGTCTTGAACCACGTCATCATTTCTGTTCTTCATCATCGAGCAAGAAGGAAACAAACAAGTTATATAATTTCACTATTTCGGTCGTTATACCTTCTGTAGATAAAAACAAACAATACATCAATTGAAGAAAAAATATTGTCAAACTCGAAATTTTATCGTTTATCCGTGAACATTCATTCTTTATTTATTATTATTATTATTTTACTTGAGATATGTATATTATTTTATTAATGGGATACTTAAAGGTATAATAACAGTTATGATTTAAAATGTTTTTTTTATTTAAAAATATATTAAAATAATTTAAAAACATAAAATACATGAACATCTCGATTGATGCTGGCCTGGAACCCATCACTGGCGTGTAAAAACAATAATAGAAACAAATCACCAGTACACTCTACTATTAGAATAGAAAAACGACATTTTACCTTGTATGCTTGTCCCTACGTACCACGTATACGAGACTCGGACATATTATTGGACCATTTTTTTTCCGACGAAGCTTGGGTCTCTATTCAAACTTTGAAAAAAAGCAGCAATTTCTACTTGCGGGATTCATAGGAGGATTGATTCATTATGGACAATCACTTGATGCATATATATTGTGAGGTGGTGATCTATTTCAAAGTTTTGGTAGCGTCCTTGTTACCTGAATGACAACTACTCGGCAAGGTAGAACAATAATACACTATTAGAAAATTAAAAAATACCGATAAAATATTTTATTGCTATATAAAAAAGAATCTTTTAGTATTGAAAATTGCCGATGAAAATAAAAATAAAATACTATCATTAAAAACTAATTTTTTAGGATTTTTATTTTGTCGACAATTCCTTTGACAATATCAAATGTCGAAGGAATCGTCAACAAAATATTAACGCCTAAAAATTAGCTTTTATAGCACAATTTTTTTTGGCAATTCGGTCGGAATTGAAAATTGCCGGCGGAGTAAAAAATTAAAAAAGGTTGAATTTTTAATAGAAATGCCTATGAATTTCCATAGTAAGAAGATTTAAGTAGCAAATTCATATAAATAGTGCACAACAATGAAATAGATAAATTTCATACACAAACATTAAAAAAGAGTCAAAATGAACAATAAGAGATACCTAGTTGAAAACCATTAAAATTCCAATTGAAATATAATCAGATCAACAAGGTGAAGTATACCCGTTACATTACATCGGAGGTGTTGAAGGTGAAAATGAAAGGGGATGAAAGAATTCTGAAGTGGAAGGTGCGAAAGGGGGAGAAAAAGGTGCACCCATAGTTGCACTTAATTGAGCCCAATTCATTCTATTTTATTCTAGGAGTTATGCACTCATCTTCTCTAACTCAACAACCACTTGTTTTTGAACTTTTTTCTGCACAATTTGATACCAAAAATTCAAGATACAATGCTCAATTATGGTCCGTGATATTCTTTGATTTATACATTTTTCACATCTCTATGTCATTTAACTTGACCTTCTCCATCGCTCTTGAATGAGTATCGTATAAAATATCATGGTGGTACAACCAATAGTTAACTCATATATGACTTAAATTTATTATGTAAAAATTAGGTAAGAAAATAAAAGAAACACAAGTTTAGAATAACATAACACTTAACTATAAAAACATATTGAATATTGGTTCTGTATTGTGGTTTGCCCATACTCTCCTCACAAGTGCCTCGCTGCTATTGTTCTACCAAAATTCTTCCTTAATTGATTTCATATATAAATTAGTTTTCATAATTTAAAAACTACTTACTCAAACCTTAGATTATTTATCTAACCTTAAAATTTCCCCACCAAGTATTTACCATATACCTTTATTTAGGATGGTCATCAAGCTGACTTAATTATAAAATAGTTCTTTTTTTTTTTGGTACAAAGGGAAAGAAAAAAGAAAAACTAAAATCCTTAAAGGTAAATAGAATCTAGAGAATCAGATAACCATAAAAGGACAAACTCCTGGAGAAGTGTTCTCCCAAATATATAAATCAGAATTACTTTTAACTGCAAGCTTAGCCATGTAGTCAGCACATGAATTAGCTTCTTTCAAAGTAAGAAGCAGATGAACTTTTCAATTTTGTTTCAGGAGTTCTTTTATGTAAAAAATAAAAGCTTCGAATAAGTGATACTAATTAAAATTATCATTAATCAATCGAATAACATTTGTAAAATCAGAGTTGCATATGACCTTTTTGAAACCTCTATCCCATGCCACCAATAAACCATATTTAATTGCTAGCAAATCTGGAAGTAGACTGGAACTAAAACCTCCATAACTCGTAAAACCCATCAACTATCTCCCTTCATAATTTCTCAAGAGACCCCCAAATCCAATCCTCCCCAGGTTCCTAAGAGAGCTACCATCCACATCCAGTTTAATAAATCCTTCTTCAGGCTTAAGTCATGAGATAATAAAGGGGTGCTTACGCACTACTTTTGGATTATTTCAAGCATCATAACACAAATCTTTTAGAAAGTAAATTTGAAGTAATTACCAGTTATCCCCCAAATACTCATCCCTAAAAGCTAAAATATTTCTCCTTCTCCGAATCCATCAGAGAGCAGATAAGAATAACAAGGAAATGTCCGACGAGGCAAATCTTTGAACCCACTCTACCACATCAGAACACCAAAACCCTTGTCTGTTTGTAAGACCTAGTCCAAGCCAAATACTCCTAGCAAACACATAATCTCTAATACAATGTAAAATGTCCACGTCCTCCTGGTTACAGCCACCACATATTGGAGATGAGGAAATATTGCGTTTAAACCGCAATAAGTTAGTGGGATGATTATTATGAAATAATTTTCAAATAAACATCTTGATTTTTTCTGGAGCCTTCAATTTCCAAATCCAAGTCCACCTCGTATTTGGAAGAAGATTTCTAGCTTCGGACAAAAACCAAGAACAAGCTGAATTAAGAGTATACATACCATTCATGTTAGTAGACCACACAATACAATCTATTGACCTTGGACAAGATGGAATTGGTACCACCCTGATTTTCTATTTTACTAAATCTGAAATCTGTGTAGCTAGTACATAAAAGTTCCACTTTCCACCACACCAAAAATCTAGAACTTTGAAAGCGTGTTTGGCAGTGTGGTTGCGGGTGCTTTTCAAATAACTTTTCGTGCTAAAATGCATGCCAATGATGTTTTTTTATTTTTTAAAAATCATTTTTGACATCAGCACATCAAAACGATCCAAAAAGTATAAATCATATTAAATTTTAGCAAAAAAAAAAAATCAAATTTTTTAGAAACGCAGTCGCAGCCGCGTTCCCAAACGTATTTAAATCAATAATGTGTACCGCGTCCACTTCTGACCCCAATATGTCGTCCTGCAGCCAAAGGTCAAACCATAAAGATAAATCCCCATTGCTTACTCTGTAAATGAACCCACCATGAAGAAAATTAAATGCCTTGTACAAAGACCGCCATGTAATAGAAACATTTTGGGACACAATGTGAGTATTTAACAAAATGGAATGTTGACGATACTTATGCTACAGTATTGATATCCACGGTTTCCTTCATTCATTTATAATTAACCTGTCAAGTTAACATACTCAAAAGAGCCATGTTAGCCAACCTTGTCTCCCTAATACCCAATCTGCCACAATTTCTTGGTGAGGACACAATATTCCAATTCACCAAATGAATTCCCTGACCTGAAGTATGTCCGGCCCATATGAAATTTCACACCCTTTTATCAATTCCCAAACAAACCGATTGTGGAAGCCAAATCTGCTGCATAGAGTATGTAGGGATTGCTGCCAAAACTGATTTTGCTAGCGTAACCTTTCTAGCCTTTTTCAGCAACCAACCTTTCCACGTTGCAAACTTAGATTGAATACTCTCCATCATGAAATTTAGATCTGACTTGTTAACCTTACCCTGAATTAAAGGGAAGCCAAGGTACTTACCAAGATTGCTAGCAAACTCAATATTAGAGATTTGTGAGAGGTCATGCCTCACCCTTCTGCTAACATTGTTGGAGCACATTACTCTTGATTTATCAAAATTCAGCCTTAGACCTAAAGCACTGCAGAAAGCTGCGGGACACTAACAAGCATAAGCATTTGCGCCTTGGTAGCTTTAGTAAACAAAAGGACATCGTTCGTAAAAAGCTGATGAGAGATACTTGGGCCGCCCTTTGAGACATAAATTGACAACCAGGTTTTATAAAATACTTTCTTATTAATAAGACAAGCAAGCTTCTCCATACACATCTAAATAAGTAAGGCGAAAGTAGGTTTTCTTGATGCAATCCCCTTGTTGGGGAAAACACTGGCAATTTCAAACCATTTCAAAGGAGATCAATGCATCATAAATGTGACGAAACAAGCAGCTTCAACATTAGAAAACATAAAAATCAATTAAGAAAGTTATTTTCATTTAATTGTAAAACTTAAAATAACTCAATAAAAATTAATAACATCAAGAGATAAAACAATTACATTGAGAGATTGCCTTTTCATTCTGATATTCATTTGCTTGAAATGAACTTTATCAAATAAGAGATATTTGATCTATCATCATTAATGATTGAGCCATGATCGGTAACTTCTAAATTAGGCGCCTCTTCATAATCCTCCTATAGATTCACAGCATGATCACCAACACTACTACTTGATAAAGTATGAGCGTTCTTTTTGGATTTGTTTTTTTCCTTGAAAATATGGTATTTAAAAGGAAACAATGAACACAAATTAAAAATATATACAAAATAATTATCCAATAAATATAAATATATGGCATTATAAAGTACCAACAAATATCTTACTCATATCAATAACAAATTCAACTATTTATTAAAAATGAAATCACAATTAATTTACACAAACCAACTAATAATTCACAATAACAACTCAATAACCCATCATTTATTTAATTTCAAAGTAACTTAATTTTCTCAATTTAGAAAAACATAATTATAATGCAATAACTATTAAACACTTTATAAGTTGAAACATATTTAACCTTAATTTTTATCATTTTCATATAAACTCAATTTTCCAATTTTTTTTGACTAAACCATAAAATTAATCGGTAACCAACTAACTACCCATTATTTATTCAATTCAAGAATAGAAAAAATCAATTAATACCCTAATGATTATCAATTACACATTAATTTAGTATTTTGTTTCCTAAATTCTCAACAAAACCCTAAATTGACTAAAATTAATTTGGACCCAACTAATTATTCATGATTTCTTTAATTCAAAATAATTCAACATAAACTAATACCTTTAATTATTATCAATCCTATACAAAATCAATTTCCCCTAAATTTTAAACATAACCATAAAATTGATAAAAATAATAATTGTTAATTATTAAATTATGAATCATTTCTTCAATTCTAACACACTTAAGTTGCGAAATCACACTCAATTTTATCAAATGAAAAATTAAATATATTTTACCCAAATCCCAAAACAATCCTAAAATATAAATTTTACATTAATACAACAAAATTATCATTATAAAACAAGTAAAACACTTAATATATAAGCAAATTACAAATATTACAAATAAATTTCAATATATTAATTTAAAACATAAATATGTGGTGCCTACTTGGTGTAATGAAGCTTGACAAGAAAAGGAACCAACAAAGGGAAGTTTAGGCCTTGAGAGAGTTGTTACACCGACGTTGACGGGTTGTGGTGGCTGAATTTATAGAGGTGGCTGACAGGTTTTAGGGAGAGAAAGTGAGAGGGTTTCAGGTTTTTGTTTTGATAGAATGAGAGGAAAATATGTTGTTGAGAGCTTAACCTTGAGTTTTAATTTCTTTTAAAATTATCGATTGATTAGTACTTAAAAGTATATTTTTATCAAGGTTTTATATCATTATTTTGCACTTGAAGTATCAATAATTCCTTAACTAGAGCATGTTTTATAATAACAAGTTTGATAATATAAGATACCTTTAATTTATGGTAAATATTCATTTTAAATTCAGGCTTATCACATAAATCAAAGGAATGATTGATGAGTTTAACCACACCCCCCAACCAGCTTATTACTAGTCCCTAGTAATCAAAGCGTTAATCAAATGGAAGTTGAATGATGAATGTCTTGTTTTGTGGTAGTAGTTGACATTAAAAAAAAAAAAACTAACTTACTAACTGTTTGCTATTATTAAAACCATCATTTGATAAAACTGTTATTAGGATGACAGAGTAAGGTAGAATTTTATTGACTCTTGAGACGCATCTTAGTAAATATTCTTATCAAGGTCTATTAGAATACTTCTTGAGATATTTAGGTTTACAAACTCTCGCATTATTATCACTTGATTCTACTCATATACTCATTTAACAAGTATTCTTAAACCTTCATTTTCACACACACACACACACACACACACACACTTTAACATATGATTGTGGGTTGCATATTGGATTATTTATGTTCTTTTGCTAAAGGTAACAACTAAGGGAAAATCATAGTATATCGTTTGCAAAAAAAAAAAAAAAAAACAAAATATTGATGATAATAAAAACGTAGATAAGTTTGGTTTCGTAGCCTCCCTAACCTAAGCAATTAAGCCCGAAGGGGTGTTTGAACACCTAATACCCTAAAGTCAACTAAATTGGGAGCTATTGGCCCAGTGCTTGTTACACGGGTTAAGGAGAAAAGCTTAAGAGAATCAAACATTGCACTATCTACGTATCGATATCTCAACCCGAGTTACTAAGCTTATAGGGGTGTCTCAACATCTAATGCCCTAAGACCAACTGGTCTGGGAGTCATTAGTCGAAAGCTCATTACATGGGTTAAAGATGCATTGTGTTTTAAGTTATATGTATATATATTTAAAAAAAAAAGAAAAAAAGAAAAAGAAAAGATAATAATCCCAACCCAAGGAAGTTAACCTTAGAAAAACATCAAGACAAAATATTGTTTTCTTCCAATAAAAGCCCCATCATCTATGTTTTCATACATTGAGCACATAAAAAGAAAGTTTATTAATATCTTGTTTAAACAAGATGCAACAGATATATAAATTTAATGAGAGTTTATTTATTTGGATAGATTAATAGAAGTTGAATGATGAATGCCTTGCTTTGTGGAACTTGTAAATTGTTTTTTTATTTTAATGCTTTGATTATTAGGGACTAGTAATAAGCTGGTTAGGGGGTGTGATTAGTACTTAAAAGTGCATTTTTATCAAGGTTTTATATCATCATTTTGCACTTGAAGTATCAATAACTCCTTAATTAGAGCATGTTTTATAATAACAAGTCTGATAATATAAGATACCTTTAATTTATGGTAAATATTCATTTTAAATGCAGGCCTATCACATAAATCAAAGGATTGATTGATGAGTTTAACTACTGAAATTGAAAAGATAAAGAGAGGGATAAACTTAGAAAAGAGATGATGGTTGAATTCAAATTGGAACACCATTTGATTATTGGATCATAATTGGAGCTGTAGAACTTGGATTTAGGTCTGGTTTATATGGATAGAAAGCTAAGACATAGGCCTCAAAACTTTCATGAAGAGTTCAAGATTCAAAAGGATCGTTTTCAAGTTCAAATTGTAGCAACAATAGAGAAGTCAGAATTTATCCTGCAGCCCAAACATTGTTCAGTGTTCAGCCCATATCTCGTGTTATAGAAGTCCAAATGTGCCGATTCGTGTTTTGTTGGAAAGCTGAGACAATTGCCCAGAATTATCATGAAGACTATCTGTTCAAATTCTGATGTTAGTAATGATGGTTTGTTCAAACAAGAAGATAAGGATTGTCACCAAGTCAAGATGTGACCACTCACTCAACAATTAGTCATCAAATTAATAGTTCTGAATTTTGGCCTATAAAAAGAGGCATTTGCCATGCATTTAGGCATCTTGGTTTTCAAATCAAAATCATGTTCTTGCTCTCTTTCTTTATATTTTTGTATTGTTTAAGTGTTGCTCTCATTAATCTCTTGTTTATGTTTTTCATCATAACCATGTTCTTATCTAGTTTGTTTATGTTTCTCTTCTTAATCATGTTTAGCTAAGTTTATCGTGTCAAGGTGAAAAAGGTACATTAATGGTGTAAGAATAAATATAATATAAACTCAACATGGACTTTAATGTTTTATACTAACATATTTTGTATTTGTTATCTCATTCACTCTTAATACTTTGCTTGTTAAATGGTTAATTTAGATTTATGTTGTATAACCCTTGGTACAACAAATACTTGGCACTTTCATAGCCCAACCGTATGGTATAACCGACACTGTGCTATGAAAGGAACTTGATTTGTTGTTAACATAAATTAACATCACGAATACCTGACAACATTTACAAGTATTAGCATTATTCGAATAAGATAACTAATGTAATCATGTTAACAATTTATAATCCGATTGGAACCTTCTTTGTGTGTGGTTTCTAGTTGAGTAATAAAAAGAGTTTATACTATACTTATTTGAAATACCATTAGTGGATCCTCTAACCTTGTCAATTGTTTTATCTTTGTTTAAATCTTTACATCATTATCGCATCTCAAAGCTCTCTTCAAATCTTTTCTTTTATTTATAATTCTATATAGTTCACCGCTCTGTGGTTTGACCCCGGTCTTGCCGAGTTATTTATTACTTCGACACTCCTGCACTTGGGATAAGATATCAACTCTTTGATCGTGTCATCGATGGAATTTACATCAATGAAATTTACATCGATGATTTGACACATTAGAAATGCCAATGAATTTTTTTATTCCATCATCTTTTCCAGATGAAATTACTGATGAAAAATTTTCATCGCATTTTCCATAGATAAATTGTGATGGAATATTTTACATCGATATTTTCATTACTTTTTTCTAATTTTTTGGTAGTGAAAATAATTCACGTAATGATTTGACTTCCAATCCAAACTGTCTACTCTATCCTTCAAATTCATATATACATAATATGTTTAATTAATCTAAGGCCTTAAAGGGAAGGAAATAATTAATACAATCACTATCATTTAGTCTCCGCTCTTTATATACACCTTGGTAGCCTATTTTGAATATAATTTTAATAAATTACCACAATAAATACATTAATTGATGAACTCAAATTTAACGGGTTCAAAACCCTCAATGACTTAAAAAGAATGGTTCTAGGCGCTTCCTGGACCCATTTTCCGCTCCTAATGGGCTTAGGCAACTTATTTGAGCCTAAAATTTCCTTGGTATTTTTTTCGGACCTCTATAAGGACTCAAATTTTTTTTTAATAATCCAATACATATTATTTTGAGTGTCATACAACTCAAAATATCACAGGGATGAAGTGACTCTTCAACCCTTCCTCTTCACAAAAAAACTAGATTTATAAGCTATAAATTCCCCATAAATTCTTAAAGCTCTAAGCTCACAATCTCTTCATTCTCAATATTTTTAGCATACATATTTTAAGAGTTTATCTCTCTAAAATATTGTTTAACTTTCTCTCTCTAAAAAGATATTTACTTAAGCATTTGAGAGTTCTTAAATCTATCAAATAAGATTTTTTACAGGTACCAGCCACCTTGACGTATCAAACACCAAGCATTAGGCACTAACCATCTTGGCTAAGGAGAATGCATCAGATTGCTAGAACTAAGAGATTAACTGATTATCCAACTCATAATCCTTGTTCCTAAGCTACTTGGAGTTTTTTGGACCTCATCATTAGCGTCATATGTGGGAACTTGAACAAAAACCAATTCATTCATATTTCTCAAAAGGTCTTTTCATAGCCGATAAAGCCCCATCACAGTCGTAACTATGCCAGTGACTATATCCACTGTTATGACATGCTAGCGGTTAAGCCAGCAATTACACCTACTGTTATGCCTACGACTATGCCCCAAAAGGCTACACCAGCGACTACACCCATTATAACAATTATAGTGATGCCCACAACTACATCTACAACTATGCCTACAACTACACCTACGATTATGCCTATGACTACACCAACAACTACACACCATGGCTATGCCTATAATTTTTATGGTGGTTTGTACATGCTAAAAAGTGTCACTAGTCCAACTCCTCGCCACTAATAACCCTTCATAACACCAAGACCTCCAACCACCAACAGACACCTTCCAAACCTCAACCAAACATGAACTAGTCCAACTCCTCACCACTAACCAAATGCTCACACACAAACTACAGCATTTAATTTTAATTGTAGCAGATTTAGGGATTCACTTTTATCCTTGGCTTTCTTAATTTTTTTTTGTAAGAATTGTTAATTTTTTGAAGTTTTTTTATGAGTTTATTTTAGTGTGATTGTGTCTGAAAGAAATTTATGATGGCATCATGAAAATTTTGATGTAAATTTTAAGAACTTTTGAGAGAGAGGGGTAAAAGATTTTTATTGAAGAGATAAAGAGAAGAATTGTGTTTTTATGATTTGAGTTAAGATTACATAGGAGCATTTCAGTTTTTTTTATAAAATTTAAAATTGATTTTGAATTAATATATAAAGTGTAATTATTTAAATGTAAAAGGAAAAATATTATTGTGCTCAAACCTTAAAAGCTTCAAGGCAATTTTTTCTTTATACTTCTACCAATGATAAGTGCAAAATAATAAATTAATCTGCATGGATCATGTTTATGCCAATCTTGTATGTGCTGTGTCTGCAGCCATGACCAATAATCTACGTGTCTATCGTCTGGATGCACAATAATTAGCATAGATAGTCTGTATGGCAATCTTGTATTTTAATCACCTTGTGGATGACAACTTGTTCGATCTTGGCTATAAGTACTATTTTTAAATTATAATATAGGTTAATTTTCAAACTGTGATTTTTTTTAAAATTTTTTTAATTTTAATATCAGGATATCAAAATATCTAAAATTATTAAAAATTCAATTTAAATTATTTTTTTCAAAGATTTTCAAAAACACCAATTAAAACAAAAACAAATATATTGCAGCTCAGGAAAATTAAAAATAAAAACATTGTTTGGTATTATTTTAAATGTCCAATCATTCCAAACATCAGCTCCAGCATTTTACACGACGAAAAAGACAACACTGCAAAAGTAAGCAAGACTTTTATTAAATTCCCAACATTTTTGTGGTGCAGGATGCATTACCACGTGACAAACATTGAGAAAACGAGTTCCTTAATTTCTCGGTAGTTTCTGTCCGAGGATTGGATATATATGAAGTGCCCCGTTTGGTACCTTTCTATTCTCAACGTCTCCTCGGAAGTCGCTAGACATACATGTGATAAACGTATCAGACATACAATGCCAAATTGTACCTGACCACCTTGTACAATCAAGACTTTAATCCAAGGAAAAAAAACATTACAGGGACTGAAATTAGACCTCATAATATTATTTATTATTGTGAAATTCATCATTCATTTTTTTATTTAAAAAATAAACATAATTATTAAAACTAATTTATCCTGTCATGTCAAGTTAATCAATTACCGATTAAAAACATAATCTAAATTATATTGTATTTCAATCTAACCCGAAGGTTGATCTAGTCAAAATTAACTTATCTAGTTAATTCTATGAAACTTGGATACAACTCTACTAGGATTAACTCATAGTTTGTTTTTAAAAAAATTATTTAAAAAATCTTTAAAACAATAATAATTTTTAGATGACTTGATAAATTCGCTTGAGACCTAATAAGATTTTAAATTAAGATTTAATAACTATGTTTTATAAAGAACAGAATGGTATGGACAAACTGGTATATTCATATTAATGAATGGAAGGAGGGCCACGTATTAATTTCTCAACTTTTTGATTTTTTTTTAATTATAACCAATAATTCTGATTTTCTTATCATAAACTCCCCTTCAAGAGGAATCAAATCGTGAAAAAATCAAGCTCATTCAATCTTGGGTTTATATTCTGTTTGTGGACTGGAGCATCAACGTCCCATTAGTTTCATAAAATAATTGATTGAGGGACCCAAAAGCTTACATGTTGACACGTGAGTGGATGAATTATCTTAATACTAAATGCAAGTCGGTAAGGTGCTCCGTCTCCGGTCCGATTTTGAAATTTCCGCCTAACATACGCGAAAGGGTTCATTTGGGGCAAAGCTATAAAAATAAATCTTTTAAAATAATTAAGAAATATTTATTTTTATTATTTTTTAATGTATATTTATAAGTGATGTTTTTAGCTATCTTTATTTTATACATGAGATCTTTAGATCAATCTTCATATCAGGTCCCGAGGAAAACTATAAAAAAATATTATTGTTTTTTATTTTTTATGTATATTTATAAGTGGTGTTTTTAGCTATCTTTATTTTATTTTATGTATGACATCTTTTATTAAATAAGGGCAATCTTCATTCAACAAAACTATAAAAAGTATTTTAAAATAATTATAATTTTTTTTTTATTTTTTATGTATATTTAGGAGTGAAGATGTGAACAATCTTCATTTTATATTAATTTTTTTTATTAAAGGAGTAAAATCTTGATTTTATAAATATACCTTATTTTTAATTTTTTTTATTAAGCGGGGTTTTGAACAATTTACCAAGTTACCCTTTAACTTAAGCCGGCTGTAATATTCAGGTATTTCTGGAAAAAAAAAAAGATTCTTTTGTGAATTCCTCACTCCGGTTTATTTTGCCTATAAAAGCTCCCGCGTAACCTTGAACTGGATCACCCCTCCAGCTGCATCTGGCAAATCACCTATTGCCACCGCTAATAAACTCTCTTCCTTTAACAGCAGAACCAACTTTGATTTTATCATCTTTTGCATATTAGGAGGAAATGGCAACTTCTTCAGTCCTTGGATCAAGTTTTCTTCCTAACAATTTTCTTTCTTCTCAACCCACCTTTACCAGTCTCTCTAAGGTAGCTATAATTACTCTGAAAGAAATAGTTCTTCCTTCACACACGCGCACACACATTCTGATTCTTGAAAGTATGAGAAAATGATGTATGATGCCCCTTTTCTCTTCTCTTGTTCTTTTCAGTTCAATGGAGTAATACTGGCTTCCTTGGACAATAATACAAGGGATCAGTTGAACAGATACCAAGAAACAAAACAGAAAAGGTCCCTCAACTTCACTGGAAACAAGCCCTCCACTCCAGTTCTGGATACCATTAACCATCCAATTCACATGAAGAATCTTTCCGTTCAGGTAAGGAAATTAAATCAAGTTGTCTTCATAGTTGTCTGGCTAGTGGCTTCACGTTAAAAAAGTTGTTGATGTGACATTTTGTACATCACAGATCATGTTTGAGAAATCTAGAGATTTTTGTTAGTTAAGGAAGTAATTAAAATGGTTTTGGGACGACACCTACACGAGTCAGTATCTCAAATGATGTTATGTTGATAAAACTGCAGGAACTTGATAATTTGGTTGATGAATTAAGAGAAGAGATAGTATACACGGTGTCAAAAACAGGAGGTCACCTAAGTTCAAGCTTAGGGGTGGCAGAGCTAACAGTGGCACTTCATCATGTATTCAACACTCCTGAAGACAAAATCATTTGGGACGTTGGTCATCAGGTGAGCTGTTTAGGATTTGCAGAACTACTAGAGTTTGACAAATATAATTTACTCAATTTTTCTGTTCTGTCAAAATCACTGAATTTTATGTGTTTGCAGACCTATCCACACAAGATTTTAACTGGCAGGAGATCGAGGATGCATACAATTCGTCAAACATTTGGCCTTGCAGGGTTTCCGAAGAGGGAGGAAAGTGAACACGATGCCTTTGGAGCTGGCCATAGTTCTACTAGTATTTCAGCTGCCTTGGGTAATTCTAATTCTTTCTTGTTTTTCCATGTCACCGTGACAAATACTAATAATCCCTACGAGTATCTCGGTGGTATACAAATCTAACAAATAGCAGTCGTGTAAACATACGAAAGATATATAGTCCAGGTGAAGACACTGTGATCTATAGCTAGATTTGATTATGAACTTATTAGAATTCCAACCTTTTCAGGTATGGCTGTTGGTAGAGACTTGTTAGGGAAGGACAACCATGTAATTGCAGTTATTGGTGATGGTGCTATGACGGCAGGACAAGCATACGAGGCAATGAACAATGCAGGCTATCTTGATTCAAATCTCATCATCATCTTGAATGACAACAGGCAAGTTTCTTTGCCAACTGCTACAGTGGATGGCCCTGCACCTCCTGTTGGCGCTCTGAGCAGAGCCTTGACAAGGTTACATTCAAGTAGAAAGTTTCGCCAATTACGCGAAGCTGCAAAGGTTAGTTTTGAACTCTTGTATCAAGTTCAAGCTTAATACCACATCAAAATAAATGCAAAATTCATATTGTGGTCTAATTACTGTTTCTTGGATCATAAGGATCTTTTAGCTCAAGTGTAATCCCAACAATTCTTCGATTCAGTAGTTTCCCGAATTTGTGGGCTCGATCAAAATCATTTTGTCTGCTCTCAATAAATCAACAGGGTATCACGAAACAAATTGGGGGGCAAACACAGGAAATTGCAGCTAAAGTGGATTCCTATATGAGAGGAATGACAGGAGCATCTGGCGCATGCTTGTTTGAAGAGCTAGGACTATATTATATTGGTCCAGTTGATGGCCATAATGTGGAAGACCTTGTTGATATACTAAAGAAGGTCAAGGCAATGCCAGCACCAGGACCTGTTCTTATTCATGTTATCACCGAGAAAGGAAAAGGTTACACTCCAGCTGAAGTAGCAGCTGATAAGATGCATGGTACAACTTACCGTTCCTTAAAATGATAATAATAATAATAAAATCTCTATAGTTGTCTGTGAAGTCATTCCTTTCCAATTAACCTAACAAGTCTTGTTTTCAATAGGTGTTGTGAAATTTGATACCAAGACAGGGAAGCAATTGAAGTCGAAATCAAATACTCTATCGTACACCCAGTACTTTGCAGAGTCTTTGATAGCTGAAGCAGAGAAAGATGATAAAATTGTAGCCATCCATGCTGCTATGGGAGGAGGAACAGGACTTAATCTGTTCCAAAAGAGATTCCCATACAGATGTTTCGATGTTGGTATAGCAGAACAACATGCTGTGACCTTTGCTGCTGGTCTGGCAACTGAAGGACTTAAGCCTTTCTGTGCCATCTACTCTTCTTTCCTGCAAAGGGGTTATGATCAGGTGAATAAAATTACTAATACACGCAAGTAATTTTTATCTACTCTGTCTTCATAGAAGGTCCCTGAAGGAGTAACTCAAGAACTCATTGAATTTTCTCCGTTGTTCCATTAAATATCTGTATCTGTGTAAAAATAATTTTTATAGAGAGAAAGCTTCCACGAAAATTTCATATTTTCACAATATGATATCTTTTAATTTGCCAGTGACACTTATAAAATTATGTTAACAGATGCCTATTTCATTTTGGGGCATTTTCTGGTGCACATCTTTAATTAAAGTTTTCCTGGTGCTGGTGGTGATGCAGGTAGTTCATGATGTAGACCTTCAAAAACTTCCAGTAAGATTTGCATTAGAC
This sequence comes from Populus x sibirica, assembly GCA_019202695.1. Taxonomy (NCBI): domain Eukaryota; kingdom Viridiplantae; phylum Streptophyta; class Magnoliopsida; order Malpighiales; family Salicaceae; genus Populus; species Populus x sibirica. The sequence continues at coordinate 1,552,395 of JAGMVL010001026.1, read as the reverse complement.
AGGGCTGGCCTTGTGGGTGCAGATGGTCCAACCCATTGCGGTGCCTTTGACACAACTTTCATGGCTAGTTTACCTAATATGGTGGTCATGGCACCTTCGGATGAGACTGAACTAATCCACATGGTGGCCACGGCTGCAGCCATCGATGACAGGCCTAGTTGCCTTCGATACCCCAGAGGAAATGGCATTGGTTCCATTATTCCACCAAACAACAAAGGAACTCCTCTAGAGGTATCTAAGCACAAAATCAGTTACCCATTTCTCTGCTTTTACGCATACTACTTGCATAGTTTGCTAAACAAGAACTTGGTTTATAGGTTGGCAAGGGAAGAGTGCTTAGAGAGGGAAGCAGGGTGGCTATTTTGGGTTATGGAACCATAGTTCAAAGTTGTATGCAAGCAGCAAAGCTTCTTGAAGAGACGGGCATCTCAGCAACAGTGGCTGATGCAAGATTCTGCAAGCCTCTTGATGGAGAGCTGATCAGACAGCTAGCTCAAGAGCATGACGTCCTCATCACGGTCGAAGAAGGATCAATCGGAGGATTCAGCTCTCATGTTTCTCATTTCTTAAGCCTGAATGGACTATTAGATGGAAATATCAAAGTAATTCTTACAACCTGACCTTATTCTCACTTACCCTCTCTCATTTTTTCCATTATGTTGGATCATTATTCGATTTCCTCAACATGCAATTGCTTATAAATTGTTATCTTCCTTTTCAAATGTCTGTGCAGTGGAGGCCTATGATGCTCCCAGACAGATATATTGACCATGGATCTCAAACAGACCAAATTGAAGAGGCAGGACTCAGTCCAAAGCATATTGCATCAACTGCTATGTTACTAGTAGGAGGGTATACGAACAGCCTTCACTTTTTCCACTCATAGATGGGCAGTTCCCCCCCAATCTGTATGATATATATGCCTATAAAATAACTATTGGTCCCCTAGCCTATGGATTGATGGCCTCTGTTGACCTAGTAGGCAGGTGTAGTTAACATGGTATACATACCACCAGGTCTCCAGAGAGAAAAACAACATTAAAGGGGGGGGGGGGGATAAGCTTTATTCATTATATATATTTATTGTGTAAGAGTGAGCCATAGTTTTGTGGTGCCTAATGGATACAACTCTGTGCCTGAACATCTTCAATTGTTCTTGATTTGTTTTAGGACATTAGTAATTAAAAAAAATTCATCTTCAGAACTGATGTTTTTGTTGGGATGTTTTATCTTTCAACAGACGATAAGTTCATGAATGATTCCATATTTTTCATGGAATTTAGGGTAAATTATAATAATTACAAACATCATTTAAAAGTTCGAGGATTTGACTACAAACTTCTTCGCATTTAATAAAACATTACACCATCCCCTTTGGTAACAAAAAAATCTCATTAACTATACCAAAAAAGGATGGGTGTTTTATTATAGCGAGAATTACTGTAGCCTGTAAATATTTTTACTGTGAATTGCACTGTTGGACACTATAACAAGAGTTACTGTAAACTGTGAGTGTTTTCATTGTGTACTACACTATTTAAATTTGTTCTTCGCTAAAATCATTGTGGATTGGGGAGGCGTAATGGTAGGGCTGCCCTTGCCACAGAGTTGCAAAGACTACAGGGGGTGGGGTTGTCTTTTTGGTTGGGGAGAAAATGATCAGTTCAGATTTTGGTGGGGCTTTACGACCCAAGCTGCAGACACCTGGAGCTTGGCTTCAAGCCAGGACGCTAGGGTCAGACCCGTGCGCCTGGCAGCAGCATAGAAAACAAAGGTGGATTGCACTGTTTCGAATCACTGTACACTATGAGTGCTTTTATTTTGGATTGCACTATTTGGGTTTACCCTTTGCTGGGCTCTTTCAAAACGTGTGGGAGTGGACACAGATACATTACACTTTAGATGACACTATAGTTATAAACTGTTTTCACTGTGGACAAAGACTTGTAAAGCCTTGGGGGACGTTCCTCTATTGTATTTTGGTTAAGATTATGGTTGGGGGCATTGCCTCTTCTGCCAAAAGCTGTTGGATCTGGCTGCCAAGTCAAATCCAAAACACTTCCAAACAGAGCAACAATGTTGGGTCTTGCTGCAGCAGAACCTAATAATGTTGGGTCTGGCTGAATCAGACCCAAAACACTTCAAAACAGGGCTAGATCTGGCTGACAGCCAGACCCATAGATCTTGGAGTATGGCTGCGCAGCCATACTTAAGGATATTATTATTTGTATTATAAATATTTTAAATTTTATTATTATTAATATTAAAAATATTATTTTGTATTATAATTAAAAGTATTAATATAAAAAATAGATTATTTTTGTTATAAATATTATTATATTTAGTATAAATAAAAGTATTAATAATAAAAATAGTATTATTTGTGTTATAAATATTATTACTTTTACTATAATTAAAAGTATTAATATAAAAAATAGTATTATTCGTATTATAAATATTATTATTTTTATTATAATTAATATTATTAATATTAAAAATAGTATTATTTATGTTATAAATATTGTAGAGCCCTGGGGGGCATTGTTCCGTTGTGTTTTTTTGTCAAGAATTATGGTTGGAGGCATTGTCTCTTCTACCAAAAGCTATTGGGTCTGGCTTGTCAATCCATGCCCAAAACACTTTCAAAAGGAGCCAACAACGTTGAGTCCTGCTACACAAACGGACCCAATAGTGTTGGGTATGGCTTAGCCGGACCAAAAACACTTCAAAAGGGGGTTGGGTCCGGTGGGTAACGAGACTCAATATCCTTGGGTCTCACAAGAATCATACCCAAGGATATTATTATTTGTATTATAAATATTTTTAATTTTATTATTATTAATATTAAAAATATTTTTATTTGTAATAAATATTATTTTTTATTATAATTAAAAGTATTAATATAAAAAATAGTATTATTTGTGTTATAAATATTTTTATTTTTATTATAATTGAAAGTATTAATATGAAAAATGGTATTATTTGTGTTATAAATATTATTATTTTTATAATAATTAACAATATTAATATCAAAATAGTATTATTTGTGTTATAAATATTATTTTTTATTATAATTAAAAATTTTAATATGAAAAATAGTATTATTTGTGTTATAAATATTATTATTTTTATAATAATTAACAATATTAATATTAAAAATAGTATTATTTGTGTTATAAATATTATTAGTTTTATTATAATTAAAATTATTAATATAAAAAATAGTATTATTTGTGTTATAAATATTATTATTTTTATTATAATTAAAAGTATTAAAATAAAAAAAATAGTATTATTTGTGTTATCAAAATTATTATTTTTATTATAATTAAAAATTTAATATGAATAATAGTATTATTTGTGTTATAAATATTATTATTTTTATAATAATTAACAGTATTAATATAAAAAATAGTATTATTTGTGTTATAATATTATTTTTTATTATAATTAACAGTATTAGTATAAAAAATAGTATTATTCGTGTTATAAATATTATTATTATTATTATAATTAAAAGTATTAATATGAAAAATAGCATTTTTGTGTTATAAATATTATTATTATTATAATTAAAAGTATTAATATGAAAAATAGCATTTTTGTGTTATAAATATTATTATTTTTATTATAATTAACAGTATTAATATAAAAAATAGTATTATTGGTGTTATAATATTATTTTTTATTATAATTAACAGTATTAGTATAAAAAATAGTATTATTGGTGTTATAATATTTTTTTTATTATAATTAACAGTATTAGTTTAAAAAATAGTATTATTCGTGTTATAAATATTATTATTTTTATAATAATTAACAGTATTAATATAAAGAATAGTGTTATTTATGTTATAAATATTATAAAAACTTAGGTATTGCGAGTTTAATATTATTATTAATACTGTAAATATTATTATTTTCATTAATATTATTAAATTTGTGAAAAATATTATTATTATAAAAAATATATAGAATTGACTTTAAGAGTAAAATTAATTATTATTATTAACTTAGGTCAGACATCCCCCTTCTAGACCCAAGAAACTTGGGTTTGGAAAGGGGCACCTCACTCAAGGAGCTTGCGTGTGGCTAGAGTGCAGATCTAAATCCCTTGGGTCTTGCACCACGTCTGACCCAAGACTATTTGGTCTTTCATCAGGACCCAAGACTAATGGGTTTTGCTGTAGGACCTAAGGCTCTTGAGTCCTGCGTGAGGATCCAATTCCCTTAGGCTCGTCAAGACCCAATGCTCTTAGGTCCAGCATCAAGATCCAAGGCTAATGGATCCTGCGTCAGGACCCAAGGTTCTTGGGTCGTAGATTTCTAAATATAATTGTTTGTATTATAATTAAAAGTATTAATATAAAAAATATTATTATTTGTGTTACAAATATTAATATTTTTATTATAATTAAAAGTATTAATATTAAAAATACTATTATTTGTGTTGTAAATATTATTATGTTTATTATAATTAATATTATAAATAAAATAATTAATAAATTAGAAAAATATTATTATCAATATTGGAAAACAACCATAGATTTGATTTGAAGTGTAAAATTATTATTATTAATAAATTTTAAAAAACTATTATTACTATAGAAGAAAAACTATAAATTTTTTTGAAAGATTAAAAAACATAAATTTTTTGACAGATAAGTAAAATATTATGATTAATATTATAAATATTAGTGGTTTGGCATTGTAGCCAGACTCAACGCTCTTGAGTTCGACGTTGCAGCCAAACCTAACGCTTTTGGGTCCTAAATATTTATAATATTTTAAAAGGTAAGCCCGCGGCGTAGCGCGAGCCACCTAACTAGTAATTACTATTTTAAAAAAATACTTAAATTAAAAACTTAAGAAAATAAGAGAAAGAACATAAAAAATGGACATTGTTTTTTTTTTTTTTTTTTACATAAGTAATATTAATTTCAGACAAAGTTTTTTTAAGTAATGTTTTCTCTAATTCTTTAGTAAATATTTAATTCAACTATTTTTTCCTAAATAGTAAATAAGGGCATTTTAGATATAATAGGAGGTTTTTGTCAATTTCTTAACTTTTTGATGGTTTCTATGTAATTTCATGATACCTGAGGGAGTTATTGTAATTTACCTTAGAGTTTAAGTTCCTTTATGTTTCGAGTTTTCCATATTTATGTTTCAATGAAGTGAAATCACGAAATTAATAGCAGCTGGATGCCGTGTTGTACTCTTATTAGCTACTTTCCTCTTATTTTTTGTTCATTGAAAGATTTGTCTTAGGCTACAGAGAGTAGCCTACAATCCAACTGTTGATAAAAAAATTATTGTAAATAAATGTTTGCTAAAGGTTACATACATTATAATATGCAAGAAGATATTAATTTTTTTGGTGTCTGGGAGTGAGTTTTAACATGTTTTTGTTAAAATTATTTAATTTTTTTAAAAATAATTTTTTTATTATTTTTGAATTATTTGATATGCTAATATTAAAAAAAAATAATAATAATAAAAATATTATTTTAATATTTTTCAAAACAAAAATTACTTTTAAAAATAACAACTACTACATAAACAACTTTTTACTATTGAATTGTTAAAAAAAAATGATATAAACAATGCCTAGTTTTGTTTTAATTTAATTAGGTGTGGACTATTTCTATTGTCGCGGGGTGCGCGACGTCGCGGCGATCGTCCACCCTCAGGTGTGTGATGGGGGGTATATATCTGGTAAAAAAGGTGAGACAAGGAGTTCTTTGTCTCTTAGCAAAAAAGATGGTGTGGGAGTCGCCACCTAGTATTTTGGTCACTAGGAAACCCTAACTGGTCTCAGGGATCGGGCACGGGGACTGGTTGTGTAAAGGGAAGGTATTAGCACCCCAAATACGCCCTACCTAAGGTAAGCTGCATTGTTTATTTGTCTGATAAATTCAAAGCCTCGTTGTGTTTCCTAGTTGTTGGTCCGTCTATGGTTCAAGAAAAGTCCTCCTTAATAAGGAGGTCCTTATCTTATCGGGTAAAGCCTAACCGTCCTAATATCTAAAAAAACAAATTTTTAATATCGGAAAACGTTTTATGTATAAATTCGTAATCCCCAAATACTAACAAAGGACAAAAAGATTTTTTAGAATTTTTGAAATATTGGCCTAGTTCTCATGGCTTGAATAAACTGGTTATTAAAGCCAAAATGCATGCTAATACATATATTGTTTTGAAATTTTCTTTGTTGTACGAAAAATATGATGTTGTAATATTTATATATATATATTAGAGAGACTAGGCCGTATTTTAAAGCAAAACATTTTTTAATTATGTATTTTTTTTGATGTTTTGACACAAAATCGGGTATTTTAATACTTGGGTTGGTATCCTTACGGTATAAAAATACAACCAAATATTAATCCACTTTGATAAAAATATGCAGAAAAATCAACAATATTTTAAAGATATTTTTTAGAAAATTTTTGAAAGCAAAAGACATTTTTTATTTTGAAAATCTTTGACGTTTTGATGAAAACCGGGTATTTTAATACCGGATTTGTATCTTTACGGTATAAAAATACAAACCAATATTGATCAAAATACAGTAATACAATTACGGAAAAATCACATATTCTTTGAAATAATTTTTGAAGAATTTTTTTTTTTTTATTTTTTATTTTTTTTGGGCGGGACCCGGCTCGGCCCATGTGGCCGGCTAAACCCAGCAGGCCTTACCAGGTCACGAATTATATTTCACGTGAACAGTGGAATAGCATTTCACTGTTCACGTGAATTATATTTGGTATGAACAGTGAAATAGCATTTCACTGTTCAAGTGAATTATATTTCACTTGAACAGTAAAATGCGTGAAAATGGTCTGTGAACAGAGACGAGAAAGGGGACAAACCTGGTGGCGGAAACAATGTTGAAGACGACGGCGAACACTCCTAGTGATGCTGATGGCGGTGGTGAGGCAGCCGACGAGGTCTTCCGGTGGTTCCAGGCGGCGCTTCTCCTGCTTCGCTTTTCCTCCGTCTGCTTCTTCCGCTTCTTCTCACGGTACGAGTTGGTTATCAATGACGGGGAGGGAGGCAGCGGCGGCTGGTAGTGGCTCTAGGGTGGCGCGGTGGCGGTTTCGACCGGAGGATGGTCGGGAGGGTGGTCGGTGGGCTGGGGGAGCCCGATGACAGGAGCTGTTCTTTCTTCTTCTTCCCCGTGCGCGGGTGCCCACCTCTGGTTTTTTTTTTCTCTCTCTGTCACTATCTTTGTTTCATCTCCCTTGTCCCAAAGTCTTCTCTCCTTCTGGTCCGTTTTTCGTTTCCTCTCTTCTTTCTTTTCTCCTCTGTTTTTCGTTTTTTCCTCCTTTTTCTGTTTTCTCTTCCTCTCCGTTCTTCTCCTTTCTCTCTTCCTCTTTCGGGTCTCTCCCCTCTCTTCTCCTCGTTGCCTCCCTTGTTGCAGCTGTGTTGGTGTTATTTATAGAGCCAAGTGAGTGGCTCTCTTTTTTTCGGCTCTCATGGGTAACAGCCGGCCGGTCGGCCATTGGGCGCGGCTGCGAGGTTCGGCGGTGGGTGGTCGGCCATTGTGCCGGTCGGTGGGCTCCAGGCGAGAGAGTGGCCGGCAAAATTCAAACAAAAGGCAACCCTTTTTCCTTTTCTTCCCCGCTGCATGTTCGGGGGAAGAAGAAAGGGGAACAGTGCCGAATAATTGCAGCCCCTCCATTTACGCGCCTCTTCCAATTTGGTCCCTGATTTTGGATTTCCTCAATTAAGCCCCTAATTGGTCATTAAACTTCAATATTTATTCAATTAAAACCCCTGATTTGACCCAATAAATTCCTAAAAAATATATTTTGGCCCCAGAACTTAAATTTCTTTCAATTAATGCCTAAATTGACTTAAAAATCAATTTTCTTGCAATCAAATCCCCTATAAAATCAATCCAATTAAGTCTATAAACATCCAAACTTGGGCTTTTCTCCTCAAAATTCAAATTTCCTTCTCAACATGGCTCTCATCCTTCAAGAATATACTTGTCAAAAATCCAATCTTTGTATTTTTAACCTCCTTGACCGATTTTTCGACCATTTGCCGAGCGCTTCCGCCTCCCGTTATTTTTCTAACCTCCTTTGGCTATTTATTTTATTTCATTTATTTGGGGACCCAAAAATGGGTTACAACAGATGCCCCCTCTTTATAAAGCTTACGGAGCGAGAGGTTCTCGCGGTAAGTTTTATAAAGATAAACCAAAACGAGCTCCCGAAACTGATTTAGTCGGAGCTCGATTGCTCGAAACTTTGTCCTTACAACAATCCTCCTTAACCCAAAAACTATGATCAAAATTTAGTCATCTCGAGATCCCTTCGGTGATCTCCTTTAACCCTAAAAACTTGGAATCTCATCTCGCGATTCCTTTACCCATAACCAAATACAAAAACACGTATGTGGTCTCATTATTATGGGTGACCTACCCGGGAAAAATGATGGTCTCATTGTATGGGTGACCTACCCAAGAAAAATGATGGTCTCATTGTATGGGTGACGAACCCAAGAAAATGATGGTCTCATTGTATGGGTGACGAACCCAAGAAAAATGATGGTCTCATTGTATGGGTGACGAACCCAAGAAAAATGATGGTCTCATTGTATGGGTGACGAACCCAAGAAAATGATGGTCTCATTGTATGGGTGACGAACCCAAGAAAAGTGATGGTCTCATTGTATGGGTGACTAACCCAAGAAAAATGATGGTCTCATTGTATGGGTGACGAACCCAAGAAAAATGATGGTCTTATTGTATGGGTGACGAACCCAAGAAAAATGATGGTCTCATTGTATGGGTGACCTACCCAAGAAAAATGATGGTCTCATTGTATGGGTGACGAACCCAAGAAAAATGATGGTCTTATTGTATGGGTGACGAACCCAAGAAAAATGATGGTCTCATTGTATGGGTGACCTACCCAAGGGGAAGAATTCTTAGTAAACTCCATGCTTTTCTAAGAAATAGTTTCAATACGAGGTCCCTTCTAGCGACCTTCCTTGATGAATGTCGAAGTACGAGATCCTTTCGGTGATCTCAAATAACTTGAAATCCCATCGGGCAATTCCTTTTACCTCAGCTAAAACATGAAGTTCCTTCTGGCGACCTTCATCGAAATACAAGATCCCTTCTTGCGATCTTCTTTATCCAAACAACTTGGAATCCCATCTGGCGATTCCTTTTATACAAAAGCTGAAATTTAAGGTCCCTTCCGGCGACCTCCATCGAAATACGAGATCCCTTCGCGATCTTAACAACTTGGAATCCCATTTGGCGATTCCTTTTTACCGAATGCTATCGATGTCGTTCTTCCTGCCGGGCATGGTTTGAAAACCATTATCTTATCTTCTTGTTGTTCTAGAATCAACTCAATGATTCTTTCTTCGTCCATAATCTTGTTGGAATGCGCTAAGATCTACTTACGTAACGATCCAAAAAACATACATGCAATGATTTATGATTAGATGCAATGCATGCATTCGTACCTGGTTTTGAAACATAGGCCCCATCCTCTTCTTCTAGTTCATGAGACTCCCTCTTAACATGAACTTTACTTTTGAAGTCGTATCTTTGAATTCATCTCTCGTGTTGCCTATCATATTCTTGGAGAAGAAGTCTTTGACTTTCTTCAAGTAGTCCTTTTCTCAAAATGTATGACTTGTATTTGCCTCTTTGTCATGCTTTTGTCAAATGCTTTAGCTTGATTTTCAAAACTATGGGCTTCCCACCAATTTTAAACACGTAAAACTTTTCAAAAAACAACTCGTTTTGCCCCCGGTGTAGGGGTGTGATCCTAGTCCGGGCTTTTATTCATTCACCAATGATAAACTTTTTTAGTGCGTGAAGGGATAATGATGATTTTTTTTTTTCAAAATGCACATTGTTATGGTTGATAAAGACAATTACGAGATGATTATAAAGTGACCACTTAATCATTTATCCATTCATTACGCTATCGAGGGTAGGGATGTACTTTAGGGTTAGCTTTTCTTAAATTTCATATTAAACCATTTTATGATATAACCACTCAAACTTGTTCAAAAAGTGCATAATCTCATCATTTATTAAAAAAAGTAGGCTCAAAGACAAACATAAAATCTGGCTTGAAAACATGAGCCACGATTGCTAAATAGAGAAAATAAAAGCAATGACAAAAGCAAATGACAAAAACATGCTAAGGTAAATAAAGTTGTTTTACATTTTGAAAACTACGAGAAGTTCTTGGGTCAACCCGGATTCCGGAAAGTCAACCGAGGCAATGCTTCATCTTCCTTCCCCACTTGCGTTTCCTTGTCTTCTCCTTCGATCTCGCCTTCTTCATTATTGACGATTCTTGACCAAGGTTTTCCAACCCTTTATCCCCTATTACTTTTGTCATGACCAGGCAATGGATTTGAATTGATATTGGGTGTGTCTTCAAACGACACCCATCCTATCTTGATGAGCTTCAACAACATGTTCTTGAAAGCGTAGCACGTTTCAAGACAATGTCCGGAATACCAGCATGGTACTCGCAAGTCAACTCGGGCTTATACCGGATGGGGAATGGTGGTTGTAGTGGTAATGTAGGGATAAGAGCTATTTGTCCAATGCTCGGTAGTTTGGCATACATTTCCTTCAAAGGCATGGGTAATGGCGGTAGTTGTTCGCAATGTACCTTGTATTTGGTCTTTGGTAGTTGTTTTGGTTGTTTGACTGGTTATTTGCTCGATTAGAGGAAAATGGTTTGTTAAAGTTTATGTGGGCAACATGAGAGGTAGGTATTTGTGGGTTGAGTGAATCCACTATATTGCCCTTGGACCCACCTTCAAAGTCGTAAATGTGACCTTCCATTTTTCTTCCAATAAAACCCTTCGCCTCCAATGGCTCAACTATACGTCCGAGCTTTAATCCCTTGCTCTATTCTTTCAGCTATGCGTACCGCATCGTAGAAATCTTTGAGATGAGCTACCCATTAGGTGCTCATAATATGGTGCTTTAAAGGTATTGGCAAACAAGGTCACCATCTCCGTTTCTATCAAAGGGGGTTGGACATGCATTGCCTCATCCCTCCACCTTTGCGCATAGGCCCTTACCGAGCTCTTGGCTCCTTTTCTCCATTGACATTAGACTTGTTCGATCGGGAGCGATTTCCATGTTAAACTTGTACTGCTTAAGGAAAGCCTCCATCAAGTCTCTCCGGCTCTCCCGATCCCGACCTTTGTCTAACCTCATGTACCAGCTCAAAGCGGATCCTGTTAGGCTATCTTGAAAGAAATAGATTAGCAATTTATCGTTATGGATTACTTCCGCCATTTTGTTGCGTAGGATCGAAGGTGAGTGTTTGGGCATTCCAAACCGGTATACTTAATGAATTCGGTATCCGGAAATCTTTTGGCACCGCAATGTTTGGTACCAAACATACTTCGGATGCTCGTATAGGGTCAAACCAGTCATTACCCTCAACTTGCTCCTTAATCTTTCTTCCAAAGCAAACAGCTTGTCTTGCTCCATCAAACTAGGAGACCTATTATCCGGGATTCCCTCATTTGTTAAGTCCACGGTGATTGGAGCGTGAGTTGGGCTGGATAGGGGTGATAGGCACAAAATGTTGTTCATTGGCCGAGTTTGCCCCCTGGTTTTGAGATGCTTGAGGGATGTGAGCTGCGGCGCTCCTTCATGTTGTGTTGATGTTCCCTCCCCATTCTTAGCTCTTAAAAGCCGCTCGAGTAAGTCGGTTAGCCGAGAAACTTCATTTTTTACGGACTTCAACTCGGTCGATAATGTGACTCTAAGTGAGCTCTTTCTTCGTTCTCCATTCTTGATCTAGACCGGGTGTGGTGGACTTTGGATGTGGGACCTATGTTTCACGATCGGCGTGCGTGGAAAAATGTAAATGAATGTATGATAAAGAACAATGCATGATGCATATATGATGTGAGCTAAAAAGACCCGAAAACCAAATGCCTTATGGTTAGGTTTTGTCTTATGCAAAAATATTTTGTGGAGCATATACCCTATAGCCGGTTCTAATTCTTTTGTGCTTGACGAGGGTAGGTTGGCTATTCGGTCTCTAAAAGGGTCTCTTGTTTGTCCCAGTGATTGCCCTCGTGGAGGCAATATGGGGGCTTGTAGGCAATGAGATGGCACATGTACCAACTATTGCCGCTCTAAGCACTCAGCGAAGAGTTGGGGTTTACACAAACTTAAACCTTGACTAACGATCGTAAGGTAAGTTGCTAGTCCCCCACTTAACTTAAAGTTTGTGTGTGCTCTCAATAATCAAAGTATGTGATGCATGTGACGGTTCTATAAGATGTATGAGACAGTTCTATACAAATGCATGAACAATGTGTAAAAATATTTAAAGCATATAAGCAGATAACAAAAGGAAAGGCATATTAACAATAAACACACGAAAACAAAAACAAATCAGACAAAAACAAAGCTTAGTCCACAAGGTCCCCAGTGGAGTCGCCATTCTGTCGCGGGGTGCGCGACGTCGCGGCGATCGTCCACCCTCAGGTGTGTGATGGGGGGTATATATCTGGTAAAAAAGGTGAGACAAGGAGTTCTTTGTCTCTTAGCAAAAAAGATGGTGTGGGAGTCGCCACCTAGTATTTTGGTCACTAGGAAACCCTAAGCGGTCTCGGGGATCGGGCACGGGGACTTGGTTGTGTAAAGGGAAGGTATTAGCACCCCAAATACGCCCTACCTAAGGTAAGCTGCATTGTTTATTTGTCTGATAAATTCAAAGCCTCGTTGTGTTTCCTAGTTGTTGGTCCGTCTATGGTTCAAGAAAAGTCCTCCTTAATAAGGAGGTCCTTATCTTATCGGGTAAAGCCTAACCGTCCTAATATCTAAAAAAACAAATTTTTAATATCGGAAAACGTTTTATGTATAAATTCGTAATCCCCAAATACTAACAAAGGACAAAAAGATTTTTTAGAATTTTTGAAATATTGGCCTAGTTCTCATGGCTTGAATAAACTGGTTATTAAAGCCAAAATGCATGCTAATACATATATTGTTTTGAAATTTTCTTTGTTGTACGAAAAATATGATGTTGTAATATTTATATATATATATTAGAGAGACTAGGCCGTATTTTAAAGCAAAACATTTTTTAATTATGTATTTTTTTTGATGTTTTGACACAAAATCGGGTATTTTAATACTTGGGTTGGTATCCTTACGGTATAAAAATACAACCAAATATTAATCCACTTTGATAAAAATATGCAGAAAAATCAACAATATTTTAAAGATATTTTTTAGAAAATTTTTGAAAGCAAAAGACATTTTTTATTTTGAAAATCTTTGACGTTTTGATGAAAACCAGGTATTTTAATACCGGATTTGTATCTTTACGGTATAAAAATACAAACCAATATTGATCAAAATACGGGAATACAATTACGAAAAATCACATATTCTTTGAAATAATTTTTGAAGAATTTTTTTTTTTTTTTTTTATTTTTTTGGGCCGGACCCGGCTCGGCCCATGTGGGCTGGGCTAAACCCGGCGGGCCTTACCAGGTCACGAATTATATTTCACGTGAACGGTGGAATAGCATTTCACTGTTCACGTGAATTATATTTGGTATGAACAAGTGAAATAGCATTTCACTTGTTCAAGTGAATTATATTTCACTTGAACAGTAGAAATGCGTGAAAATGGTCTCTGAACGAGAGACGAGAAAGGGGACAAACCTGGTGGCGGAAACAATGTTGAAGACGACGGCGAACACTCCTAGTGATGCGATGGCGGTGGTGAGGCAGCCGACGAGGTCTTCCGGTGGTTCCGGGCGGCGGCTTCTCCTCTGTTTCGCTTTTCCTCTGTCTGTTGCTTCTTCTCCGCTTCTTCTCACGGTACGGGCATTATCAATGACGGGGAGGGAGGCGGCGGCGGTAGTGGCTCTAGGGTGGCGGGGTGGCGGTTTCGGCCGGAGGATGGCCGGGAGGGTGGTCGGTGGTTGGGGAGCCCGTGACGGCAAGCAGTGTTCTTTCTTCTTCTTCCCTGTGCGGAGGTGCCCACCTCCGGTTTTTTTTTTCTCTCGTCACTATCTTTGTTTCATCTCCCTTGTCCCAAAGTCTTCTCTCCTTCCGGTCCGTTTTTTTTCTCTCTTCTTTCTTTTCTCCTCTCGTTTTTTCGTTTTTTCCTCCTTTTTTGTTTTCTCTTCCTCTCCGTTCTTCTCCTTTCTCTCTTCCTCTTTCGGGTCTCTCCCCTCTCTTCTCCTCGTTGCCTCCCTTGTTGCAGCTGTGTTGGTGTTATTTATAGAGCCAAGTGAGTGGCTCTCTTTTTTTCGGCTCTCATGGGTAACAATGCCGGCCGGTCGGCCATTGGGCGCGGCTGCCGAGGTTCGGCGGTGGGTGGTCGGCCATTGTGCCCGGTCGGTGGGCTCCAGGCGAGAGAGTGGCCGGCAAAATTCAAACAAAAGGCAACCCTTTTTCCTTTTCTTCCCGCCGCATGTTCGGGGAAGAAGAAAGGGGAACAGTCTTAGAATAATTGTAGCCCCTCCATTTACGCGCCTCTTCCAATTTGGTCCCTGATTTCGGATTTCCTCAATTAAGCCCCTAATTGGTCATTAAACTTCAATATTTATTCAATTAAACCCCTGATTTGACCCAATAAATTCCTAAAAAATATATTTTGGCCCCGAACTTAAATTTCTTTCAATTAATGCCTAAATTGACTTAAAAATCAATTTTCTTGCAATCAAATCCCCTATAAAATCAATCCAATTAAGTCTATAAACATCCAAACTTGGGCTTTTCTCCTCAAAATTCAAATTTCCTTCTCAACATGGCTCTCATCCTTCAAGAATATACTTGTCAAAAATCCAATCTTTGTATTTTTAACCTCCTTGACCGATTTTTCGACCATTTGCTGAGCGCTTCTGCCTCCTGTTATTTTTCTAACCTCCTTTGGCTATTTATTTTATTTCATTTATTTGGGGACCCAAAAATGGGTTACAACATCTATGTCGAGTAATTAATAGGGCAGACTCTCACTTTTGTATACTAGTCGAAGACCCGTCCGTTGGTCTGTATCATCTTTTGTTTATTTTCAAATAATCTATTATATAATAGATTCTGAATTATGTAAGCCAAGTATCTACTACCAGTTTTATAATTATTTTACCTATCATCAAACTCAAAAATATTATTTATGCATACCTCTTTATTATATAATTGAAATACAATCCGAGTAGTATTTCCTTCGACAACTTCTATCTCCAAGTATTGGAGTAAAAAAAATTCACATCCAATACAATGATATAAATATAATTATTTATCATACCATCAAAACTTGTGCTTCAAGAATCTCACTAGTGCAAAGGCTTTGATATTTCCACTATCATACCGATTTCTACAAAAATAGTATTGTGTATTTGGAATAGGGATCTTCAATTATTATTTGGTAGTAGGTTGCACATATAATATATCGAGTAAAACATCTTAATTTGTTGATGTCACAATCTCCATATAATTAGATAAGAAATCAAAATATATTTTAGGATGGGGTTTTGGAGTGTCAATTGACATAAAAAAAATGATATTTATTTATGATCATGCTCTGTATAAAAAAACCAGGGATAGTATTGGTTATTTAACTGTGTAGCTTGGCGAAAGTTGACTTATATGTGAGCTTGTTCCATTCTTTGAAAAAAAGCCCACATTTACTCATCTTTATTGATGAATGTATTAAAATCTCATAAATGATATTTGTGCATGAATCACGAGTTGAGTCTATGATAAAACAAACTTTTTTGCTAGCTTGAAGAAAACCATGACAATTCTTCCTTGAACGAATCTTCTTGTGAAAAAAAGCCTACATTTACCCGTTTTCATTGATGAATGTATTAAAATCTCATAAATGATATTTGTGCATGAATCACGAGTTGAGTCTATGGTAAAATAAACTTTTTTGCTAGCTTGAAGAAAACCATGACAATTCTTCCTTGAACGAATCTTCTTGTGAAAAAAAGCCTACATTTACCCGTCTTCATTGATGAATGTATTAAAATCTCATAAATGATATTTGTGCATGAATCACGAGTTGAGTCTATGGTAAAATAAACTTTTTTGCTAGCTTGAAGAAAACCATGACAATTCTTCCTTGAACGAATCTTCATGTGAAAAAAAGTCTACATTTACCCGTCTTCATTGATGAATGTATTAAAATCTCATAAATGATATTTGTGCATGAATCATGAGTTGAGTCTATGATAAAAACAAACTTTTTTGCTAGCTTGAAGAAAACCATGACAATTCTTACTTGAACGAATCTTCATGTGAAAAAAAACCTACATTTACCTGTCTTGTCTTCATTGATGAATGTATTAAAATCTCATAAATGATATTTGTGGATGAATCACGAGTTGAGTCTACGGTAAAATAAACTTTTTTGCTAGCTTGAAGAAAACCATGACAATTCTTCCTTGAACGAATCTTCTTGTGAAAAAAAGCCTACATTTACCCGTCTTCATTGATAAATGTATTAAAATCTCATAAATGATATTTGTGCATGAATCACGAGTTGAGTATATGGTAAAACAAACTTTTTTGCTAGCTCGAAGAAAACTATGACAATTCTTCCTTGAACGAATCTTCTTGTCAAGTTTTCAACAACTTTTTTTATAAGCCAACCTTTACAAGATAGAAAAATCAAAATCTTAAAACAAAAAGGGAAATAACAACAAAATCCAACATTAACAAAAACAAATCTAGAAAAATCAAGGGGAAAAAAACAAAATGAGCACAATCAATATTTCTAATGCCTAATTTGGGGTTTTTTAGAGCTTAGTTGAATACAATGAGCGAGATCGTAGTTATTTTTTTTATTTTTTATTTGTTTATTATCGTTATTTATTTTTTATCATCTGATTAAAAGAAAATTAGTTTTGTTGACTAGTCAGGACTATAAATCGAGAATAATATAAATTATATCCTGAGACCTCACCTAATAGCTTAAGCTTTTAGGTTGAATTGGTTCTTTGACATGGTATTAGAGCTTTAATGACCAAGCAGTCACGAGTTCGAATCTCACCATCCCCATTTATTTGATAAAACTTAAGCACAAGGTAAAGTGGACATGTGCAAGTTTTAAGTCCAAAAGACTTTCATCCGAGGGGGTGTATTAGAGAATAATATAAATTATATCCTGGGACCTCATCTAATAGCTTAAGCTTTTGGGTTAAATTGGTTCTTTGATAATATATACCGTTTTTATATATATATATAAAAAAAAAAACCGTAAAACGTAAAATGTATAGCTTTTGTCCTTAGTTGCCGAAAGCAAACTTTGTACTTAATTAGGACAGCAATACATCACTAAGGAGGTGGGTTGTTTTATGTAAATATTTTATACAAAAATATTTGATAAGTAATAACATGAAAATGAAAATATATTAACGAAGAAGACTGTAATGATAATTATTATTGTGGGAGTGATTGTTATGAGTGACTATAAGGTGAAGGTTGAAATTAAAGCTAGGATGATGGTGAAGGTAACGTGGTATTAATGGTGAAGGTATGGTGAATGAATTGTTATTTATAAATTATTTTATTTAGTTTCACACGCAAAAACATTTTTTAAAATTGCGGTTTGGATGGATCATTATATAATATTTTATGTTTTTTTATTTTCTTGTACAAGGAAAATCAATGAAACATTATTATATAAAAAATTCCTTAAGTAACTAAGAGCATGTTTGGTAATGTGTATCTGTGTTTGTTAAAAAATTGAATTTATTTTGTTTAAAGTTAATATTTTTGATATTTTTTTGATCGTTTTGATATACTAATATTAATAAAAAATTAAAAAATTATTTTAATATATTTTTAAATAAAAAATTACTTTAAAAATCATCATTACCTAAATTAAGGGTTGTGTTACTTGTGTATGATTAATATGTGAATACAACAAGACAAAACTGTCCTTTTCTACTACCGTCGCTCTTACGGCATCTCCTAGACCTTCTCGACTTTTCGCTCAATGAGCCACAGGTCAATTAAAGTCCCACTCTGCCTTTTGTACATGTAAATTCTGGTTACTCATACATAAAATACTTAGAAATCAGTCCTTAAGTGATAAGAAGTTTTTTAGGTTAATTACAAAAACACCCATGACCATTTATTAACTCGTTAACAATATTACGTTCTAAATTATTTCTAATATTACCCTTTTCTCTGCTTTCTGTTGAGAATAATTAACTTTTTTTTTTAAAAAAAATAGAATAAGTGGCAAACACAAAAAAAAAATTATAAAAAAAACTTATTATCTGAATCGCTAATTAAAATAAGAATTCATTTCCTATTGCTTATAAAATTTTATTTCTCTTCTAAATGATTTCTAGTTTTAATTCTCATATAATCAAAATTATGAATGGCACGCATACTTTTATTGGAATCCGTTAACTAACTTGTTGGAAATAGGGATAAAAGGCATGGAAACTATATGATAATGGTAAATAAAATTAATTCAATTTATAGGTAAAGTGTAACACTATTATTTTTTTTATTTTTTTTATTAATGTTGGTGTCCGGGTCAGCTTGCGTGTATCTTGATTAATCCCATGAACACTGAAATTAACGACCATATAAGTTTGCAGTAGTCCTGAGATTTGTGAGATTTGAATTAGTAATTTCTATGAAATAAACTTAAAATCTGACTAGTTAAGTTACGTTCTAGTTATAACATTATTATTAAGTATATACGTTAGGTAGATAATGGTAGCTAACCCAATTTTTCTTATTACTACGTTCCCTGAGAGGTTAACTTGTCCTCTTTAAACTTGACTTTATTAATTGTATTAATCATTTAATAATCTCTCTTGTTAATCAATGATGTTCTATGATAACATGTGGCTTGATCTAGAACCTTCAGCCCATCAAAATATTAATCTCAAATACATATTGGTTTTACTTATTCTCTCTCTCTCTATAATCTTAAATTCTGGTTTGAATTACGATCAATAAAAAGATGACAACCTAGTTTTTCTTTTTCTTTTTTTATATGAATGAGATTAGTCTCATCATTTTATTTATTTATTATTATCAAAATTTGATGTTTTTAAAACTTGATTTGTAAATATGAATCTCTTTTGTATAAAATTTTTATGCCTCCAAGTGTAAAATATTAGATCTTTTGAATAAAGATTTTGAATTTGCAAAGGATTAACAAATACATGTTTGGAATTGTGGTAGTGATTATGATTTAAAGTGTTTTTTATTTAGAAATGTATCAAGATAATATTTTTTTATTTTTAAAAAATCATTTTTTATTAACATTTTACATATGAAAAACTCAAGAATTTTTTAAAACATTTTATGAAATTTCAGCAGAATTTATTTTATAATTAGAGATCCAAATTAACAATAACCTGTTAAATCTCTAATTTACATTTCGATTCAAGATCCAATCTTCATGAATCTTAACCTCATCAATGATATACATCATTTCCCAAATTCTAAAAGAAATATTCATAGACACTCATATATTCTAAGTAAATTATAAATCAAATATATTTATAAAATTATAAAATAAATCTTAATTTAATGAGCATGTTTACATTCATGCATCAAAAGTAGGCATTATTATACAATTAAATACATTATAAGCAATTCAAAAATAATACATGTCATTAATTTACGATAAAAAAAGTAAAATGAGATATAATCATTCCTGACGTGACGTGAATGAGATGACCCTAAAAATTACAATGTAAATATTATTATAAATGTAGCAATCATAAACATCAAGGAATACTTTTAAAACAATATTGATATAACCAATCTTTTGATTTCAACCCATTATAAAGGTAATAGTCTTAAATACTGATCCTCATAATCTATGTATTCCTTCTAATTTTATCATATCAACCTTCATTCTCTAAGGTTTAGCTGCTATCCATGACTTCCTTATTAATTATTAGTGATTAAATTTTTTTTTTTTAAAGAAGTCCCTCAAGTTATACTAATACTAAGTCATTAGTATCGAATTATCATCATTTCTTAGTTTCCTCCGATACCCGGAATTAACAAATTGGGTTCCTTTCCGTTGTCTTAATTACTAGGATTATGTTGATAATAATAAACCTATTAGCATTATTAGCCTCCCTTATCCGGGATCGACTAATCAGAGTCATCAAGCAATGTCAATATCACTATGATCCATTGATATCATTAGTTGTCCTGGTCTAAAATAACTAATCAATCCCTTTACGGGTATCTAAACTTGTCATCTAAAAATGCCGATATCAAGAAAACTCATCGACATTATTAGCCTCCAATTAGAAATAGCTAATCAAGTTTCGCACTAATGTCGATATCAATGTAACTTATTGACATTATTAGTTGTTCCACTATGGAATAACTAATCAAATTCCATGTAAATGTCAAAACCAATGCAATCATTGATATCATTAGTTATCCAAACCCGAAATAGCTAATCAAGTTCTTTTAAATACCTTAAATTTGTCATTCCTTTATGACAATGTCAAAGGTCTTTTGACATCATTAGCCTCCAATTAAGAGTAGCTAATCAAATTTTTTTCATCCATGTATTTCATTCCTTCCATTATTCCTTTATTTACTTATTTACATAGTAGCACAAAGAACGAGAGAATGAATTTCAACAAAAATAATAACAATATAACTTAACAATTTTATAGGCATTAGAAATCTACTTGTTGTGTTTGAAGTCCCTCCTCCGGCTCTTGTTAGTGACCTAGTTGTTAAGGTAACTTCTGCAAATTAATTTATACATTGATCAACACCACCCTTCAAAATTCAAAAATAACCATTTTGTTTCATTCTTAATATTCCAATTCAATTTCCAATGTAATTAACCATATTAGTCTCTTAACTTCATCGATAGGTTCCTTATTAGACTTTTCTTATTGAGAACATGAAATTGCATATAATTATTCTATTAAGCTTCCATCTTTTACTTCAATTCAATTAAATTTTAATTACATTGTACATCATAACTTGCTCTAATCTTCATGTCAAGTTAAAAAATAATTGACTCAATTCCCTTCTCATTATTATTTGTCAGCTTCATAATGAGAAAAATATATGAATTTACAAACTTCCATGATTTCTTACTTTCAACATATTTCATGATAATTTTGCATATCAATTTAAATATATCCTTTACACAATAAACCACCAAAATCTTTTGTTAATAATTTCTAAAAATACATCTTCATATAAGCATGTCGTATACATAGTAAAGATCAAGTTCTACCTTTTTAGTCAACAATTTCTCCAATTGAACTAATTTTTTAATTCGTTAAAAACTCATTACCATCACGTAAAGTAACATCAATCATCCTTAAATCATTGTTCACATCATTCATACATAATTATAACACAATTTTATAAAAGCTATTATGAACCCATCACTATTCTCCTTCCCTACCCATGGCCGACCATCAAGACCTATTTAGCCCCTTAATTTTTTTTTAATCAATCCATCATAATTCTTTTCATAATCTATAATGTCCCTAAAGAATCAATTTCAAAGGAATTTGTTTTTTCCCCAAAATTTACATCAAGAACCCTAAATCAATTTGTTAGAATCTTAATGAAAATCAAGCAAATTTCATTTAAAATTAACATAAACAAGCTCTAAACATCTTATAGAATCATAAATTGAGTTTCGAATGATCACCCAGTTAAGTTTTCCAAAACCTTTTTCTTCTTCTCCTCTATTCTTCACTTTCCCTTCTAATCTCTCTCTTTCTCTCTTGAAATCTTTCTTTAGTTGCAGTGTTTTTGTGTATTTCTCTCCTCAAGATTCACTCTAATCACTTGATTTTACCCTTTTTTTGGAGTTCTTAGCATTAGAAATTGAAAGAAATTCAAACACTCCCTCTTCTTTTTCTCTTGATTGTACCACCAGCCTCCTAGGATTATAAGGGAGAGAATAGTTTTTTTTTTATTTGTGATTTTGCCCCACAATCTCTCTTAATTATTATCTTGATTATTTTCTATTAGTACTTAGTACCATTATTTGAACTAACTTAGTCCAAATTACCTTATTAAACTTTCAAAACCACCCATATCATTATTATTATTTTTTTTTATTTATCATATTGTTTTTTTAAAAGAAATTTTTGGGGCTTAAAATTTTCTTGCATTATCCATTATTCAATGGTAAAATCCATTTAAAATAATCAAATTTGTTGCACTTGACATCATAGCGACCTTTAAAGATTTAGGTAAAAAGAATAGACATCTGGCATCTTGTTTTTAGAAGGAAAAAAGATATGGTTTATAGAGTCGCCACCTAGTATTATGATCACTAGGAACCCTAATTGGTCAATAGAGATTCTATGGTACGAGACTAGTTACATAAAAGAAAAGATATTATCATCCCTAAAACGTCTTACTTGAGGTAGGTTGCATTGTTGGTTTTGTCTTAAATTGCTAAAGATTTGTTGTATTATGCTTTTGATAATCTGCTTATAATATTTCTAACTCTAACATTAATGAATATTCAACTACAAATACTTCGAACTCTGGTGTTAATGAATATTATGAAAAAAAGATATGATATTCCTGACTTTGGTGTTAATGAATAATAGAGTTCAGAATAATTTTCAATTCTAGTGTTTCGATTCATAATTCTGGCATTAATAAACATCAAGGGTATTTCTAATTCTGACATTAGTGAATACAAATATTCTTAACTCTAGCTCTAGTGAACAAGTAAAATTTTGAATTAAAAGCAAAATATATTTTTGTGTTTTTGCAATAAAGGAGCCTCCTTTTTTTTAGAGAAAGAAAAAAACAGAAAAGACAAGTATATATTTTATACCAGATTCTCATTTCACAGTATAAGTTTACAATCCAATACTAAGTAAAGTCATTAAAAAAATGTGCGAGGGACCCATAAATAAATTCAAAAGGGTCCCCAAATTGTTTTTGAATTTTTTAATATCTTAAAAGGCCTATTCAAATAATAATAAAAAGTGCATAAGAGTGTGTTTGCCAAACACACCCTTAGCCCCCTCAAGAAAAAATAAGGCCCAGCTCGATCTTAACCGTTTCTTTTTTATGGGCTGGATCTAGCCTAACCATATAGGCTGGGCTTGATCCAACCTACTCAGTTTGGTCACTAGGCTAGCCCAGTGACATAACTAGTCGACAACAACATGCAGGCATGCATGAATTATAATTCACGCATGCTTGCACAAGAACTGATTAATTAAAATGCAAACGGGGGAAGAAGCTTACCTGGTACTATTGCTGGAGACGAAGACATAAGGCAATTGTGCCTAGTCGAACGAGTAGCACCTCTGTGATGGTCCTCCTCTCCTTCTCACTCTTTCTTCTGTATGATTTTTTTTGTTCTCCCTGTCTTTCTTTGTCACCCTCTTTGGCTCTCTATCTTTATTTTAATCCTCCTTTTTGGTTTTGGCCCTTCATTAGGCTTTTATAGGGCCAAACTCCTAGTTGTTTATTGACAACTATCTCTTCTCCTAGGATGGTAAACTTGTAGATGAAGATGATCACTGTTTGGGTTTGCTCCGTGTTTGTTGGAGCGAAAACACCAATAGTTGTACCATTGTTGGACTGTTAGTGATTAACTTTATCCTTGCGCTAGAGGCACATCGTGGGATGAATAGAGGCCATTTGGATTTTGGTTGGGATGATTTGTGGTAGATACCCGGTTTGTGATTTTGGGTTGGATTTCATGAGATTGGTTAGGTTTAACAGAGGCCATCTGGATGGCTTCTTCAGACAATCTCCCTTGTTCCAGAGGAAGGAGACGATGAATAGTTTTCGAAATGACACAGTTTTAGGCTCGAAAGGGTCATTCTTCAATTTCCCCCCTAAAGTTTGGTGTTGTGCAATCAAACCCTTATATTTGAAAATCTTTTTTTTTTAATTTCGCCCCTTGATTAATGCAGTTGGACTCCTGAATTTCTGCGTCATTTACAAAATAGTCTTTGGTTTCAAATTCAATGAAGTCAGTCCTTAATTGACTCCTCAAACTTTTAATTCTTTCAAAATTACCTCTGAAAAAAAATCAATTAACCCCCTTATAGTATTAGCGCCCATTCATTTTGGTATCTGAAATTTAATTTCTTGCAATTTTGATCCAAATTGACCCTGAACTTTGATATTTCTTCAATTAAGCCCCTAATTGCATTAATTAAAATAATTCAAAGTTTAATTAAGTCTATAAACTTATCAATTCTTCTAATTGTTTTGGCTAAATTGACTTCCAACTTTATAATTTCATCCTTATCAGCTCTCAAACTTTCAATTTGTGTTATCCTAACCCAATTCTCAAATTATTTTTTATTCTTTTTTTATATTATTATTATTATTATTATTATTATTATTATTATTATTATTATTATTATTATTATTTTGGAAATTCAAAATTAGATTATGACAGTTGCCCCCTATTTATAATATTTACGATGCAAAGATATTGAAAATTTTTCTTTCCTTTTGACTTTACATAGTAAATTTATAAGAAAAATAAATATAGAAAAGAACTTTTACTTCTTTCAAAAATCTTGAAAACTTCAAAATTAGTAAATTGATAGATTACCCTCGTTGAGAGATAGTGAAATCTAAAAATTAGTCATTTGAAAGGCGACCTATATTGTCAATTAAAAATTGAAAGATTTTCAGAAATGATCTAATTGTTCCATGCGACTTGCCCATTAGTGAAAATGTTAGAGACTTTGACTTTTCAAAAGTGGTCTAATTATTCTAGGCGACTTGCTCTTTGGTGAAAAATACAGAGATTTTTTGGAAGTGGTCTTATTGTTCCAAGCGATCTGCCTCAATTGCAATAAACTTGAGTTTAATTACAATTTGACCCCAGAAATTTGATCCTTGGTCTTGAATTAGTGCAATTTGACCCTCAATTGATAAATAAATTTCTAATTTCTTCAATTTGGCCCCTGATTCAGTTTAATTACAGCCTCTCTATTTACGCCCGTTTTTCATCTTGGTCCTTGGTTTCAGATTTCTTCAATTAAGTTCCTAATTGGCCATCAAACTTCAATATTTATGCAATTAAGCCCCTGATTTGACCAAATTAACTCTCAAAAATTATAATTTGACCCCAGAACTTTAATATCTTCCAATTAAAGCCTAAATTGACTTCAAAATAAATTTTTCTTGCAATCAAACCCTCCATAAATTTAATTAAACCTTCAGTAAAATTTAATTAAGTCCATAAATATCTAATTTTGGAATTTTCTTCCTCAAATTGAATTTTCTTTGTCAACAGGGCTCTCATCAGTCAATAAAATACTGCCAAATTTTAATGTTTGTAATTTTGAACCTCCTTAACCAATTTTTAATCATTTTTAGGGCACTCTGGCATCCTATTTTCACTGTTATATTTTTTTGATAATATTTTTTATTTTTTTGTACTTTTTGAATAGAGAAAAAATATGAATTGGAGAATAACCTAAAAATGGGTTATGACAGTTGCCCCCCTCTTTACAATGCTTACGATCAAAATCTCGTAAGAGATTTTAGATAGTAAGCTTTGTAAAGAAGAAAAGGGAAAGCAATCACATTATCTTGGGCAACCTAACCCTTTTGAAGAAAATTGGTCTGTTTTCACGGGCGACCTGCCCACACACTCACACTTACCCTGGTCTATTTTCATGGGCGACCTGCCCAAACACACTCAAAGTGGTCTATTTTCAGGGGCGACCAGCCCACACACTCATACTTACCCTGGTCTATTTTCATGGGCGACCTGCCCAAGTAGAAAAAGAAAGAGTGGTCTCATTATAATGGGTGACCTACCCAGATGAAAGAATGGTCTCATTGTAATGGGTGACGTACCTAGATAAAAAAACATGGAGAATGGTCGAATTATAATGGGTGACCTACCCAAAATGGAAAAAAGAAAGAGTGGTCGTGTTGTAATGGGTGACCTACCCAGGTGGAGGAATGGTCTCATTGTAATGGATGACCTACCCAGATAAAAAACATGGAGAATGGTCGAATTGTAATGGGTGACCTACCCAAAATGGAAAAAGAAAGAGTGGTCGTGTTGTAATGGGTGACCTACCCAGGTGGAGGAATGGTCTCATTGTAATGGGTGACCTACCCAGATAAAAACATGGAGAATTGGTCGAATTGTAATGGGTGACCTACCTAAAAATAGAAAAAAGGAAGAGTGGTCGTGTTGTAATGGGTGACCTACCTAGGTGGAGGAATGGTCTCATTGTAATGAGTGACCTACCCAGATAAAAAAACATGGAGAATGGTCGAGTTGTAATGGGTGACCTACCCAAAATGGAAAAAAAGAAGAGTGGTCGTGTTGTAATGGGTGACCTACCCAAGTGGAGGAATGGTCGTGTTGTAATGGGTGACCTACCCAGATAAAAAAACATGAAGAATGGTCGAGTTGTAATGGGTGACCTACCCAGATAAAAAAACATGAAGAATGGTCGAGTTGTAATGGGTGACCTACCCAAGTGGAAAAAAGGAAGAGTGGTCGTGTTGTAATGGGTGACCTACCCAGGTGGAGGAATGGTCTCATTGTAATGGGTGACCTACCCGAGATAAAAACATGGAGAATTGGTCGAATTGTAATGGGTGACCTACCCGAGAAATAGGAAAAAGGAAGAGTTTTGAAAGGTACGAGGGCTCAAAGGCGCACTCAAAAGGAGACGAGGGCACAACGACGCACTCAAAAGGAGGTAGGGTTATAAAATGCACTACCCAAAAAGAGAGGGCTCAAAGGCGCACTCAAAATAAGGTGAGGGCACAAAGGCGCACTCAAAATAAGGTGAGGGCACAAAGGCACACTCAAAAGTAGGTAGGGTTATAAAACGCACTACCCAAGAGATGAGGGATCTAAGACGCACTCAAAAGGAGGCGAGGGCTCAAAGGCACACTCAAATGAAGTAGGATTAGAAAACGCACTACCCAAGAGATGGTGGCTCAAAGGCGCACTCAAAATGAAGTGAGGGCTCAAAGGCACACTCAAAAGTGAAAGAGGTAGGGTTAGAAAACGCACTACCTAGGTGATGAGGGCTTAAAGGCGCACTGAGAAATATAAGCCCCCATTTCTTCATAGTGTCTTTCTTTTCTCAAAAGTTGGAGTGCTGGTAGTAAACTTCGATGGCTTTTTCATTCTTGCTTACTCAAGTCCCATCATGTGAGTTAGACCTCTGGAAGGGTTTTGCTACTCATTCCTTTATCTCAAGGGTTATCAACTCTTCCATTTTGTTTTTTTAGGAAGGAAATCGTGGAGCCAGCCTACCAGATGCTTTTGGAGTATCCCCCAGCTTGATCATGTCTCAAAGTCTTCAAATTGGGTTTTATTTGGGGTGAGGATATGTGAAAGTAAGTTTAGGTTTTTTTTGTACAAGGAAATGTTTTCATGTAAATTTTTTTTTGGATTTCAAAGCTATTCCAGACATATAAATCATTTTGATCTCGATTCAAAGCAAACTCGTTCTGAAGAAATTTAAGTGATTCCTATGGAGAGGTTCTTGAAGTGATGAAAGTTTTTTGTCTTGCTTTTGGGTTAAAGATAAAGTGACATCTAGTTGGTCACAAAAAGTTTAAATTTTAATTTGAGGGTTATTGAGAATCGAATCAGTTCAAAGCATTTATTTTATTTGCATGAATAATGATTTGACCCGCACGAGAAAGTAATGCCTATCGATCCAGATTGCTTACCTTTGATTAGAAAGGGCTTGATTAGGTACGTAATGTAGGCTTTTGCTATTGGTTACGAAGAAAAGGATATTTTGCAGGCTCAAAATGTGTTTAAGGGATTTTAAGACTAAGGATCACTTGTGCTTATTTCCTGACCTTTTGTCTTTGGAATTCTTTCCAAAATGGTTTGTCATGCCCTCCAGTGTCGCGGTTTGGGCTCTTTTTCTTTGTTTTCTTCATTTTTGTTTGGTTGAGCATAATTACCTCAGTTGTTTTTATGAGAAGCTCAAATCTTTTGGATTTTCTTTATCATGCCTCAACTTTATATGGGCAACTTTGATTATTGAGAATTTTCTTTTATGCCCCAAGTGTTGTTTGGGCACTTTTAATCATTGAGGTTTTTTTCTATGTCTCTCACACTTGCCCCCCAGTATGGGGTGTGATCCTAGCCAAGGTTATTTCCAAAAAACGTTATTAGGCTCAAAAAGGGATTGCAAATGATATATTTCAGCCTTGTGAAAGGATTATCAAAGATGGTCTTTCCTCATCTCAAATGCATGCATTTAGGAGCGGTAAGCCTTGCTTTCATGCGAGTATGCAAAATGATTATTCATTCAAATAAAACTAAGCTTTGGAGTCACCTCATGGTGTTTTTTTGTTTTTGTTTTTGTTTTTGTTTTTGTTTTTGTTTTTGCTTGTTTTTCAAGTTTTCTAGGTGTATAGTTACCCTTCTAAGGAATCACTTGAATTTCCAGAATTCGTTTGTGTTGGATAAACATCAATATGATTTCTGTTTTTTGTACTAAACTTTGGAATTCCCAAAAATTCTTGAGAACATGTGAGATCATGCATAGTTTTGGAAAAAAGAAAAACACCGAAGGATTCTTCGTGTTGTAGTTTTGTGAGTAAAAGTTGTGCTCAAAATGTTATTTCCATGTAATAACAACAAAAAAGAGTGTGATATGAACACAGAAAAATACATGATCTTATTAATAAGAAGAAAGGCTCATTTGACAGAGAAAGTCTTGTGGCATTATATGCTAAAGTACCAACAAGATTGAAACAGGTTGAAAAAATCAAGTAGTGTTGCATGCATGATCAAATTGAGGTAGTTATGTTTGGACAGAACAAGCATAGGCTCCATTCTGCAACTATGGTGCAATTCCTCTTCGGTCAGCCTTCCCAAAAAAGCTTTTGTAGAAATGTTTGATTGTGTTGAGGCTTTTGACCATGTTTGCCCTCAATTTCTTCGAGATAAGTCATTGTTGGGGTTTGAACAAAGATGATAGGTCGATTGGAAGAAACTTCACCAGAGTTATTTCCCAGTATTTGCTCGAGTAAGCTAGAGGCGAGCCACGCTTGTCTTCATAGACTCCAACTCTTCTTGAAAATAAGCATCATGGTTAGCACGCTCTTCATCTTCCATGTTTCTTGCTCGAAGTTGGATGTTGTAAACTCTTTGGGGACCTATACTTCAACCTGCTATATATGTTATTTACAATGAATTGATGCATATGTATGGATGCTGCAAATGTATGAGTATGTTTTATATGCTGAACTCACCCTTCGAAAGGTGACATATGGTCGTGACTCTTGTATGATGAAACAAAAATCTTGATTCTTGCCCAAACTCTACAATGGAAATTTCCCGAGTAATGACCATTGTGTCACCCGCAAGTCTTGATTTCAAGATGCTTGAGGAAAGGTTTGTTTTGATGCAAAACAAAGCATAGGAAGCAGACACCCTAAAAGCAAGTTCTAATTCTTTTATGCTTGACAAGGGTAGGTTAGCTATTCAGTCTCTAAAAAGGTCTCATGTTGTCCCAGTGATCGCCCTCGTGAAGGCAATATAGGGGTTCAGTAGGTAATAAGATGGCATATGGACCAATCATTACAAGTCTAAGCACTCAGCGAAGAGTTGGGGTTTACACAAACTTAAACCTTGATAAAAAGTCATAAGGTAAGCTGCTAGTCCCCCACTTAACATAAAGTGTTCAATATAACTCCTAGAAAAATGCGAATGATGCATGGAGGAATTTTACAATGCAAAAAAATATGTATGAAATTAAAAGCGTATGAGCAAATGAGAAAATACATATTAACAATGACACAAACCAAACAAAAAAACACAATAATCAGACAAAAACAAAGCTTAGTCCACAAGGTCCCTAGTGGAGTCGCCATTTTATCGCACGTGTGCGGCATCGCGGCGATCGTCTACCACTCACAAGTAAAATGGAATGTGGTCTATCTGGCAAATGTGAGGAGACAAGGAATTCCTGTCTCTTATCAGTGGAAAATTTGAATGGGAGTCACCACCTAGTATTTCAGTCACTAGGAACCTTAACTGGTCTTCGAGATCGGGTACGGAGACTGGTTGCGTAAAGAGAAGGTATTAGCACCCCAACTACGCCCTACCTAAGGTAAGCTGCATTGTTTTATTTGTCTGATCAAAATCTAAGGTTTTGTTGTGTTTTCTAGTCGTTGGTCCTGTCTGTCTAAAATTCAAGAAAAGCCCTCCTCAATAAGGAGGTTTTTATTTTAATGTGGTAAAACCTAATTGTTCTAGCGTCTGAAAAAAAAATTTAATATCCAGAATACATATTATGTGTAATGTCATACCCCAGATACTAAAAGACAAACCAAATAAAATTTTTGTTGTTTTTGAAATTTTGATCAATGTTCTCTTGACTTTAATAAACTGATTATTAAAGCCAAAATACATGCTAAAACATTGTTTTTTTGGTGTATGTAAAAAAACACAATATGATTTTTTAACTTTGAGACACTTGGCCATATGCACAAAAATATTTTTTTCTTTTTTTTAATTTTTTTGTATTTTGGAAGTTTTGACGCAAACCGGGTATTTTAATACCGGATTTATATTTTTGTGATGTAAAATATAGACCGATATTAAGCAAAAAAAAAAGTAGAAAAATACACAGAAAAATTACAAATTTTCAAAAGCATTTTCGAGAAATTTGTTTTTGAATTAGGTTGGACCCGACCCAAATGTTTTGGGTTGGGCCGGGTCTGCCGACCCTTTAAACAAAGGGGTCTCTCCACTATTCGCATGCAACGTGAACAGTGGCGAGACCCGAAGAAGAAGAAGAAGAAAGGGAAAGGGAAAGGGGAGAAGGCTTACCTATGGTGGCTCACGATGCTTCTGGCAACTGTGGTGGTGGAAACGGTGCTGCTAGTGGTGGTTAGGGGCACGGTGGCGCACAAGGTCGGCTTCCTCTTTTTCATTGTGCAGAGGCGAGAGCCTTTATTTTCTTTTCTTTTCTTCTTCTGCCCGACGAGCTGCTGCTGGTGGTGGCGATGGAGAGGAGACGCAACGGTAGGGCTGCTGGTCTAAAGGCAATTGTCCTCTCTCTTCTCTCCTCTACTTCTCTGTGTTTTTTTCTCTTTTCTTCCTCTTTTTTTCTCTTTTTTTTTCTTTCGGTCTTCAGCTCCTTCCCTCCTCTATTTTTCCTTTCGGTCTTTTTCTCCCTTCTCGTGCTCCCTCTCTCGTTTCTCTTCTGTCCCCCCTCTCGTTTTTGTGCTCCCCTATTTTTATAGGCAAAAAACAGGGGAGAAAGTGGACGGGGCGGCCACTGTGCTGCTGCCCCTCCACTGCCCCTCCAACACGTGGAAAGTTGTGGGCAAGTGGGGGTCCTTGGTCGGCGTCTTTTTGATGCTTTTAAGAGGAAGAGAAGTCGGTGAAAATAGGGGAACACAGCTTCCTTCCCCTATTTCTCTCCACGTCCAGGGGAAGAAGAAAGTCTGCAGTGCTGTTCAAAATGGCACCGTTTCGGGCTTTTTTTTTATAAACAGTGGATGAAACGACGCCGTTTTGAACAAAACGCGTTGTTTCATTTAAAAGGAAAAGGCGGCAAAAATACATGTCAGATTCACATTGGTCCTCAATTGCAATTTTGATTTTAAAATCAATGAAATTGCAACCTTGCCAAAAATCAAACAGCGGCCTTAAAGTTGACCGCCTTTTTCACTTTGATCCTTGGTCTTGAATTAGGGCAAATTGACCATCAATTGATCAATAAACTTCTAATTTCTTTAATTTGGCCCCTAATTCGGTTTAATTACAGCCCCTCTATTTACGCACATTTTTCATCTTGGCCCTTTGTTTCGGATTTCTTCAATTAAGTCCCTAATTGGCCATCAAACTTCAATATTTATGCAATTAAGCCTCTGATTTGACCAAATTAACTCTCAAAAATTATAATTTGACCTTAGAACTTTAATTTCTTCCAATTAAAGCCTAAATTAACTTCAAAATCAATTTTTCTTGCAATCAAACCCTCCATAAATTCAATTAAACCTTCAATAAAATTTAATTGAGTCCATAAATATCTGATTTTGGACTTTTCTTCCTCAAATTGAATTTTCTTTGTCAACAAGGCTCTTATCGGTCAATAAAATACTGCTAAATTTTAATATTTATAATTTTGAACCTCCTCAACCAATTTTTAATCATTTTTAGGGCGCTCTAGCATCCTCTTTTCATTGTTATATTTTTTTGATAATATTTTTGATTTTTTTTGTATTTTTTGAATGGAGAAAAAATGTGAATTGGAGAATAACCCAAAAATGGGTTATGACAAGCACAATATTGTCCCTTTGTACTAGCAATTACCCCTAAGTGTGCTTATGCAGTAACTCAGATAAGTAATGGTTTTGAGTAACCCTTCTCTCTTTTCTCTGTTTTTTTTATTTGAGTGAAGAAATCTTTATCCAGAGTGACTTTTGAAATATTGACTTTGCATTTTGAAAATAAAAATTATTTTGATGTAATGTTTAAAGCGTTTTGCTTTTAAGATCTTGCAACTCCCTAGTAATTTTTTAAAAAGGGGATGATTTGTTCTTGTGTTGGTGAGATTGCAATTGATGAAAGTACATGATGAGGTGACCTTCTGTTTTTTGTGGGTTTTCAAAACAAGTGGCTCAAGTAAAAGCTCGAGGTTTTGTTTGAGAAAAATTTGTCTCTTTTTGAACACTCATTTTATTAGCATAAATAATAATGAGTAGCTTGTTCTTGATGTCATGACTCCTATAAAGGAGTTTTTTTTTCATTTTGAGATCATCGTTTATTATTCCAGGTTGCTTGCTTGCTTGAGTAGAAACGACTTTTATAGGCACGTAACGTAGGGTGTTCTTTTTGGCTATGAAAGAAAAGGATTCATAAACCTTAAAAAGTGTTTCAAGGTTTCAAAATTTAGCATCACTATTATTAGTTCGACTCTTTGTCTTTCATTTTTTCTTTTGCTGCTTTTTTTTTTCATTGTTTTGGCTAGGCATCATCATTTTATCTTGACTATCATTTTCACTTTTGATTTGCGTATGCCCCCTAGTATTTGAGTTTCTTAGGATCTTTTGCCTTTTGGTTTTCTCACGTCTTTTTCATCGATTATTGATTAATGAAATGTCACTTGGCCCTAGTATAGGGTGTGAGCTAGTCAAGGTTTTTTTTATGAAAGAAAATTTATTCAGGCACAAGAGGGAAGCACAAGGGATGTGTTCATTTTAGAATGTGAAAGGGATAACAAAGATGACATTTTCTCATTTCAAGCGCAAGCATTTAAAATCAATAAACTTTGATCTCGTCCAGTGTAATGGTTTGAATTTTTGCAAAAATATGCATTTCATGAGTCTATGAACAATGAATCCACTACGTACCATTATGCATACATTTAAAACACCTAGCTCAAGAGTCATGGTGTAGGGTGACAATTCATTTTTCTATTCATATTCTCTGGTTTAGAGTTCGGTTAACTCGATAAAAAAGTTGCTTAATTCATTTGGCATTCTATGAATAGAATGTCAAAATATTGTTTTAAACAAAAATCAAGTTATTTCTAAAATCAAAAGCAAGTTTAATATTTCAAAATTTCACCAAGGAAAAGATTTTTGCAAAATAGGTTTGTGGGTTATTATAGGGAACCTCTTTTAGGATTTATGAAAATAAATAATGGTTGGTCATAAATCAAAGAAAATGACACAATTGAAGGAAAAACTCATTATTTTATTGAAACTTTAGAAAAGAGGCTCAATGATTAATACTTAAAAGTGCATTCTCACTAAGGTTTTATATCATCATATTGCACTTAAAGTATCATTAAATTCCCTAACTTAAGCGTGTTTTATAATAACAAGTCTGATAATATAAGATAGCTTTAATTTATGGTAAATGCTCATTTTAAATGAGGCCTATCACATAAATCAAAGGATTGATTGATGAGTTCAACTACTGAAATTGAGAAAACAAAGATAGGGTTAAGCTTTAGAAAGGAGATATTGGTTCAGTCCAAACTAGAACACTGTTTAGTCATTGGGTCATATCCGGAGTTGTAGATCTTGGATTTCAATTGGTTTATATATCCGAAAAAGCTAAGACATAGGCCTAAAACATTTATGGGAGTCTAAGACTCAATTCTGCCGTTTGGAAGTCCAAATCTTAGCAACAATGGAGAAGTCAGAATTTGTCCTGCAGCCCACACACTGTTCAGTGTTCAGGCCATATCTCGAGTTCTAGAAGTCCAAATGCACCGATTCTTTTTTTTTGTTGGAAATCTGAGACAATTTCCTAGAACTTTTATGAGGACAATCTATTCAAATTCTGACGTTAGCAATGACGTTTTGTTCAGACAAGAAGATAAGGATTGTCACCAAGTCAAGATGTGGCCACTCACTCAACAATTAGTCATCAAATCAATAGTTTCAAATTTTGGCCTATAAAAGGAGGCATTTGCCATGCATTTAAGCATCTTAGTTTTCAGATCAAGATCATGTTCTTGCTCTCTCTCTTTATATTTTTGCAATGCTTAAGTTTTGTTTATATTAATCTCTTGTTTATGCTTTTCATTTCCTTTCTTTTACTTAGTTAACTTATATCTTATTTATGTTCTTATCTTGTTTATTTATGTTTCTCTCTTTCATTATGTTTAGCTAAGTTTATTATGTCAAAGTGAAAAGGTTACACTAATGGTGTAAGAATAAGTATAGTATAAACTCAACATGGACTTTAATGTTTAATACTAACATGTTTTGTATTTGTTATCTTGTTCAATGTTAATACTGTGCTTGTTAAATGGTTAATCTAGATTTATGTTGTATAACCATTGGTACAACAAATACTTGGCACTTTTATAGCCCAACCTGTATGGTATAACCGACACTTTTTGTGCTATGAAAGGAACTTGATTTGTTGTTAACATAAGTTATAATCATGAATACCGACAACATTTACAAGTATTATTATTATTTGAATAAGATAATTAATGTAATCAATTTAACAATTTATAATCCGATTGGAACCTCCTTTGTATGTGGTTTCCAGTTGAGTAATAAAAAGAGTTTATACTATACTTGTTTGAAATACGTGGATCTCTAACCTTGACAATTATTTTATCCTTATTTAATCCTTATATCAATATCACATTTCAAAGCTCTCTTCAACTTCTTTTCATTATTATCTATTTCTTTATTTGTAGTTTACACAGTTAACCTCCCTGTGGTTCGACCCCGGTCTTGTCGGGTTATTTATTACTTCAACACTCCTACACTGGGGAGAAGACATCAACTCTTTGGTCGTGTCACTCAACAATAAAGACTTTATGCTAACATCTTGAGTTATGATTACTAGCAAGGGAATACATAAAAAGGCTAAAAACTTAACAACCAATTGATTGGAATTTTCTAGAATCTCTCAATTGTTCCTCTCGTACAAACTCATCAACAGGGGCATGTTTCCAATAGTCAATTAGGGTTATGTGTAAACCATTCTTAGCCTAATGACATTGTAGCTTCATCTTCAGGATAATTGATTTCTAGGGACCGATGTGGAGAAGTTAGCTTTAGGAGGAGTAGGTGTCTTTGTTTTGATAGTTCTTTCTCTTGCCTTTGTAACCACCTTCGATATTATGAACCTCAATTTCCTTCTTTTTTTTAGTGAAACCTTTCTCCTAACCTAACCAGATGACTTGTTCAATCTTTTCAGCTATAACAACCAGGTCAATGAAATATTGTACAGAGCTTCTAACTAAATATTCAAAGTATGAGGCCTTAAAGGTGTTGGAAAATAAACTGATCATCTTTTTTTTCCAACAAAGAAGGAATAACTTGTGCAACTGCCTCATACCACTTTTGGGCATATTTCTTTATGGACTCCTTGTTGTCCGTCTCTATAGCTTACAAGCTTAACCTATCAGGGGCCACGTCCATATTGAACTTATATTGTCTAATGAAGGCATCAACCAAATCCTTTCACCTTGGTATTGTCCAACCACATATACCAAGTGAGGGCAACGTCACTCAAGCTGTCTTGAAAGAAGTGAATCAATAGTTTCTCATCATAAACCACCTCAGCCATTTTATTGTAGTATGCTTTGAGATAAGTTATAAGACATTGAGTTTCGGTATATTTAATAAATTCTAGCACTCTAAATTTTTTTGGATTGACAACATCGAGCACTAAACATATGCCAACAGCCTTTATAAGATTATATAGGCTAGTTCCCTCAATTGCCCTTATCTTTTCCTCTAGGACAACCAATATTTTTAGGCCATTTTCTTTTACCACCTTGTCCTTTTGAAATTCCATCATAGTAAAGTCAATGGTAGACGACATTCTTATGGGATATGTTGGTTAAGTAAATTGGGAATACATTACCTGTTAAGATTCAGATGGAACATCATTTGCCGCCAGATTCTATGGATTAAAGGGAGTTCCAGACATAGGTACAAGTTGAGCTATGATTGTTGGTTGTGTAGATGTTGATTCTCCGGATTTAGATCTCAATGCCTATTCGAGTAGACTAGTAAGCCATACAACTTCTTCTTTAAAACTTTCCAACTCTTTTTGGTGTTAGGCTTCCAACTGGGCTTCTTTTTATTTTTCCATTTATCTTCTTCTCAAGCGAGTGTTATAGGTGTGGCTTAATGGCGGACCTATATTTCAACCTGTTAAAAGAAAATCATGTAATTATGCAGAGTAAATGCAAAAATGATGATGTTATCAACATAAAAAATGCATATTAAATGTGGACTCTCCCTTCATGGGGTAACAACGGTCATTATT
This sequence comes from Populus x sibirica, assembly GCA_019202695.1. Lineage (NCBI taxonomy): Eukaryota > Viridiplantae > Streptophyta > Magnoliopsida > Malpighiales > Salicaceae > Populus > Populus x sibirica. Next base: position 1,515,661 of record JAGMVL010001026.1, on the reverse strand, counting down.
CATGGATTTTAGGAACCTAAGGTCATTATCATGCCAATGAGGAGATGATTGTCTAGTCTTGCCTAAGTTTGAGCTTTTTGATAACTTTCCAACTTCTAATTCAAGACAATTCCTATGTGATGACCATTTGCCACCCAATGGTCTTAGAATTCATGATGCCACGTGTTGGGCTTTCTATAGTGAGATTACACAGGGTACAACCTAGGAGGTAGGTTCTAGTCGTTAAGTGTATCAAGGGGTAGGTTGTTATTTAGTCTTAAAGGGTCTCTAACATGCTTAGTGATCATCATTGAACAGTCGATATAAGGCTTATAAGGAGTTTGAAGATAAAGACCCTGAATAAAATCAGATTAGCATACCAACCACTTCCAACTAAACAATCAAGCGAGAGTTGAATGGTTTCATGAGTCTTGTCCGGGCTAAAATCATTTGGGTATCGTTACTTCCCCACATATACTAAATTTTAAGGTGTGTGCTCTTAAAGTGATGCATGAAAATAAGGATGCGTGCTAAAGCAGTAAAGATAAGAAAATAAACAGAGCACAACAAACAAGATAGTAATAATAAGACAAAAATCAAAGCTTAGTCCTAACTCCCCAGTGGAGTCATCATTCTATTGCACCTAACATCGCGGTGACCTTTAAACATTTAGGTAAAAAGAACAAATATTTGGCATCTTGTTCTTAGAGGGGAAAAATGTATGTTTAAGAAGTCACCACCTAGTATTATGGTCATTAGGAACCCTAACTTATCAAGAAAGATTTTAAGGTACGCTATTAGTTACGTAAAAGGGAAGATACTATCATCCATAAAATATCCTACTTGAGGTAGGTTGCATTGCTGGTTTTGTCTTAAATTGCTAATGATTTGTTGTATTATGCATTTAATAGTCTGCCTATAATATTCTTGACTCTAATGCCAGTAAATATTCAATTACAAATACTTTCAACTCTAGTGTTGATAAATATTATGAAAAAAAGGTATGATATTCCTGACTTTGGTGTTAGTGAATATTGGGGTTCAAAATAATTTTCAATTCTAGTGTTCCGATTCATAATTCTAACATTTGTGAACATCAATGGTATTCCTAATTCTGACATTAGTGAATACAAATATTCCCGACTCGACGTCGGTGAACAAGTGAAATTTTGAATTAAAAGCAAAAAATATTTTTATTCTTTTGCAATGAGGGAGCCTTCTTGTTTTTTTTAAGAAAAAAACAGAAAAGACAAGTATATATTTTATACCAGATTTGCATTTCACAATATAAGTCTACAACTCAATACTAAATAAAGTCATAAAAAAAACATGTGAGGGACCCACAAATAAATTCAAAAGGATCCCTATTTTTTTTTTTGAAATTTTTTGATATCTTAAAATATTTGTTTGGTTAGATATTAAAATAAAAAAAATAAATAAAAAGGGTATAAGAGCCCAAAAAAAAAGGTCGGCTAGGACGGAGGCTCAGGCCTAATGCAGTCTCAACAATTTTTTTTTTTTAAGATTGAATCTAGCTCAGTCATATAGACTGGGTTTGATCTAGCCTACCTGCTTGGTCACTGATCTAGTCTAATGACCAAGTTGGTCCACAACAATAAGCAAGCATGTCACCGTACAAACATTCGTGAATTATAATTCACACATGCGTCCTTTGATTAATGCAATCAAGCTCTTATCTTTGAAAATCTTTTTTCTTTTAATTTCATCCTTGGATTAATGCAAGTGGACCTTTGAATTTCTGTGTCATTTACATAATAGTTATTAGTTTCAAACTTTTAATTCTTGCAAAATTACCCATGAAAAAAATCAATTAACCCCCCTATAGTATCAACGCCTATTAACTTTGGTCCCTGAAATTTAATTTCTTGGAATTTTGGCCAAAATTGACCCTGAACTTTGATATTTCTTCAATTAAGCTTCTGATTGCATTAATTAAACTAATTCAAAGTTTAATTAAGTTTCTAAACTTATCAATTCTTCTAATTTTTGGCCAGATTGACTTCCAACTTTATAACTCCATCTTTATTAGTCCTCAAGCTTTCAACTTGTGTTGTCTTAACACAATTCTTGAATTATTTTTTATTCATATTTTTTATTTTTATTTTTATTTTTATTTTAGAAATTCAAAATTGGGTTATCATAAAATTATTGATATAGCTTTTTAAATTGTATAAATATATATTTTTTATATGCATTCTAATGAAAAAAAACTATTTTAACTATTTATCTATATTTTAATATATTTAATATTAATATTTTTTTACTCTTCTAAGAAACACCATTGAGAAAAGTTGTGGAGATGAAATAGGGAATTTTTAAATAATTCATTTTAATGCTTTTGGTTCTTCTGATAGATATATAGAAGTAATTTTTCATTGACAAAAAAATAAGATTTTGGCTCTTCATTTGGCTATCAAGTTTGTGCTGCAAAATAATAAATGAAAAACTACATTACTTGTTTTTTTAGCTCTCCTAATATAGATGCCCTAAAGCCTATAGATAAATTTAATAAATAAATAGAAGCCTAGCTAGTCTCATAAGTTTTTTTATGTTTACTTTAGCACAATTAAGGAAAATTAAGGAAAATAACACATTAAACAAAAATTAAAAAAATAACATAATTTAAAGAGTTATAATGACAATGCGAATCATATATAATATCTACAAACTCTTTTAAATAAATTAGTTAAAATAATTTAAAAAATATATTCTTATACAAAAATAATTGATTTATTATTACACAAACTCTACTAGTAAAATGATTTATGTTTGAATTAAAATTATTTTGAAAACAATAGAAATTTGTTTTTAAAAAAAATTACATGTCATCTGCGATTTGTGAGTATTGTTATTTGTTACTCTCTAAATTATATTTTTTTTCTTAAATATTTTTATATTATGTTATTTTCTACCAATTATTTTTTACTTGCTAAAACAACAACAAAACAAAAAAAAAATCTCCTAATTTCATCTACATCCAAAATTAACTATAACTAAAGCATATCAACATTTTATTATGGATTGCACTATGCAATCCATAGTGAAAAGGTTGATGCTTTTAGTTATAAAGTTTTTTTTTCTATGTTTTTTCTATTTATTAATTTTTTTGTTTGATTTAATTTGTTAATATTTTTTTTCTATTTAGATATCATACTCTCATGACACGGATCCCGGGATTAATGGGTTAACCCAGTTTATTCAGATTTCCTTCATTTTTCTTAATTGGTTTTTTTCTTTGAATTTTATTTTTTAATATCGATATGATTGAGAATTAAACTTCATGATTTATTTTATTTGCTTTTCATTATATTATCATGATCTTATAAGGAGATTTTACTGTATCCCTCCTCGCAAATCATTATTCATTGGAATAGTGCTTTGCTTTGTTTTTTTTTTCAATTAATCTTTTTTTTAATTTATTTCTTTAATATTTTTTTATTTAGTTATTACACTTTCATGACACGATTTTGCAGCCAGACCCACATCCAAGGCTTTTGGTTCTGATGTTGCAAATGACCCAAGGTTTTTGGGTTTGGCTTTGCAACCAGACCCACTTAAACTTGGGTCATACAAGTTTATTATTATTATTATTATTGCTAATATAATAAATTTTTTTATTTAGTTATCATATTTTTATGACATGGCCTTACAGCTAGACCCACATCCGAGGTTAGTTAAAATAATTTAAAAAATCTATTCTTATACAAAAATAATTTATTTATTATTACACAAACTCTACTAGTAAAAAGATTTATATTTGAATTAAAACTATTTTGAAAAAAATAGAAATTGTTTTAAAAAGAATTACATATGTTATCTGCAATTTGTGAGTATTGTTATTTGTAACTCTCTAAATTATATTTTTTTTCTTAAATGTTTTTATATTATGTTACTTTCTACCAATTACTTTTTATTTTGCTAAAACAACAACAAAAAAAAAATAAACAAAAAAAAACCTCCTAGTTTCATCTACATCCAAAATTAACTATAACTATAGCATATCAACGTTTTAATGTGGATTACACTGTGCAATACATAGTGAAAAGGCTAATGTTTTTAGTCATATATTTTTTTCTTTGTTTTTTTATATTTAATTAATTGTTTTTGTTTGATTTAGTTCGTTAATATAATTTTTTTTTCTATTTAGTTATCACACTCTCATTACACGGATCCCGGGTTTAATGGGTTAACCCAGTTTATTCAGATTTTTCTTATTTTTCTTAATTAGTTTTTTTCTTTGAATTTCATTTTTTAATATCGATTTGATTGAGAATTAAAATTCATGATTTTTTTTATTTTTTTTCATTAGATTATCATGATCTTATGAGGGGATTTTACTGTAGCCCTCCTCGCAAAGCATTATTTATTGGAATAATGCTTTGCTTTGTTTTTTCCTTTTCAATTAATCTTTTTTTTTTAATTTATTTCTTTAATATTTTTTTATTTAATTATCTCATTTTCATGACACGGTTTTGCAGCCAAACCCACATCCAAAGCTTTTGGTTCTGGTGTTGCAGCCAAACCCAAGGCTTTTGGGCTTGGCGTTGCAGCTAGACCCACTTAAACTTGGGTCAAACAAGTTTAATATTATTATTATTATTATTATTATTATTATTATTATGAATATTGCTAATATAATATTTTTTTTTCTATTTAGTTATCACATTTTCATGACACGACTTGCAGCCAAATCCACATCCGAGGCTCTTGGATCTGGTGTTACGCATGCATCCAAGTCTTTTGGGCTTGACATTGCTGTTAGACCCACTTAAACTTGGGTCATGCAAGTTTAATATTATTATTAATATTAAAAATATTATTATTTTTATTATAATGAATATTGCTAATATAATAATTAATAAATTTGAAAAACATATTATTAGTTATAGGTTTTTTTTTGCTTTTTTCTTTGTTTTTTTCTTTTTAATTAATCTTTTTTTATTTAATTCGTTAATATTAAAGTTTTTTCTATTTAGTTATTACACTCTCATGACACGGATCCTAGGTTTGACGGGTTAACCTGATTGGGTGGGTTAACCTAGTTGATTCAATTTTTTTTTAATTAATTTTTTCTTCCAATTTTTTATTTTAATATCAATTTGATTGAGAATTAAATTTCATGATTTGTTTTATTTATTTTTCATTAGATTATCGTGATCCCATGAAGGAATTTTACAGTTCCCCTTCTCGCAAAGCACTATTAATTGAAATAGTGTTTTGCTTTGTTTTTTCTTTTTCAATTAATTTTTTTAATTTCTTTCTTTAATATTAATTTTTTTTTCTATATAGTTATCACACTTTCATGACACGACCTTGTAGCCAAACACTATTTCAATGAATTAATTTAATACTAATGCTTTGCAGCCAGAGCCACTTAAATTTGGGTCATGCAAATTTATTATTATTATTATTATTAAAAATATTATGATTATTAGTGTTATTTTTATTCTTAATAGTTTTATTATTATTAAATTTGAAAAAAAATATTATTACTATCGAAGAAAAACCATAAATTTGATTTGAAGGGATTAAAATCTATAAGAACTTTGATCAGACAAGTTTAATATTATTATTATTATAATAAATATTATTATTTTTATTATTATTATGGGAACTAGACCCCAGAAACTTGGGTCTGGCTGGGGCGCCAAACTCAACTTTATAATCATTAGTATTATTCTTATTGTTATTATTATTGTTATCATTATCATTATCATTAATAATTTTTTAAAATAATATTATTACTATAAAAGAAAAATCATAAAATTAATTTTAAGGGATTAAAAACTATAAGAACTTGGGTCAGACAAATTTAATATTATTATTAATATTAAAATATTATTATTTGTATTATAAATAGTACTATTGGTATTATAATTAATATTATAAATATTACTCTTAGTTAGATTTAAAATTCTTGAATCTAATTTTATAGATAAATCTAAAACTTTTGAATATTAATATTTTTTTTTATATAAAAAAATTAATACACATCATATCACAAACCACATACTAATATCCTCTTATAAAGAAACAAGAGAATCACCAAACAAAATAAAAAAACGCCACACGGTTTGCCGACCCATGACCTGTCTGCCACACCTGGCATCCTGAGTATGACTTTCTTGATTTTTTAGCCTAATATTTATGATTCATGGTCGTGGTTGCAAGGGCAATCTTGTCCACCTAACCTTTTAGCTACATTTGTTTATATCCAAGCTCACGCATCACATGACGTTCTCCCTTTCCCTTGTACCACCGGACAACACTTGCCTTGCCCTATCTGTTTGGTTTTGGTGTCATACAAAATCTGTACACTCCATTCTCATCCACGTCATAGCCGAAGCGTAAGATCAATTTGCCCAAACTACTATGCATGTTAATGCTATTCAGCGGGTGGGATTAAATTTTCTATAAATATATAAAAACAATATTTAGATTATATAAAATTATTTAAATTAATTTATTATTTGACTCTTTATCTATTTTGAATTTAAAATCAAACCATGTAAAAATAACTTTAATGCAGCTTAATTGACTTGACCAGTCCAAAAATATCAAGTCATATTTGATTAATCATCCCAGTTTAATTTCTAACAAATGGTTCTTATATGTATTACCTATTAGGTTCCCTAATAAATTAGCCCAAATAAAAATCACAATACTTAAAAAAATAGGATTAAATAAATTAAACAAATTAACTTATTATCAAGTCAACAATTAAATATCAGATTTGACCATAAAATATCAGAAAAGTACAATATCTAGCAAAGTGTCATGATTTATATTTGAAAACCAAGTACAATATCTAGCAAAGTGTCATGATCTTTCAAATATCAGAAAAGTCATAAGTGGTTTAACTTAACTTTTCAGTGATTAGTTTCTCAATGTATTTATTATCCCTTTATTAACAATGTTCTTATTTAGACATTATAACATAAGATGTGTTTACTTTGTCAAAGCATGTTTGTTTTTAATATCATAGTTATTGATTATTTGAATAAGACTTGAAACTCTTTTCAAATCTCATTTCACCTTACGTAAGGATTTACAATTAATATTATTTGAAAACAAATGAAAGATTTTCCTCTTTTCACATAGGGTGATGAATCTTCTCTTGATTACTTAAATGCCTTCATATAATTCATTTTATACCCAATATCTATCCATTTGTTACAATTGATTAGACAACGTATAAAATGATCAAATCATAACATTCATTATATAAGATAACTTAGTGATTCCAAGTCCAAGGATCACTTACATAATAATCGTGTGAGCCTTTCCATAAACATTGGTGATCTTTCCATACATAATTTTTTATACAAGTCAATTTAGTGTACACATCATTTGAAAAGTACCTACATATTAATTCTACATATCCCTCACACCTCAGTTTATGAGAATAATTGTTTCTTTTCATAAAAGAAAGAACATAATATGTATCAGTCTCAACGATTCTAATTAATATCCAGTTTTAATAGAGCATTGATTAGAAACATTTAAGAACAATACTTTGATGCAATAAGAATCTCATAATTATAACAACTTTATAATTTTCTTTGCAATGTATTTTTATCTTAAGGAATTTATCTATACTCTACTCTATATTCATTAATCAAATATTTGATTCATCAATTAAATATTTGATGAATATTAAAGATAAATAAAGCCTTTTATTAAAGTTTAAATATGTTTACATCAACATAATTGATGCCACGTGTAACCAATTAATTGACTATAGGGTATATACACCAACAATCTTCCACTTGCACTAAAATCAATCACTCATGTATCACATACCATATCGCTCTACTTGACGATAAAGTTTTCACTCAGATAGTGGCTTAGTAAGAGGATATAGCTTAGTAAGAGGATATACAAGATTCTCTTTAGTGACTACTCACTCTATTTTTACATCTTTTCTTTTTAAGATTCTTTAATCAAATTGAATTGTCTATTTGCTTTTTTAATCTTTGTTCAAACCTTGGTTCCTTTGCATGTGCAATGACTCCATTGTTATCATAATACAAGGCTACTAGATCGATAACACTAGGAACCACACCTAGTTCAATGATGAAAATCTTGATCCAGACAATCTATTTTGTCCCCTCAAATGCAGAGATGCACTCAATATTAGTTGTAGAATCTACTTTAGTCTCTTATTTGGAATTCTTTCAACTTATAACACCATTATTTAAAGTAATATACAACCAGACTAGATTTTTTATTTTTAATAACTAATTGAGAAGTAGCATCCAAATAACTATGGATTACTAGTTCATCTCCTCCATAGACTGGAAAAACATTCTTAGTTCTTCTCAAGTACTTAAGAATGTTTTTAACTATCTTTTAGTTACATTCAATTGGATTGGATCGATATCTACTGGTTATGCTCAAAGAATAAGATACATCTGGTTTTGTACATAACATCATATGCATTATGGATCCTAAATCCAAAGTATATGGAATCATCTTCATCCTATCTCTCTCAATTTGTGTTTTAAGGCACATATCTTTGAAGAGACGTATACTATGCTAAATAGGTAAGTATGCTCTTTTGGATTATTTCATGCTAAATTATTTTATCATCTTATCTATGTATGTGGATTGGGGCAATCCAAGCAACCTTTTAGATCTATCTTTATAGATCTTTATTCCTATTATATAGGTTTCTCTCATATCCTTCTTGGAGAAATTATTGGGCAACCAGATTTTTACTAACTCAAGTAAAGAAATGCCATTTTTTATTATTAATAATATGTTTTCTACATATAATATTAGGAAAACAAATCCACTCCCACTAATCTTTTTATAAACACAAGGCTTATCTATATTTTTTTATGAAATCAAACTATTTGATTATCTCATCAAAATAGATATTCCAACTCATTAAAGCTTGCTTAAGTATATAAATGAATTTTTATAGCTTGCATACTTTATCGGCAAATTCTTTATATTCAAAACTTTCAGGTTGTGTTATATATATATATATATGTGTGTGTGTGTGTGTGTGTGTGTTCTTAAATATTCTCCTTCAAGAATACAATTTTAACATTCATTTTTCAAATCTCAAAACCATGGTATGCAACTATAGCAAGTAAAATCCTTATTGATTTTAACATAGTTATGACAAGAAAGTTTCATCAAAGTCAACCCATTTGTTTTTATTTGTAACATTTGACAACTAGTTAACTTATATATTTGTACATTACCATTCATGTCAGTCTTTCTTTTAAGGACCAACTTAGATCCGATAAGTTTTATCCCTTCAGGTGGATTAATCAAGGTCCATACCTGGTTAGTGTACATAGAATTCATTTTAGATTTAATGACCTTAAGCCATTTTCTAAAATCGATATCAAATATTGGTTTCATTTAATTGGTAGGCTCATTAAGTTTGAGTAACTCATCATTCTCAACTTCTATAAGAAGTTCATATCTTATTGGTGCATGATGTGTCCTACTAGATTTACAAAGTTCATATGTTTTTTAACCTTCATGTTGAACATCTAATGTTATAACCTTAGGCTCAAGTTCTATTTGGATGTTAATTTGTGGTTTTCGAGCTTTTTCAAGTTCTATTCCCCCTACTACTCATTTCAAGAATAGATTCTTTCTCTAGATAGGTAGCATGTTTTGAGACATCTATTTTTGCTTAATGGGGTGATAAAAATAATAATCAATAGTTAGATATCCCATAAACTTGCATTTATCTGACTTAGCTCTTAGCGTATTAGATACAATACACTTCACATAAACATCACATCTCAAATATTTAATTATGAATAAGATTGGTCTCCTACCATTTCATATCTCATATAGAGTCTTATCAAAAGATTTTAATGGAATCTTATTTAAAATGTAAGTAGTAGTTTGTAAGGTATAGCTCTATAAAAAAGGTAAAAGGTCTACATAACTTATCATAGGTCGTACCATATCTAATAGGGTGCAATTTCTCCTTTCAGAAACTCTATTATGTCGTGATGTTCTAGGAGGTATCCATTGTGAGGGAATTCTATTTTTTAGATAATGTTGAAAATCTTGGATGAAGTATTCACCACCTAGATCCCATCAAAGTATCTTAATACTCTTTTTTTATTTGTATTTCAACTGTATTTCTATGTTCTTTGAAGCTTTTAGATGATTTAGACTTTCATCAAATACACATGATCATATCTAATATTGTCATTAATGATGAAACATGTATATCCATCTATGACACAAATCATTATTGATCCACATACATCTGTATAAATCGTTATTGGTCCATATACATGTATATCTATCTATGTCATAAATCGTTATTAGTCCATATATATCTGTATATATTAGACCTAATAATTTATTAGGTCTTTTACTCTTTTAATAAATGATATTTTGGTAATCTTACCTAATAAACAAGTTTTACAAGTTTTATATGATTCATAATCAAAAGGATAAAATATCATTCTTTATATAACTTAGTGATTCTTGTTTCATTGATATGACCTACTTTACAATGTCATAAATAATATGGTTATTGATTATCTAATTTATTCTTCTTGCTATTTATATTAAACATGTGCTTCTCAAGATCAAATATATACAACTCATTTGTATAAGTACCAGATCTATAATAAAATTATCTTTATTCTTCTTGCTATTTATATTAAACATGTGCTTCTCAAGATCAAGTATATACAACTCATTTGTATAAGTACCAGATCTATAATAACTTTTATTAATTTAGAAGGAGCATCATTTTTATTTAATAATAAATTTAAATCCATTCAGAAATGGATATGATGTTTCTAGAAATTGCTAGAATTTTTTTTTATCAAGTTCTAATATTAGCCCATTTAGAAAAGTTAATGCAACAATCATTAGTTTATTGCCTCTAGGTTTATTTTTTCTTTATTCAATAAATAAACATACTTAAAGTAGAAGCTTCAATAACCTTCTTAGCATTCCCAGTTGCAAGATAATTTTTGTAGTTCCTCCTATAATGGCTTTTCTTGCCACAATGATGACAAGTACCCTTGTCATTTTTAATGCCCCAAGTAAGCTTCTATGCTCGGATTGCAAGACCAAATCAATGCTACATATAACACTCGAGAGAGATACGGGGACATCCTTTAACCCATCTGGATCTCAATCTAGATTTTTTATTGGAGGTAGGATTATTTGGTGGACTCGATAGAAATTAAGTGTACGGTTTGTCTAACACTACGACCTAGAACTTATGGACAACTCGCAGTGTTTCAACCGTTGGTTAATTACTTGCAATCAGTTCTGAGCCTCAAACTCCAGAGTTTGAGGATATTTTAAACAAACGAGTTAAAGCTCGAACGACCCATCTTGTTGTTCATACAAAACGACTCACTATTGAGATGGCCAAACTCCATTGATTGTACATAGAGCTCAAATCATAGATGGGTGGTACATGTGCTCCCCCACGGCCTCACGGTCTCAACAAAGACCCTCTTCCTCCTCCAATGCTTCTTTTTTGGATTAATTATATTTGAACTTATAAATATTTAAATTTGTAATAAATATTTGATTTTTAGTTTAATTTATTTGATTTTAATTATTTTCTACTTTTTTTAATAGATTTTTTAAAAATATATTTTTAAATAATTACTGACGGACTACCTTTGTCTGTATATGCAAAGAGTTCGAAAAGAATTACTGCAAATGTCACTGCAATTGTTTCATCATCAACGAAATTGCATACAGTCTTGTTGTCGGTTATATGTCAAATTCACTAAGAGAAATACCGATAGAAAAAAATATCACCAGTAGAATTACATACGGTGTTTCTGTTGGTGATATGTCATATTCACTGATGAAAAAACCGATGAAATGAAGTGGGTAATTTTTTTTTACACGTCTTTTCCATTAGCAATCCATCGGTAATTTTATTATCGACAAATTCACCAACATACTATAAATCATCGAAAATAATTTTTTTGACATTATTTCTGTCCAAGAACTCGTCGGTAAAATTTGTACCAGTGGACTAATATTAACAGAATATTTTGTTGGTAGATTTAAAAATTCTGGTAGTGAGAAAATTTGACATGCGGAGAGTTATGCCTTTAGGTACGTACCTTTATGAATTTAAGGAGTAGATATTATTGTAGATCTTTTTGTGTTAACCGTAGTAGGATTGGATGTGGTATTACGAGTTCAAATGGTTAGAAGATGGAGGGAGAGTGGTATCTGATTATCACCATATATATGACCATGGAATTTATAAGGGGATGGATGAGGTAAAATGGCGAAGCAATCCCTAAACAAGGCTGAAATAGTGGAGATGCATGCCTTGGAAAAAATTTCCTGGGGGAAGAACAGTGTTTCTCAATCTTTGAGGCTATAAAAGAAACCATAGAAGTTCCATTCGAAGACAGTCCTAACACAACATAAATAACACAACATAAATCAAAGACTATAGTGGAAGAATTCTCCACTGGCATGCAAGAACCAAAAGATATGCCTCATGTAAGGTTTTTTTGACCACAAGATACCTTTATAGGATGAGACTAAACTTATCAATGTAGCTCCATATAGAGATGCCCACTTCTAAAAGAAAGAGATTGAGAAAATAAGTGGCAGCTGGGATGCCTCAAAACGGCTTCACTCGGTCCACCAACGGCCATTTCTCCTTACCAGTTATGTTGGTGAAAATAAAGGATGGGAAATGGTGATTTTTCAATGATTATCACGCTCTTAACAAGGCTATATTTAAGGGATTTTTATACCAATTATTTATGACATAAAAGATGAATTGGGAGGCATTTGGTATTTTACTAAGTTAGGCCTTCACTTTAGGTATCATCGGATTCGGGTACACGAAGGAGACATCCATAAAACTATTTTTCAAAACATGACGTATAGGTAGTAGACCAATACAAAATTACTGCTATGATCTGTTAGCCTAAACCACCTACAGTTTTGGCTTTACGAGGATTTCTTAGGCTGACAGGGTATTTCAGAAAATTTATGAAGCATTATGTGATCATCGCTAAACCACTCACAAATATGTTAAAAAAAAAAGTTACAGATTCATATAGACGGAAGAGAGGAACAAGGCTTTTTCACAACTTAAGAAAGTTATGTCACAAACTCCCATTCTCGTCATGCCTGACTTTGATATAGAATTTGAAGTTCAAATCGATGCCAATGATGATGCAGGTGTTAACTCAAAAAGGATGACCTTCTATGTACCTTAGTAAGGCCTCGATCCTAAGATAAAGGGGTAGTCAGTTTATGCTAAGGAGATGCTTGCTATCGTTGAAGCTGAAGGCCATATCTCCTTGAATAATGATTCAAGACTTTCACCGACCAACGACCTTCGAAGCAGCTTCTAGAGAAACAGGTAATCACGTTGAAATAGCCGAAGTTTATGGTCAAATTTTTGGGGTATGAATTCAAAACACATTACCATATAGGAAAACAAAATTATGTGGCAGATTCACTATTGTGAAGAGAGGATAGTCCTCTATTACTTGCTATTTCTGGACCTAAAATGGTTATTTGAGAGGAGATTCAAGCACAAACTCAAATTTGTCCACATAGCACTGAAATCAAGTAATGAATCATAGAAGGACCAAAAACTATGGTTAATTACAAATTGAAGAAAGAATTAAACCTATATCACGAAAGAATGCTTATATCAGAGGTGAAGTAGTTACATCAAGTCATCCGTCATCATTTTCATGACTCCACATTGGGAGGGAATTAAAGAGTTCATAGAACATGGGCATGGGTTTTGCAAGTTTTCATGGAGGGAATTAAAGAGTTCATAGAACATGGGCATGGCTTGTGCAAGTTTTCATTGGAATGGAATAAAAAAAAGATGCAAAGAGATACGTATTTTCTTGTGATGTGTGCTAATGCATTAAAGAGTTTGGGAAGATATCTCTATTCATTTCATTAAAGGGTTACCGATCCATGGTCTAATAGATATTATAAAACTATGGTATTGGTATACAGGGGCGGAGCTAAGTGTATTTTACAGGGAATTAATATATTAATATATATTATTAAAAAGTTTATTTATTTAAATTAAAAATATTAAATAATAAAAAATTTTAAAATGTTTTGCAGGGTCCGGCCCTGCTTGCCACCCCCTGACTTCGTCCCTGTTGGTATATTTTATTATTTTAAAACTCAACTAGCTCAAGACTTATCGATTTAAGATCTAGACTAGTTTAGGTTAAGAAAAACAAAAAAACAAATCTGAGTGGTCCGATAAAATACTCGAGTTGACCTGACTAAACCCCAATCAATTAACTCGTAGAGTTTTTGTTTTTGATATGTTTTGTTTTACAAAATAGCCTTGTTTTGATCTATTTGTTTTTTTTTATATATATATAAAAAAATAGATTAGGTTTTATAACTTTGGTATGCATATTTTGTTGCTTTGGTAGACACCCTTATACAATGAAGTCTGAGACATAGTTGTTCATAAACCATGTGGTCAAGTTGCATGGAATTCCACGATCGATTGTCACTGATATAGATTGAACTTTTCATAGTAATTTCTAGCATGAGTTGTTCTGTTTGCATGGATCGAAGATAGCTACGAGTTCAACTTACTACCCATAAATGGATGGTCAACCAAAGTCACTAACTGTTGGGTATTATCTTCAGGCATTCATCCATTATAATCCCTATTAATGGTACAACACAACGTGCCATGCTTCAAATAAAAAGTCACCATTTAAGTACCTCTATAACTGAACACCACCAGCCCTAATTAGTTATACGATGGGATATTTTCTTCTAATGATGAGGTTGATATAGGATCGAGATGAGTTGATTAACGAGCTTAAGAGAAACTTAGAACAAGCCAATAATTATATGAACTCCTACGCTGATCAACACCATCGGAAAGAACAATACTTACTGGGCGATTGGGTCTATTTAAAACTCCAATCATACAGGAAGGAATCCCTTTCTCACAAGGCTTTATATAAGTTGAGCTTCCGCCACCATGAGCCTTATCACATCACTCAGAAAATTGGGGAAGTGGCATGTAAGTTGGAGCTTCGCGAATAAGCATATATTCACCCAGTTTCCTATGTTTCACAACTTAATTAAATGCCGTATAGGAGATATCCATGTAAGCATCTCAGTCTTACCAATCATGAACCAAGATTGGTAGCTAATACTTAAGCCTTTTCAGCCCTAGAATACCAAATAATTAGAAGATGATATCGCATTAGATAGGCTGTGCTAGTCCAATGAGAATCATTGGCGAAGGAAGAAGTTATATGGGAGGACCTCGAAATAATGAATTTGCAGTTCCTGGAAGTCGACCTTGGGGACAAGGAAGTTCTTGAAGGGGGAGGAAATGATCAGGACCAAGAAAGATATTTGAAAAATGCCTACAATAGAGTAAGAGGGTTACGACAAAAGCAAGCAGAAATCAGCAGTAGTAGGTCGGTGGATGCACACTCCTTGCGAAAAGAAGGTTGGCAGGAGTCTTAGTGGCAAGAGGTACGTAGAAGAAGGGAGTGTCCTTGCATGGAAAGGAGAGGCAGGATAAGGAAGCGTGCTTGCGAGAAAAGAGAGTCTAGAAGTAAGCTTCCATATACGATAGAAATCAAATTTAAGACAAAATCAACTTTAGGGCGTAAGGCTTATAGACACAGGCAGGCAATTCTGATCATACAGGCGATGATCTGACATTACTAAATAAGAATTTGATTCAGATAAAATATGTTAATAGCCTTATAGATATTTTTATAGACTAATAAAATAGATTTTTTTAAAAATAAAATTGTAACGACAAAGACTGATTAGCTTTTTAAAATTATAATAATAGGAGATTTGATTATTAAATTGGGCTCAAAGTTATATAAGTGATTATACAGGTAATGTTTTTGCAAGACACTCATTGCGTTGTTGAATTGATTGTTAGATTTTTCAGAATCATGTTTTGGGTATTGATGCTTCTAATAAGACAATTTTTATTGTATTTTCTATATTTTTTTGGGATTATATGTTTTAATTTGTGTGTTTTTTTTGTTTATTTCTTTTATATTTTTGGAATTCTAGTTGTTTTTCTAGAAAAGATAAAGTTTGTTCTTGTAAACCATTCAAAAAAGCAATTATAATATGCTTTATTTTTCACATAATAAAATTATGAAATCAAGATTTACATATACAACCCTCTTTTTTCATTAAATCTTTTGTCTTCTTCTTGTTACTTTTGTGTTATTACTATTATACGTAGCTTCTGCCCGCATCATTTAACTTAAAAAATTCCAAGTTTTGAGTTCTAATTTGATGCAACTATCTTATATTACCTTTTAATATAGATTATGATTATTTTTATAAATTATTTTTGAGCAATTAAAACTCTTGTTAGGTTATGATTTGCGGCTATAAATATACAAGGTATTTTAAACATTAACAAATACCTTTCAAAAAAATTTCTTAACCTATCTTTCTCTTTTATTCTAACTTGCGATTTTCATTAAAATCAAACGACACTCATGATACTCATGGTTTAGGTGCTTCAAATGACATGCTTCACATATTGTGAGCCAAAATTCAACCGTAGAGGTTAATATAAGGAAGGGTTGCCACAATTTGACCGTAGAAAGGTAGCATATTTAAGGAAGGTGTAGTATTTATTGACGAATGCCTCATCTTGACACGACTCCATTTCTCCACTTGGATGAAACAATTACACTTTTTTTTAAAGTTTTTGTGATGAAAAGAATCAGCTTATCAATATTTTGCCATGCTAATTAATGGTACTGTATTAATAATTTCCTGCAAAAATGGTTAACAATTTCTTTAGACTTTGCTTATGTGCTTCATGATATCCAGGAGGGGAGGGGGGAGAATCTAATTTTACATTTAATCTCAAATTTTTAATTATGCAAAAAGAGTTTACTACCAGAAAATTGACAAATACAAACTGACATACTAACAGAATATTTTTGTCGATAGATTGCGGTGAATGTTTTTGAATTAATATGTTAGAGAATAATATAAATTATATCCTGAGACCTCACCTAATAGCTTAAGCTATTGGGTTAAGATGGTTCTTTGACATGGTATCAGAGCCTTGATGACCAAGCGGTCAAGAGTTCGAATCTCACCATCTCCATTTATTTGATAAAAATTAAGCACAAGGTAATGTGGGCCTGTACAAGTTTCAAGCCTATAGGGCTTTCACTTGAGGGGGTGTGTTAGAGAATAATATAAATCATATCCTGAAACCTCACCTAGAAGTTTAAGCTATTGGGTTGAGATGGTTCTTTGACATGGTATCAGAGCCTTGATGACCAAGCGGTTACGAGTTCGAATCTCACCATCCCCATCTATTTGATAAAAATTAAGCACGAGGTAATGTGGGTCTGTGTAAGTTTCAAGCCCAAAGGGCTTTCACTTGAGGGGGTGTGTTAGAGAATAATATAAATTATATCCTAGGACCTCACCTAATAGCTGGGAAAAGAAAGAATGAAAAAAAAATCAAGAAGTACAAGGACATGTCATTTTTATAAACAAAATTATCAACGAATTTAAATTCGTCAATAAATTCATCTGTAATTAATTTATGACATGATAAGTGACTCTCTTCTCTCTCTCTCCCCCCCTCCCCATTTCTTCCTCCTCCATTTTTCCTTGCAGCAAATAGCACACACACCCTAATTTTATCACAAATCAACCTCCCACTACAAATTCAGTCATCCCAACACTCAGTTTGTCAGCATCTTTGTTCTAACTTAAATTTTATTAAGAATTCCCCACTTCAAGTAAACAAAACTATCAATTTTTTATTTGAACTCAATTTTAAAATGTTAATTTTAATAGCATATTTTTGTAGTATATGTATATTTTTTTTGTTTACTTGTTCTATAGCTTTTTCTCATAAAAACAATTATTGTATGAATGTATGATTTATACATGTTATGGTTTGTTTGAGATTTTGTAAAATTGTATTTGTTTGTAAATTATGAGATTTAATTTGAATTTGTGACTTAGGTGTTTTGTGATGAAATAAATAATGGCTTATTTAATGGGTCTGTTTTATATTTTGCCAGTTTAATTATTGAGTTGAATTTTTTGGTAAATATATAGAAATTTAAAATTATACAGATAATTCATAATGAGTTAGTTGTACTATTAAAATAGTTTGAATAAGTTTGAGTTAAACCAATGTTATGTTATTTATTTAGTTTATGTAATTAATTAATATATATTGTCATCAATATTCTATATAAGTTTGACATAAGTAATGGATGATCGTTTATTAATTCATCGAGATTCACCCAAAGGGTTGTATAGGACAGATTATTGTAATGAGGTTCATGGTTTTATTAATTATACACTATCTAATTCGAGAAATATTAGTGGAGCTATTAGATGTCCATGTAAGAGATATGAAAATAAAAAGTTTCTTGATCCAAATATTGTAACTATGCATCTTATACAAAAAGAGTTCATGAAGAGATACCAGTGTTGGTTTGCACACGGAAAACCATATGTTCCTCACAAGACTATGGTAGAAAAGATGGTTGGGTCACTTCTAGTTCTAGTAACGTGTATGAAGTTGTAGATGATAATAGTAATCCTTATAGGAATATGGTTATAGATGCAATGAGAATGAATCAGGATTATGTTAGTCAATGTCCAATAGTAGATGAAGAACCTAATGCAGACGCAACTATATTTTTTGATTTTTTGAAATACTCTAATAAACCATTATGGGATAGGTGCACAAATCACTGTAAATTATCGATCGTTACACAAGTGTTCATCATCAATTCAGATTATGGGTTAAGTGAGGCCAATTACGATAAAATTGTTAAATGAAAAGGCATTTTACCTTAAAGAAATAGCCTGAAAAAGAACTTTTATGTTGCTAAATTTATGATGAAACCCCTTAGCCTAGGATAGCAGAAAATTAACATATGTCCAAACTTCTGCACGTTGTACTACTTTAAAAAAAAAAGAGTTAACCAAGTGCAAAACATATGGACATGCTCGTTATAAACCCAGAACTGACAGGGGAAGAACTCTTGTCGCACCCTCTCGAGAGCTCAACGTCGCGGCGACACATCCTCCGTAGCGGGGATTTGATGTTGGGGTCTTTCTGTTGTGAAAAAGGGAGTCGCCACCTAGTATTATGGTCACTAGGAAACCTAAGCTGGTCTTTCGAGATTCTAAGGCAAGGGACTTGGTTGCGTAAAGGGAAGGTTTTAGCACCCCTAGTACGCCCTACCTAAGGTAAGCCGCTTGGTGTTTGATTTGCCTTATAACTGTTATGGTGTTGATGTTCTCTAATCCCATCAGTTTCCTAGGATAAGTCTGCTCTGATGAACGAAATCTAGGGTGCTTTAAAAACCTATTTTTTTGTCTCATAAACCGTGGAGTAAAAACAAAATTGAAATGTCCTCGATTATAATCAAGGCTTCTTTCAAGGATTTGTGCGGATTTATTATTCCTAGAAAATTATTTTGGATATTTACCACTCCGGGTTTCTTTATCCAAATATTAACGGTGAATAATAACAAATTATTCCCAATAATATTTTGGATATTCGTCCTTTAAGGATTTCTTTATCCAAACATTAGCGGTGAATAATAGATGAATTCCCCCCAAAATAAGATCTTTATATTTTTTGGAATATTGGCCAATACCCTTTGGAGTTTTACAAACATGTTGTAAAATCCAGAAATGCAAGAAAAATGATTTTTGTTGTGTTTAAAAAATCCATGCGAAAACACATTTGTCATCACCCAATTTTGGGTGATTCCCCAAAATTCACTTTTTTTCCAAAATAAAATAAAAAAATCAAAATCAAAAAATAAAATAAAGGATTTGGTAATGCGGAGAAAGCGACCAAGAAAAGCCGCAAAAATAGGTAAAAATCAAGCTGCAATTTTCGGAGAAAAATCAAGGCCTAATTGTATCCCATTATGCCCAAAAATAGAAAAGTGCAAATTCAAAGGTCAAATTAAATGAGTATTGGACGAATTTGCATAAAAATTTAGTCCAATGACATAATTAAATTTTTAATGGGCCAATTTGATTTAATCATGGGCCAAATTAAATTTTAATTATGTTTAAGAATTAATTTGGGTCCAATTGAAGGATTTACTTAAGTGCAAGGACTTAATTACACTTTAAGCGAGTCAAAATTAATTTGAGGGCTTAATCGTTGAAAAATTAAAGTTTGGAGACCTAATTTGGACTTAATTGACAGATTGGAATTTTGAAAGACCAAATTTAATTTTTACCAAGTTTTTGCAAAAAAAAAAAAAAAAAAAAAACGTGTCACTTGTTCATCATCTTCCCGTGAAGCCGCCCGAGTAGTAGACTTCCGACGCATTTTCCGCCTCGTTTGTTCCCCAAAATTGCAAATCATACACCGAAATGGCCACCCGAAACCCCTCTATCCTCGAGAATTGTCCTATCGAGCCTGTAAACATCGAACCGCGCTCCGTTGAGTGGCTCAAAGTGGCCACCTCGGGCGGTTCACGACTGGAGCCGCCAAATTTGGCGGCTCGAGGTGCACACTTTGAACCGAAACGACTTAGATTCCTCGAGTTGAATCAAGGGCTGAAATGTTTTCCCCAGTGAAGAAAAGATTACCCTCTTCCATTTCCTATAAATAGGGGCGCATTTCGTGGCCTGAGGGAAGCGCAAATCGGGTCCAAAGTAAGCCAAAAAACCAGCCTTCCTCCCTTTTCCTGCTTTTGATTTTCTTCTTTTCTTCCTCTTCCAGTGCAGCCGCTCCGGCCAACTCCACCGCCGTCTCCACCACCAGCTTCAGGTCCTTCTCTTCCGGCCCGGCCATCGCCGCCACGCCCGGGTGGTCCGCTCCCCTTTCCCTTCTTCTTCGCCGTCTCTGCGAGTGAACAGTGCTTGTTCACGCATGAACGATAGACGTGAATTATAATTCATGTCTACTGTTCATGCAAGATATACTATATCTGTTTTTTTTTAAATAATTTCAAAAATTCAAAAAAATTCAAAAACAAATTTTAAAAATCATTTAACAAAAAATTTGTGATTTTCTTAAATATTTTTCTACCAAGTTTGCTTGATATTGGGTTGTATACTTACATTGTAAGATACAAGTCCGGTATTAAAATACCCGGTTTTCTCCGAAATATTTCAAAAAAAAAGAAGAAAAATTTCAAAAAGAAAAAAAATATTTTACGGCAGGTCCTAAATAATTTTCCAAGCATGTTTGTTTTCAAAAAAAATAATAAAAAAACTGCATCTTTCTCATGTTTTAAAAATCTTTAAAAAATAGATATCATAACTAGTTTATGATCATCCGTAAGGGTTTGGCCAAAATGTCAAACTTTTATTTCAACTTTTTTCTAGGATCCAGATGTAGACTTTAATATTTGTGGGGTGTAAAATTACACGATAAAGTACACCCTCGGGTATTAAAGATACAAGGTGTAAATAAAAGCAATTTTAAAATTCAGGACTTTAGAATGGTTAGGATTTAACCCAATAAGGTAGAGACTCCCTCATGAAGGGAAATCTGCCTTGAACCTTAGAAAAGACCAACGAATAGAAACTTGACCTAGAAAAATAATCAAACAACAATGCAGCTTACCTTAGGTAGGGTGCACCTGGGGGTGATGCGTCTTCCCCTTGCACAACCAGTCCCTTACTCGGACTCTCGCAGCCATAGGTTCCTAGTGACCATAATACTAGGTGGCGACTCCAACGAACCAAGCAAAACACAAATAATAAAAAAAATCGCCGACGAGACGCGCGCGGATTTTGACGTGCGACGAATGGCGACTCCACCGGGGAAAGTCATGTCCGGTCGGACTAAGCATTGATTGTTTGATTGTTTTCCTTTTGTTGGTCCGTAATTTTAGCTCGCATTTTTCCCGCTTTAGCATGCATTTTAATTTTGCGAATAAACCCAATTCTAGGTTAGGTGGGGAGTAGCGGTCTACCTTATGACTTTCAGTCGGGGTTCAGATTCGTGAAACATCCAACTATGAACTAAGTGTTTACTCGGTAATGGCGGTCACAATGTGTCCCAACCATTCCTTGTAAACCCCTATACCGCCTTCACGTGAGGTGGTCACTGGGCGGTTCATAGACCCTTTTAAGACTAGGTAGAAAGCCTACCCATCATGTAATGACCTAAAACCTTCCTTTAGAGCATGAACCCCTTACATATTCATTTTGCATCGGTTTTTGCTAGTCATACCCAATGTACCTACATTTGCATCCACACACATACATCCATCCATTGTAAATAACATACATACATGCAACAGGTTGAAATATAGGTCCCCAAAGAGCCTACAACACCCGACTCCGAGCAAGAAACATGGAAGGTGAAGAGCGTGCTCACCGTGACGCTCATTTCCAAGAAGAGTTAGAATCTCTGAAAGAAAGCGTGGCTCGCCTCACTAGCTTACTCGACCAAACACTTAGAAATGCCTCTGGTGAAGGTCCTTCCAACCGACCTGCTATTTTTGTTCGACCTCCCAACAACAACTCAACCCGAAGAAACAATGAGTGAACATGGTCATGAACCTCCACACAATCCAGCTTTTGTGCACTCAATGCCACCAGCACCAACCCCCGCAGATCATAGATGCATTTGCCAATGAGTCCCACAAGACCAAGTCATCGATGACATTGATAAGATGGCAGCGCTAGAAGCCCGAATCGAGTCATTGAGAGGGTAGACTTGTACGATCCAAGTCTGAGCGATAGAAATGTGTTTGGTCCCAAATGTAGTTGTCCCGAAGAAGTTTCGTGTTCCTGAATTCATCAAATATACTTTGGAACACAATGCCCCATGACTCATCTCAAATCCTACTGTAACAAAATGGCGAAGTAGTACATGATGAAAAACTACTCATGCATTTTTTCCAAGATAGCTTAAGTGGGGCGGCATTAAACCGGTACATGAGATTGGACAACACCAAGATCCAAAGATGGAAAGACTTGGTGGATGCTTTTGTCAAGCAATACAAGTATAATATGGACATCACTCCCGACGGAAACCGGTTGCCCAACCTAGAGAAAAGGGACAAGGAAAGCATAAGGGAATATGCTCAAAGGTGGAGAGACCTAGTCGCTCAAGTACATCCTTCACTCCTGGATAAAGAGATGGTCACTCTATTTGCCAACACGCTCAAGGACCCATACTACGAGCATGTGATTGGTAGTTCGGCCCAACAATTTACTCGACGCCGTGGCGAGTAGTCGAACGTATAGAGCAAGGAATAAAGAGTGGTAGAATCTCGCATCTCTGGAGAAAAGAGGCTTTGAAGATAAAAAGAAAGAGGTTGACTATGTTGAAAGTGGATATAGGGGTAGGAAGAACCCATTCCGGAACTATCACACTCCATCCCTTCACCCCAAATTTCTAACATCAATCTCAGCCCTACATTCCTCACAAGAAAACCTGAGCCTCAAACCAAACACCAAAGAGTCCAAGAGCAACTACCTCCATTACCGTTGCCCTTAAATGAGATGTACCAAAAGCTACTAAGCATCGGGCATATAGCTCCGGAACCTTTGACACCTTTGCAACTACCATACCCCAACCGGTACAAGCCCGACCTCACTTGCGAGTATCATGCTTGGTGCCGCGGGACACAACATTCATACTTGCGGTGCCTTTAAGAAGAGGCTCATGCATTTGATTAAAGGCTGGATGGGTAACCTTCGAAGGAACTCCAAACGTGAGTTCGAACCCTTTACCCAATCATGCTTCAGGTACTGGGTTAGTGAATGCACTAGAGGGGGAATGCTCTGGAAACCTCAAAGCACCGATGGCAAGAGCAAAGTGTGAATAAGGCAATGTGCACTCTCGAGGATAGAGGACAAAATTCTTCTAGAGAATGGGAAGATGGGGCCTACCCAATTATTTCCTTTTGTTTGATCATGTCTGTTTCAACCTGTTTTAGTCTTATTAGCAATTTAGCTCATAATGCCATAAGACTTTCTCTGTCAAATGAGTCTTTCCTGTTAATAAAATCATGTGTTTTCCTGTGTTCTTGACATGCCTTCATTTTTTTGCTGTTTCATGCAAATAACACATTGAACATAACCTTTAAACGTGAAACCATTGTGCCAAGAATCTTTGGGCGTGTTTCCCCTTTCTTCCAAAACTATACATGTTTTCACAAGGATTTTTGGGAAATCAAAGTTTAGTACAAAAACAGAAATCATGTTGGTGTTTGTTCAAACAAACAAGTTCCGAAAATTCGGGTGATTCCTTAGAGAGGTAACCATACACCAAGAAAACCCTAAAAAAAAAAACACAATGAAGTGACTCTAAAGGCGAGTTTTGGTTGCATGAATAATGAGAAATCACTCGCATACTCGCATGAACGCAAGGCTTATCGATCCTAATTGCATGCATTTGAGATGAAGAAAGGCCATCTTTGATAATCCTTTCACAAGGCTAAAATATATCCTTTGAAGTCCCCTTTTGAGCCTAATGCATTTTTCTTGAAATAACCTTGGCTAGGATCACACCCACACTGGGGGGCAAGTGCCAAAAAATCCTCAATGATTGAAAGTGCCCAAATAACTCTTGGGGGCATGAAAAAGTCCTCAATGATTGAAAGTGCCCAAACAATACTGGGGGGCATAAAAGAAAATTCTCAATCATCGAAGGTGCCCATACAAAGCTGGGGGGCATAAAAAAAATCCAAAGGATCCAAAATTCTGAGCAAAAAAAAAGAGAGAAAAAAGCTAATGCAATGATGCTCAAAATCAAATAAAGAAAAAAAATGAGAAAGACCCAAGCCCAACATTGGGGGGCACCATGGACCATTTTACAAATCAAATTCCAAGGTTCGGAAATGTATGAAAAAAAAAAGAGTTTGGGATATAAGCACAAGTGATCCTTAGTCTTAAAGTCCCTTAAACACCTTTTGAGCCTATGAATATCCTTTTCTTCATAGCCAATAGCCCAAGCCTACATTACGTGCCTAATCAAGCCCTTTCGATCAAAGGCGAGCAATCTGGATCGGTAGGTAGTGCTTTCTCATGCGAACTGAATCATTATTCATGCAAACAAAATGAATGCTTTGAAGACAGGTTCTCAATAACCCTCAAATTGATATTTCAACCTTTTGTGACCAACCGAGATGTCACCTCGTGTTCTTCACATTTTCGTCGAAAAACGTTTCTCAATAACCCTCAAATTGATATTTCAACCTTTTGTGACCAACCAGATGTCACCTCGTGTTCTTCACATTTTCGTCGAAAGACAGTTCTCAATAACCCTCAAATTGAAATTTCAACCTTTGGTGACCATCCAAATGTCACTTCATATTTTTCACCAAAATCAAAACCAAAAGTTTTCATCACTTCTGAAAACCTCTCCATAGGAATCACTGAATTTCTTCAGAATGAGTTTGCTTTGAACAAACATCAAAATGATTTCTATGTCTGGAATAGCTTTGAAATTCAAAAAATTCTGCATGAAAATAACTCCTTGTCAAAGACCAAACCTTATACATATAGCCTCACCCCCAAACCTGATTTGCATACTTGGGGGCATGATCAAGCTAGGGGCAATCAAAAACATTTGGTAGAGATGGCTCCATGATTCCCTTCCTAAGAGACTATTGGGCAAAATTGGCAACCCTTGAGATAAAGGGGCGGAGGACAAAGAAGTATGATGATATTTAGTCCTTCCTAGAAGGTCAAAATCACAAGATATGACTCGAGTAAGCAAGAGCGAAAAGAGCCATTGAAGCTTACTATCAGAGACTCAAACTTTTGAGAAAATGAAAACTCCATGAAGAAAAGGGGACCTACATTTCTCAGGTAAGTATACATGCATATTGATCATGATGCATTACTTTCATCTTGACAGATCAGTGTCTTACAATCATCCTTTTTGAGTGGGCTTTCGTGCCCTCACCTCTTAGGTAGTGTGTTCTCTAACCCTGCCTCCTTTTGAGCGGGCTGTTAAGCCCTCACCTTAGATAGTATGCTTTCTAGCCCTATCAACCTTCCTTTTTAAGTGGGCCTTCGTGCCCTCACATCTTAGGTAGTGTGTTTTCTAACCTTGCCTCCATTTTTTTTAAGTGGGCCTTCGTGCCCTCACACCTTAGGTAGTGTGTTTTCTAACCCTACTTCCTTTTTTGAATGAGCTTTCGAGCCCTCACATTTTAGATAGTATGCTTCCTAGCCCTATCTACCTCCTTTTTAATGTGCCTTCGAGCCACCACACCTTAGGTAGCGTGTTTTCCAACCATACCTCCTTTTAGTGTGCCTTCGAGCCATCACACCTTAGGTAGCGTGTTTTCCAACCATACCTCCTTTTAGTGTGCCTTCGAGCCACCAACCATCTTAGGTAGTGTGTTTTCCAACTCTGCCTCCTTTTTAGTGGGCCTTCGAGCCCTCACACCTTAGGTAGTGTGTTTTCCAACCTTACCTCCTTTTTAGTGGGCTTTCGAGCCCTCACATCTTAGGTAGTGTGTTTTCCAACCATACCTCCTTTTTTAGTGCGCCTTAGAGCCATCAACCACCTTAGGTAGTGTGTTTTCCAACCATACCTCCTTTTTGAGTGCGCCTTAGAGCCATCAACCACCTTAGGTAGCGTGTTTTCCAACCATACCTCCTTTTTAGTGCGCCTTAGAGCCACCAACCACCTTAGGTAGTGAGTTTTCTAACCCCGCCTCCTCTTTTGAATGTGCCTTCGAGCCCTCACCTCTTAGGTAGTGCGTTGTCCAACCCTGCCTCTTCTTAAGAGCTCCTTCGAGTCCTAACCTTTTAGGTAGTGTGTCTTTCTAACCCTACCTCCTTTCGAGTGCGCTTTCTAACCCTCAAGAGGATTCATCATTCCTCAACAAGATGAGTCAATCATCTCTCATCCTTTTTTCTTCTTTACAACGCTTACTATCTAAAGTCTCTGACAAGACTTTCTACCATAAGCATTGTAAAGAGGGGGGCAACTGTCATCACCCAATTTTGGGTGATTCCCCAAAATTCACTTTTTTTCCAAAATAAACTAAAAAAATCAAAATCAAAAAATAAAATAAAGGCTGGTAATGCGGAGAAAGCGACCAAGAAAAGCCGCAAAAATAGGTAAAAATCAAGCTGCAATTTTCGGAGAAAAATCAAGGCCTAATTGTATCCCATTATGCCCAAAAATAGAAAAGTGCAAATTCAAAGGTCAAATTAAATGAGTATTGGACGAATTTGCATAAAAATTTAGTCCAATGACATAATTAAATTTTTAATGGGCCAATTTGATTTAATCATGGGCCAAATTAAATTTTAATTATGTTTAAGAATTAATTTGGGTCCAATTGAAGGATTTAATTAAGTGCAAGGACTTAATTACACTTTAAGCGGGTCAAAATTAATTTGAGGGCTTAATCGTTGAAAAATTAAAGTTTGGAGACCTAATTTGGACTTAATTGACGATTGGAATTTTGAAAGACCAAATTTAATTTTTACCAAGTTTTTGCAAAAAAAAAAAAAAAAAAAAACGTGTCACCGTTCATCATCTTCCCCGTGAAGCCGCCCGAGTAGTAGACTTCCCGACGCATTTTTCCGCCTCGTTTGTTCCCCAAAATTGACAAATCATACACCGAAATGGCCACCCGAAACCCCTCTATCCTCGAGAATTGTCCTATCGAGCCCGTAAACATCGAAACGCTCCGTTGAGTGGCTCAAAGTGGCCACCTCGGGCGCTTCACGGCCTGGAGCGCCAAATTTGGCGCTCGAGGTGCACACTTTGAACCGACAGCTTAGATTCCTCGAGTTGAATCAAGGGCTGAAATGTTTTCCCCAGTGAAGAAAAGATTACCCTCTTCCATTTCCTATAAATAGGGGCGCATTGCGTGGCTCCGAGGGAAGCGCAAATCGGGTCCAAAGTAAGCCAAAAAACCAGCCTTCCTCCCTTTTCCTGCTGCAGATTTTCTTCTTTTCTTCCTCTTCCAGCTGCAGCCGCTCCGGCCAACTCCACCGCCGTCTCCACCACCAAAGCAGTCCTTCTCTTCCGGCCCACCATCGCCGCCACGCCGGTGGTCCGCTCCCCTTTCCCTTCTTCTTCGCCGTCTCTCGCTGAGTGAACAAGAGTTCACGCATGAACAGAGACGTGAATTATAATTCATGTCTACTGTTCATGCAGTATACTATATCTGTTTTTTTTAAATAATTTCAAAAATTCAAAAAAATTCAAAAACAAATTTTAAAAATCATTTAACAAAAAATTTGTGATTTTCTTAAATATTTTTCTACCAAGTTTGCTTGATATTGGGTTGTATACTTACATTGTAAGATACAAGTCCGGTATTAAAATACCCGGTTTTCTCCGAAATATTTCAAAAAAAAAGAAGAAAAATTTCAAAAAGAAAAAAAAATATTTTACGGCAGGTCCTAAATAATTTTCCAAGCATGTTTGTTTTCAAAAAAAATAATAAAAAAACTGCATCTTTCTCATGTTTTAAAAATCTTTAAAAAATAGATATCATAACTAGTTTATGATCATCTGTAAGGGTTTGGCCAAAATGTCAAACTTTTATTTCAACTTTTTTTCTAGGATCCGGATGTAGACTTTAATATTTGTGGGGTGTAAAATTACACGATAAAGTACACCCTCGGGTATTAAAGATACAAGGTGTAAATAAAAGCAATTTTAAAATTCAGACTTTAGAATGGTTAGGATTTAACCCAATAAGGTAGAGACTCCCTCATGAAGGGAAATCGCCTTGAACCTTAGAAAAGACCAACGAATAGAAACTTGACCTAGAAAAATAATCAAACAACAATGCGGCTTACCTTAGGTAGGGTGCACTTGGGGGTGATGCGTCTTCCCCTTGCACAACCAGTCCCTTACTCAGACTCTCGCAGACCATAGGTTCCTAGTGACCATAATACTAGGTGGCGACTCCAACGAACCAAGCAAAACACAAATAATAAAAAAAATCGCCAGCAGACGCCGCGCGGATTTTGACGTGCGACAACATTTTCAAAACTTCAAATATTTGTTTTTTATATAAAAAAACGTAAAAACAATGTTAGGGTATTGGCCGTATGCAGGAAAACAAAACATTTTTTCCTTTTATATTTTTTTTTTGATGTCTCGACGAAAACCGGGTATTTTCATACCGGACTTGTATCTTTATAGTACAAAAATACAACCTTGCGAGAAAATCACGATTTTTTAAATACATCTTTGAAGAAAACTTTTTGAATGGGCCAGACCCGGCCCAACAGGAAAATGGGCCGAAATCAGCCCCCAAAATAAAATGGGCCTACTTTCTACAGGGCTGAACTCAGCCCAGTCCAAACCACATGACTGGTACTGTTCTCTGCACATTAACACGTTAATTAGTTTTCCAGTTACTGTGCACATGCATAGTAACCCCGTTTTCACATTAACAAAGCAACCGCATGCAAAAGACCACGTTATCGTTCAAGTGAATTAAATTTCACTTGAACAAGGTCATTCAAAGCAAAAAAATACACAAGTGCGGGAGGTTACAGTTCAATCAAAGTGGTGGGTTCTTGTTCAAGTGAATTAATTCACTTGAACAAGGTACACAAGGTGAAATGCATGCAAAGAGAATTAAAATGCATGCAAAGAGACCCATCGTTCTTGTTCAAGTGAATTAAAATTCACTTGAACAAGTGCAAATACAAAGAAAACAAATGCACACGAAGGTGAAGAGAACAAACCCGGAGACGAAGAAGCCGGCTCGCATTCGTCAGTTTCCAATCTTTTCCTCCCGTCTCGTATTGGCATCGGTTTTCCCGTTTTTTCCTTTACTCTATATCTTTGTCACTCTCTCTCCCCGGTTTTCTGCTCTTTCTTCTTCCCTGTTCTGCAAATGTTATATGTGAAAAAAAATGAAAGCAAAGACCGAAAGAGATGATGAGCTGGTGCGGTTGGTGGTGTTGTTGCGGCTGCTCTTCCTCCTCTCTAGTGCAGCTGCTGGTGCGGTTGGTGGTGTTGCTGCCCCTGCTTTTCCTCCTCTCTGGTGTTGCTTTCGCGCTCTTGCTTATGGCTGCTCACGGTGTTGTCGTCTCCTTCACGGGTGGAAGAAAGTCTTCTTGGGCATGGCAAAAGATCGGCGCCCTTGGAGTCTCGGTTTTCTGCTCCTTTACTGCCCTTTGGCCTCCCCTCTTACTTCTCCATCTTCTCCGTAATGAGCTGCTGTTAGCAGCGAAGAGGAAGGGAGAGTGAAGGGCCAGTGCAGGAGCGGGAGCTGCACCTCAATCAAACAGAAAGTCCACCTTGTTCTGGGAAGAAGTCGGCGGCGGAATGGATTGTTGGGCTACATCGGTTGTCCATTGGCTATCGGCTATGGTGCTACTCCATTCACTAGCGTAAATCCCGTAGTTAGTGGGAGGGAGTGCATAATCAGCAGCTGGAACTGTTTCCTCCTCTTCTTGTTGCTCTCTCACTATTTGTTAATCTCTCCTCTGCTTCCTTACGTTCTCCCCCTGTCTATCTCTCTTTCGTCCTCTTCAAAAGATCTCCCACTCCCCGTTTCTTTCTTCTTATGCCGCCCAGTTCCCCTTCATATCTCCATCCGTTCCTTTTCTTTTTTCAAGTCCTCCTCCCTTCTTCGTTTCTTTCCTGCTCTTCTTTCCTGCATTCCCCTCTCAATGGTTCTTGGCGTGGCTGCTAAGATGAAGAAAATGATGAGGGCATTGGCGGGCCGGTGCGGCTCCTGGTGTTGCTTTGCTGCTGCTGTGGGGTTCGGGGGAGGCTGGTCTTAAGAGAAGCGGCTGAATCGTGGGGGGAGAATCTGGTGGTGTTGGGAGGAAGCCGACGATGCCTCACGGTGGTCAGGAAGGTGGCAGTGTGCTTCCAAATAGTGGAGGGAAAGAGCAGAGAGAGAGGTTACCGTTCGTCTCTTCCCCTCTCGTTTTCCTCCTTTAACCGCCATTTTCTCTCGTTCAAAACTTTTCCCTCTCCTTTAGTTTTCCAACTCTCTCCTCATTTCAAAAACTCTTCCCCCTTTTCCAAAAACTCCCCCCCCTCTCGTGTTAATTGTGAGCAGTATTCATTGGCACAAGTGGAGCGGGACAGCAGTATGCGCATGGGGAGTAGGGGACACCAAGCCAGGGCAGCCTGCGCTGCTCCCACGCCTGTGCTGCTCCCCACTCCTGAGGGTCTCGGGCAGCGGCATGCACATGGGAGGACCAGTGTCTACAGTATTTTGGTTTTTTTTCTTTTTTTCTTTTTATTTTTGTGGGGATCCAAAAATGGGTTACAACAACTCTTATCACATATAAAAAACTTAGATACTTCTCAATCACACCTAAACTAGAAAAGATTATTCATCTCATAAAAGATTGTTGAGCATATGACATAACATCATTCACATGATGTGGTGGATGGAGTGATGGTGCACCCTTTTAATGGTGAAGCCTGGAAACATTTTAATAGGATGCATCATTAGTTTTCAGTGGAATCAAGGAACATTTGTTTTAGGTTATTTATAGACGGATTCAATCCATTCGGGTCATTTGCTGATCTTTATTCTTGTTGGCCGATGATACTCATGGTTGATAACTTACCACCGGGGATGTGTATGAGGCCAGAGTTCATGTTTGGTCTTCATAGTTTGAGTTAGAATATAGATGTTTGTCTTTGTCTATTAATTGATAAGTTGAAGCACTTGTGGTCATCCGGGTCTTGGACATATGATGTATTGAGGAAACAATTTTCAGATAAAAACAACTTTGATGTGGATTATCAATGATTTTCCTGCGTATTGAATGGTTTCTGGTTGGAGCACGCATGGAAAACTAGCATATTCATATTGTATGGAAAATAACAAGGTCTTCACATTAACAAAAGGTGGTAAAACATCTTCTTCTTTTTTATTACAACAACAAATCTTGCCAACGGATCACAAGTACATAACGAATAAAAAGGACTTCTTTGTTGGCAAAGTTGAAAGGGATGTTGCATCGCTGGTATTGTCAGGTGAAGAATTGTATGACATGGTGTCAGAGTATGATGACATTGTGTTTGGTTTTCAATTCAGCAAGCATAAGTTTCCTGATTTTGATTTGACCCATAATTGAGTAAAGTAAAATATTTTCTGGGAGCTTTCTTATTGGAAGACCAATCTCCTCCGCCATAACTTAATGTCATGCACATTAAAAAGAATATGTTTGAAAATATTTTCAACATGGTTATGAATGTGAAATGGAAGACAAAAGACAACAACAAAACTAGAATAGATATATCTTTGTTTTGTCACCATACAAATCTGAAGCTGGTTTATGATGCATCACAAGTCGTAAAGCCTAAAGCCAATTTTGCCTTAGACAAAAATACACAATTACTTGTCTATCAATGGCTTAAAAGTCTACGTTTTCCTGACGGACATGCTTCGAACATAGTGATACATGTGCTCCCTCTTATTTGCCTCATGGTCCAAGCGAAAACCCGCCTCCTCCTCCTCCTCCAGCGCTTCTATTTTACATTAATTGTATTTGAACTTATAAATGTTTAAATTTGTAATAAATATTTGAATTTTATATTAATTTAATTTTTTTAATTATTTTCTATTTTTGTTTAATATTTTTTAAAAATATATATATTTTTTAAAATTATTATTGATAGGGTTACCGATAGCCTAAGTCCGTCGGTATATTCCCGATAGTTTGAAAAGAATTAATGCAAATGTCATTGCCACTGTTTACTCACTAACAAAATAACAAATGGCCTATTTGATAGTTATATGTCAACTTTACCGACAGGAATACCGATGCATGAAAAAAAAAATTCACCAATGGAATGACATATGGTTTATCTGTCCGTGATATGTTATGTTCAGCGATGTAAATACCGACAGAATGAAGCGGGTAATTTGTTTTTTGGCGCATTTTGTCCATCAGTACTAAATCTATTTGTAAAGTTATTACTGACAGACCACAAATCTCTAACGAGAGTTTTTTGTGATGGATTATTTTTGTTTATGAGCGTGTTGGTAATAAATTTTGCGTCAATAGATTGAGAGTATAAATACTGACTAAAATTCCATCGGTAAATCTAAAATTTCTTGTAGTGGTTATTTTAATGAAATTTTATTAATTAATTAATTAAATTCAATGGTACGAGCAAGTGCTATCCTACATGGCTAAAATGACTTTATATATATATATATATATATATATATATATATATATATATATATATATATATATATATAAAAGCAGAAGCAGATTTTAGAATGCTTTTAATTTGTAAACAATTGAATATGGATGCTTTTAATTTTTAGATAGAAATAATTGATAAACCTTTTCTATTGACCTAGATAGGATATTCTGGTTTTGGTTGGAAGCGTTCAAATTCATTTATAACCTAGCTAGCTAGCATCGATCTTGCTTGTATATCCTTGTTAGTTAAAGGTATAAATCATTAAATTCGATAATCTTTTTCTTTCTTCGTCTACACCTTCAGAATAGTTGAGTTGAAGGTTGCAAACCTTCTTTTTTGCAGCAAATTCAATGAAACAATTAATAAAACTAGCTTAAATGTCAAAAGTTTCAAATTCATAAATATCTCTTTCAGCATGACAGCATCCAAATTTAGACTTTTTTCTCTTGAAAACACACGATTTACCAACAATTATTTTTAATTATTTCATTTCATCTAATACATCAAACGCGATTAGTACTGTGTGCTTTTTTAGTTTAAAAATATAAAATTTATAGTTTTTTTATAGTGTTTCAAATGATTTTACTATGAGATATATAAAATTATTTACAAATTAAATGTCAAAGAAAAAACATTGAGTTGAGAAATAAGCACACAAACATATCACCCAACAATAAAATAAAACTACTTCTTGTTGTTTAGATAAACTCAAAAAAATCTTTAACAGTAAAAATAATTAAAAGGAAAAAATTATTTTCTTACTACTAGTCCAAAAACAATATATTTTGTAGATCTTATATATATAAAAAAATCATCTTTTTGTGTAGAGGCTGTCCCATTTCATCTTCAAATGGATTTAGTTGGGTTATATTTGAATCTATAATTGTATTTAACTTAACTTCTTATATTTTATAAATTATAAATTCAATTTATTTAGATTTTTTTATTCGAGCGGGTTAAATATATTAAATTGGGTTAAATTTTTTAAAACATTACAAATATTCACATGTTTATAATGCTATTTTTCATGGGTTAGACTTATTTAGAAGTAAGATTTAAGCTTAATGAATTAGCTAAAAACCTGTATAAACCCTAACAAACAATTTAAATTTAATATATCAACCCAAGAAAAATTGAATAAAATAAAAAAATGAATTGTAAAAAAATAACAAAACATATATCAACAAAACAAATTAAGTTTGTTGTTATAGGATATAGTGGTTAGATAGGTTAATCGGTTTCTAAAATTTTGATCCTATCTATTTTTAAAAAAAATTATTTAATTATCATGTATAAAATCTGTATTATCTAACTTTAAAAAGTTAGATAAAGTCAAATAAGCAAATATACAATTTGTTTTTTAACACCCAAGCGCCAACCCAACCCATTTGATGACATGGGATTTTGCATCCAACTCTCTGGAACCTCATCACCATCTCCCTCTCTCAACTCTCATGCCCCCCACCCCCACCCCCACCCCCACCCCCAAGCTCACATGGGTCCCACGTCGGCACAGACACATGACAACAGCTTCTCATAAACACTATTAAAATCCTCAAAAACCCAATAACATAATCACTAATATATATTATGAGTCTTCCTGATGAATGAATGAATGAATGAATGAGAAATCTTTTTCCTTGGTTACGATCTATCCACGTGTCGTCTTCTTATTTATCAGCACCTAGTTTTTCCTCTGACTAGACTTAGATGGATAATAACAATCAATAGCCAAGCAATCAACACACCCAACTCTTCGAGTCTTTACTCTTAGCCCCCGCATTCCCACAAATACCAAAATCCTACAACTCTCTCTTTACAGCATTTTAGAGAATCAGAAACCCAGAAGGAAAAACGTTTTCGGTTTCCTGTTTATTTCAGAAACTGACCGGGAGAACCAAAAAGAAAACGAAATGGGAATTGAAGTTGAGAGCTTAAAGAACTTGACCGGAGGATGGAGTGTTGCGGCTAAACGTTGCGACTCGTGCAAAACGGCAGCTGCAGCTGCTTTTTGCCGGGCGGACTCTGCTTTTTTGTGTCTGAATTGTGACACCAAGATTCACCATAGTGGGGTGAACAGCAAAATCATGTCAAGGCACGAGCGTGTGTGGATGTGTGAGGTTTGCGAGCAAGCACCCGCTGCGGTTACCTGTAAGGCTGATGCAGCTGCTCTTTGTGTTACTTGTGATGCTGACATCCACTCTGCTAACCCTCTTGCTCGCCGTCATGAACGAGTCCCCGTGGAGCCTTTTTATGACTCTGCTGAATCAATTGTTAAGACTTCCTCGGCGTTTAATTTTCTAGTGCCTGGTGATCAAAATGGTGTGTCTGCATATGATCATAACGATGAGATCGAGGGTGTTTCGTGGTTGTTGCACGGTAATCACACAACACATGACCTTAATACCAAGATCAACATCGAGAATCCTGTTGTCAAGACTGGAGATATGTTTTTCTGTGAAATGGATCCCTTTCTTGATTTTGAGTATCAGAATTCCATGGATGGGAGGTACAAGCAGAGTCATGGTGGGGGTGGTGCTGGAGCTGATAGCGTTGTGCCTGTGCAAAACAAACCAGCTCCGCTTCCCGTGATCGATCATAAAAACTGCTTTGATATTGATTTCTGTAGATCGAAACTCACCTCTTTCAGCAGCTACCCCTCTCAGTCCCTTAGCCACAGTGTAAGTACGAAAACCTGCGTAGTTGAAGCTCAAATAACTATAAGCCTAGTAGAGTTGCTGAAAAAGTTTCTTTGATTTTTCAGGTTTCTTCGTCTTCCCTCGATGTTGGTGTTGTTCCTGATGGGAATTCTATGTCTGATATTTCGTATCCCTTCGGCCGAAGCATGAATACTTATACCGATCCAAGCATGCCCATCTCAGGTTCCACTACAAATCAAGCAGCAGCTCAGTTAGCTGGGATTGACCGCGAAGCTAGAGTTTTGAGGTACAGAGAGAAAAGAAAGAACCGTAAATTCGAAAAAACCATACGGTATGCTTCACGTAAAGCTTACGCAGAAACCAGGCCAAGAATCAAAGGCCGATTCGCGAAGCGAACCGAAATGGAATCCGATATGGACACCCTATATAACTCTCCGAGCTCTGTCCCTTTCCTGGCCGATACTCATTACGGTGTCGTTCCCTCGTTTTGATTTGATTGTGGATTAGGGAGGGGTTAATTAGCTATTAATTACTATGAAGAAGAATATGTAATTTGTCAGCTATAATAACGGTAAGAAGTTGGTCTTACACCCCCCCGACGTTGATTACCGTCATCTGTAAAGTTTAGACGAATCCTTAAATGGATCAGTTGAAGTGTAGCCTTTTGTTTTCTAAGCAGCTAGATTAGTGACGCTGCTGCTATGCTTTTGCTCTTGAAATTTGCTTTTCAGATCAAAAGTCCCATTTGCCTTCTCTTTTTAACTATCAGGGCTTCTGTAATTCCTTCTCCGTTAGTAAAAAGTTTTTGGTCTTGGTCTTCCTTCTCAAAAAAGATCTCGAATCTCTTTCTCCATTTCTATTGGCTCCCAAAGCATTTTTTCAATCTAATAACTATACTATATAATATCATTTCTGGCTGCAGTAAAGTTCAATAATTGAGTCCTGTTCTCTCCCCTGATGCCTTTATTAGTCGTACATAAATTTGACAGACCTAGAAAGAGAGAACTTTCCTGACTAAAACATGGGAATTTTCAGGTTTTATGACAGCTATAGAAAAGGCAAAATACAGCGCTTCGACCAGATCTCTTACAGCTTCGCTCTCTAAGGAGATAGATTGAGGAATTTGGCCTTTCTCACTTTAAAATCTTGGGATATCAGATTCAGAACTTTTGCAGCTAATAGGATATGAATGGGTAGATGGAATTATTATTTATTATTGTTGTACACTTGTACTAATGGCTGCTTAGATACTTCCAATGTCCCTTTTACAAGATCAAAGAAGCGAGATACCTTGGAAAAGTTATCCCTCATAATGCTTCATCAGATATTTATGCATGGTCGTGTAGGGAAAAAAATGTGCATCAGACTGTTATGTTATCAGGATTTCTTCCATGTTTGAAACAAAGGGCTTCTTTGATTGACAAAGACATTCTCATTGTCCAGACCCTTGAAACCATCCCCACATCCTTTTTATTGAAAAGATGAGTGTGCATTTTCAATCATAAAAGTCAAATTTCGGACACAAAGAAACAACTTATTCAATTAATTAAGGGTAAAGCTCGCTACCTTACTTTTTAATTACTGCCATGAAAGGTCTTTGGCTGTTTGGAATCAAGTTATTCATAGTTTGTTCTCAAACATAAGTTAACATTCATAAAAAAGACATGGATGGAGGACTTTTCACTCATGAAGAAAGTTGCCTTTATGCCAAGTCAATTAGAAAAAAAAAATTAAAGTTATATTTATTTGTTATTTAAAAAAATGATATATATATATATATATATATATATATCATACTTTCAAATTACAATATTACAGTAACAATCATGAACATAAACATGATCACGATATCAATATTGATATTTATAATGTTTATAAACATGAGTCAAGCATGTAATATTTGTAAGAAAAAAAAATATCAACCAATTCCTTTTTTTTTATAGAGTGCAATGACATTGCACTTTTGAATAACAACTGGGATGGTCATTGTTGTTGTGGAATAACTATGGCAACCATTATAACAATAAATTCAGAACATCAATTACAAAATGGATTATAACACAATGAAAGGTAAAATTTTCATTACATGTTATTTATTTTTAAAATTATATTGATAATGTTTCAAAATCCAAAATACTTAGAAATATGGTTATGGTTTTATTATGGTTAGATAATATATAGGCTTAATCAAGTGTTCATGTTATTATATCCATTCTCCATAGCAAAGGAAGGTGATAGCTTGATTTAAGAATATCAGTACCTGCAAAACAGTCATCTTTTAGTAGATTTGGACACTCTCAGTTGCCTAAATTAGTATATTTGTAAAGAGAAAGTGCAATAAATATACAATAAATATATAAAAGGTTGTCTATTTTTATTTTGGTATGTAATAAATGCTCTATAAGAGAAAATAGTGTTATGTGTGTGTATTGAGAATGAAAAAATAATGAACCTCTTACCTAGGTGGTTCAGGGGATATTTATACCCCTTGAACCTTGTCTTCTTACTTGAGGGAAAGGAGTGGAAAGCCATTTCTTTTTTGTAACATTAATGAGAAACATATATCTCTTACACACATATTTATGTGATGAAAATATGGTACACCATGGAAGACTCTTGTATACCCAAGTGTGTAGATGGAGTAGGATCCCGATTAAAAAGGCTAAGGTCAGACAAAAATTCCAAAGGATTAAGTATTAGGTTTAGTCCATAAGGCAAGGCCCAAGACTGGCCTAGGTGTGGAGCTTAGACCCGAGAGATGCTAAGTGTGTAGCCTAGGCCCAAGAGGCACCAAACATGTGCCTGGTGCCTGATGTCTGGTGTCTGGGCTCAAGTGCATGCCTGAGCTCACGGGTGTTAGGTGCATGCTTGGTGTCTAGGCTCAGACGCACTATATAAGTCCAAGGGTCTTAAGCTATACGCTTAGCACTTAGTCTCAAGCCTATAACTTGGGCCCATAACCTTTTTAAAAAAACTCCTAGGCATGGGTCGTCATTAAAACAAGCTTGGGCCACCAAAACATTGTTTAATAAATACTGATAAATCTTGATCCATTAATAGCCCCACAAGTCTTTATGGTAATGCAAAGACTTTAAAGATACACTCATTTTTTTATAATGGGACACTTGATTTTTCTCTGTATAAGAAAAGGAACAGATATCTCAAGGCATATCACTAGAGTATTCATGCACAAAAGTGTGCATCACAATTAAAAGAATGCTTTTTTAGATGAAAAATACCTAGAGAAATACTTTATGGCGGTGTTGGCTTCAACTTTGAGGATCTACTAAAGACAGTGACATGTGTTGTCGATCTAGTGGAGGATAAAGGAAGCCTACCATTATATAAGGACTTCCTTTCGTTCCATTTCATTCCATACCAGAAGTTCCTCTCTCTAAACTTCTATGTAAATCATTTCGCTAAGTAGTTCTTACGTGTGAAGTGTGTTCCTTCTAGAGAGTAATTGCATAAAGCATTTGGCTTTTATATGAAGTGTATGGGATTTACATGATGCGTGGTACAAAGAGACTTATCTTAAGGTAACCACTCATACTTAGTGCTTTATGTAATTATAAAAATGGATACAATGAGGTGTAAGAAAGTAGCTTCTAGTAGTGACTTCATCATTAGGCCAAGGCCATAAAAAATCAGGGGGTCTAGGACGATCAAAATCAGCCCTATGATTAGAAACGTTGATGATTGTCTGTTAGGGAACCTTAGATTACCAAGGGCTCTTAAAGATACAGAGAATAACACCATAACCATAAAGCAGCTGGCGATGGCCAAAGGTCAACAAAAAGGGCATGTATATATAGCTATAATCCCTCACCAGTCTGAAAAGATAAGCAATTAAATAGTGGGTGATTGTATTGGGAAGTTTGAAATTACAACTCTCTTTTATATATATGAGTTGGGGTATTCCTTCCCCTTGAAGGGTTTGTAAGTGATGTATTTTTTTACTATAATTATGTGCCAACCTACTATATCTAAATAGATGGGTTTTCCTTAAGGCTTTTAATGAGTACCTTAAGCTTGTTGGGTTAGAGCTAACTATAGATATATTCAAGTAGTGTTACACCCTGAATGGCTTCTCTAATGGTGGTCATAAATTTTATTGGCTCTCCAACTTTGTCAGCCAACCAAAAAGGTGAATCAAGAATATATTGAAAGGTAGAACCACCCATGTGAAGAGGTTGAGAGAGAGGTGGTTAATTGTAAGGTTTAATGAAGAGACTCTTCGAGATGGAGAGCATTAAGTCAAATATAAATGTAAGGCCTCATCTAAATGACTTTGAAAGGGATGTTTGCATGAACCTAATGAAAACCTAATCACTTCATCGTGAATGGGATGGCTAAAGGGCTATACTGGTAAAGGAGTAGGTAGGGTATATAAGGCTTTATACTGTATCCATTGTTTGATATATTTATCATTCTTTGACTTTGTTTTGGTGCAGATTCACCTTCAGATGAGGAATTCGAGGAGGAGACCAGTGGAGAGGATAACAAAGATAATGTTAAGGCTAAGGACCTAGCCAGTTTTTGGATTATTTAACAAGTTTTTCAAGAGATGGAGAGCAACCCCATAACAAGCCCGTGTCAAAGGCCATTACCGCAGGAGGAAGTCGATCCCTAGTTACTATGGGAAAGAAGAGCCATTTTCCCTTGATATTTTAACCATGACATATAAGAGAGCCAATCCTAAAAAGAGAAGAGTGTAGCCTCTAAACAAGGGCTTTATTCTAGTAGTAGGGATACCACCCCCACTTCCATGGCTATGTCCCCACCCATGTTCACCCCTCATTAATGGTAGTCACCACTAGGGCTCTTGCTAGGATCTTCACGCCCCAGACCGGATCATGTGATCCTGAAGTAAGTTCTTATTATATTGGGCTAAGAATTGGCTTTGTTTTCTCCGTACTTTTCCTTTGTCTGATGAGGAAAAAAATGTGTTGTGATACCTTATAAAGGAAAATGATACAATATTAAAGGAGATGGCTTGTATATTATAAACATAATAGAAAAGCTCTTAATGATTCCATCAAACATTATACAAATGTTTAATGATAGTTTTCCCACTATTTTGGCCTCATCGAATAATTATTTCTTTAGATAAGGATTTGGTAGTATATTTATTTTGAATTATTATTACAAAAAACTTAATATGCCTTTGTTTTGTTTCAGGACTTCATGATGAACACCTACTCTCGGAGTTGCTGAGTGGTCAAGAAGTCCCAAATAAGAGCAGCTTTGGGCCAATTGAAAGGGGATAATATAAAGTTTAAAGTTTGAGGAAGAAGAAGGTATAACAAGAGGCTCAGTTAAGGGAGACTAATGAGGCTCGTGATCTCTATATCCAAAACACTTAGTGGGCTTATAGAAATCTAATAGAAGATATAGACTACCAAACTTCCCGATTAGGCTCTACTTTGGAGTAGGTTCTCATGAAAAAGGTGGAATTTTCTACACTTAGGCAATCCTTTGAAAAATTGATGGCATAATAGACAACTTTGAAGGTAGAACTGGTAACTATCAAAGTAGTGATAGGGCCTTCAAAGAATAATTTACTCGACTAAGGATTTTTTTTTATTATTTGTATCAAGGACATTGGTTTTATAAAGGTCTTAATATATTAGTGTGATTTTCTTTTGATAAGTATTTTTAATCTCTCTTCACACTTTGTTTGGTATAGTGTAAATTTAGAGGCATCTAAGGTCTTAGGTATACCGAGGTTTAAAGCCTTCAAAATAGGGGAGACAATGCCCTCCACCAAGCAACCATCTAGTTTTAAGAAATAAAATGGAAATCCTAACTGTTAAGGAACCTATACTTAGAAAAATTTTAATTGTCAAGATTGTGCTCTAGCCACGCGTAGAAGTCTAAAGGTGCCTAATAGGCAATATAAGCTTGAGAGTCAGCAAGCATATGTGGAACCCATACTTAAGGAAATTTTAATCGACGTGTAAGAGTCAAGGGTGTCCAACACTGCCTAGGCCCAAGACACACCAGGCTCATGGTTTAAACTTGAGGGGTGTTAGGCATATATGAAACCAGGGCCCTTAAGGCGATAGGTCGTACTTGGAAATTTTTAAATTTTTTGGTTTATATTAAAACCTTAATGTTCTAAATCCCCCCAAACTAAAACCCAGAGTAAATTCTTAGTTGTAGTTAACTTTTGAAGTAGCCTGGCGATAGCGTGGGGCTTGAAAGCCCCATTCAAGAGTTATATTGATATGAGATCACACTAGAAAGTGAAAGGTTCAGGGCTTCTCTGGCAATAACATAGGGTCTAAGATCCCCACTAGAGAGTTATACCGATTTGAGATCACACTAGCGAGTAGGAGGCCTAAGGCTTTCGTAGTGATAACATGGGGCTAAAAGCCCCACTGAAGAGTACTGTCGGTTTAAGATCATAATTGTGACGAGAAGAATGAATGTACAACAAAGATACAATACACTTTATTTCTTAAAGAAACTTACATTCATGCCCACTTTAATACATTTTGAGATTATCTGAGTGTCAACCATAAAGAAGGTTATTCTCTTCCTTCTTTTGAAAGTGGTAGGTGTTTTCTTTGATTACCTATCCATTTTAAGACTAGTTTTCCTTTACTCTCCTATTGCTCATCGCTTTTAACTTTATGAGTACTAAGTCTCTAAACTTGAACCTTTTATTTTTTACTTTAACATTATGATGTTGAGTAGTTCTATGCCGACAGGCTTTATTCGTTACTACTACAGTTAGTCAGGACTTCTCTAGAAAATCTAGGTTGGTCATCAATATTTACTCATTACCTTTCAAAAGAGTAATGCATGATTGTTGGATTTGGGCATCCAATTGTAGCTGGTATTATAGCCTCAATACCATAAGTAAGGAAGAATGGGGTTTCCTCAATTAATGTTTTTCTGTATCATTTTGTAAACACATAAAATCTCATTAAGTAGCTTTGCTCATTTTGACTTAGCTTTTTTCTCTTTTTTTTAGCCTCTTAAGTAAAACTTTGTTGGTGAGATTGGTTGGCTATTGGTTTTAGGGTGTAACGCCAAAAAATCCTATGATCAATATTGAGTCTTTGGCATTGCTCTCTCATCATGTGATTATCAAACTGCATTCTATTGTTGGTTATCAAGATTTTAGAAAGCTCAAATTGGCATATGATATTCTTCCATAAGAATGAGATTACTTTATTTACAGTTATATCTACAAAGTTTTTAGTCTTTACCCATTTGGTGAAGTAATCCACTACCTCTATGACAAATTATTTTTTGCTTGTGGCCTTATGAAAGGGGCCCAAAATGTCCATTTTCTATTGGAAAAAAGGCCAATAACTATAGAAGTCATCTCTACCGAGGGATGGTAGGATACCAAGGCAAATCTTTGGCACTTGTCACATCTTCTAGCCAAACCTATGGCCTTATGAAGTATAGTTGGCCTATAGAAACTTGTTCTGGTAACTTAGGTAGTAAGAGCTTTAGGGCCAACATGGAGGCCACATATCCTTTTATGGATTTTCTTTAAGATATAGGTTCTTTCTTTAAAAGATAAGCGCCTAAGAAGTGGAGCCGAGGTGAACTTTTAATATACAACATCATTGATCAAACAATATCCCACTCCCCAAGCAGTTAGGCAGATAATTTCATTTCTATCTAAAGGCATCTTCCTATTGAGTTTGAATGCCTAATAGGTGTTCTTTAGTCCTCACAAATGGTGATTGAGGCAATCACTAACTACTCTTTCCTAACACTTGGTTTTTTCCATACATCTAGAGAAAGCTCCTCATAATTAGAGCTTGCAAGTTTGGATAGAATGTTTGCCTAGTTATTGTCTTTTTTTGGTATACAAGTGATGAAGATCTCTTTGTCTTCATCTGTTTTGGAGAAATGAACTTGAGCTTTCTAAAGATACTTGAGTATGATGGGTTCTCTAACCTTATATAGCCCTTAGCATTGGCCCATCATCAACTAGGAAAAGTTTGGTTGTGTTGGCTAGACTCTTCTCTACCTTGATTAGGATAGGGATCCCTCTTTATAAATTATTGGATATAGCCTTTGGTTATCAACTATTCAATTTTTTTCTTCGAAGCAAAACACTTTTATGTATCATGTCCTATATCTCGATGGAACATATAAAACTTCCTAGAGGTGTGGGTGTTAGGAGTCTCCTTTATTGATAGGGGATATTGGACAAATCTTTACCCCTGATGGCAATAAAGACCTTAGTGATTATGCTGTTTAAAAAAGTGAAAAACCTCTCAGGATACGTTGAGTGCCTATAAGCTGATCCCTTATTATTCTTTCTTAAGCTTGGGTCCCTATTAGGGGAATGATTTTTCTTAGAATGTCCTCCCAATTCGCTTTCCTTCTAAAAATATAGAGGTTAATAATGTAACATACTAGCATCTTTTACCCTTATATGGTTCTTCAAGACTTAACTCATCTTGACTAAGCTTATTTTTTATAATGTGTAAAGCTCTCTCAACACAGTACGCTATCTTACCCAATTTATTAAGGCCTATAAGGCCGCTGGCTTAATCAACTCTTCTACTTTGAGTATCTTCTCATTGAAACTTTTTAAATATGCATG
Organism: Populus x sibirica; assembly: GCA_019202695.1. Classification (NCBI taxonomy): domain Eukaryota; kingdom Viridiplantae; phylum Streptophyta; class Magnoliopsida; order Malpighiales; family Salicaceae; genus Populus; species Populus x sibirica. Next base: position 1,471,320 of record JAGMVL010001026.1, on the reverse strand, counting down.
TGTGGACTCGCCCTCTAGCTGGGTAACCCTAAATAGCTCCGTGGAGCTTTTCTTGAGAGATATACTTATGTTAAAGTGTGCCACTAGTTTGGATCAAAGATCACTGAAAACCCTAATGAGAATGAAAAAAAAAAAACTTGAGGTGGTTTATTGCTCATATGTATGTGTGTGGGCTCGCAAGCGCCCACATATGCTAGAATCATTCCTAGTAGCTCCATGAGATGAAATGATGGTTTAGGATGGCATTATATTTTAGGGTGTACCTAGAGATAGGCCATTGCATTGATAAATATTAAAGAAATTATTATCTTATGATTTGTATGCGATTTCACTCTCTCCATTAATTTTACTTAATAGGTTAATGCAAGATTAAAATTTTGATGAAAAGATGAAAATGCCCTCTTATTTAATATTACCTAAATGATATATCAATCTAGTGCATATAAATTTTTATTTTTGATTGCCTTTTGTATATGATTTCCTCTCTCTCTCTCTTCGAACATAAATTAAAATAAGATTTTCTATATGTAATTAATTTATCTTCTCTTCACTTTGTACTTGATTCCTCTTATATTATCTATTGGAATCCTCTTCTTATTTGGAAGCTAGGAAAAGTCAGGTAAGGTGATGCTCGCATATGAGACTAACTTGAACAATGTATTTTCCAATCAAAATGTCAAAGTTCACACCAAGTGTGTATTATTTTTATTAAATATTGGCAATTCATTTACAAAATCTTCTATATATACTCATACACATAAGCAAACACAAATAAAAACAAGATCTTCTGTATGTAATCGATTTATTTTCTCTTCATTGTATACTCGATTCCTTTTATATTATTTGCTGGAATTCTCTTCTCATCTGGAAGTTAGCAAAAGTCAGGTATAAGATTCAACCTAAACAATTGTTTTTTCAAATCAAAATATTGAAATTAACACTAAGTGTGTTTTGTTTTTGTTAAATGTTTGCAATTCATTTATAAGATATAATGTTTGTACTTGATTTCATAAAAAAAAAACACCTAATTTTTATCCAATGATCTTGTCAATCTCAAAACAACATGACCTTAAATTATTATTTTTTTGGTCATATCATGACCTTAACAATATTGTGATTTATAAATGAATTATTGTTAATTTTTTAAAACCCTAAAAAACTTCAAATTTGCGAGCTACTCTTCATATGAACCCTAATTTGTTTTAATTAGTCATTAACTTTGTTTAACCTCAACACATCCCTAATTTAGATTTTTTTTGTTTTAATTAGTCATTAACTTTGTTTAACCTCAACACATCCCTAAAGTGACCTCAACTTTGTTTTGAGATCTTGTCAATCTCAAAACAACATGACCTTAAATTATTATTTTTTTGTCGTATTAACAATATTTAGAATTTCCAACATTTTTTGTGATTTGTAAATAAATTATTGTAAATTTTTTAAAACCCTAAAAAACTTCAAATTTGCGAACTACTCTTCATATGAACCCTAATTTGTTTTAATTAGTCATTGACTTTGTTTAACCTCAACACATCCCTAAAGTGATAGAAATTATAAAAATTGACAAAGTGCTAAATTTCATTATGTACCATAGAAGTGAGACCTATATAAAAAAATCTATTGTAGTGACTATATGTCTTGTATAGACATATTGTTCATTTGTAAACAAGCTTTTAATGTTGACTTGAAGGAGATTCGAGTTCGAGATGAAAGAGAAAATCAAGTTTTATATGATGCTTTGACATTAGAGATGTTGACTTGTATGTTAATGCAATTCCAAAATATAGTCCTTTGAATTTCTAAATGCCCAAATGCTACTTAGGTAAACCTAATGATAGTAGGCTACCTAGTTCTAAATATTTTGATGATGATGATGATGATGATGCGAATAGGAGTAATAAAATAGTTATATTAATTGGTGAAAAAGGAATAGGTAAAGAGAATGAAGATGTTGGCAGTATTAGTGTTGAGTGTCCTACTAATAAAAATAAGTGTGATGATGATAATGATAATATATATGATGATTATATTCTTTCAGATAAAAAAAAGTTTGAATTTGCCAATAAAGATGAGGATGAATAGATTGATGGCATTAATAGTGATCATGTTATGGAGAATACTTTAAATTATGTCTTTGATTCTAAGAAGGAATGGAAACTTGGTAATGAAGATGATGATATTGATATTGATTTGAGTGACAAATCTAATAATAGTAAGGATAAAACTAGTAGGGGCAGGAAAAAAAATATAGATTCAACATCCAAATTTAAATGCAAGAGATTTAAAGTTTTAGTTGATGGTTCAATAAATTCTAAAGAGTGTAAGATTTTTAATAATGTCCATCACTTTAGGGATGTGTTAAGAGAATATAAAGTGAAGCATGGTTGTCATCTTAAAATAACAATTAGTAAAAAAAATAAAAGGTGATATGGGTGATGGGTAAACATGAAGGATATACGCTTTTTTAGAACTAGCAGCAAATTATTTATGAATAAGCCATTGAGAGATAAACATAGTTCATTAAGCCATCCACTATCAAGGTACTTAACTTGACATGTAAAGTTAAGAAATTGCTACTTATTATTAAAGTTGACCCAAACATATCTAATGAAGCTCTAGACACCATTTTAGATGATAAGTTTAGGATAAAATCATACTCAATACAGATGTAAAGATCAATGATAAAAGTTAGAGTGTTTGTATAAGGGAGTCATAATGAGTATTATAAGAGGCTACTTAGATACATCAAGGTTTTAAAGGAATTTCACCTAGGTTTAGATGTTTATTTAGGTTTTAACTTTAATTTCAATGTTGATACACATTCACCGAGAAAGTTTTAAAAAGCCTTCATTTTCTTAAAAGTAATAAATGATGGAGTTTTTTTTATGATTGTAGACCTTTTTTGGAATCAATGGTTGCTATTTGAAAGGTCCATATAAAAGAGTGTTATTTGGCAACAGTTTCTTTGAATGCAAATAATGGATTATTTATAGTTACATATATTATGGTGGAGGCTGAAAAAATAACACATGGAGATGATTTTTGTATGCTCTGTATAGACCCATTAAAACAAGAATTAACCTAAGCCATTATACATGGAGATGGATTTTGTTTGCTCTGAATGGATCCATCAAAAGAAGAATTAACCATAAGCCATTATACATAATGTCTAATAAGCAAAAGGTATTTTTAGCTTTATATTTTGTTTTGTGCAACTCTTACTTATTTGTATAACTACTAGTTTGTTTTTTTTTTTTTTTGGAGAGTCTACTTGAAAACATTGTAAAGATTGTTTCTAAAGGCAATACATAAAAACCGTGCAAGACATATTTATGCTAATTTATGAAAGAAAGGATTTCAGAATTTAAAGCTTAAAATCAGATTTTAGAGTGCATTTAGATCCTATACAAATATCAACTATTGTAATTACATGAAGAAGATTGGTGATGTTGATAATGATACTTTGAACTGGTTGAAGAACTTACCTCTAAAGACCTAGAAAGACAAGTTGCATTGAGTGATGATCGTAGATTGGTATTGTTGATCATCTTTTTTTAGTATTATTACACATTTTCTTATTGTTAATATTTTGTTCACGTGGATGATTTTAATGATGCTATTAAGAAATTCTTGTTGTCAAGGCTCTCTAAACAATATTGATATTTGCTAATCATTATTCACATACTTGCAAAATATGATTTTGAGAAGTAGTGTTCTTACATTCTCTTAACATTTAATCTAAACAAGTTGCATGAGTAAGGATTGAAGATTGGTGTTGTTGATGATCTTTTTTTAGTGATACTACACACTTTCTTATTGTTAATGTCTTGTTTATGTGGATGATTTTAATGATGCTATCAAAAAATTCTTGTTGTTAAGGCTCTTTAAATTATATATGATTTTAATTATGGTTGAATAACTTTATATGTTTAATGATGACTATTTTAATATTAGATTTCATTCTCATTCATTTTTTTATTCTCATACACTTGTTTGATGTCATTTATTCAACATTAATAATATAATAGATAGATACAATAACATTGTATATGCGAAATATGTTATCAACAACAACCTTATACTTGCAAAACTACCCTTTATATTATGATTCTTGATCTAGACTCTACTTAATTCATATTTCATTGTCTTCATATCTTTTAGTATTGGCCCAACATCATTAGCATCTCTTCCCATAGTTATTTCAATTTCATCTATTATTTTACATCGATCAATGTAGGTATTGCCACATGATCTATCATTATATTTTTAAAATAACTTGTTTTTACTAGCTTTTGTTTATGATATCTTAATAACTTTTCTTTTTCCAAATTTGATGAACTTTTTACTCTTAAAATTTAGTTCATCCAAGATGATGCAACTTCATGTACTATTAGCATTTAATGTAGATGAAGATATGTTAATAATATTCAGTAAAGTTGTAGGTCTGTTCGCGTGTTTGATTTTTTGTTGTTATTCTGAAGAAGAAAAATAAATTGAAAAGGTGACAGTGTGTGTATATCTGCGTGCTCGCATGCTTGTTGGTTGTTTAGTTTTTATGTGGAAATTGTGTATTTACGTTTGAATGTTGGTTGTAAATGATGGCTAGGGACATGATTTAAATGGAAGGTATGAATGATTCATGGGGAGTGAGAAGAGTGTTTAAAAATGGGAGGATGTAAATGATGATATGGTGGTTGAAAATGGTGTTTAAAAATGGGATATAAATTGTTAGCTTTTTCTATAAAAGTTGTAACAGTTACATTGATATCAATATTGTGATATTTGATATGTAAGGGCTTTATAGTTGTTAATTTAATTATAATGTCAATTCTATATTTTTTTAAAAAATTATTGACTAATTTTTCATGCACTCAAGTTAGTCTGTTAAGTGTTATAAATATCATAGATAATGGTATGTAAAATGTAACTTCTAAATTATAGAAAAAAAATATTGCGTTCAAACTTTAGAAGAGTTAGAGTAATTTTCTCTAAATATTAATAATAAATTGGTGTGTATATAATTATGAATTTTGATAAATTTGAATATAAATAAATATAAATAAAATTGTTATTGATTAATATCATTAAATAATATTCTTCTAGTCATTAATAAAAGTTTTATTTGGTTGGCAAGTTGAAATGTAACATTTTATATTTTTAATTTTTATTAGCAACATATCAATTTTATTTAGATTTTTTTAATGTTTCAAATTTATCAAAATTGATAATTATATACACACCACTATATTATTAATATTTAGAGAAAATTATTCGGACTCTTTGAAGATTTGCACGCAATCACTTTTATTTATATGAAAAATAGGGTTTTTGTTCTCATAATAGGTAAATTTATATGTTAAGTAGTATGATGAACCATCTAATAGGAATAATAATAATAATAAAAACCATAATTTACATTTGCAAACTCTAATTTTATTAAATATTTTCCAAAGACCAATCTAATAGACTTATTTGGAATATTTCTACAATTACAATGACAAATATTAACTTAGGAGGTCATTGTCTTTTCATGCCCTAAGGTAGCTACGTCTCTATTTGAAGCTTAGAATACCTCAATGAGTATGTAGGGTTAATTAAACGTAGATATCCTACTTATTTCGATGAGTATGTAGTATTCTTTTATATACTAACCTTAATTATTGATTTGAGTTTGATTATTATGATTCAGCAATCATTGATATGTTAAGTTTTATCATTTACTGCTTTTAGAACAAAACCATGGTGAAATTAATGTGATTCATTAAATAACGAGTATATACTAGTATGATCTTTTTTAAGTTAAAAATAATGTTTAGACAACGCATAAAAAAAAAGAAGAATAAGTGACTCGAGTTATATTGGATGAGCTAATTTGATTTTATTTTAATTAAATGATAAAAAAAATAATAACAAATGGATCAAATTTTAAAAAAAATAACAATAACCGGAAAAAAAAGTATTTTTGTAAAAAAAAAATAAAAAGTATGGTTTAATTTTCAACCCATTAAATACGGAAAGAAGACATCATGTAAAAGGAATAATTTGAATTAATTAGAATTAACATAACAGAGTTTAACTTAATAAATAATGATTTGACGCATAAGCTATGGTGAAAATTCCTTTATAATTACTTTTTGTTAATATTATGTTTGAAGCTTGTTTGTTTATTTTACAAGGTTAAATTAGATTTCAAACTGTTCTAGCTAGCTTTTCTTCCACAAACCAAGCCAACTTGTGCCTTTGTTGCATTATTGGTCCAACCGCTGTCATGCTAGTGGGTAGGACCCAGGCCGAATGGTTCGTCTGGCAGTGTTCGTATTGGAATTATCCCAGTCCTACACTGGATCCCAAGTTGATTTTGACAATTGACACATTACAAATTAACCTCCTCTGTTATAATGATGCCTAATTAAGGTGTATTGTATTTTTAAATTTATGATTTTTATTAAATATTTAAATTAATATTTTTTTATCAATTTGATATAATAATATTAAAAATATAAAACAAATATTATTTTAGTATATTTTTATTAAAAAAATTTTAAAAAACAACTTCTATTATATTTTCAAACAAGTATTAAATACAAAGCAGGTGAAAAGAAATAATCTAGTTTTAAAGCCATTTTATGCTATAAGTTTGGCGCTATGATAGTTTTTATAGTTACATTTTAGAGAAAAAAATTAAAAATATATATAAATTATAATTTTTTTTAACTAAAGTTTTAAGATGTAATTTTTAGTGGGATATATACAAATATATGATAAATGAGGTTTAACCAAAAAATCTTAAATATATAGTTGTGGCAAAACACAAGTTAGATCACAATGTAAAACAAATTCTTGAAAACCTAGATGAATGATTATTAAAGAAGAATTGTGAAATTATTTTAATTTATGATCATTTGATCAGGTTATATATATATATATCAACCTAATAATCTAAATTATTATGAAAAAAAATAACGATAGCATATCTAATATCCCAGTATTTTAAGAGTTTGAGTTACGAAGGAACAAATAATTATTGAAATTATGTATTCTAATCTCATATTAAATGCTCTTTTTTTTCTTGTTTATTTTTTTAATTATTTTATAGTCACCAATGAGAGGATTTACTTGATAGAGGGGACAACAGAAACATATAGTAAGCCCACAAGTAGAATTTTCCATTCTTTTACTTACCGTGGATTTTGAAGCACAGTATATATATATATATATATATATATATATATATATATATAGTACCCGTGCCTGCCTTCTCGGTTGCCCATTAGGCAGTATGTATAATTAATGTTGGAAGATTATAGGATCTCAAATTAGTGGATGCAATCGACCCGGGACCATTTCTTAGCTTCTCAACACGATTCTCTTGAAAGCAACCAGCAATTTGTGTAGTGATGCCCAGATAGGGATTTGGGTGCTCTTAGGACACCAATTTATGATATAGGTCCAGCCTGTATAATGGGTTTTTTGTTTGGTCTTGCTGTTAGATTTTCAATGCTAATGTACAAAAAAATATCTTAGAAACCAAATTTATGATTTTCTCTTTTATGAGTAATTCATTTTCAACTGCTTGAACTCTGTCGTACTTGAAGTTTAGTCCATGTAACATTATAGTCCTTCGAGGTTTTCATTGTTGACAGAGGATTAAAGTAGAAAAGACATCATAAAGGAGTGATGTTTTAAAGTTCATATAAAAGTTTAATTTAGTCCTTAAACTTTACAAAGTATACATATTTGGTCCCTCAATATTTTTTAATTATTGTTATTGTTTAGTCCCTGTTTTGAGAGAGGAGAGAGAAAGGTCGTCGGATTCTGATGCTAGAGTGAGAAAAATGTTGTTAGCACCCATTTTGGCAACTAAAACATTCAATCTTTCTGTCAAATGGTTCCATTTGATGTGAAAAGTTCATCTTAGGTGCTTTTTTTACTTTCAAAGAGCCTGAAAAAACATATCTGAAATTGAGAAGAATTTTTGTTTCGGGATGATTTTGGGTTTCAGGATGATTTTTTTGGGTTTTTTAAGGACATGAATAAATTTATTAAGGTGCCTAGGTTTTTTTCTCTAGATGTTTTTGGTTAAAATAATTTGAAAAATAGGGTTTTAGGATTAAAAAAAACATTTAGTCTTGATTTTCCAAAGAACCATAGTGGACAGATTATGAACAAAATCAAACAACGCGTCGTTTACTTTAATTTTTTTAAAAAAAAAACAATTAGGACGGATGACATGTCGTATGCCTGATCTGCAATAAAAAATATTAATGGCACAAACCATTATGAAATGTGCTATGTGGACTGGTCTAGCTAGCCAGCCGAGCAGCGCCTGACCTTTTTTTTTTAGTTTTTTTCTAAACTTGTTTTTTTTAATTGGTGCTTTTTTATATGTATTTTTTTAAAAAAAAAAAATTATTTTTTTAAAATTAATACCCCTTCTTTTTTTATTATTTATTTATATAGCTTCTTTTAAATGATGATTATTTTTTTAGTTATTTTGTATGCATTTAATTTTTGAAGAGATTATTCTAATTCATCTATATTTTTTTATGTTTTATATAAATAAAAATATTTATTTTTGGATAATATTTCTAATATGTGTAATCTTACATAATATTTTTTTTTCTTTTATTTTATTCAATCAATTTCATATGTATCTATTTCTATTATCATTTGATTAAATAAAAAATTTATTTTTGTAGACAAAGTCATTCAACACTACTCGGTCAAAGGCCATTGTTATAATGTCAAATATCTTGATATATATATATCAATTTTTCCATTTTCATCTTCATTTATTGTTAATGAGTGTTTTTCTATTTTCTAATATACATAGATCTTGATTTATTTGATTATATGTATCTATAAGCCTTTTGATTTACACTTATAGTTTTTATATATATACAAATACACGTCGGAAAATCTTGCATATATATTTATTTTAATGAAAAAAATATTTGACCTATAGCATAGAACGGGTCAAATAGCTAGTAAGTAATACTAAAAGAAGTAGAGAATTTACTATGAAAAATGCATTGTGGATTGTCTCACAAAATATTGTGGACACATTGTGCATAATATTTTTTTTCTTTCATCCATTTTTTTTAGCCCTTATTGGATCAAATTATAGGTAAATTTAGGCTAATTTATTAGGAGAATGTGAAATTAAAAAACAAGGGACCAAAGTGACAAAGATGGAGATAATGGGTGATGTTTTTAGAATTTTGGATGAAATACCTATTTTGCCCTTGAAAATAACAAATAATTCATTTTATTGAGGGCAATTTAGTATTTCTATAACAGCTTCAACTATAGAGATATGCAGATAGGTGCTTAGAGTTAATTATAAATTAGTCCTGTAGTTTAGAAAAACAAAATTAATTAATCCTGATGATTTTAAAAACTGTATATTTAATTCTTATTTGTTTTTATTAAAGTTATAAAGTAATCCTTTTGTTCAATTCATATTATTTTTCTATTTTTTGTTATTTTTTAAGAAATAGAAAAGGAGAAATAGAAGTAGATAAGATGAAAGGACTTGATACTAAAAAAAATAAAGGCTTTTTTTTTTAGAAAAAAAAAGGTGTGATAAACGTTGGTCAATGGACTGTTTAATGATGAAATTTCTAGCTGTCCCAAGACAATAGGAGTTCCTCCAACCTAACACATGATAAATTACAATGCTACTACTATATGTTGTAGATATAATTAATTATTTAGCCAACAAAATAGGTTGCCATGATTAAAACGACAAGAAACCTTTTTAATGAAAAATAAAAAAACTGAAGAAGATATTTAATAGCTTTAATTATTTTCTTAATAATTTATATTTATTAATATTTTTTTTATTAATGTGACTGTCTGGCCAACTTGCGTGCACCTCAACTAATCTCATGAGCCTTGAAGTTAAGGACCATGTAAGTCTCTAGTGATCTTGAGGTTATGAGACTCGAACTGATGATCTTTAAAAATAAATCTAGAATCTGACTAGTTAAGCTACACCTCTTGTATTTATATTTATTAACATTTTTGATACTAGGCTAGAGGAACTTGCAACAACAAAAATTATTATTTAATTATTTTAAGAACAATAATTTCATGCTATAGAAAGCATGAGGAATTCCTCTCCTCCCTGACACATGGCAATCCGTTGGATCACCCTTTCTTAAAGAATAATTAATATTTTGCAAATATATTTGATATCTCAATCACTCATATGTAATAAAATGGTAATTTTTTTTTTATATAGATAAGAGATTGTATGATTAAATAAAATATTTAAGTCACTCAAATTTAAAAACAATTAACGCCATGCACTGTAAGTTTAGAGACTGTCATGTGTTATAAGTATGAGAATGCAGTTGAAATCATGTACCTTTAAAATTTAATTTATTTTTTTGTTAAAATTTTTTTTTTTAATGTATTCAGATCATTTTGATATTCTGATCTCAAAAATAATTTTTTAAAAATAAAAAAATATTATTTTGATACATTTCTAAGCGAAAAACACTTTAAATTGTAATTATTATCACAATCTCAAACAGGATGTAAAAAACTCTAAATCTAACAATTTTAAAACTTTTGAGGCCCCGTACCCCCAGAAAGCAAGCCCTAATTTAAAAGAATTAATAAGAGAGTGACATCAATAGAATAAAAATAATTAGTTACATTTTTCTTTTATTTGCAACGTAGTTGATCTGCTGAAGGGTCACTAAATTTCGTGAAAATTGAAAAAGAAAATGATATAGAAGTGGCAAGAGGTTATGAATTTAAAATATGTTTATTAAATTATTTTTTCTTGTTACAAAATGGATACATTAGATTTTTAAAGCTTTGCAAAGAGAGAAAAAAAATTGTTCGTGTTAAAAATGATCCAATCTTTTTATAATTAAGTTTAAATAATTTCAATTGAGATTGTATGAAAAAATAAATAAAATAAAAATGAAGTCATTAAGATTGGGGCATATTGTCCCGAAGCAAGGGGAAAAAAATCTCATGTTATCGTCCTTTTGGGAGGCAATGGATAGCGACGCCAGAAATGGAAAAGGTGTCGGTTTTGCATTTGCTGCTTATGGGCATGTGAGTGAGGTAGTGGTTTGCTCAAAAAGTAGGCTCCATAAATGAAAACGTTGTGGTGGGCCCAACATCATGCCCTTCACGTGCGCCACCGGCCCACGCCATCTCCCCGTGGGCTCCGCCCTGTCGCACAGCACCTTTCCATGGTGGTCCATCCCCACCACTTCTCTCCATTCATTTCAATGAAATTTATTTGTGGGACTACCATGTTTATCCACTACTACGCGAAGAAGCACTCAATCAACTATGGACCCATGAGAAGTTGATGTACACACTCGGTTTCTGTAGACCAAGTCATGTATCCTGTCCCAGTCCATTGAACAAATGATTTTACAACAGAGTCTTTATAGTGCCAAGTTACCATCAAATCAAGGAGTTTTGAATCTTTTCTTTATATTATCTATGGCTAATTTGTACAAATATCTCATAATCTACGGACCATTTTATTTTGATTAACATTTTAAACCAATTTTTTTTATTTCAACTCTTAAACTCTAAGGTGTTTTTATTAACATCCATTTCATTTTAATCCATTAATTTTTTTTCTTAATGGTTTATTTAGGAAAAGGGATGAGAAATAAAGGAGAATGTGATTAGTTTACATGGTTTGGAAAAACATTGTAATAGGTGAAGAGTACTGATGAGTTTTAAAATCCAAGATATTTAGAAATAAAATTGATATATTAAATAATTGATTAATCTTTTAGTTCAAGTAATCTGATTTATTCTTCTTAATTCAAGTAATCTCAAAATAATATGTATTATATCAATATAAAATACTGAGGGATCCATGTGAGGTTTCAAAAAAAATTCTTTGACGAGTGTTGGGCTCAAAGATGTGGGTCCGAGTCCAAAACATAATTGGATCTAGACATAATGCCCGAACCCAATTACACAAGGGTATTGGCGCCCCTAACACCGCAAGTAATTAGATCCATGCACAACGCTTGGACCTAGTAAGGGGAGCTGGAGTGCCTAGCACTCCTAACTCTTGTTGGGCATGACAAGCCCAACAAGGTGTCATGCCTAGCAAGGCTTGCTTGCAGGGCGTTAAAGCATGCCCAACATGACTCAAGCCACTATGCTCAAGCCCATATATCTTGGTAGCAATTGGGTTTGAATGTGGTAGCCCGAGCTCAAGGGGATTCTCTTCGAAATTTTTAAGGGATTTTTGTGGTTTTTTGAAGGGGTTTTTTAACCCATTTTTTTTGGATCCATCAAGAAGTATTTTAACCTCCATTCTTCTTCTTTCCTAATAAAACTTCTCCCTTCTAGATTGGAGATAAGGGCAATGGAGGGGAGGAAAATATTTTGGACTTGAATTTATGATTATAGTCTTATTTTACTTGAGATGATTTATATATAATGGAGTAAGTTTTCATTTATATAATTTATAAAAATTATTAAATTTATTTTCAATCTACACTCATGTTAAATTTTTTTTGTTTAAATTGACTAAATTATTTATACATTCGATGTGACTTAATATTATACTTAAAAGAGAAGCTACACATTAGAGAAAGGGCAATTGCACCCCTTGATTTTTTGAATTCTTCTTTTTAATCCTTATATTTTTCTTATCTTTTCAAGATCAAATAAAAATTATAAATTTCTCATCCTAATTTTTATTTTTCTTATTAATGAAAATTTTTCCCCTCTTAACTATTATACTGAAAATGACTATAAGGTCTATAGATTTGCTAATCATGTGCAAAACATGTGATAAATAGAAGAGCTTTTTTAAGAAATAATTCACATGAGACCAAACTTTTGTCCCTCTTCAAAATATCCTTATCCTTCTTTTTACTTCTCTCTATCCGATGATCGTCTCATACTTCAACAAGTTTGTCCTTTTTAGTATAATATTAAAACATGTATTTGGCAAATTATGTTAATTTTGATGGAAAAAGTTAACAAAATAATAGATTAAAAAATCAATTATTTTATTAGGATAAAATTGCATCAATTAAGGATATAAAGTTATATTAAAAACTTATCCTATTGTATCAGGATAAACTAGGTAATTAACAAAAAAAACTCTAAAAGACATTACTAAAACATTATGATCCAAGTCACATTATACTATTCATTGGAACAGTGTATTGATATTTTTGTCCTTATAAAAAAACTAACAAAACTTGCAATTAGATGTTAAATCATCTTTTTCAGGGGATTCATTAGGAATTACAAGATTGATTGATGATAAATTAATCCACACATATTTTTTAGCATAGTGAAATGACTTTGTTGCTTTTAAAAGCAAAAAAAACTTGTCTTTTCAATATTTTTTGCATAGTAAAATTACTCTAATACCCTTAAAAGCAAAAAAAAAAAAAAAAAACTTGCACAAAGGGGCATTTTCATCTTTTTATTTTGTTTAGAACAATGAAGTGACATAATAGCCTTTAAAATAAAAATAAAAACTCCAAGGCTGGTTTCAAGGGCTTTTTAGTCTTTTTACTTTATTTATTTTTTGTTATTTTTAGATTCATTTAGGGGCAGTTTGATAATTTTAAAAATTAATAATTATTAAAAAATAGTTATTGATGCATGCAACATAAATGCCTCTGTGACATTTAGGTGGCAAGTGTGGGGTCATTCGATTACTAAACATCGCCATATGAAATGGTGTTTAGAGTGACGCGTCATCCTTTTCTTGTTGGTGGGGCGTGTGCACATTGAGGCAATGTGGTGGGGGCTCTAGTGATCTTTTTCTTGTTTTCCTCTCTATTTTTCCTCTCTTAGCTTAGAAATTCACGTCAACCCTTTTAAAATTCGATTGGGTCCTTTAGTTTGTATTTATATCAAGTTTGGCCTTCATTATTTTGATTACTATTTGTTTTGCTTTCAATGCTTTTTGAAGTTTATTTTTTTTCCAATTTCATCCTAGGCACTTTTTTTTTCATTTTTTTTCCAATTTGATCCTCATTCTTTTGATTGCTCTTTTCTTGTGTTTTATCCGTCTTTTAATTTGTTTTTGTTTTAGTTTCTTCCCTCCTTATTTTATTTCATTTTATTTTTTATCCAATTTTGATCCTTTTTTTTTATTGCTATTTCTCATCCTTTTCTTGTTGCTTTTTTAATTTTGGCCCTCAATATTTTATTTCATTTAACTTTTTATCCAATTTTGGTCTTCATTCTTTTGATTGCTAATTTTTTTTTATCATTTTCTTAATTTATTTTGTTTTTCAGTTTAGTCCATAATTGTTTTCTTTTATCTAGTTTTTATACTAGAATTGGTTCTCATTGTTTTAATTTCTATTTGTTTTGTTTTTAAATTTTTTTATGATTCAAAATTTTACTTCATGATTTTTTGCTTGTTTGCCTTTCTATAGGATAACCCCGGTCTCATAACTTGAACCCGGTTTAAGTTCAGTCTTTGTTTTAGATCTGTTATTAAAAATTGATTTTTCATCATTCAACATTGAGTTATTGAGCATTGAGCTTTGTTATTTGTTCCACTTGTTTTTTTTATAGAGTTATCCTAATCTCATATCTCGGGTACTGTGCTAGTTAAGTTAACATGAGTTGACTCGGATTTCATTACTCAATGTTTTTCTTATGAAATTGATTTTTTTTTCAATTTTATCATTTGATATTAAATTATTGACCATTGAACTTTGTGATTTTCTTATTTTTTGATGCAATCGTATTATTCGATAGTTTTACCCATATTTACATAGAATTTTGCCCATGTTTATATATATATATATATATATATAATGCCTTGATAATTTTTTTTTTTATTTTGAAGGTACTTTTGGATGTAAGATTTGAAAATAGTAAATTTGAGATAAAATTCAGACTATGTTTCAACTCGTGTCGATTATTGGTAGATTTGACATCTAATTGATGTTTTATGCGAACTTGAGTTGTAGAGGTCGAAATAAAGTGATTGCAGTGACATTAGAAAGATAAAATCCATACATTTCTATATATATATATAGAAAGAAAAAACAAAAAAGAAAGAGCATGGAAAACGCAGCCTTCAAAGACAAGTTTCGCATTCATCAAGTTTTGACCTTCAGTCATTCCCACTAAATATCTTGAGTTAGAGAAGCTCATTTGATGAAAACTTAATTTTGTTGAATTTCCGACTCAAAGACCTATCCACCTGCCAAATTGCAGTAGAAAAAGAGCTCATATGAGAGAGATATGAGTTTTCTAAGACAACCTATTAATTACGCCAGCAAATAGGTTTTATAAAGAAACAAGTCCAACTTACTTCTCAAGTATCCAAACCAATATATTTCTTCGTATGGAAAAGATCTTTATTTGGGAAATTTAACTTCTCTAAGTCCAAATCCGAAGCTTGAAGATTTTATGCAAGACTATTTTTCCTTCTTTTTACGAAAGTAGTTATTGTACTACTTAAATGTAGATTGTCTACTTTAAAAATGACTATTATTATTTTGGAGGATACAAATGGATTGGAGGAATATGGGGATTAGGGTTTCCTATTAGATAAAAAGAAAGAGAAAAAGAAAAATAGGATGGCTAGAAAGAAGAAAGAAACTCTCACTCTCTTTTCCTATACCCGAAAGTATGTTTTCATCCTTTCTCATCCTTACTTTTTTGATAGACATGCAAGACTAAGTTATTTTTCTTGGTTGAAAGGATACAGAAACCTTCAGATTTCAAAAATTATGAGATCTATTTTATCTTTTCTTTTCAGTTTATATGATGAGTATAATAAATGTTTTCCTATGATTGTTTAGTTTGATTGTTAGAACGGACTCTAAGTTATTATTCTAACCAATCTATTTCTAAGTTTATTACCAAAACTGGAGTTGTGATATTTAAACTTATGAAGCCACTAAGTTTAATAATTATGGTGGATCTATATTGTTAAACTTAGGGAAAACATTCAATTAAATCGAACATAAACTGTAGACAGTTATATTGTCTAGATTTATCAACCTATCTAGTTCTTAAGGCTGCCATTGATTTAAATTATTAGTGCAAACATTATGGTTGTTTAATGGTTAGGGTTAGTTATACCGCGGATCGGTTAACTGACTAATGTTAAGAAAAGATAAATATTCAGAATATAAATTGACATATCGTTTCAATGATCAATTTTTATTTCTGTAGGTGGACATTTACTTAAGACTACGATGTTTCTCTTAATAAATTTCAATTTATTTAACTTAGTTTGATTACTTTATTTTGTTTACCATAACATAACCTAAATAACCTCAAACCCCTCAACTTTGAATCATTTAACATAAAGACTTGAACTAGATCTTGCTCGCGGGATCGACCTTTTATTTGCTCTATACTATCTTATTTGTTTAAGTTAGGGTAATTAATTTTTGTGACTGCGACATCATAAAATTTTTTTATGCCATTACCGAGAAAGTGATTCTAGTTGATTCTTATGCTGTGATTGTTATTTATTTCGTTCTAAAAAAAATGAAAAAAAGGTATTGTTCAAAATAAATTTTTTAATGGAATTATGCTTTAGCATTTAGTTTCCTGAAGATGTTTTAAGCAAGACTTGTTGCTTTAAGCTACTAGCCTTACCCTTTCGAGGCTAAATTCCACTGTTTTCTAGGGTTTTTAGGCATTTTTGTGTTTTAACATTGGATTTTCATTTACTTTCACCACTTTAAATCTCTATTGTGATTGATTTATT
The DNA here is from genome assembly GCA_019202695.1 of Populus x sibirica. Taxonomy (NCBI): domain Eukaryota; kingdom Viridiplantae; phylum Streptophyta; class Magnoliopsida; order Malpighiales; family Salicaceae; genus Populus; species Populus x sibirica. Next base: position 1,454,609 of record JAGMVL010001026.1, on the reverse strand, counting down.
TTTAGTTTATTCAAGTTTTCTTGACTATTTATGCATGCAACCTGATTTACTGATCAATGATAAGTGGAGGTATATCTCGAAATAGAAAACACTTTAAAAAGATTACAAAAGGAAGCTCGCATCAATATCATGGTTGTTGCACGACAACAGACACTCAAGGAGCTTGTTACTCCCAACATGGAGAATCAACCATTGTGCATAAACATCGATAACAACGCCAACTTCAAGCTCAAGTTTGGGTTTGTACACCTACTGTCAATATTTAATTGACTTGCCGGAGAAGACCTTCATACTCATCTCAAGGAGTTCCACATAGTTTGTGTTGGCATGAAACCGTATAGAGTTGACGAAGAATAAGTTAAGTTAAAAGCTATCATTTTCTCTTTAAAAGGGGTAGAAAAAACGTGGTTTTTCTCTATTCTCTCCGGTTCCATTAGAACTTGGAATGGCATGAAGAAAATTTTCCTGGAGAAGTATTTTTCAGCCTTTCGAGTTGCCAATATAAGGAAAGAAATATGTGGAATTCGATAATGCTAGCTTTAAAAGGGCTTTATATGATTTGGGTGCATCCATTAATGTTATGCCTAAACATTGTTTATGATTCTCTTACTCTTAAGCCTTCAATTAAAACTAGTATTATTATACAACTTATAGATCGTAGTTTTGTTTATCCATTTGATGTGATAGAAGATGTCCCAGTCAAGATTAATAGTTTGGTTATTCCATACGACTTTTATATTCTTGATATGGAACGTGATTCCTCACACACCAACACTCCTATCTTATTTAGAAGACTATTCTTGAAAATTGCCAACACTAAAATTGATTGTGGTAAGGATATTTTGTCTATGAAAGTAGGAGATGAAGTAATTGAATTTAACTTTTATAATGCAATGAAATATTCTTATAACAATGCTTATTCTATCACACGCCATGACTAAATTGATGAGTGTGTGCAATAAGTGCTTGATTTTGATTGCGAGGATAGATTCAGCATGACATTGAGTCATGATGTTGATTTTATCGAGATAGAAGAGATGAAGAAGAACATATATGTTCCCCAAAACATGCAAGAATCAGCCTTAGTTTTTAATGATTTTAGTCCGATTTTTTTTTATTTTACATGATTTTACACAATAAATATATGTTGACACTTAAAATCATATAATTTTACAAGTAAACTCATAATCGTAACAACTTTGTTTCCCACACTAGTTTTTTTATGCAATCTAATTGTCATTGACAAAGCATGTTTTGGTTCGACTAGCTCAATCAATCTTGAGATCTTTCTTTCTTATCAAAAAAAAAAAAAATTGATCCATGCTTCTATCAAAAGTTGAATTAATGGAAAAGTCGTACAGAAAAAGGGATAATAAAGAGGTAAAAAGAATTTCCACTCCTGACAGCATTAATCCTAGCAACAGCACTAATAAAAAATACGTAAGTTACATAGAACTTGAAGAAAAGCCTTTTTCTTTCCTGTTATATATTAAACTATATTTGTTTCTTTCTTGTCACAAAAAAACCTAAGACCGTAAAAAAAAAAAAAGGAAATAAAAAGAATGCCTGCTTACAAATAATCCTCCAATGCAATATCGACTGGAACCTCATATCCAAAAATCATTGAGTAATCATCTAACTCATCAGATGTAAACTTTGGCATCCTCCAGCTTCTTGCAACTTCAGAGTCATGCCCACTGGTTAGAAGCTCTAACGCCTACTCAGAAAGCAAAGAAAACAAGAAATGGGCTCAATCAGGTTAGTTGTTTGCCATTCTCAAATGGACTATGGACTTGTATATATATGTTCAGCCTAGCGCATAATAATGTTACGCGCACCTCACTCATTGATGGACGCCATGTAGAGGATTCTCTCACACAATATGAAGCTGTTAGAACTACTCTATGCACTTGTTCTGAATCAAATTTCCCTTCCAGTTCTGGATCAGCTAGTTCCGTGATGTTTCCAGATTCCATTAGAGGCTTTGCCTGCACACATGTAAGCCATTTTAATGATATGAGAAGTTTCACTTTAGTTTTTGAGACGGACTTAAAGAGAGAATCAAAAATCAAAACTAGAAATTGGGTTTGTCTCTGGGTAACATTTTGTTACTGGGATTCAATTTATGATCGTTTAAATTGTTGGATTTTGAAGTAGCATAGGATTTGGTAATCGATCAAGATAAGAATCCAGTTATCTCTACATACCCATAAGAGAAGGTTTTGCTTCGACGAGTCCACAGGCCTCCGGCCCGTTATGATCTCCAAAAGAAGAACTCCAAATGCAAAAACATCAGTTTTCTCATCCACAATTCCGTGCATGAAGTACTCTGGTGCTAAGTATCCAAATGTACCCTCAATTGGAATCACAGCATGGTGAGTCACCTTGTTAGGAAGCCATTTTGCAAGCCCAAAATCAGTTATCTACAGAAGAAAGAAATGCTTATTATCCTTTGAACCCTTCATTGGCTTTAAAAATTAAAGCAGTGATAGAGTATGCTTGCAACATTCACCTGCGGCTCATAATCAGGCCCTAGAAGAACATTAGAGGCTTTTATGTCTCGATGTATTATTCGGTGCTTGCAGCATTTGTGCAGATAATGCAGACCTCTAGCCACTCCAAGGGCAATCTTGTATCGTATTGGCCACTGAAGTGACTCACCTGTTTTACCTGATGATCATCCAATAAAAAAAAATATCTGTCAAGTATACAGGCATCATTTATTTCATCATCCATAACTCTGCTTCAAATCATGAACGATTCCTGTACTCAGAAATCTCGAGAGCGATTCTATTACTGTAGAATTTTATTAACACATGCTTTGCTACGACCAGCATTTCCTTTATACCTGCATTTTTCAATCCCTTTTTGAGTAGCATTCTAGAGTTATTGAGAAGAAAGTGCAGTAACTTATTACCGTGCAACGCAGATGCCAAATTTCCATTCTGAGAGAAATTGAAAATCAGGTAGAGTCCATTTTCAATACAGCACCCAAGTAAGTTTGCTGTATTGGGATGGAAAACATGCCCAATAATGCCCAATTCCATGAGGAACTCTTTCTCTTTGGAAGCATCCCTGTTGTCCTTGGCTAGCATCTTTACCGCGATAGCTCTCCCGTCAGAAAGATCACCTCTATATACTTCTGAATACCCGCCTCTACCGACTATATTGTCTGATGATGCTCAAAGCAAAACAAACGAGCATTAGACTTGTTAATTAATTTCGTCTGTGAGTCACTAAATCAGATAGCCTAGCACATGACCACGTAAGATTAGTGGAAGTTTACCTGGGTGGAAGTTATTTGTTGCATTGGCAATCTCCTCAAAGGTGAAGCACTTTAACAAAGGCTGCTGCTTTTCTTTATTCAAAAAGATCCTATTTCTTTTTCTCATTGGTGAAGCGAAAATTGAGGAGATAAGTTTACAGGTAGATATTTGCTTCTTTGTCTTTGATCGGCCATTGATATTGGTAGCCAGAGGAGGGGACTCTGTAGTGCTTGAGTCTCCGAAACTTAAGGTATCATCTTCTGTACTGTGAGATTCTGCTTCAAGTTGATGTAATACAGTCCTTGGTGAAGAGTTCTGTTTCTCTGTTTCTGAGTTGATGTGATTTTCAATGGTGGAGGAAGTGCTGCCACTACGAGTGTTACCATCAGCGTTCTTGCTCAACCACCATGAACTTGGTTGAAGATTTTCTGCTATAAATGGAACATTAGATAGGTGTTCTAGATTAAGTTATACACTATCTACATGAATTTTCTTTTAAAGTAAAACCAACCTTTTATAGTTGCTGCATTCTTCTGTGGTTCACATTTCCCTAATGAAAGTACCGTGCAGGTTTCTGGGGCATGCTCAAAACAATACCTTATAACTTCATGCCAAGTTCTAATATAGGGAAACGAAAAAAGAGAAGTGTTTTATCATTTATGAGCTATAATATCAAAGCATAAATGAGATTCTCTGATTACTAATCTGGTTTTCTCACCTATTTGATCGGTTTCTCGAGCCACGAAGAAGAAGATAATCAGCCGAAATGGATTTTGCTTCCTCGATTAGAACTCTAGCAATATCAGAGCTAAATCCTACTCTAGCCTCCAAATTTATCTGAAAAAAATTTCAATCCACTATAATCTCTAATTTCAACGATATTTCAGTAGAAAAATATTGGAACATGCATTATTCAACATTTGACAAACACTCGAAGGTTATAATGTTAAATACCTGCTTAGACTGGCATGTCCTGGCAAATTCTCCAAGAACAGATATAACATGTGCTTTTGCTTGTCGAATCTGCCATTGTTTTTTCTTTATTAATTCGCTCTTCTTTGACTCCTCACCAACTGTTTTTAATCAAACATGCAGAACATTACTATGCCAAGTATAAGTAGAAGCAACGTAGGCTACTGATCTACTTGATAAATTCAACTCATTTAAACAGGACTTGACTTGAGCAAAACCATGCAACAATAGCGTTCACACTGGTAAACTACTCAGTTCATATTTGATTCAGCAGGAAATCGAGATGAAAACGCATAGATATACAGTCGAAGTCATAATGCATGGAGATTTATGTATTTATTCGTAGAAGTAGCACTAAAGATGCTGACCAAGAACATGGATGGCAACAATGGTGTCGTTTGATTGAGCTAGAACTCTAGTTGCCCATGAAAGGAGCTCAATGCTATGATCTGGGTCTAACGAGATGTCAATGAGTATCTTGGAAGGAGCTGGAGGGATCATGTTGTCTCCAACAAGTTGGCCGACCAGATTGAAAGCTCTTTGAGCTGAGAAAGGAAAGGGTATTCAGTTATTTGCTCTGTTGACGAGTTCTGTCCATGATGGAAGCACAGGAAGCTTAATAACATGTAGAAGGGAGCAACAGCATGATTAAGGTTAGTAGAGTGAGGTGAGGACACATTGGCAGGCTCTCATTCCATTATTCTTGTATAAGAAGCATGGTATGCCCTTTACAGTGGCAAGAAGAGGAGTGATTAATCTCTCCAAAGAAATCTCTGTGATGGAAGAATTAAGTGGTATGGTTGGGTGCTTTGGGGTATAAGCAAAGGTGATGGAAAGTATTTGATATGTCTTGACATCTAAGCCAAAACTTCAAAATTGGCAAAAAAAGAAGAGCTGCTTTGATGGGTTTGGTAGGAGGCCAGGGGGGCTCTTCGCCACTCAAAAAGAGACCTTACCCTTTATCAAAACGTTCAGAAGAAACTAAAGGTTTCACTTTCCACATGGAAAGATGACAGAGAGATTCTTTATACTTGAAGGACTGGGATAATGCATGACATCGACATGGCGACATGATCTGGTCTTTAATTGTATACGATGCTTGCATATTTACAAGTAGATGTTTGCAAATCATTAGGCTTAATCTATCAATTACTACATTACTTTCAACATTTTTTCTTCAATCAATTTCACACCTAAAAGAACAAAACTATTTGAATTTCATCCCTACTTCAAAAAAAAAAAAATCCCTCTTCTAAGAGCATCTCTATGATTAAGAAACAATACCACCAAAATAGGATGAAATATCACTATGATTATCAAGACTATGTGAATCTTTTGCTAGAACTGAAGTGCTAAGATAAATGCATTTTTTAATTTCTTCCACAAGCATCATATACAGTTAAACTAAAACCAGATATGCAACCTATTAATTCAATCACTTACCTTGTCCATAAAAAATAATATATATATATATATATATATATATATATATATCATGTACATGTCCATTACGAAATTACAAACTATCACGTACAATTTATTAAGGAAGAAAAACTCAATAAAAGAGGATAAAGTGTAAAAAAGGAGAAAATTCATGGTAAACCTCAAATTCGTCAGAAGAAATTCTGTTTAGTCCATCTACTTTTCTTTTTCTTATTTTGCAATCTTTTTAGTCTTTGTAATTTTAATTTTGATCAAATAGTTCAATTTTTTTAACATTTCAATCTCTAAGTTTAAGTTTCAAAGAGGAAAGATAAAGTTGCCTACAAAAAATAAAGGAGAAAAAAAAGTGGCAAATGACTACTTTTGGTGATGAAACTTATCGTTCTTGGTGACAAAAAATTTCATTTGATGAGAGAATTTTAATTGTGAGTATTTTTCTATAAACATGCCTAAAAAAATAGATCAGATTCCACCTAGATTTTTTGATTTGGTTGGTTTTGTTTTTTTAAGTGATTTTTTGGTTGGTAAGTGGCTTATAAAAATTTTTGTGATGCTTTTGAGTGTTTTCAGGTAAAAATACTTAAAATTAAGTTTTTAAATCAATGAACATAACTGAAAAACATAACATTAGCAACAGGTCATCTATCACTACAAGTGACCTGTGACTTATCTAAAAACATACGAGTAGACCACTCATCATCCTATATTAAATCTAGACCTCACACATGACTAGGCTTTTTTATTAAGGTCTAGCGTGTGGGCCGGACTCTTTAGGTTTGATCTTTTTATTTATTTATTTATTTTATTTATATTAATTATTTCAATTTATTTAGTTTTGTTTTTAAAATAGTAATTGATTTTTATATATATTTGTTTAGTTGCATGATTTTTAGAAGGGATTAGTTAGATTTGTCTTAACTTTTTTTCTATTTTATACGAACTATTTGTATTTGTATTAAGATTTTATAAAATGAAAATTATTTGTTATTAGAAATAACAATTAGCCATTAAAATAAAATGAATGAAAACACTTTAAATAAATAAAAAATAGTCAATGTAAATCATATGCATGTACATGTATCTTTTATTTCTACTGTGAAGATTAACTTTTTGTTTAAATATTAATTAGTATTAATAATTCTTTTTTATTTATCAATTCATATATTTCTTAATTTATTTTATAAAGTATAAATAACATCCTTTTGTTTCTCAAATAAATAAAAATATATGTTAAGAATTGAGCTTCGTAATTTATTTTGGTTTGCTTTTTATAAAGTTATTACAGTCTCAAAGAAATGTCCTGACATTATATTGCTATTCAATTTTTTGAGCATCTTTTTTTATTATATAATTAAATAAAACATAGTTTAACAAAAATAAAATAAAGTTGTCATACTTAGTGGAGTTCATGACCCGAGTTGTGGATTTGACTTGTTAACCCGTGTTGACCCGAGTATATCTAATATGCCCCCATCTCAATGTTTTTTTTTATTTAAAAAATGTCATCTTAAATTTATTTTTTTAAACCAAATCATGTTCTTACCACTTGTTCGAGTTGCTCTGGAACTTATCATGTTAACTAAATCACATCAACGCAACTTTCAAACAATTTGATTTGAAACCCAAGTTAGGTAAATAATGGGACTAGAAGGTTTTAATGTTGATCCACTAGATCTGATTTAATAATATTATCAAAGAATTTTTCATAGCCAAAGATTCCTTTTTTTCATTCAAATTATCTTCATTTGACCGTTGCTCAAAGCAATTATCTAGTTACCTTCTAAACTAATATTCACTTAAAAATAGTTTTGTAAAAAAAATCATTTTAGTCTTTGTAATTTCTTAAAAAGTTATTTTGGTCCTTAAATGTTATTTTTTAATTTAGAAGTTTTTTTTGTTCTCAAAGTTTTCTTTTTAAATGTATCCCTAAATTATAAAGTTTGTGCAATCAAGTCTTCGTATTTTATTATTATTTTTTTATTATCAGGCATCAACCAAGTATAATGTTACTCACCCACAAGTCATATTAACAGGTATTTATTTTATTACCTGATAGGCCTTGGATATTTTTAATTGGTATTTATGAGGCCAGCCAGAAGAGATATCCGCTTCATACCCGCCATTGCCGTCCCTGTACAGGACTACGTGTGTAAGGATGCTTGTGCCTCTATAAGTCACATGATGGCCACATAATGGAGGCTTCACGTTTGCTTACCCAACCAGCTGCCGCTAGTCCTATAACTTTAGTTCGAAGTTTCTTTTATGAAACAAAATTCCAAAGTAACTTTCCTTACACATAACTATACACACAAATTTAAATTGGTTGACTTTATAATCCATACAACTCATAAAAATATAATTTTATTATAAAAAATTTCAGGATAATTTTTTTTAATATTAAAATAATAACATATTAAATTAATTTAGATCAATCCAGATTAACAAGTTAAATATACGACCTGAGTTTTGAGATATGATAAGCCCATAGATAGCAAATCAAAATAATTATGAAGGATAATTTCCAATCAACTTAATGTTAAAGGATGAAATAAAAAAAATTAAAAAAAAGATCTAAAAAAGTAACCCGAGTTAACTTATCAAACTCGTGACTCATGTCATAAGACTGAGATAACTCCATGGAAAGCAAATTGAAACAAATTGCAAATTTCAATCTCCAATCAGCCTAATGTTGAAGGATTAGATTAAAAAAATAAATTAAAAAAAGAACATAAAAAATGATTTGAGTCAATCTGCTAAACTCATGACCCGAGTCATCAAACCGAGATAATCTCATAGAAAGAAAATAAAAAACAAATGACTTGATTTAACTCGGGTTAACCTGCTAAATTCACAACTTTGATCATGAGATTGAAATAACTCCATAAATAGCAAATCAAAACAAATTATGAAGCTTGATTTTTAATTGTCTTTGTCGGATCCAATGTTGAACAATGAAATTTAAAAAAATTCTAATTAAAACAATTACACGAAAAATAAGCCAAGTCAACTTGGGTTAACCCGTTAAGCACTATTATCAAGTCATGATGTCGGGATAACCTAATAAAAAGCAAACCAAAATAAATCATGAAGGCTAATTCTAAATAAAAACAAACACAATATTAAATGATGAAATTGAAAAAAAATAAAAAATAATAATAATTGAGTCAATTGGATTAACCTGTCAACTCAATAAAAAGCAAATCCAATGTTGAAAGACTCATGACCCAAGTCATGAGATAAAGATAATCTATTAGAAAGAAAACAAAAAAATAACCCAATTTAACGAGGGTTAAAATGCCAAAACTCATGATCTTGATTGTGAGGCCAAGATATCCCTATAGAAAGCAAATAAAAAAAATTATGAAACTCAATTCATAATTGACTTAGTATTGAATGATAAAATTAAAAAAAAATTCAATTAAAAAAATGTCACAAAAAAACAACTCAAGTCTACTTGAGTTAATTCATTAAGCACTATTTTCAGGTCATGAGGCTGAAGTAACATAATAGAAAGTAAACAAAACAAATCATGCAGTCTAATTCTCATTTAACCGAATATTAAATGATGAAATTGAAAAAAAAATTTGAATCAACCGAGTTAACCTGCTAAAACCGCGATCCATGTCATAAGAGTATAATGACTCAATAAAAAATAAATCTTATATTAAATGATGAAATTAAAAACAAAATCATTAATTGAAAAAAAATCAAAGAAAAAAAAGCAAAGCACTATAATGAATAATGTTTTCTGAGAAAGAATACAATAAAATTCCTTCTCTTTTAGTTTATAGTTAATTTTTTTTATTTATTTGATTAGCAGGAAGTAAAAATTAATTAATAAATAAATGTTTTTACCATTTTTATTAAACCTGGCCTATTTTCTTCCCCAAGTAGGATATCCACAAAAAAAATCAGATTTTGTTTGACCTTATCGATCTTGCGAGTTAACCAATAATCTGATCATTGATTTTTTTAAAAACAACATTATTTTAATTTTAAAAAATTGATTGACCCGCGTGAAACCGAATTAATTTATCTAATTTATAACTCAAGTTTTGTAGGTGTCAATCACCACAAATCGAGTTTATAACTATACTTTTATTCTATCACTGCCCTGTTTTTCTATAAACATTAGTAATTCAGATGAGGAGATGAGCGAAGATTTTAACATCTTAACTCCATGCAATGCATCAATTTAGATTGTTTGATTTTCAAATGAAAGCAAATAGAAATTCAACTATTTATCATCGATCGAAATAGACAGCCGGGTCCAAGAAAGTCGGTTCAGTGGGCTAAGCCTACCGATCACTGTTTGCAACCCCAGCAGGTCGATCCATCAGCTCTATACTGGATTGTTTGTATTTAAGTGATTATTAACCTTTTAAGCTTGGGCATGGGCTGCGAGCTCTCTTGTATAAGCCTAGTCGCTTTTATCAATGACAATAACTTTGCAGTTAGGACTGGCAGATGTATTCGTGTTACGATGCTGCTAGAATTTTAAGTTAATTTTGGATGTGAAATAAAAGCATCTAGTATTATAAAATTCATTAATTAAAAAATAGAAAGATGATATTTATATTTAATATAATAAGTTAATAAATATATTAATGATAAATAAAAAATTATAAATGCTGATTAATGATTAAAGTGAGAAATTATTTTTTCCAGTAATAAGTAAAAGGACTTTTTCATCTTCAGCAAGCCTACCTACCTATAAGTAGAAGATCCTTAGAAGGTATAGATACAAATAAATATATTTTACCTTCAGTATCCTTTCCATTTTATACACATTCTTTTATTTATTATGGAGATTTACTCTAGTTTGTTTAATACATATGATTTTTGTTTTTATAAATGTATAATGCACTACAATTTTATTTTATTTTTTTATCTTTTAAAAAAATAAATGGATGTCACATCATCTATTCAATTATTTTTCTTTTTTAAAAAATAGATTTGATGACACATTGTCTATTTCGCAAGTAAAACTATTGTGCATTAGTACATTTCTCAATCATATTTGATGATCAGAAAAGCAAGGTTTGAATTTTGAGACCCAAAATACCTATTTTTTTTTAATTTATTGTTGTTTGAAAACACTCTAAAAATAAAAAACATCATAGGAAGCTTAATAAGTTAATTTTCAATCCTAAAAACTCTCTAATCACTTTTAAAATCAAATATCTAGCTGAATAAATAAATAAAAATTACGAGCTCCGATCTATCTTCTTCTGACATGGTCACAGAGCAACTCCATTTTTATTTAACTTCTCTTTTCAGGACGAATCCATTGACCCCAAATTTGATTTTTTTGTGATCAGAATATAGTTGGATAAACCTTTTCTCTCTCTTAGTTTTTTTTATGACTTTATCTCTTCTCTCTCAACATCTAGAGTCTTAAATGCGATAAAAATGAAGTTAAAGATCAAAATATAAAAATCTAAAAAGGATTAAATATGAAAAAACTAAAACTTAAGGGACCAAATCAAAGTTTTCTGCTCCTTTTGAATAGTGAAAATGAAACAACAAATAATCTAAAATTTTATTTTGTAAAACCTATCTTTCTTTTATTGTCAAAATATCCTTTAGCATCTAGTGAACACAAAAGCATACAAATTGAAACAAATCTCAGATTAAAAAACCATGCCAACATAACTTCTAAGGACCAAATTAAGAAAATAAAGTTCAATAATCAAGATGGAGAGAACTAAAAACTTGAGAGACCTAGAAGGAAAAAGGGGTCCATGAACAGTGTTATGAATAGTAAATTGAGTGTAGATAAACAATAAATGGAGCAATACTGTTTTGCTTATCTCCACTATTGCTCCATTTGAAAAATAAAATTATCTATCTTTAAGCTAATTCCTTTACATTTTATAAACCGTAATCATTTGCAAATGACGCTTATAGCATATATTTTAAATTTGCAAATGATCCAATATATTTACATATCTGATGCTTCACAAATATATAATAAATTCCGAGAAATTGGAAACTTAAAAAAAATGCTAGTTATTAAATCTAAAATCTTATGCTATCAAAAAAAATTTTTAAGATTATTTTTGTCGAGCGTGCTTTTATTTATATTTATAGATTTGCAAACTATTCTTGATATGAAATTAATAAGAACAGATGAACAATATTAAAATCAAGATGCAATGTCTTTGACGATAATAATATTTTTGAATCACCTTACACCTCAAACTAAAATTAAATTCCTCCCCGAAATAATATTAAATTTAATGTGGATTAATAAGAATATAAATTTAAAACAATTTTTTATAGTTAACCGCATGTTTTTTTTTTTTAAGTTGCTTCATACAATTTGGAGATGCACCTAATCAAGTTATATAAACATGATTAATAGAATATAAATTAATTACATTTTGTCTTTTTTAATTAATTACTAATATACTATGATATTATTAGCCATAATATCAACTCACGCTAGCTAACCAGATGGCAATCCTATATACAAATGACTCTCTCTCTCTCTCTCTCTCTCTCTCTCTCTCTCTCTCTCTCTCTCTCTCTCATATATATATATATATATTGAGCTTTTAGAATTCAATTTTTTAACTAGGATTTTATTTATGTGAGTGATCTCAATTTCTTATTAATCATAATTATAAAAAGTATAATAAATTTTTATTCCATGATTTTCTTAACTTTTTCTTATGTTTTGATTATTTGAATTCTTTTCTAAATTAAGATTTGACTACTCTTATTAAAAATTCATTTATTTTTGTATTTTAAAAGCATTTTAAAAAAAAATATATTTTTTATTTTTTATATTTTAAATTAATATTTTTTTAGTATTTTTTAGATTATTTTGATGTGGTGATGTCAAAAATAAATTTTAAAAAATAAAAAAAATACATTAATTTGATGCATTTTCAAGCAAAAAATACTTTAAAAAACAACCACTATCGCACTTCCAAATACCCCTAAATCTATCTTTTCCAATCATCTGCATCAAAACTAAAAAATAATGTGATATTTTATTTAACTAAAAAATATATTATTTAATGGAACCATATTATTTAACAAGGATTGGGGTCCTTTTAAGTTATTAATTAGTACTAAACATGATGTTTCATGCTAAGTAAAAGAAAACCCCTTTGATTTCTCTTACATGAATATATAATACATAATGTTGGCACTAACCTGGGAGGATTCACACTAACTTCAAAGGAACTCAATCCGACAGAATCATATCAAGTTAGGTTTTTGTTTTGGATTCTTGTCTGATTGTTGCGAAGAAAAAAAATAAAGAATAAAGAATAAAAAAACCTCGTTTTGAAAGAGTCCAAAATCTTGACAGTGTGACGATTACAACAACTCAAGTATATGATATTCTCAAAGGTTATACAAAACAAGATGAAGCGGACAAGGATTAAAAGTGTCAATTATAAATATATTTTAACAGTAGCAACTTCACTACATCATTCCTTATCTCCTGCCATGGAATTTTACTTGTTCATGCTGACAAAGAGCTAGCATACATGTACTAACTCATTTCTCACATATTTTTCCCTATTTTCTTGCCATCTCCATGACGCTTATAAGGGTCTTGCATGTTTTGCACCTCCATGGGACCAAAAACTCCATACTCACTTTCCTCAAGACCACCACCATCATTTTCACCGTCACTAGTCTGGTCAAGTTCCAGCAATTCTTCCTTGTACTTGACACTTTTAATTCTTGTTTGCATCACCTTGCCTCTTGGATCATACCCTTTTAGCATGCTAACAACAACCTTCATGGTAGGTCTATTTTCAGGCTCACTTTGAACACATAAGGCCGCAACATTAATACTTTGCTTGAATTGGTTTTCATCAAAATTGCCTCTAAGTTTTGGATCAGCAAGGTCCTTGAACCTCCCTTTGGTTATCAATGGTTCTGCCCATTCTGTTACAGTCCTTTTAACACCACCAGGGAGCTTCTCTATCGGTTTCCTTCCTGTGACAATTTCTAGCAAGAGAATACCAAAGCTGTACACATCACAGCTCTCTGATACCTTACCCCACATGGCATATTCAGGAGCTAGGTACCCTAAAGTTCCCTTAACACGAGTGGTCATGTGGCTAACTCCTTCCGGGATTAGCTTCGCAAAACCAAAATCAGCAACAAGAGGCTCAAAATCTGAATCCAGAAGTACATTGCTTGCCTTTATGTCCCTATGAATGATGTGGGGTGTGACCTCATGGTGCAAGTACCTAATAAAATTGGAATGAATCATTTTGTAGAATTTTTGAATGGAACAGAATTTTATTTGGGTGCTCCAGCTAAAATGTTTCTATTTTTGGTACGAAAAAAGAGAGAGAATCTTGCTTTAAAATGAAAACTAGACTTGATTAAATCTTAATTAACATAGAAATCCTTATTTTACTATTGTTACATGGGTCTAGTTCAAACAATATTTTACCAGGATTGATATATATGACAGAAATAAATATGAAACAATGTATTGCAAGCTTACGCGTACAGCAACCATTGACAAACATTTTTAATTTCTACAAAATCTGCACGTGATATTTGTGGAAAAATTCAATTCATTTGGCTATGTAAATGAGAGTCAGATACAGGAACTTGGGAAACTTACATTAGGCCTTCTGCTGACCCAATGGCAATCTTCATCCTTTTCTTCCAATCTAGCTGAACGTCCCCAGCAAAATGACCATGGAGATGAGACAGCAAGCTGAGGTTAGGCATGTAATCATAAACTATGAGCCGTTGATCAGTGCCAGCACAATAGCCCCTAAGGCCTAGCAAATTCTTGTGCCGAACCCTTCCAAGAACTTCAACTTCTACAGCAAATTCCATTTCGGCTTTCGAATTCATTGCCTTCAACTTTTTCACTGCAATCTTCATTTTGAAGAGCAAAATTAGAATAATGTCAGACCATTGTGACCAAAATAACATGTATAAATGCTTACCCCACATAATTATGAGATAAAATGAAGAAAAGACAATTAATAATTACCTGAAGACCATCAGAAGTTCTACCCCAGTAGACACTTCCAAAGCCTCCTTCTCCAAGCTTATTATCCTCACTAAAACCATTAGTCGCTGTATGCAACTCCTTGTATGTGAATATCCTCCATGTATTGTTACCAGCTCCACCTATTATGTTTGTCCTGCAAAATCTCGCAACCCACATCAAAGTTTATGTTAATCGAATACATCATTTACTTTTGTTAGGGATATCTAATGCAACTACACAATAACTCTAACTCATTAAATGTTCATCAATATTAACGATGGATTCTACGTACGCTTCATCAACCTTGTCGTTTCCACAGCAACTCAAGGAAGAACCCATAGTTAGCACCAGGGAATATTTTTGCAAATTTCATTTGATCTTCTCCAAAGGCGCTTCTTCTTTTAAACAAGACAAATGGTAATGTGGTCATTTTCATTGCCATGCCAGCCGACTCGGCCGGCTTGTTTACTTTGCAAGGCTGTTTATATTATAAGGAGATGTAACCAAGTAGGGACCATATTGAATAAAATAAGTGAAAATTCAGGAACACATTCAATTTATAGGGATCAGTAGTACTTGTTTTAACCATAAAAGCATATGCTTGAGTTCTAGATTGATCCGTCAACGAACGCAATGCAATTCACCTTAAAACATGCTATAGCCCTTGATTACTCTCTCTCTTTTCCATGACAAAGGTCTCATAGGAATCATATAACCTAACCTTTTTCTTTTATGAGTTGACCACGCCAAAATATGTGTGTGTATGTGGGACTAACCTAACTAATCCGAAGTATTAGAAAGCTGGAGGTGGGTCATTTTAACTTCAAGCTTAATTATGCTTAATTTTATTTTATAAACCATTATCAAGAAGTAAATACGAAGTTTCAATAGAAGGATTTTAGACTAAAGGGGACAATTCATTACTTAATAACCCCAAGTTATCAAGCTTGGAATTAATCCAGTTTCTTAGGGTATTAGATAGCCCTTGATGTGTAAAGAAGAACTACGCTATAAACCATTGTTTTGATATGAAAGGTTTGATATAACTGTGGGTGTTAATTAAATATTGTTGAAGCTAGATGATTGACCAAGTATATGATTGACTACTAATAACAGGGGTTTCGTGGGCACAGTTGCTACGATTAACACATGCTTCTTCGATCGCGTCTAAGAGCTGCCAATTGGCCTCAACTTGTTGGTCAAAACAACCAGTTATCAAATGTCTTGTTGTTGGCTTGTTGCTTGTTATGCCTTTTTCTATTTGAAGATGCATGATTAGCAGTAATTAAGAAATGGCTTACGATTAGATTATAGATGCGGAAACTGAAATATATATAGCAGTAGTTAATTAAATTGTTATAAAATTTCCTCCCTTTTCAAATCTAGAGCTTGCCTTGAAGGCTTTAATTTCAATCGCTGTTTGGCCACACATATATATGGTCATGGAGATGAATGTATTCAAACCAGCCATATTTAGCTAGACATTTGGCAACCTCTCAAAATTTAGGGGACTTTCTATCTTATTTCAACTTTAATTTAGTTGTTGAAACCCTACTATTTTAGTTCTCGCATCCCTTAATCTACTTGATTCTCCATTTTGTAAAATTGTGAGCATCGAACTAACTTAAATTTGTAATTTTAAGAAGAAAATGAAGATTTTAAGAATTTGAGAGTGATTTTGGGGTTTGGATTAATGATTTTGGCTTGCTTCTCGTGTTATGTAGGACAAGAAAAAGGTGTTTGATCAAATTAATTAATTATGGGTTTTCAGATATTCATTATTGTATTATTGAATTTTATAGCTCAGTTTGAATTTATAAAAAATACATTTAAGATTTCTCGGCCAGTAGCTCAAACTCTACTTTACTTATTGCTTTATTTTCTTGTAATTAATTATTAATTCTACGCGCAATGGTTTGTTTAACATATTGTTCATTCACATGATCTTCTTTCTTCTATCTTTTATTTTTACTTAGAAGATACATCTTAATTGCGACTTAGTAAGAAACATTGAGATCGATGGAGGGACCTACTGATCAGCTTAAACAAAATGAAGAGAAGAGTGACTCAATAATTAAAAAAAAAAGAAGAAAAAAAGGAACCAATCGAAATAATTCGAAGTGTAAAGTAACCAACATTCCATAAAACCCAATTGAATTTTGTAAGGTGTGACTAAGTTTGTTGCACATTATTGCTAGAATTAGGAAATATGTTGTTAGATAAGTAAAGATGTATGCTTTTGTGTTGTGAGTGTTTATTCCCTTCTTTGAGTCTATACATGAGTCCATGATGTAATTGGCACATTATTCTCATTAGACTACTATAGTCCAATGTTTTCGTGTTGTTCTATTTATTTATTTATTCATTTTTTTGTGGAATTAACTTTTAATTAGCTAAGAGATGCTCTTACTATCTCTTTGTAAGTCTTTTTTTTTTTTTTTTTATTTAATGAAATCTTTTATCTCATTCATAAAACAAATTATTGAACCACATAAAACTGCATGGTGAATAAGCAGGAGTTCGAATGTTAATTACCTCTTTATCAACACAAAAGATGCTAGCTAGTTTTAAGTTTAACGTGGACATTTTGAAGCTAGTGAGAGGGTTAATAAACATAAAGTTTAAAATTTGACCTCAAAAAGCAAGTTAACAATACTTGTGGTTAAAAGAGTTCGTAATATATTCAGATCATGAGTCCTTGAAATATTTAAACACTACCAGAAAATTGATAAATACAAACAGAAATATCGAAGAAATATTTCCGTCGGTAAATTTCCAAGGGATTTTACAGACGGAAATATTCCCTCAGTATATACCGAGGGAATTACCATGGGAAAAAAAATTAAAATAAAGCAAAAAAAAAATGATGACGTGTCATTTTTACCAACGGAATTACCGACAAAATTTATTCCGATGGTAATTCCGTCGGTAAATTTATTGATAAACTGTAAACACTGTTCATCATGTCAATTACAAAGAGAATCACCGACGGAATTTTCCATCGGTATTTTCCAGAGAGCTCCAGAATTGTTCACTTTCCACTTGCACTGTTAATTGTTGTTCTTTACGGACAAAATCACCGACGGATTGAAAAGTCGTCGGTGTTATTTGGCAGTTTTCTGAAAAAATTCAATTAATTTAAAATTTTTATTTAAATATTACAGACGGAATCACCAACGAATTGAAAAATCATCGGTAATTTTTTGGCGGTTTCTGAAAAAAATTTACGAAATTGAAAATTTAAATTAAATATTACCGATGGAATAATTAAAAAATATTAATATTTAATTATCCGTCGGTAAAGTATCCCAATAAAAAGCCTTAATGCTCTTATTTCACAAGAGACAAACCCGTTTCTTCTTCTTCTTTTTCTTCTTCACTATACGTAAAAAACATCATTAAGGTATGTCTTTTTCTTCTTCTTCACTATATGTAAAAAACATCATTTCTTATCTATTTCTTTCTCTTCTTTTCTCTCCTCATCTCCTTCTCTTTTCTTCTATGCTTGGGTATGTCTTCTTCTTCTTTCTTCTTTTATCCTCTTAGTTTTTTTTTTAATTAATATGCTTAACAAAATTTATTTTCTCTCCTTAGCTTCACTTGCAAATACATTAAGGTAAGATTTTTCTTTTTTCTTCTTTTTTCATGATTTGTTTTCACTATATTTGTTTTTTATTTTATTTTTAATTGTTTTTGTTCTTAATAATTGTATAAATGTTGTTGTGAGATTTTTTTTTATATGAGATCAATTTTTAGTAGATTTATTTATAGGATTTTTAAATTTTTAGCAATTGCAACTTCATTTTTTTCATTTGAATTTTTTCATTTGAATTTATTTTTTTGTTGCAAATTTGTTTGAGTTGATTTTCTTATTCTTTTTTCCAAGCATTTTGAGTATATATTATACAGTGTTAATTTATGTTAATTTAATTATTTTATAATTTTATAAAATGAATTTTTTTAAATGTTTTTCAATAATTACCAACGGAATTACTCTTGTAAATTCTATCGGTAATTCCGTCGGTAAACCCGTTGGTAATAAAAAAATTATTACCGAGGGATATACTGACGAAATAAAGCGGATAAATTTATTTTTTTATTACCAATGGATTTACCGATGGAAAAAAAATTACTGACGAAAGATTCACCGATGGAGCATTTCCGTCGGTGATTCCGTCGGTAATTAATTTACCGACGGAATATGTGTCTTACGCAGACGAAAAAATTTCGTTGGTAAAACTGTTAAATCTTGTAGTGAAAAAGATAAGGCCAGTTGAATAGAACACATGCAAAATGAGTTGAATTAATTAAAACTTTTCCTTATGCAATCAAATATAAGCAAGGCAAAGAGAACATAGTGGCTGATGCACTTTCAAGCATATATATTCTTCTAAACACTATGAGTGCTAGATTTCTAGGCTTTGAAAATGTGAAGGCATTGTATGCTAATGACTCTAACTTTATCAAAATATATAATGTATGTGGACATTCAATTTTTGGTAAGTTTTATTTGATGAATGGTTACTTGTTCAAAGAGAATTGATTGTGTGTTCCTGCTAGTTCTTTGCGTGAATTGCTTGTTTGTGAAGCATATTTGGGTGGTTTAATGGGTCATTTTGGGGTTGCAAAAACTTTGGATGTATTGCATGACCATTTATATTTGCTAAATATAAAAAAGGGATGTGTAATGAATTTATGAACAATTATATGGACTATATACACCATTTCTTGTACTTATCACTACCAGAAAATTGATGAAAACCAACGGAATTATCGATGGAATTTTTTCGTCGGTAATTTTTACCGACAGAAATAATTTCATCTCTAATTTTGTAGGTATACACCGACAGTCCATTTCTGTTTGCGATATGGTCGGTATATACCGACAGATGTATTCCATCTGTTTATACTGACCATATTGCTGACGGATTATACAGATTTTTGTGAAGTTGAAACTGTGTGATGATGTGGATTTTTTTAGATGATTTTACTGACGGATTGATCGAGGGATTCAAATCGGGATCTCCATACAATGACATGGCACAGTCACCGACGGACTCACCAACGGGTACATCGATGGAAATTTTTCATTGGTGATTCCATCGTTAAAAGCCAATATATACCCACTCTGTCGACTCTCTCTTCCTCTATTTCTCCCTCTTCTTCCCCATCCCAACTCTCCTCTTCCAAACTGCAGCCAACCACCCATCCCAACTCGCTCCCTCTTCTCAACACAAGCACTTAAGTTAACTTTTCAATGTCACTTTTAATTATTGTTCGTTACATATAAATTCATCGACATAATGAAAAATAGTCAGTGATATTTAGGGGTTCCTGAAAATTTTCAATAAAATTGAAAATTTTAATTAGATGTTACATACGGAAACACATATGAAAATATTAAAAATAATAATATTTAATTTTCTATTTGTAAGCTGTTGGTAAAACCATTGGAAAAAAGCTCCAAATTAAAACATAAGAATCCCTAAAATCATATCAGACACATTTCTCTCTTCCTCTATGTTTCTCTCCCTCCTTCTCACCTCCTCAAGTCCCTCTCTTCTCTCTTTTTTCTCCTCCATGCATGCTAGATATGTACTTCTCTTCTCTTCTCATTTGTCCTTTTTTTTTTGTTAATTAACATCTTTTGCCTATTTGTTTTTTGTTTTATTTTCTTCTTAGCTGAAATTCACAACTAAATTAAGGTAATAACTTTTTTGTTATTTTTTTTTACTTTTTTGCATCATTTTATTTATTGTTTTTGAAAATTTTTATGTTCTTAATAATTGTTTGAATGTTGTTATTGGACTTTTGTTTTCATATAAGAACAATTTTATTGAATTTTAGTTGTTTTGTTTTCTATTTTTTTTGTTCAATTTCAATTAAATGTATATGATTAATTTTAATTATTATTTCATATTTTTGTAAATTAGGGTTCAATTGATGAAATATATTGTTTAATTTAGTGATTAATTTCATGTTTGTATAATTTGTGGTTTAGGGTTTTGAGTTGTTGAAATTTAAGAGTTACTTGATATAATTTTGAGTTGTTGTAGATTAAGGATTTATGAAAATTTTGATTTAGATGCCAAATTAGGTTGATTTTGATGTTTTAAATAATGTTTAGAAATGCATGAGTTGTGTATGAATGTTGAAATGTAGAATTATGAAAAGTAAATCAATAATATTATTAGAGAGAAAAAACAAGACCCTTTTACTATTGAATTTTAGAAATTAACCAAATTGTTGTACATTAATGGAAATACCAAGGGACACTAATTTTTTTTTTAAATAATAAAAAAAACTTGATTGAGTACAATTTGAGTGAACTCTTCACTCAATGACAAGGAAAAAAATTGATATTAATTCATTGGTTTGTGGCAATTGAATTTAAATTGTTTTGTATTTGCAAGTTTAAAATTTTTGGGTAGTCTCCCATATATATAAGGCAGGTGCTGCCAATTTGTTATTTTAAAAATAGAAATGGTTTACGGTATCTTAATCCTTTAATTTGCGTAGATGCCTAGGAGAAAGCCAATAGTGCATTGTACGAACAAGACCACTGCAAGTTCTTCTTGCAGCACTTCTGATGAATATGATTCGTTAAGTGCCGATCAAGAACAGACACCCGAGACACAGGCAGCCACGCTCGACGCAAGCTCGTTAAGTGCGATGCCATCACGTTGAGGGATATCCCTTCATAATAGGATCCATTTGCCCAGAAGTACCAGGCCTAGTGGAAGAACGACTTTCCAATGTAAGTTTGTTTTCCTTTCACAACGAATTTCAATTAATGAATGCAATTTCAAGTTTACAAAACATTGAAGTTGCTAGAACCATAACATTGCAGATGAAATTATCAATGAAAATTCTATTGTTTTAATGGAGTCAGGTTTTCAAATATCTTGAATGGAAACTATGATAGATGCATGGTTTGGAAGGTTTAAGGTTAGTATTAACTTAAATATTTTATTATTATTATGTGAATTTGGTTAGTTTATTAATATTAACGAAATTTTTCTCTTACAAATTTTAATTTGAAAGGAAAAATTTGAATGGGATAAAGCTAATAATGTTATTGCAATGAGGGTTTGAGAGAATCATGTTGCAACTAGGTAAGATTGGAATCAAGATAAAAAAGTTTAATCCTTTTATTCAATTTTATTTTTCATTTACTAACAGATAATTCATTTGTACTATATAGGTTGCATGATTTTTGGTACGAAACACAAAAGAAAGCCAAAAAATATACGAAAGAAAGAGAGCTTTCAGGCTGGAAGGATATGATGGTTTTGAAGGATTTTAGACCACTATACATCTCGCAGGCTGTGTGGGTGAAATATATTCAGCATGTGACATTTGAATGTTTTGTGCGGTAATCACACTTTGGTACGAAGAACTGGAACTAGTGTGTTCACGATTCTGTTACCACGCACACTGGCGACTCCGTTTTATTTTTTTTGCATGAAAAGTGGATGATAAATTGGTTTTCAACTATTGTTTTTCTTAAGGTTTTTTTTTTAATTTGCTGACTTTTTTTTCAGGATACATATAAAACATGATTGAAGAAGAGATACGGGGATGATCCTTTGACCAATCCAAATCTTGATCCAATTTGTGGTTGGAGGTAGGATTGTTTGGTGGACACGATATAAATCGGGTGTACAATCTCTCTAAGACTACGACAAGAACTTGTGGATGACTTGTGATGTTTTAATTGTCAGATGCTTGCAATCGGTTCTGAACACTCAAACTCTTGAGTTCGAGGCAATTTTAGACCAACGAATTCAAAGCTCAAACAACCCATCTTGCTACTGATTATGAATAACTTAGTGCTGAGACGGCCGAACTCTACCAAATGGTAATAGAGATGAGATCACAAATAGGTGGTACATGCACTCCTCCTTACTAGCCCCACTGTTACGGTGAAAACCTACCTCCTCCTCCTTTTTTTGCGCCTATATTCTAGATTAATTGTATTTAAACTTATAAATGTTTAAATTTATAATAAATATTTGATTTTTATATTAATTTGATTTATTTTAATTATTTTCTACTTCTGTTTAATATTTTTTTTAAATAATCTTTTTAAATTATTACTAATAGGATTACCAACAAACTTAGTCCGTTGGTATATTTCAGAAATTTGAAAAAGAATTACTGCAAATATCACTGCACTGTGATAGAAGTATAGACAGTCTCTTTGATGATTATATGTCAAAATTCATCAAGGGGAATACCGACGGACAAAAAAATATCATCAATGAAATTACATATGGTTTTTTTTATCGGTGATATGTTATATTCATCAATGTAAATATCAACAGAATAAAGTTGATAAATTATTTTGGTGCACTTTTGTCATCATAAATCTATTGGTAAAATTATTACAGATGGACTCATCAACAAATCACAAATTACTGACAAGAGTTTTTTTTTATATAGAGTATTGTTGTTTGTGAGCTTATAAATAAAATTCGTACTGATAGACTGAGAGTATAAATATCAATATAAAATTCCTTCCTTAAATCTAAAAATTCTTGTAATGCCCAATGTATTTATCTAATTGTTGAATTCGCTATTCGATAGTATGTTCCCTAACTTGATAAAGTGATGATCACTTTCAAATGTGGGGTTGGATTCCTGTTTTCTTTCTGTTTATTTTCGTTGTCAAAATGTTGAATATATAATTGTATATATATAATGTTCAACAATGGGTAAGTGTGCGTCCAAACTTCGTCTTGTTGGTGATGATGATATGGGGTACCTGTGATCACAACAACCATTAAGGTCCAATAATGCCTTAATGAAACAGATGATAATGCCATAAACATGGATGATTTCTGGCCAGATAAATGAATCTATGAAATTGTGAATTGTAGTTTACAAGACTTTCTGTGAAGAAAGTTGGCAGAAATCATCCTTTTTTATATTTTAATTTGAAATGTTTTGATTTGACAGGTCAAACAAACGGATGGAAACGCAATCCACTTATCGATTCGTCACCACAATTTTTCCTTTTTTCCAACATGATAGAAGATCACTTAATCTTCAACCACAATAAACAATGAAATGGGAGTTTCTTGAGGGGTCTCCGTTAATTATAGTGCAAAGTAGGTTCGCTTTAGATCATCAAATTTAAGTTTTTTTAGCAATGCCGATCGCCCATGAGGTCTATAATCAGTCTTACATCATTTTCTAGTAGGCCAGCCAAGAATACAGCATGCATGCATCAGTAGAATTCAAGCTAACAATTGATATATTATTGGAGGCAGGAAAATATTGATACAGATCTTAATGGATGTTGCTGTAATGGGACTCCCTCTTCACGCTTTCAGCAAATCAAACATGTATTTGCATAGTAGCAATGATTTAGATGGTTGCGCATGCCACACCAATGGTCGTTTTATTGTGACACCTTCATGTATTGATTTGATCAACACAAGAAAATTATTACACTGAGTTAAGTGATTGCACTACAAGATTTCACAATTTTACCAACGCATATAACTAAGATTCAGACTCCATCGGTAATTTTTTTATCGACTAAATCACCGATAGAAAGCGTCCTTCGGCATCCCTTTCGTCGGTAATACCACATTTCGTCGCTAACTTTGTCGGTTAAAAAAAAATATTGCCGATAGTTTTACAAACAGAAAATGCGCGTAAAAAAAAATTCTCGCTGGAAATATACCAACAACTTAATTCTGTCGGTGATAGTGGCATATCTAGAAAATATTTTTCAGCTCTTGGTAGAGTGTTGACGGACTCTCTGTCTACAATTTCGTTAGTGAGTGTGGCATTTCCACCACTCTCTGTGAAATGCCGACGGACGGAATCCGTCTATAAACCCGTCGGTGTGTATTTTTAAATTTGTTTTTTTTTAATTATTTAGAATAAATAATATAAAATAGTATAAATTAATAGTAAAAAAAATTATGCAAATAAAATTTTATTAAACATCAAAAATAAAAAAATAAAGTTAAATAATATTCATTAAAAATTGAATGTGTTTCCAAAAAAAATATTAAATTAGCACAATGACGGAGCTAGAGGAGGCTGGTTGTTTCTGAAACCATACGGCCAAAAAGGGTGCGCACATGTATCACCACTTTGCGATGTTAAGTTCATGACCATTTGGTGAAGTTGTTCATAATTCGCCGAGAATTGCTCGTATTTCTCGGTGAGATGAGGCATGTGTTGTTCATAATTCGCCATATGTTGTTCATAATTCATCGATAGTTGCTCATATTTTTCAGTGAGATGAGTCGTGTGTTGCTGCAAGGCCACGAACTCCTTAGATTGGGTGCTCGATACTGATTGGGAGCTCCTAATAGTTCAGACACAACGGGCCACCTGCAAGTTCTCGGTCGTAGTGTTGAAGAGTTCGTATACCCGATCTAAGGGTGCGCACATGTATCACCACTCTGCGATGTTAAGTTCATGACCATTTGGTGAAGTTGTTCATAATTCGCCGAGAATTGCTCGTATTTCTCGGTGAGATGAGGCATGTGTTGTTCATAATTCGCCATATGTTGTTCATAATTCATCGATAGTTGCTCATATTTTTCGAGTGAGATGAGTCGTGTGTTGCCGCAAGGCCACGAACTCCTTAGATTGGGTGCTCGATACTGATTGGGAGCTCCCAATAGTTCAAACACAACAGGCCACCTGCAAGTTCTCGGTCGTAGTGTTGAAGAGTTCGTATACCCGATTTGTATCGGGTCCACTAGACGATCCTACCTCTATCCACAAATCCGGATCGAAATCTGGATGGGTTGAAGGATCGTCCTTATATCTCTCCCTCAACCGGTTATTATAGGTCTCCTGAAAATGAAAAAAGAAATCATCATATTCAATTCAATAAAATTAATAACTTACAAAATAAAATAGTTAAACGAACATACCATAAAGTGTTGAGCACGGTTGTCAACGAACTGTTGCACCCCCTTTTTGCGATCTTGACTTCGCACACACGTCTCTAGAAACAGCTCCATTGGTCTCGGCTCACATCCAAGAGACGTAGCATGGAAGAACAAAAATTAATTAAGTAACAACAAATTATTTAATGATATATTTTATTTAAATTAATCTTACCATCCGTTTTGCATGTGCAACAAATGGAACGGAGTCATCAGTGTGTGTTGTCATCGAACCATGAATTTGTCGGTTCTGGTTGCAAGCACCGGATTGTGAGTGTCGTGTGAACCACTTAGACATCACGTGCTTAATATATTGCGACCAAATATCTTCCGGGATGTGTAGCGGTTTGAAATCCCTCTAGACCACCACTTCCTTCCAGCCTTAGAGACCTTTGTCTCTCATGCCTTTTTTTTGCCTTCTTTTGTGCTTTATACCAAAATCATGTAACCTACTTCCATAGTGACAAATTAGATTTTAAAGCATAATTTTTTTAAAAAAAAAATTGTAATGTTTTCGATGTTACCTAGTTGCCGCGTGATTTTCCCACACCCTCCTCACAACATTGTCAAGTGCGTTGTCCCACTCGAATTTGTGCTGTGTATAAGTAATTTATTTAAAATAAAAATAATAATTTATATACAATTATATTAATAATTTATTAAAAATAACCTGGAAATTAGAAATTAACACCAACCTCAAATTTGTCAAACATGCATCGATATTCGGTATCCATTCAGGATGTCTAGATACCTGACTCCATTGAAATAATAAAATCTCCATCGACGATTTAAACACCGATGATATTACTCTGGCGGCCTCAATGTTTGTGACCTGAAAAAAAATTAAATTAATGAAATATTGATTAGTTGTTCATAAATTATGTTATAATTAAAAAAAAACTAAAACTGAAACAAACTTACATTGAAAGGTCATCCTTCCATTGTGTCTCGTATTTACGGGTGAATTGATTCCGCTGTGAAGGCACACCGCGTCTACACTGTGAAACCCCGCTGGAAGAATCAACATCGGTAGACGACGCATGAGCCTCTTCTTGATTAGTACCTAAGGACATGCCATCCTCGCTGCTAGAAGAACTAGCTGCGACCCTATGTGAGTGACAAGCTGTTGATTTTGTTATACGCATCTACACAATTTTATATGAATAATTACATAATTAAATTCAATTGTTAAAAAAAATCGACAAAGACCTCCCCTACACTGGAGACTACTTAAAGTTTTCAAACCTGCAAATATTGACAATAGCCACAACCAATTGACCCAGTAAAAAATCTTGTATATAACCTAACATCTATACAAATAATAATTAAAATTAATAGAAATAATTAAACACATATCATGCAACAATAGAGTAAAATAATTAAATTTATTCCTATATATTCAATTACTAATTACAAGGTAAATTCAACAATAACTATTAAAATTCAACAAATTGTTCAATTATTATGGCAATACAAACAACAAAATATATTGAACAAATTAAAAAAAAAAACTATAGACTTTAGGAATGATGCTTACCTTAATAATGTGTTGATTTCAAGACTTTATCTAAATTATAAAAATACACCAAAAAAAAAACATAACAAAAATAACAATAGCTAAAACAAAGACAAATGAAAAATAAAATCTTAAAGCAAATGAAGTAGAGGAAGTACATACCTTCTTATTTGTTGAAGATATAACTAGAGATTACAAGCAAAAAACAAGAGATTTGAAGCAAATGAGAGGAAAAAAAAATGAGAGATGTCAAATGAAGGAGGTGAAGAAATGAACTGAAGGGGCGGTCGATGAGATTTATAGCATAGTTTCACCAACAGAATTCCCGACATCCAATTTAAATAATATTATCTTTAATTATTCTGTCGATGATGTTTCAAAAATCCATCTGTAAATTTTGAATTTCGCACCAGAATTTTTAATTACCCTCTATATTTTTCACAGTCCATTGGTAATTTTGTCGATGAATGTGTCGGTAATTGTGAATTGCTGACAAATGCCGACGGACTGTAATCCGTCCGCAAATTCGTCAGTGATTGTGGCATTTGCGCTACTCTCTATGAAATGCTGACGGACGGTATCCATCTATAACAGTCATCGGTGATTGTGGCATTTCCAGTGAAGCTCTCTATGAAATGCCGACAGACTGTAATCCGTCTGCAAATTTGTCGGTGACTATAATCCGTTGGTATGGATGTCGGTGATCGTGCACTATGCATGAAAGATTGTGTTTGTATTGCCTATTTACCTTTATGTAAAAACTTAAATTACAAACTGCCCATCACAAAAAAAAATAACAACAGTTAACACTTATAAAATAAATATTTTGTATTACAGAATATCATCCATAATATATATTACATTATAAAAAACTGCTTTACACTTTATGTGATTCTGATAGTTTGTTGTCAATTGAATAGTCATCAGCTCCGTCATAATCTTCAATATAAATATCATCTTCATTGACATTTGCTTGTCCGCTAGAGCTGAAAACAACATTCAACTCCTCTACGCCAACATCAATAAGACTATAATCGAAAACATAAAAATTTGAATTTTCTTCCAAGTCAATAGAAGGAGCAACTCGATATGGTTCAACCAACTCAATAACTTGAAAGACTTCATCTCGCACACTTGTGTCTTCGTTCTCATCCTGAACAACCTCGACACGACCCCTGGGTTTCGTTTTTAAAATGGATAACCAATCAACTTTTGATCGATCATTTCTAAAGGAAAGGGTGTATGTGTAATGAACTTATTGACATTGCTTTGCGAAAACAAAGACATCATTTACGTTGCAGAGTCTAACTTTTGAGTTGATTTCGACCATACCATAGTGAGTATCAACTCTGATTTCTCTGTCAGTGGTGTCATACCAATAGCATTTGAATAAAAACATTCTATTCTGTTTGTTCAGCCTGTTCCCTTCAGGTAAAATGCTTCTCGCCCATTCGATAATTTCATCATAACAGACCTCACTCAACCTGTAATCTGACTTGATGGTGAACACCTGTGCTACGACTGATAATTTATTGTGGTTCGTGTAGCCATCCCGTAATGGTTTATCAAAATCTTTCAACATATCAAAAAACCTAGTTGCATCTCGCATTAGGTTCTTTTTCTACGATTGAACATTGACTGACATTACCTTGATTCATTCTCATTACATCTATAACCATATTCCTGTAAGGATTACTATTGTCATTTGCAACTCCCTGCATGTTGGTAGCACTAAAAGTTGACCTAACCACCCTTTCTCCCATGCTCTTATTACGAACAAATACTTCTCCGTGTGCATACCAATACATGTAATTCTCCATGAACCCTTTGTCTAAAAGATACATTATTACAACATCTGACTGGAGATACTTTTTATTTTCACACTTCCTGCATGGACACCTAATACCGCCTCCAGTAAAATTTACGGGAATAGATGTTGCGAAATTAATAAAACCTTAAACCCCGTTACAATAATCCATCATCCACAATCCTTGGGGTGAATCTCGATACATCCATGAACGATCATCTATGACTTCTATCGAACCTCTATAAAATTACGATGACAACATGTATTAATTAACTATGTTAGGTAAATAAATTTGAAAAAATATTGGTTTACCTTGATATTATCCAACAAGCTAATTACAACTTCTCATAAATATTCATTATTAATTATCAACATCCATTGTAATATCCCACATCGGTGGGTGAGGGAGTGGTAGCTGGCCTTATTAAGAGTGCTGGTTGCTAACTTATCATACGTGTTTTGGGGCGTCAAGCTCAGATGTGGGCTCGCGTCACCAGAAACAAAATCGTGAGGGCGGTAAGGCCCAAAGCGGACAATATATGACAAGTTGGGCTGGGCTGTTACATCCATACAAATTTATACATATAAATTTACAAAAATTACAACTCCACAATAGCATTGATAAAAATTAAAACGAATCCGTTAAACAAGTTATTACTTATTTCACTACAACACATGTAATTCGGTAATTCAACAAAGTTTCAACAATTTACAAACAAATAGAATTTTACAAAATCTAAAACAAACCATAACAAGTACAAAATTATACATTCATACTACAAGTTTGTTTAAGAAATAACAATAAACATGTACATTCACTAACTAAATACATATACTAAAAAAACAATAAAATTGACATTTAAATGTTAAAATTAAAAAAGATAGATTTACTTACAGAGAATGATAAAATCCACAATAAATCAGAACACAGATGTTGTGACCATAAAACTTAAAAAAATATATATGACTTGTGTTAAGAAGAGGGGGGTTTTTTTTTGGGGAGTGATTGTTTGCAGTTTGGGACGGAATAATTCTGTCGGTGATTCCATCGGTATTTTTGATGGAGAATTGGTCACATCACTGTACGGAGATCCGGGTTTGAATCCCTCGGTGAGTCGTCGGTAAAATCACCGGCAAAAACTTACACATTAGGGAACCACCTTTTTTCTTTTAATTCTGAATATTCTGTCTGTAATTTCATTGGTATATACCAACCACATTATTCCATCGGTATATTTCAACTGAATTACGAATGGAATAGTGTCTGTCAATAATTATTACAGCAATTTACTGAAAGAATTATTCTGTCGGTAATACTGTTGGTTTTAAGTGAATTTCTGGTAGTGTTGGTTTGGTTCCCATGTACTAATTCCATAAAGTTGTAATGGTCTCTAACTTGCCACTGATGGATCTAACCTAAATCAAAGACGAGCATTAATTACAATTGTTTCCTACAGTTATTACAAAGAGATTTCTTTTGTAAGTAACAGTTCTACAATTAAAAGATTCATCATATTTTAGCTCAATATGGTAAGGAAGATGGAAGTTAAATTTGGTTAATGGTGCATGGTTTAATTTCTAATTAGCAAGCAAGTTAACAATTAATAGAACTTGATTCTCGCTCAAAATCGATGTCATATAGTGTTGTTACCTATTCTTTGGGATCATATAAATATATATAAAAAATCTAAAGAGAAAAAAACCATAAAAAAAAGAATTTTTTTAAAAAAAACATTGAAAACAATTGAAATAAATATATCATTAAGCTTTAGGATTTCAAGAACTGAGCTGAAGATAAAAGTTGCTAAGATGGTAAAATTCATCTCCCGACAAAAACAGTTCTAGTTAAAGGGAAACAATATGAAGACAAGATTTCAGGTTGAACGAACTAAAGTTTTAAGAAAATCAGGTTTGGAGAATTGTTTGTTTGTCTTTACAAACTTACTACGCAAAGCATGCTAAATACTGGTTGGAGAGAATCAAAATATACAAGGTTGGAAAAACTAGCAGTCCAATATGGACTAGTAAAGACCCTTTAAATTGGAAAATTGAATTTGGGAAGTAAAATTCAAAATTGGATGTTTAAGGATTTGATTTGAGTTTTTTAGGGTTTAAACGAATTTTTTGAGGACTAAATTGCAAGGAAAACTATTTTATGAGTTCAATGTGGGCTTTAATTGGAAAAAAATAAAGTTTAGGGTTAAATCGCAATTTTGAAAAGCTAATTTGATCAAATCGGGAGTTTAATTGCATAAATATTAAAGTTTGATGAGCAATTAGAGACTTAATTAAAGGAATTAAAAACCAAGGACCGATTTGTAAAACACACGAGACTTCAGGGACTCACATTGATTTAATCAAGGGTCAAATTGAAAAAAATTAAAAGTTCATTGATTATTAGAGGTCAAAATGCACAAATTAAATGAGTTTGGCATGGGTAAAATTACATGAAATTAAAAGTTGAAAGAAAATTACGAGTGCAATTAAAAGAAATCAAGGGATTAAATTTAATTTTGACCAAATTCCAAATTAAAAACCATAATTTCTTGGTGGTTAATGTAGACGAAATGTCATCTGGTTCATGTTCAAAACGCATCGTTTGGAATAGAGGGCAGACGATATTCATCTTCTTTTTTGGGTAGTTTTGAGCTAATCAAGTTGGCATCTTCAAACGAATGAATGTGAAGCTAATGACCTCCAAATTGAGCAAGGTTGGATCAAAACAAAAGGTGTGCATCTTCTCTACTAACTTCAGTTGGTCTCTAATGATGTTTATATTAGAGTTGCCTTAACAAAGCCTCGAAAGTGGTCAACTCAGTCAGCCTTGACTGTGATACCTATTATGTAAAACCATTGAGTTTTTTCATATGTGCACACTTCAAACCTTCTCAGTGGGTATTTATTAAGAGTTGGTCATATTTCTCTTAAGAACAAAAGGCTAAAAACAACTTTTTGCCCTCCAATTTTAGCAAAACCACCAAAATCTAAAAAATCAAGTTCATGGCAAAACCACCATAGAGAAACCAGAAAAGTATAGTGCTTCTAATTGTTAAAATGTACCCAAAAACCTTCTATTTGGATTAGAGGATCAAGAATTTATCAATTATAATCAAACCTTGATCAAAATCCTAACTTGAAACCATATAAGGGCCTGTTTGTGTTTTTGCATTTCAAAAGCATTTTTGAAAAAAATTAATTTTTTTTAATTTTTTCTTATATTCAAATTAAGATTTTTTTGGTGTTTTCAAATCATTTTGATGTGTTGATGTCAAAAATAATTTTTTTAAAATAAAAAAACAACACGAAGGTTCATTTCCAAGAAAAAGGTACTTTGAAAAGCAACTGTAACCACACTCTCAAACACCCCTTAAATATCCTTAAAAAGTTAGAGCAGGAAAGAGAGAAAAAAGAGAAGAGAAAATATTGATAAAGAGATCAAAATCACAAAGGTTCATGAGCCTTGAAACGGTAGAAATTTATGGAGGCAAAATTTTACAAAAGAGAGCAAATGGAACAACAACCATTGATTGAAGTTTCAAAGGTATAAACCTTCTCTAAATTAATAAGTGATGTCCACGAGGCATATCTTTAACTTTTCCTTGCATGTTCTAATAATGTTTTGAACTTGTTTTTGAGTTACGTTGTGTTGAGCTTGGATTTTGATTAATGCATAAAAGTTTTATTTTTTCTTTATTGAATCTTGATTTGATTTTCTTATTGATGTTATTGGATACCAATAAGATATGCTTCTGATTTTTTTTTTATGGAATGAAGTAGTTTTGGAATCTCCTAAAAGTGACAGGAGGCTTTTGATGTTTGTTTTTGTGCATATTCTTGATTTCTAAGTTTGTGTGAGTCATACTGACTGTTAAAATACCAATTTTAAATCTTATATTATTGAATATGCTTTCTATTTAGGTTTGACAGTTTCAGAAATTGAAACCTCATGCATGTTTTTTATGATTTGTTGTTTGTTTCGATTTAAACATGTGTAGCTATGGCAATGTGGTATATGAGAACAAAAAGCAAGAGGTTAGGAGGCCTAAAAGGCCAATTCTGGGTTGAATAACATTTTTGAATATCTGGGCAATGTTCTTTGTATAAACATTGCCTTGGCTACTTAATTTTGACCATTTGTGCTTCACTTATTTGTATCAATATCTTTATATGAGTTTGTTAATCAATAATCTAGAGTTAGTTTGCATCAATAATATTTGTTTTCAAGTTTTAATTCTAGAGTTTTGTTTTTGCATCGAAACCTATTTTGATCAAATTGTGATTATTTGTTGATAATCATTGATGCTTGATGATTGATTATTGTTCAGTGATTGATTCCCAACATGTTTATGTGTTTGGTTTGTTCATATTTGGTCAGGATCTTGATTCATATTGTTCGACATGTTCTTGATGTTCTTCATGTTCTTGAGTTTTCTTGGTTTTTATCAGTTTTTTGACAAATGTTTTCATGTTTTTTGTGTTTTTTCCAAGTATGGTTCATTTTAAGTTTTGGTTTTGGTATTTTTTTCTATTTAAATCAGTGTTTTTTGTTCAATTTATGGTTAAACCAAAAGATGTTGGCCTATATTTCAAAAAATGTTAAAAAATTATTCTTGGAAAAAAATATATTATTCACTTTTAATATAAGGATAAAAAACCTAAAAAAGTAGTTAATATCCAAAATATTATTAGTGGTATTTATTATTCACTTTAAATATAAGGATAAAAAAATTGTATGGGGGTTAATATCAAAAATATTATTGGGATACAATTCATTCATTTCTAATGTCGCACGTCCTCGCGCGCTGTCTGTGGTAATTTTTGCTCATTGGTTTGAATGTTCTTGGAAGTGGCCACCTAGTATTTGATTGAAGGTTACTAGGAAACCCGAATGCACTGGTCGTGTTAGAGATTCACGGTTAAGGGACTGCTTGTGACTAGGGAAGGTATTAGCACCCCTAGTGCATCATAACTGAGGTAAGCTGCTTCGCAATTTGATGTGATTTAAAAGGTTTTGAAAGTTGTCATGCCAATGATTTCATAAAAAAAGAAGAAGAAAAGTTCTTCTCAGTAAGGAGATCCTTATCTTATCGGGTAAAGATAACCTAATTGCTCTAGCATAAATAAAAACAAAACAAACTTTTCTATTTAATATCAAGAATACATCTTACGTATAAGATTATAATCCCGGATACCAAAAGAAAAAATATTTTTTGAAATATGAACCAAATTCAATGCAAATTTAAACATTTATTTTTTTTCTTTTTTTCTTTTTAGTTTTTATCATTCAAAACATACATAAAAAAATAATAACAAAACACCCACTTAAACACTCTTCTTGTAATATGTTTAAGCACACACCCATTACATGTTTACAAATCAATCAAAATTCAAAATAACCAAAACAACACATTAAAAAATTTTAAATTTACAAAATGAACCCCTAAAAATTCAAGAACAATGCCGAGAAGCCCTCTGAAACTGCAGAAACAGTAGCAGTGCGTTGCTCCACTCGCTATCGCCATTGGCGGCGTGTGGGTTCATGTGCCACCACCGATGAAGGCAAAAAAAACTGATGGATCGGGAACGTCTTCTTCATCTCTGCCTTCCTATGCCGTCTGTGAGGGTCACCACCACCTGCAACAAGGGGGAAAACGCACAAACAACAATTGATTTTTATTTTTCTTTCTTTTTTTAGATCTGTTCTTGGTCTTCTTTCTTCTGTTTTCGGTTCATTGTTCTTTCCTTCTTTAGGTGGCGGATCTGACAGTTGTAGATCTAGCGGTGGCCATAGCCGTGGACGGATCTGTCAGTGCTTGAAGGCTTCAGTGTGGAGGAGAAAGGAGTGGTTGTCCGGTAGGGGCAAAAGAAGACATGGCGTCTGCGGCTGAAGAGGGAGACAGTGGGTCTATGGAGACGAGGAACAACTCTGCCCATTCTCTGGTCGGGGGATATGAGGTTGTTCTGTGGTGCTACTTATGGTTAGTTGCAGAAGATGAAGAAGAGCGGGGGTTGTCTTGGCTGGTCTGTGGTCGTTGCTATTGAGGAGACTGAAGGAGAAGAAGAGGCTACTGAGGGGAAAGCTTCTGGTGAAGAAGTTGGGAGGCGGTTGCTGCAGTTGAACAGGAGAAGAAAAGACAGATATGGAGCTGCTGTGGGAACGATGACGGTCAGTCTGTGGGGGGAAACCGGAGAGGGAAGATCTCGTGAGGGAGATGGAGGCAGAGATCGACCGACTTTGGTTGTGAGGCAGACTAAAGATGGGCAATTATGGAGAGGCAGGTTGGCTCTGGTTTCCAAAGGATGAGTGGCCGAAGGGGGAGAATGGAGGATCTGAAATGGTGGGGGGTCCTTGGCTCTCTGGTTCTGGGAGAGCAAAATCCAAGGACCCCGGGGGGATGGCGGTTGCAGTTCCTAAAAATTCCAAAGTGGGGGCTGCGGCTCCTTTGGTTTAAGAGGGAGCACGACGTCTCTTAGAGTGGGAGAACAAAGGGTTCTTTGTTTAGGGTTTTTTCGTGTTACCCTCTAATTTTGGTACAAGATTGCCCCCCTCTCTTATGTGTGTTACGGAGACCAGTATTTATAGGTAAAAATATTACTAGGTTTCCAAACTTGATCCTTCAACTTCTTTCTTTTTTTATAAATTTGATTTTTCTTATTTTTTTAGATTTTTTTTATCAACATCGACTCGAATAAGGAAAATCAGTGATTTTTAAAAATAACGCGTTAAAAGCCGAATACTGAGTATTTTTAAATTCTTTTTAGACGTTGAAAAATGCTAAAAACGATGCAATTATATTAAAAAATGTATTTTTTTGGATTTTTGTTTTTTTTCACTATTTTTGAATTTTTCTGAAAATTTATCAAAACATGGGTCAAAAATTAGATAGCAACATCTAATATAAGGATAAACACTACAACGAGTTTTATCTAAAATATTATTTAAAATGATGCAGTAGCCAAAACTTTCAAGTTTGTCCCGAAAGAAGCCTCATTAAAATTGGTGATATTTCAACCTGTGTCCCATGATACAAGAGTCATGGACATCTAAAATATCAAAGAGAAAAAATAAAAATCACTACAACTCATTAGATTTCTCACCATGGTTCATTTGCGGTGCAACAACCCCGTCATTGATACACTGATACAAATAGAAACACCATTAGATCATAGCAACCAAAAATGAAGAAAAATAATGCAGCTTACCTTAGGTAAGATATACTAAGGGTGTTAATAAATTTTTTTTATGCAATTAGTCTCTTGCCTTAAATCTCTAGAGATCAGTTAGAGTTCCTAGTAAATATAATAATAGATGACGAACTAGTTTCTAATAACCATAATATTATATGACAACTCCTTATCCAACCAAAAACCTCTTAACCCTTCTAGGAAAAGTCATCGTGACGTCACACTATCATGTAGGGTACGACATATAGCACCGATCCAATTCTAGTTTTTTTTTTCTATTTCTCCAATGATATAATTGAAGAAGCATATTCACCATCCCCACGTCCATTGAAAATGTTATTATTGTATATGAACAGAGTTAGTGAAGGCATTAATTATGATTAAGATGTGATAATAATTGACAGCTTTGTTTTAATCTTTCCGCATTGCTTTGTATTATTATATTTTTTTTGTTAGGACTCTAGAGAAGGAAGATAGAGAAACGGTAAAGAAAGGTAATTAAATTGAAAAGGTTATTTGTTTTTTTTCATTTATATGGAGAGATAAATTTAAATTCAAAGATAACTAGTGAAATAATAATTTATTATTAAAAAGCCCATTACTTGTTATATTTATATACTAAAAAACCAAAATTCTAAAATATTTTACAAGAATGTTTCTAATTACAATAATATTATATGATAACTCATTATCCAACCAAAAACCTCTTAACCCTTATGCAAAAAGTCATCGTGACGTCACACTATCATGTAGGTACGACATATAGCACTGATCCAATTCTATTTTTTTATTTATTTCTCCAATGATATAATTGAAGAAGCATATTCACCGTCCCCACATCCATTGAAAATGGTATTATTGTATATGAACAGAGTTAGTGAAGGCATTAATTATGATTAAGACGTGATAATACATAGTAGTAATGCTTTGTGGTCTCATTTCGAAATAGGGTCCAGGGTGATAATTGAGTTTATCTAACTTTGCTTTAATGGGACTTTCAATTATTCCATAGGTGAAACTAATAGAACAAATGAATGACCCACTACAAAACTAAGGTGATGAAAAAAATTATTGTTGATCACTGTCTATCTGTCTCTTTACACACACATACACACACATACTTGATCAGCTCGTTTTGTGAAAATCTCAAAGACTGATTCATTGTTCCTTGTTAATTAAAAGTTCAATCATTATTCTACCCATTTGGGAATAAAACGAAAGAGGAGCGATTAGATTGAAGCCCAATAAGCTTGAGCCAGAGAGATTTTTCATAATCCAATACATAGCAGAGAGCGTACCTGCAAATAAACAAATATATAGTGGGTTCGTGAATTAGATTAAAAAAAAAGGATATAGCACAAAGGGTTTTATTCGAAATTAATATCATCAACTGTAATATGTTAACTAATTAAGAATCATACCATGTAGCATAGAATGAGGAATCTGCTAAGATATGCTTGAAAAGAACTTAAAGGAAAAAAGAAAGACATAAAGAAAAGCATCTGCTATCTAATCTTTCATGTGGAAAAAAACTTAAAAGATGACAGCTGAAGGAGGGCAAAAGCAAGATAAGAGAGAATACACATAACACTTGGCAATTGCTAACATCTTGTAATAAAGGTTATAATAAAATAAAATTATGGGCTCTTTTTTCAACCTAGATGGCACAAGGTTCCTTATCCTTGAGCATAATTTATTCCATCGAAAGTACAAGGTTTACCGATTTTGTGTTGTGGATTAGATGGTACAACACTCTCTTGCTGCCGCGTCTTTATTACTTTCACCCTGTTATTTATTAAATTCCCAAGTACGAATATAAAGTTCCATCCAGAAAAGAAGAAGAAAAGACACTGAAAGGAATTACATTTTGGGAAAAAAATGCTAATTATTTAGTTTAACGCCATGTGATATATATATATATTGCATATATAAATATACTAATTATCAATCATAATAAAAATGTTGCAGAGTTATTACGAGTATAATTTTGAGATGCTAGAAGGGTTCGGAAAAGGTTTTATAGATAAAAAACGATCTATGTAAAGAATCTTTACTTAATTAGTTAACTAGAATTTTTATTAAAATATAATTGTTTTAAGCTTATATGATGCGAGCCTCGTGAATATAAAAATTCATAAACTTATAATTAAATCAATCATTTTCAAAAAAACTAAATTTAGACTTTAAGCTTGTAACAATGATAACTTGTATCTTAACATTTAAGACTATAAGTAACCAAAAAAACATCACCCGACACTTATAAAGAAACGTGAATGAGAAGTATGGAAGACCACGAATCTTCGTCAATTCTTCAATAAGTCATGGTAGTTTAATGAAGAATCAAATTAAAAGAATTTCCTCTCACGCACAATGATATGCAACAATATTAATGTATTTTCAATCTTAAAAAAAATATTGTCTTACAAAAGTAATATTTATACTTGAAATTAAATAAATCCTAGTTGAGATAGTTGAGAATAACATAATGTCTTAGGCCAACCTTTCCTATTTATATATGTATGGCAGAACACGACAGTAATCGTAGGGATTACAACATTGAAATAATCCTATATTAATTTTCTATTCAGAAATATACATGCTATACATTCTATAACATGCCCCCTCAAGCTGAGGGTGGAGGATCGACCCGAAACTTGAACCTGAAAGCAGTAAAGGACGCAACGGAAAGTGGTTTGGTAAAGACATTAGCAAGTTGATCCCGAGAAGGGATAAAGCGAATATGAATTTCCTTCTTCATAACCCGGTCGTGGACAAAATGATAATCTACCTCAACATAATTAGTACGAGTATGAAAGATAGGATTCGCTAAGAGATAGGTCGCGCCAAGATTATCACACCAAATGGTAGGAGCAGAGATGGAGGAAACTTCCAAATCTATTAACAAATATTGAAGCCAGATGACCTCAGCAATACCATCTGCTAAGGCTTTATACTCAGCCTAAGTGGAGGAGCAAGCAACTGTACGTTGCTTGCTAGATTTCCATGAAATCAATGTCTGACCAAAGAAAACAAGATAGCCACCCGTAGACTTGCGATCATCAATACTACAGCCCAATCTGCATATGTAAAACCATATAGAGCAAAAGAGGTTCCTTGAGTGATATGAAAACCATAGGATGTCGTTCCTTTGAGGTAGCAGAGAATGCGTTTAACGGCTACCCAATAAGAATCTGTAGGAGCATGCATGAACTGATAGACTCTGTTAAAAGCAAAGCAAATATCTAGGCGAGTGAAGGTAAGATATCGAAGAGCACCCACGATTTGATGAAATCGTGTGGGATCAGAGAATGGATGATCCGGCTGTATAGCAAGTTTGGAAGGCGAGACTAGAGTATTAACGGGTTTGCAAGAAGTCATAGCAGCTCGAGTGAGGATGTCAAGGATATATTTGTGTTGGCGTAACATCAGACCCATACCCGTAGACTGAACTTCAATACCAAGAAATTAGTGAACATCACCTAAGTCACGAAGCTTGAATTTTGAGCTTAGTAACTGGATTAGGCAATGAAGCATGGTAGAGTTTCTACCCGTAAGCAGAATATCAACAACATATACCAGGAGATAAAAGATATTAGTACCATTAGATAAGATAAACAGGGGAGGTGTCAACCTTGGAGGCAAAGAAACCAATGGAGAGTAAAAAATCACTCAGACGAGTGTAACATGCCCTTGGTCCCTATTTTAAACCGTACAATGACTTGTGCAATCTGCACACATGAGATGGAAGAGTAGGGTCAACAAAACCTAGAGGTTGCTTCATGTAGACCTCTTCGGTAAGAACACCATTGAGAAATGCATTATGAATATCGAGCTGATAAATCTTCCAATTACGTGAAACCGCAATGAAAAAGACTAATCTGACGGTGGCCTACTTAATAACTAGGCTGAAAGTTTCAGAATAATCAATGCCTTCCTGCTGGGTAAAGCCTTTAGCAACTAGATGAGCTTTATAACGTTCAATGCTGCCACCAACACGATGTTTGATCCGATATACCCATTGGCTGCCAAAAACATTCATCGAAGGATGAAAGGGCACTAGGAACCAAGTGTGATTGGAAAGCAATGCCTTGATCTCATCACACATAGCATCTTGCCAAGCAACATATTTATCAGCATCAGAGAAGGCAAGAGGTTCAAAGGAAGGAAAGAGCAATACCCGGGTGGCAGTTGTATTAGCTGCAGCAGAGGCCACCAGATTTGCGGTTTTAGGTTACCACGGTCTAAGGACCATAGGGTGGCGGCTGAGTAATGGTGGTGGATAAGCGGAGAGATCAACCACTAGATTCAGACCAGGTGAAGAAGCCGGGGGAGAAGCTGCTGCAAGCAGAGGGCTGGCACCAGCAATGGGGCTGGCAGTAGGGACAAAGTCTGTAGTAGCCTGGTGACTAGCAAAATAAAGGGAAGTAGAGGAGGAACCAAAGGGTGTCCCAGCACTAGCAAAGACATCTTGCTAGAGTGTAGGGAATACTGATCTACAACCTGTACCTGTAACAAAATGGTGAGATGAAGATGCATTTGGTGATCGGCAAGGTTAAGGTGGAGGCTGTGGTGTTTTGGTAGGAGGTATATGCAGGACAGAGACAGCGGCAGAGGCAGGATGGGGTGGTCTGTCATGGTCAGTAAACAATAGGGAGTGGATCAGATTTGGGAGGATGGTAGTAGGAGGTGGTGTGTGGTTTTGAGCCGAGACCCGTGCAATCTGTTCAAAATTATCAAACGGAAAAATATGTTCATGAAAACAGACATGACAGGAGATATACATGCGATGAGATTCAATGTTAAAACATCGATAACCAAGGTGAGAGGAACTGTAGCCAAAAAAACACACATGGAGAAGACCGAAAATCCAATTATGATTATTATAAGGACACAAAAAAGGAAAACAGAGACATCTAAAAGTATGCAAAAAATAAGAATCGGGAGACCGTTGAAACAAACAATCAAACAGAGATCAATTTGCAAGAACAAGAGTAGGCATGCGATTGATGAGATAAACCTAAGTGTCAAAAGCATAATTCCAAAAACGGAATGGAGCTTTACATTGTCCTAGAAGAGTAAGGCCGGTTTCCACAATATGCCTATGATGTCTTTATACTATTCCATTTTATTCATGAGAGTGAGGATATATCAGACAGTAATGGATACCAATGGTCTGAAAGAAAGTGAAGAGTTTGCGATATTCACTGCCCCAATCAGTTTGAACATATTGTATTTTTAATGAAAATGGATACTTGACAAGAGTTTGAAATTGATGAAAAACAGAGTAAACATCAGATTTGACAACAAGTAAATAATACCATATATATTTTGTGTGCGCATCAACAAAGATAACAGAATAACGATAACCATCCGAAGAAAAAAGGGGAGCAGGGCCCCATACATCACTAAAAATTAATTCAAGCGGAGCAGCAATTTTGTGATTAGTAGGTCCTAAAGACAAACGCGATGATTTTTCTAATGGACAACTTTGACATTGAAAATTAAGATGTTTGTTGTTACAAATAATCTTATTTTTCGAGACTAAATATTGAAAAATACGAGAGGTAGGATGACTTAGGCGACGATGCCACAAATCAACAGAAGCAGAAATGAAGGGAGACCAATAGGCTTGAGGAACTAACAGGACGGAAGACTTGAACCTGGACAAAGTATAGAGAACATCTTTACTCTGTCCTGAGAGGAGTACTTCATTGGTGTTGAGATCCTTGACATAAAACAGAAAATGGTGAGATTCAAAATAAACATTATTATCGAGATAAATTTTTTGAACAGAAAGCAGAGGTTTTGTGATTGCAGGAACATGCAGGACATGAGATAAAGTGAAAGAACGATATGGGGTATATAGTTTAGTATGACAGATATGAGATATGGAAAGTGCCTTACCATCACCAACATGCAAATTATCATTACCATTGTATGGTTCTAAAGCAGTCAAGGTTGCAAGGTCAAATGTGACGTGTTGATTTGCACTGGTGTCCAGAAACCATTCAACAGTACCTGCAGGATTGTGTAGTGCCAGATTGGCACTATACTGCTGACTATAACCACGTTGCTGAAGTTGGGAGCACTGAGGAGCAGTATGTCTAAAAGCTTGACACAACTGGCAGTGGGAATTGGATCCCCTATTGCGCTGCCAATTTCCCTGCTAGTTG
This sequence comes from Populus x sibirica, assembly GCA_019202695.1. Taxonomy (NCBI): domain Eukaryota; kingdom Viridiplantae; phylum Streptophyta; class Magnoliopsida; order Malpighiales; family Salicaceae; genus Populus; species Populus x sibirica. The sequence goes on along the minus strand of JAGMVL010001026.1, from coordinate 1,412,339 downwards.
CTTTGTCTGCTGTCTTTGCTGGGAGTGTTGTGGAAGCTGCAAAAGTCAGGCCTAGAACTAGAATTGTGATGCCCTGTGTGATTGAACTGTTGAGGACGCCAGCCTCTATTAAAACGGCCCCTATTTCAACCAAACTGAGCACCAGGTTGACGGTGAGAGATAAATGCTGAAGGAGGGATGTTTAACATGGGCAACAAGGGTGCATGAATTGCAGCAGACCCCATGGACAAATGGGAGGATTTATGAATAAATTCATGTGTTAGCAGATGACTAAGCAAATCTGCATATGGAAGAGGATCTGTCCTTGTAACAAGACTTGTTACTAAGTCCTTAAATTCTCTGTAAAGGCCACGAAACACATATAAGTTGAAATGTGCTAGCGAAATAGGCCGGCCAGCAGCGGCTAGCTCATCAAATAAGGCCTTAGCTTTTTGCAGAAATTGAGTTACCAATTCATCACCTTGTCAAAGGTCTTGAAGAGAGCCATGAAGTTGCATAATACAGGAATTTAATGTGGAAGCTAGAGCTTGCTCAAATGTGTGCTAGACATAGCATGAGGTTGGACAATCAACAATAAGATGAAGAACTTTCATGGATAATAAAGAGAGCAGGGCACTTAGAATGAGTTGGTCCTGTTGTTTCCAACGAAGAAAGTGTTGAGATACCTGAAGAGAGACACCATCGGCAGCAAGAATATGTGGAGAGGGGCAGGAGTTTGAAACATCAACAAAACCGAAAACTCCTTGGCCTAGAAGATATGGCTTCATCTGCATTCGCCAATACAGATAATTGGTGTTGGTCAGTTTCAAAGAGATGACTTGATGAGTATGGGAGAGACACAATTGCAGCGGCAAAAGCGGCAGTGGCTTCAGCAGAAGAGGGCGGTAACAGATGAGCATTATTGGGGTTTAAAAGAGCATGGCCAACATCTGTAAGTTGTGGCCACTGCAGAACCGAAGTTGAAGAAGAAGGTGGTGTTGCGGCAGGGGAGGAAGATGGCACTACCGGTGCTGCTGCAAAAGGAGAGATGGCTGCCAGCTGGGAGGAATCCATTGCAGAGAGGAGAAGAAGTGATTTAGTGTATTTAGGGCTCTGATACCTAGTTGAGAATAACAGAATGTCTTAGGTTGGCCTTAGCCAACCTTTCCTATTTATATATGTGTGGCGAAACACGGTAGTAACCTGCGGATTACAACATTGGAATAATCCTATATTAATTTCCTATTCAGAGATATACATGCTATACATTCTATAATAGACATAATAGACTAACATCAATTCAAATTAAAATAAGACCCAAAGTATCTCAAATAAGATCTAAAACAAAAAATAATAAAAATAAATATTCTAGAAAATAAGCACAAATTGTTGCCCTATAGGAATTAAAATAAGCAAGTGTTGAATAAATTCCTTACTTGGAAAAAACCCCTTGGCCGAATAGATATTGTTGTCGCTCTTTGGAATCCCAAACATAATAAAGAATCCTCTTACAACTTAGAATCCATAAAACATATGAAAACAAATAAAAATTGTTCTTGCCAAAATTAAGTATCTCATGAAGTAGATGGATTAGGCCTCTCTTGTATACAAATTAAATTTATTAATATCAGATCATTACATATTAAAGTTGTAGTCTCATTGAAATTCACATTGACTCAAATGCTATGAACAAACTCATTGAATACATCATCAAGTTTCTCAATCCTTAATCTTGTAATTAGCTCATCTGAAACTTTTAATGAATTATTTGGTGTAGTTTAGATCGCATCATTATATTTATCATATAATCTTCTTATAAATATAAGGTTGTTTAAGCTTCATCTTTATCCGGTAATCTCTTTTAAATATAAGGCCATGCATTCATAATTTTATGTGTTGAATAACAATGAATAAAAGCTTTAGTGTTTAGTTTTTTCAATAATTAGTATCAAAGCTTGGAAAAAAAAAGAAAACAATTTGGCATCAGTAGCAGCCTCCATAGCACGAGCAGACCTGTAAACGCAGTAGCAAACAACCTCAAAAAAAGATAAGGCAACTAGTTAGAATAGCAGTAGCAGCTCACCATATTCTCATGCAATAGTGGCTTTAAGCACGTAACAACAACTTCATTCCAAGATAGACGCAAACATAACAACAAAGACAAACGCAATGACCTTCTCCCTTCACGACAATGGCAGACGTAACAACAGCACTTACACAAGTAGACCTCCAATCACATCAATTGTCCTTTAAACAAAATAACATAAACAAAGTAGAGAAAACCAGAGTAACTAGAGAAAAATTGGCACGGTAGCAAACCAAAATAGAACACAACAATAGTTCATTTTAGAAGAAAACGATCACATATGTAGAAGCAACATGCAGAAGCAGTAGAATGCAATACCATCTCAATAAGAACTCAACAACAATCCTCTTTCTAGTAGTAGTGGCCTCTAACACAACAATAGATCAGCTTAGCAGCAGAGCAGTGGCAACAACAATCTTCAACGTGAAAGAAAAACTCTTATTGCCTAGAATTTTTTGAAAGATTATTAATAAAACTTTGTGCAAATCTAGATATAGCAGTAACAACTTTAACGTGGTAGCAAGCAAAGTCTCCCTTCAAGGCAGAAAACCAGCCTTTAATAGTGGCAGAAACGGGTCTCTAATAAATTAAATCATGACTTTCTAAAACAAATTCAACCAGTGATTCCTTGATTTGATGACCATTATGATCATTGGATGATATTGTTAACGGAAAATTTGTTAGGCTCCAAGGAGTATTGGCAATTCATTTGTCACACCTGGACATCGCGGCGACCGATTAAAAATTAATCTCGATATGGAAAAAGAACAGATATCTGACATTTTGTTTTTTTAGAGGAAAATGTCTTGTTCTAGGAGTCGCCACCTAGTATTATGGTCATTAGGAACCCTAACTGGTCAACAGAGATTCTATGATACGAGACTTGTTACGCGAAAAGAAAGATGCTATCACCCCTTAAGCGTCCTACCTGAGGCAGGCTGCATTGCTAGTTTAGTCTAAAATTGCTAAAGGTTTGTTTGTGTTCTGTTCTCATGGTTATACTATAAAATTCCCGACTCTGGCATCAGTGAATATTCACCTAATGAATATTTCCAACTCTGGTGTTGGTAAATATTGTGCAATCTATAAAATACAGAATAATTCCTGACTCTGGCGCTCGTGAATAAATCTGCAAAATTATGTATTAAAATAAATGAAAACTATTTTTTTTGTTTTCTTTTTTATCATTTTTTTTATGTAGCCCGGTCACGAAACTTAAAAAAAGGGGGGGTCGGGTCACTGGTCCAAACCAGTGACTCGGTGGCACATTGTTGCATGCATGCATGAACAACTCACGGATGCATGCAACAATAATAAGGTAATTAATTTGGCAAAATAGGGGAAGAAAGACTTACCTGGCGAGGCAGCGGCTAGAGGTGTTGGTGGAGGAAGACTGGTCAGTTGCTTTCTCCTTCTCTTTCGCTTCTTCTTGTTCTCCACTGGTATTCCCTCCTCTCTGCGGTTGAGGATGGTGGCTCCCAGGGTTGTTGAGGTCAGTGCAGCTGCTTCAATGGAGGACTGCTGGATGTTCACGGTGTGGAAGAGCTGTTGGGGCTAGTGTAGCTGCGGAGTGAAAGCGAAGACGATGACGATGGTGATGGAGGGTTGCCCGACTACTGCTGTTTTCCCCTCTGTTTCTGTTTTTCTGTGTCTTCCTTAGTCTTTCTTTCCTGTGCTGTTGCTTTGTGCTATTATTGGGAAATAAAGACGAAAAAGATGGTGATAGTTGGGGATGTTTGTTTAGCTGAGATGGCAGGCTAAGGCTGGTGTAGTGGCAGTTTTGGTCTCAAGCCAAAGAGGAAAAGAAAAGCCACGGAGGGCTTCTCTAGCTTTTTTTGGTGACTGGGGAAGAAGAGGAGGAAAAAAAAAGCTGGGGGGAGGGGGCAGTGGCGGCTAGTCTAGGATTTGTCCACGCCCCCTCCTTTTTTGTTGTAAATGTCTTTTTTTTATTTATCTTTTTTGTAGGGTTTTTGGTAATGGCCTTCTCCTGGGGTTTCCTCCGCGCCCCTTTTGCATACACTAATATCTGTATTTATAGTGCAAAAGTCCCTTCGCGTGTGAGAAACCAAGTTTCAATCAAACTCATTCTCTTCTTTGAAGTTTGAATTTGATTAAGAATCAAATTTGAAAGCAGATAACTATCATTATCTTGAAGACAAGGATTATCTTGAAGATAATGATTATCTTGAAGATAAAGATAGAATGACAAAAGCACATTGTAGTCCCTAGTTTTCATGCAAGTTGACAAATCACACTTTTCATCGAAATAAATATATAATCTTTTCATTTTACATTTTAAACCTTGTAAAATTAAATTAAAAGTCAATGGGCCAAAATTAGGTTACAACATCATTTATGAAGAAACACTTGAACCACCAACTAATAAAAGATATGCAAAAAAAAGAGAAAGAAAGGCAATGATTAAAATCTTTTAAAGAAAAAAAGTTATATTTTCCGATTGATTAACTAGTCAATCTTGAAAATTATTCTTTACAGTGATATCTCAAAGGATATTTGGAATTGCATGAAAACAAATATCAATGAATAACTAATGTAAAGGGGCAACAACTTCAAGCATTTTGAAAACCATTTGAATTGTTAAAGATTAATATGGGAAGTCAATTACAAAGTATTTTTCATGAACAATAACAATTGTTAGTAAGATGCAGATCCATGGTAATAAAATGAAAGATATGATCATCATTGAGAAAATTATTTGATCATTGAAACTAAAACTCAATTTTATTATGTGTTCAATAAAAGAGTCAGAATAATGATGAACTCTCCATTGATGAATTGTAAAGTTCCTTGCTAATTCATAATAAAAATATGAGTTAACAAGATAAGAATGACCAAGTTTTATGAGTTTCATTTAATAATCAACTTTTTACCTCATATAGAGGTGGTTAAGGAAAAGAAAGGAGCACAAGCAACAAAAATGGTAATTCCTAAAAATTAGCAAATAATTAGTCTTCTAATTATCAAAGAAGAGAAAGAGTTTATGACAACAATCATTCAACTTTTAGCAAGCCAAAATCAATAGACAAGTCAAAAGTTGAATACATTAGGTATCATATGTATAGACATTACAAATTAGAATATCAAACTAGGGGAAAGTCTATTGCACGTCGTAGGGATAGGATTGCTGCTAGTTCTTCTAGCAGCAATGCTGACGACCACGAGTCATTAGGTGTCAACTAAGAACATACACTTAAGACACATGCTTCGACTCACGATGCGGGCTGATCAAGCACGATGCTGCAACATTGAGGGGAGTCCCTTCACAGTGGGATCCATTTACCCACAAGTATGAGACCTAGTGGAAGGATGACATTTCAATGTAAGTTTGTTTTGTTTTTACAATGACATGTTTAATAATTTTTTAAAAAATGATATCATTTAATGAATGCAATTTCAGGTTTACAAACATTGAGGCTGCGACAATAATAACATCGGCCTTTAAATCATCGATAGAAATTTTATTATTTCAATGGAGCCAAGTTTCTAAACATCCTTAATGGAAACTGCAGGTTGATGCATGGTTTTCAAGGTTCAAGGTTAGTATTAATTTAAATATTTTTATGTTAATTTGGTTAGTTTATTGAAATTACTAAAAAGAATTTTATAAAAATTTTACTTCAAGGAAAAATTTGAGTGGGAGAGAGCTGATAATAATGTTACGATGAGGGTTTGGGAGAATCACACTGCAATTCGGTAAGATCAAATTCAAGATAATTTTTTATTCCAAATATTAAAATTTTATTTTTCATTTACTAATAGATAATTAATTTATATCATATAGATTGCATGATTTTTGGTATGAGGTGTAAAAGAAAGCCAAAGAATATGCGAAAGAAAGAAAGCTTCTAAGTTGGAATGACATGGTGGTTTAGAAGGATTTCAGACCGCCATACATCTCAAAGGCTGTATGGGCAGAAATACATTTGGCACGTGATATCCGTATGTTTCACACAACTGTCATAGTTCGGTCACAGTTTCGTTACCACTAACACTATAATCAAGTGTGTTAGGATTTTTTTTCGCATGCAAAACGGATGTTAGGATTTTTTTATTATTATATCCGTTTTTTATTTAAAAAAAAAAAATTATTTAACTGACAATATTTAAAAAAAAACATATGTGCAAAGTGATGACTACTAAAAGGGGTGCAGCAATTTGTAGATAGTCGAGCTCAACACTTTGTGGTGTGTTGGTTTTCAACCATTTTTTCTAAATTTATTATTTCCTTGAATTTGATGAATTTATTTTTTCTTTCTAGGATACATATAATAGCCGGTTGAAGGAGAGATACGAGACAATCCTTTCGTTGAGCCAAATCTCGATTTGGATTTGTGGTTGGAGATAAGATGTATGGTGGACCCGATAGAAATCGGGTGTATGAACTCTCTTACACTACAATCAAGAACTTACAGATGACCTGTAGTGTTTCAATCATTCGATGATCGTAATCAATTTCAAGCACTCAAACTCCAGAGTTCGCAACAATGTTAGACCAACGAGTATAGGCTCGGACAACCCATCTTAACAAAAATATGAACGATTCACTATTGATTATAAAGAACTCTGTCAATTTGGTAATAGAGATGAGATTACAGATGGGAGGTACATATGCACCCCCTAATTGGCCCTACAAACTCGGTGACGACCAACCTCCTCCTCCTCCTCCAACGTCGCATCTATTTTAGATTTATTGTATTTAAATGTACAAATATTTAGATTTGTGATAAATATTTAATATTTAATTTATTTTAATTATTTTTCTACTTATTTTTGATATATTTAAAAGAATAATATTTTTAAAATATCACTAATGAAGTTACCGACAGAACAACTCCGTCGGTATATTCCAGAGAGAGTTGGAAAAGAATTACTACAAATATCACTGCTACTATTAACTCATTGATGAAATTATAGATGATATTTTATTGGTAATATGTTATATTTACTGATGAATATACCGGCGGACAAATGAAAACACCGATGACATTACATACTGAGTAATTGTTTTTTGGTGCGCTTTGTCTGTCTGTAAATCCATCGGTATATGTTTTGACTGGCGGACTCACAATAGAGCATAAATTACTAATGAGAATTTTTTTGACGAATTGTTTCTATTCGTGAGCCCGTCGGTAATACACGTGCCGACAGATTGTGAGTGTAAATACCGACAAAAACTTTTATTGATAAAACTATTAAATTTAGTAGTGGAGAGACTTAGGAATAAAACTAATGCACAAATTAATTTTTGTTAGATAACATAATTAATTATGACCTCTTCAATATCCATCATAAAATTAATCTCCATGAGAAAATTGTTCAGGTTATGAAAGGTAATTAATCACACAAGTTATTCATGAGTTGACAAAATATTATTTGGCTAGCCAAAAAATTAATTTACAATTAAACCTAGGTACTCAAGCCCAAAATTAAGTGGTTTAAGTCTGAAGCTTATGAAACCTAGGACTTTTTCATTCTAAAAGCTTTGATGCTTTTTGAATTTAATTTTAACTTGTGAAGACATTATTAAATAAACCACTTGAAAGATTTGTATTTTTTTTTAACGTGAGATACAACAGTTTTTAAATTTAAGAGTTTTTCATATTTTTAGATTAATTTCTTCACTTATAAATAGTTTTAGACAGGTTGATTTTACATGTTGAAATATTTATGTTAGGGAATATTATTAGATTTCAATAGTATAACATGAGAATATGGAATATTTTACTTTAATTAATGTTATATGCGTTCCAAATCATTACTAGCTAGGTACATCCAAATCCAATTACCTCACAATTTGAATATTTCGATTCTTTATCAAGATATGCTCTGAAGTAAGCATTAACTCCTTTATCTACTCTATGATTCCTTAGTGTTGCTTACTTCAGAAAGCATTATGTACCAATGATTATTTTTGCTTACATAGTGACATGTATTTTCATTGTAAGATTGTATATAGACCACCAATACAGGAACAATAGCCCAGCATAACAAAGACTGTTCAGGTAATGACCGACATGCACCACCTCCTATAATTTCCATGGAAAATGCAGTCTCCCACTAGCTGGAAAAAAAAACCCTATCGTGCGTCATTTTATCCATCGTTTGATCATTCCCACAAGAGTACTAGCTAGTAACAATAATAATTGATCAAACTTTCATATCGTTTTGTTTTTTAGTTCACAGCAAATTAAAAAGGAAGAAAGAAGAACAGATTCAAATAATCAAATCAATCACCAATAAAAAAATTTAAGCTGCTAGTGGGAATCGTTTCGCCTCTCTTTTTTCCTGCTTAACTCTCTTCTTCCTCAATCAATCTCTAAGCATGATTATTTTTTTAATCCAAACGTGAAGGCCAATATGTTGACAGCAACATCTGTATTATTGAGTCTAAGAAGAAGATCTTCACATGAAATAAATATAAATTTAATATCACCAAATAAAACAAGACAATAAGAGTGAGCAAATAAAGCATTAGTTAGGGCATTTCCATAATGGGTTTTGAATCAAGATCCACCTTCTTCATTAACTCATGGCACTATCGATCCCATTTAAATTTCCATTGTCCACAATTCATAAAGCGAGGATGGTCTTGTCATTTGGCCATACATAGTGCAGCTCCACAATTCAGTGCAGTGTCTATCACAAACCAATACAGTCATTAATTTGGGATGCAGACTTGGGTCTTCAACCATGTCTGACCAAAAAAAGACTGCAATGAAAGCTCTGAACTCATGATTCAGTACAGTTGAAGCAGAGACGTCGGAGAGCTTCTTTTTACAAAAAAAAGAAAAAAGAAAAAAAAAAGCCTCATCAAATGTTATAATTCTGCGTTACTGTGTAACCTTAGCATTTTCATCTTGCCGCATTATTCACAATTTACGAAGGAAGGATAAGAGAGACTTGTCAGTAGTCAGCATATACTTTTACACATGCCAACCTGCCTTCTGCTTTCTGCCTTCACACTTTCTTGTTGTTTCTTCTTGAATTCTGCTTTCTGATTTGGAGAGTCACAGATTTCAAAACTATAAAGGCACATCTCATCTTCAAGAATAATTAAGACGTTTCCTAAACTGGCCATGATCAACAGGATTTCGGTTTTAGTAATTTCTAAATTATAGTAACAATATATTACCGATCAAGATTTCAGATTTTCTTGAAAAAAAGAAAGAAAGTATATATAATTAATGGTAAAAAACAGCTATATTCTTCCATTTACATTTCCCGAACTGAAAACACAAAACCAAGAGGGAGAAAGATAGCTGCTAAAGAGGGTCATACACCAATCTAACATCGGAGCTCATGTTACAGACGCTATTCCTCCAAAGAGACCTTAAATCAAAACCTGTAACAGATCTCCCTCATAATCCTAAAATTCAACACCTAAAAACCCCAAAAAAGAAGAAGGGGGAGGGGGGGGGGCTGAATCAATGGTTTTGACTGGAAGATTCATGACTGTTCATGTCTCCACTTTGAACCTGGTGATCTTCATCAGTATTCCCCTGTTTCACCATCTCAACATCATTAACATTCCCCAATTTCTCACTCTTTTCACTACTGCAAGAACAACTCTTCTCACTACTAGTATCACCAAACGAAGTTGACCTACTAAACATTGGCGTGGCCAAGAAAGTTGGCTTGACTTCACCAGCCATGATAACCAAAATCTTCTCTTCAAAAGCAATAGGCTTTTTCTCACTACTATCACCACTCTTATTCTCTCCTTCTCCAGCTTCAAGGTCTCTTTCACCTCCTTCATTGCCACTCTCCAGGTACCCAGATAGTTTCCAGTAAGAACATGCAAGAATTAAGAGGGCAAAAGCAATCAAACCAAGCATGGCAGCTAACCCACCAAACAAATACGGTACAGGTGAATGCCATGGTGAGTGAGGTGTAACTGCGCCAGGTTTTGGTGCTCTTTCTGTCACGTTAAAGGGTTCTCTTGCAGCCATTTGTTTTGTTAATTTATCGAGGTGAGAAAAAGAAGGGAGGAAATGTATAGCAAGAGGTAAGAACTTGGCCTTGCTTAGCTTTGCCTCTGGGAGATGAGGTTTTGCAGGTGGTGGTTTTGATGAGAGGTGAAAGAAAATGGTAGTGTATATATAGATGGAGGAAGAGTTATAAAAAGAAATAAAAGTAGGTGCGAGGTGGTTTTTCATTTCTTTTTAAATCTGTGGGGGTTTTTTATTTCGTCATTTTGCATGAGAAGGTGGGGTCCAGCACATTTGGACCCACTCTGGTTTTGAGGTTCTTAATCCGGGGGTCTTATTTATTTTTTATGTTACAGTGATAACGCACTTTGAAGCTGAGGATGCGATGCTGTAATGATAACCTGACATGACGGGTGTAGTTGGCTTCCTTTTCTTGTACTGTTCTGTTTATTCTGGTATTTATACATGCGTATGTTTTAGTGTCTAAAAATGGAAGAATTCAAGAGAAATTATTATCACAATCACCACCCACCCTTGAGCAGCGTCTCTTAATGGGATGGAAGGTGTAGTTGTAATGAACAAATAAGGCTAATTGCTGTTGCTAAGTACTAATTAGGGCGTTAATTATCGATAGGAATGTACAGAAAAGCATATAGAATAAAAAGCTGTGAGGTGTAAATTAAGTTTCTGTGGCTCCATCATTTGATTAGTGATGATGTGATCCAAAATGGGATCTCATGATTATGTATGTTGCGAGTAACGTTCAATTTGCATTCGCAACAAGCCAGATGACGTTGGCCCCATACAATGGTTGCTTTTACTATCCACTGTTCAATACCAACTTGGATACCAGGTGGTGGCCTTTCAGCCTGCTCTTCTTCTTCTGGAGATGCTTTTTGTGGGATCATGATGTGTAAATATGTCTTGATCTTCAAATGGCTCTAAGATTTTACACTGATTAAGTGATACTCTCATGTTAAAACCATCGAAATTAAGCTGAATTAAATGTTCGAAATATCGGATTCAGCTGAACTAAATTTGGTTCAAACAAAAAGACATCTTCTTTATCGTTTACACCAAAATCTAAGCACTGGAAAAGCCACCGTTAATTACTTGCTTGTAATTTTCGACCAGGTTGGTCGAGTTTCTTACTCTCACAGTAACATTTTGTAGTAAATCTTCCCTCGAAACTTTAAATCGAATTTCCTTGTGATTTGTTGATCTTGTATTAGCGTGTTCTCAACTCTCTCTCTCTCTCTCTCTCTTTTCCGGAAGCAGCTATACCGTTTCTATGTTTGAATATAACTCAAAATGCATAAAACATAATGATCAAAACTCAAAATGGGGCACGTGAAATTATTACACCAAACTAATAACTCCTTTATCATACCTAGGAAGGTAAAGAAATAAACGATTTCACAGAAAGCAGATAGAGACCAGATCAAAAGGTCATTGGGGTGCGTGTGTGAATGGCGTAGTGCTGGAAAGAGATGGTTACTCTCACAAAAATGAACAAGAAACCGTTTCTGTGCCATATATATATATATATATGCGTGAGGTTTAGGACTACTCAAGCCACGGCCAAAGATGCAATGCCTATGGTGCTGGCTTTGGCATTTTCGTTCATGGCTATTCAACTTTTTACACCATATAATAAAAGAGGATAACAAAGTTCACTACTTTTGCACAATAATAGCTCTAAAGTAACTCCAATGCTTCGTTTTTTCTTCTATCTCATTCTTAATTTAAGTCTTTTAAGTAAATAAGTATCATTGGACACTAACTGTTTTGGTCAATTGGGTTGAGATTGAGATTGACGAGTCATTGCATAAGAAGACAAAAACAAAATGACTCATCTTGTCTCCACATTTTTCCAGATTCATCAATAAAAAGAAGTTGAAAATTGCATGTTTACTTTGATTGATATTGTTACACTAAATCATTCATGTCATCATAGGAGATGCATGTCCATGAAAAGTATACAAAGTGGCGATGAAGAAATGATAATCATAATAACAACAACTACTCTCTTGCACTTTCATCCTCTTCCAATTTTCTTTTAGGAAGAAGAAATAAGCGGGAAGCAAGATACTTCACATCCCAAGAGGGAACAACTTGTTATGATGCAGTTGGATCAGCTTTGTTAGCTCAGATAATTCTCAGAGGTCATAAAATCATGGAGATGGATGTGGGATCCAATTTCCATTTTGGAATTTGGAGTCCCTCCGTGATGGCCCCTCCACTAGCGTATGCCTTGCCTATATTGCTTGCCACCTCTTTCTTGCCCTCTCATTTGGAGCATTTTTAGCTTTGGCAACGCAACTGGGACAAGCTAGCTAGCTAGTATAGCTGCCCCCAAGCCCTTGTGTAGCTGTGGGTGTGTGGATCGGATAATAAAGCCGAGCTTTAACCACTCAGGGGGTCAATGGGTCCCGCCCAGGGTTGAGTTGCTGTGGTTCCCACTTCAGAGTCACCTTCCACCACCGAACGTACACGTCAAGGACAATAGGACCTCCTTCCCATACGATTCCTCCAACTTCACATCATAAGAGATTGATGAAAATCACCATTGTAACAATGTAAGCTACTTATTTGTGATTGGATCATACACTGATGATGTTGATTAATCTCTCCATTAAGATTATTTTATATTTGTTAAGTGGCACAATTGGATTGGCACCAAAAAGATCGATAGCCACTTGGACGACGGGTCCCTATTAGGAGGATTATAAAAATTTAACGAGAATTAAAAAAATGGCACAACCAAATCCCACTTCGTTCATTATTTTATTTTATTATAATGTTTTTTTTTGTGGTGAAATATTATATTGTTTAGTTAACTAAACGTATCTCTCTTCCTTCTAATAGGGTAGAGCCTCCTTTTCTTCTATTATTTAATCCTTAATTTTTCTCTATAAGTTGACAATAAGTCGCGTTAGGTCGTGCTATAATAATGGTCACTACCGGGTGGTTACCTTGCCATTTTCTATTCCTTGAATTGTTTTCTTTCAGGTAGAACACCTTCATCCTAATCCTAAGCACACTAATTTATTTCTATTATAAAATTAACGGTGATAATAATTTCTTGTTTTTGCATTTAAAAAACATTTCTAGAAAAAAAAAGTTTATTTTTTTATTTTAAAATACTTTTTTATGTTTTCAATTTATCTTAATAAGTTGATGTAAAAAATAAATAAATAAATAAATAAAATTATTTCAATATATTTTTAAATAAAATATATTTTAAAAAACAATTAATATCGCGATAGCAGATAATATCTTACATTTTTTTTATCTTCACATTTCAACTAATTAAGGTTTAAAATAACTACTAGAAATTTAGAACCTTATTACGTACGCAGTATTAGAAACGAAAGCTTCTACGCATTTTATTAGTTAATGATTGTCGGTGTCAATTTTTTAGATCTGTGCAAAAAACCGATCGCGTCATTAAATGTTAATTGCCCCATATATCTTTTCATTGAGGTGACAAGAGAGTGAACAATCCATCCATTAATTTGCAATTATAATCGATTAGATATTTACATATAAGCTGTTGGTTTGAAAACATTACTTACCATAATTAACAGTTATTTTTATGATGGTATGAACTCATCCCCCTCCCATCATCACGTTTAAGGGAGATAAATATTTCCGATTTGCTCACGTTAGGTTGAAGATATGCTAATTAATCTTGCGGAACCCATTAATTAATTAATCCCACATCAATGGAATATTATCTTGATATTAAACTTGATGTTGTCAGTACTTAATTATGCTGTGTATTGATGCATGGAATTGTTGATTATATATCATGAAAGAATTAATAAATTTGATGAAGTGGGATTGCCACTACCTTCATATATATATATATATATATATATATATATATATATATATATGCAAGTATTTAATTAGGCTGCCTAGCCTAAGTACCAGATTAATAATTAAAGTAGGCCGGGGTTCCCACAACCATGACTGATTTTTGTCTGCCTTCGTTTCTCAAGCAAGCTTTTAGTTCCTTCCATGCTCTTAATTCATCAAATTAAAGTGATTAGGGCCCTATGTACAATTACTCTTTTTTTTCGTAATATCATATGCTAATTATAAACATTTATCATGCACGTATAATAGAGGATTTGTTGGATAAGGCACTTAGAGATCAGAACAAGTGTTTATTAATTTGACTTTAATGAAAGGCTATGCCCTAGGCCTTTGTAGAAATATAAACAAAAGTAGGCTGTGTAGATGATGAGTGCGATACTGTTGGAATCTAGAGTCACAGCAACAGAACATGTAAAGATAAAAGATAAAGGGGGCAGAGAGTTAGGCACTTGTTCCCTTCTTGGATGGAAATTCTACTGTGGAGTTTAATTATTGTGATTAATGAGTGCTAACTCTGTTTTTATTTTTTAGATTAAAGAAAAAGTTTTGTTTGATTAGTTTTCTATTAGAAGACACTTAATTAATTACATGGTTGTTTTTGCGTTTCAAAAGTATTTTAAAAAAAAATTATTTTTTTCTTTTTTTTAATTTTTTTTATGTTTTCAGATCATTTTGATGTGCTGATATCAAACATAGTTTTTAAAAATTAAAACAAATATTATTTTGATGCATTTTCAAATGAAAAACATTTTAAAAAGTAATTGTTACCATACTCTAAAACATCATCTAAAACTACCTAAAAAAATTGCAAAAAAAGTAAGAAATTAGCATAGAATTAGAATTATGTGTTGTGACCAACTCAACAACGCTAAAGGAGCTAGGAGATCATACAAGATTGGTCATTATCCTTTGCTTTTTTCTTTTTTGATTTTTTTTCAATCAATATTTTTTTTAATTTTATCATTTAGTATTAGATTTATTTTTATTGAGTTATAATACTCTCATAACATGGATCGTAAGTTTGGCAAGTTAACTCGATTAACTCAAATTTTTTTTTTAATTAACTTTTTTTTTCAATTTCATCATTTAATGTTGAGTTGATTGGGAATTAGACTTCATAATTATGTTATTTCAACCTCATGACTCGGGAATAGTTTTTGATGGGTTAACTTGAGTTGACTATAGTAGTTTTTTGTGTTATTTTTTTTAGTTGATTTTTTTTTTCAATTTCATCATTCAACACTAGTTCGGTTACGAATTGAGCTTCATAATATTTTTTTAATTTTCTTTATATAGGGATGTCTTGGTCTCACGATCAAGCTTGCAGATTTTGACATTATATCCCTAGTTAAATCGAGCTATTTTTTTTTAACTTTCTTTCTAAGAGGTTATCTCGATCTCATGATCCGGGTCACAGGTCCCTCAACATTGGATTTACTTTTTATTTGGTTGTTCTCGTCTTATAACCTAGGTCGCAAGTTTGATAGGATAACCCAAACCCAATTGACTCAGTTATTTTTTTTTTAATTGGTTTTTTTCTCAATGTTATCATTTAATATTGTGTTTGATTGAGAATTAGGCTTCATGACTATTTAAGTTTTCTTTTTATTAGGTTATCTCGATCTCATGACTTGGTAATAGTGCTTAACGGGTTAACCCGGGTTGCTTGGCTTATTTTTTGTTAATTTTTAATTGGAATTTTTATAAATTTTATCGTTCAATATTAGGTCCGACAAGGCGATTAGAAATTGAACTTCATAATTTGTTTTTTATTTGCTCTCTATGAGATAAGTTTAGTCTCATGACCAAAGTTATGGATTTGGCTGGTTAACCCAGATTAAATCAGGTCCTTTTTCTATTTTCTTTTTAAGAGGTTATCTCGGTCTGATGACCCAAGTCATAGGTTTGGTGGATTAACTCAGGTTATTTTTTATTTTTTTTTAATCTCATCCTTCAACATTGGGTTGATTAAGGATTGGAATTCGTAATTTGTTTTGATCCGCTTTTCATGGGGTCATCTCGATTTTATGACCCGGGTTGCAGGTTTGACAAGTTAACTCGAGTCACTTTTTAAGTACTTTTTTAGTTATGATTTTTTTCAATTTCATCCTTCAACATTGGATTGATTGGAAATTAAGCTTCATAATTTATTTTGATTTGTTTTCTATGAAGTTATCATAGTCTCATAACTTAGATCACAGATTTTACATGTTAATCTAGGTTAACCCAAGTAAATTCAATATGTGGTTATTTTACTATTAAAAAAATATGTCATCTTGAAAAACAAATTAGTCAGACGATGTTTTTACTGGTTGTATCGGTTGATTTTGGATCCGTAAAGTCAACCATGTTACATCGGGTCAATCCTCACACGATTTAAATTTTTTCCTGTTGGAGAAAAACATATTAGAAACATCTGAATATTTTTTTTATGTTTAAAAAAAGTTTAACGCTACCCATAACATAGTGCGGGTCACTAATCTAGTTGAAGAAACTAATCACAATCTAGTTATTAAGACAATACATTAGTGGCAAGGGTAGAAAAACGAGCTCTCTATTATAATAATGGATCTAAATATGTTTAGCAAATCAAAGACAACACAAAATTTGATCAATGGTACAACAGATACACTTGGCAAAAAAATAAAGGGGTTGTGCATGACAAAAAAAAGAATTAAAAGAGTTCTAAATATAATTTACACCTGAAAGAATCAAATCCGAAAAGTAATTCCTTATAATTCATAAAAAGTTTCATAAGAAGAAGGTTTTGTTAGTATCCTCTTGATACGTATCATAACGTGTAACATATTGCAAATATATTAATGAACTAGATAGAAAAGACCAAATTGTTAGGACTTTGCCTTAACAAACTAGTTTGTGTGATAAAAAAAAAGACATATAGAAGAAGAAAGAAAAAGAAATCCTTAACAAACTAGTTTGTATGATAAGAAGAGAAAGACACAAAGAAAAAAATGAAGAAAAAAGATATAAAAAGAGTTTTCTTATTCAATTACTTGATACATGTAATCCTTGCCCTTACATTAATACTACTTTTTCTTAGCTATTAATTATTGTAATAGAATTCTTAACTAACAATTCTCATCTTTACACATAGTCTTATTCATCAACTAACTCCATTTAATTTGTGATTTTGTTATTTACATTGTCATATGACTGAACTATCACAATTAGTGTAACCTTTTATTTGTCTTCATTAATGTCTTTATGTAGGATTTGTAACAATACCTTTTTCTTTAACACAATTCTTATCCTTTATAATTGACATTAGAAGTTGAACATTGTTTGATCAACTCATCTAACTCTTTCCATGTAGTGTCTTCCTTAAAAAGGTTTGACAATTGAATTAACACCATAGTAGCGACCCTATTGCCCTTTTTCATAATATTTATGTTAAGAATGGCTTGAGGATGCACCTTAACTAAACCATAATCATTGATTTTTGGAAGAGTAATGGATATTATTTCTTTATTAGTCATTGATTTCTTCAATAAAGAAACATGGAAAACATGGTGTATTTTGGAATTTGCTAGAAGTAATAACCTGTAGACTATAACTCCCGCCTTCTGTAATATTTTGTAGCACCCATAATATCTTGGATTCAACCTAATACTTCTACACAAAGTAATGTTGGTTTGTCTGTACAGCTGTAATTTAAAAAACATCATGTCTCCAACCTAGAATTCCCTCTCATTCCTTTTTTGTTTATCTGATAGTTGTTTCATCTTATTTCATGTCATTTCCTGTTGTGACTTTAGTAATTGATTCATTTACACTCTTTGTTACAATACTTCTTCTACAACAGCCATATTAGTTGGACCTTGGAGTATCATTTCTCTATTTGGAGAGGGTAACCAAATAAGGTTTGGAAATGTGTCATGTTAATAGCTGAGTGACAACTTGAGTTATATAATCATTATGCCAAAGAGAGCTAGTTTACCTACTGTTGAGGTTTGTACTTGCTCATGCATCTTAGATATATCTCCAAACATGGGTTCACCTTTTCAAATACCCTATCGATTTGAGGGTAATAGGCAGAACTTATCAATAGTTTCACCCTTAATAATTTGAACATTCCTTATAAAATAAACTAGTAAAAACCTTCCCTGTCTTTAACAATGGCTAATGGTAACCCATGAAGTTTGTAAAATTGATCCAAGAAGACTTGTTCAATATCTTGTGTAGTGAAAGGATGCGTAATGGCCAAGAAATATAAAAACTTTGTAAATTTGTTTATTATGACCATGATAATGTCCTTTCCTTTTAGGGTAGGCAATCCTTCAAAAAAGTCCATTGTGATGTTTGTCCAAGCTCCCTCGGGTACTAATAAAGGTTGTAACAAACCTAGATAGGTCACTCTCTTTATATTGACTTGTTTTTACACCATACAATCTTCAATGATCTATTTCATAGTAGTTCTCATGGCTAGCGAGTAAAACGTAGGTTTCAGCCTCCTATACGTGTTCGACATTACTACACGTCTTTCAATATAAGATTCATGAACAACATTAACCAATTTGACTCTTACTTTTCCTCTCACTCCAATGACTATCCTTTCTTTATATTTCAGTATCTCTTTTGTCAAACTGTAATCAAGCCATTCTTCTATATTTTTCAATTTCCCTGTAATAATCTTATGAATGAAGGGATCGTCCTTGTAAGTATCTCTTATCTCTCTATACCATGTTGAAACTATAGTAGTGATTGCTATGAAGCTTTCTTTATCTTTAGTCGCATTATTCTCTTCCACTATCGTGTCTCTTATAAATAGTATTATGGATACTACATCAGCAACAATGTTTTTTTTTACCTTCCTATAATGTATCTTATAATTCAAACCTAACAACTTGGTTAATCTTTTCTTCTGTAAAACAATATACTTTTTCTAATCTAGTAGATATTTGAGGCTCTCATGATTAGTTCTTATAATGAATTGTTTTTTCTTATATTCCAAGTAGTGCCTCTACTTCTCCATAACCATTAAGATTGCCATGTTCTTCTTTTTATAAATTAAAAGTCCTTGGTGTATAGGACCCAAGGCCTTACTAAGAAAGGCTTATGGTTTTCAATTTTAACTCAAAATAGTTCTTAATCCTACTAAGCAGGTAACTATCTCCAATATAAATATACTATGAAAGTTTGGTAATGTCAGTATAGGAGTAACATACAATGCCTCTTTAAGTTGATTGAAAGCTATTTTAGCCTTTTCATTCCACTAAAACTGATTATTTTTAAGTAATTCATTCAAAGGTTTACTAATGAGACCAAAAACCCTTGATAAACTTCTTGTAGTACCTTATTAGGCCAAGGAATCCTCATAATTCTTTGACTAAACTAGGAATAGGCCACTTCCATATTGCCTTTGTCTTGTTTGGATTTGTGGAAACTTCATCTAATAAGATAATATGTCCTAAGTACTCCACTTACTTCTCACATAAAAAGAGTTTAGACCTTTTAGCATACAAGTGGTTGCTCCTCAAAACTTTTAATACCTTCCTCATATAATGCACATGGAGTTCCAAGGTGGAACTGTATATCAAGATATCATTGAAAAACACAAGCACAAACTTCCTCAAAAATGGTTCCAAAACCTGATTCATCAAGGCTGGAAGGTAGCTAGTGCATTTGTTAATCCAAACAGTATCACTCTCGAGCTTCAATTTTAATATAAATAAAGGGCAGGTCGGCCGGTTCATAGTAGTAGTGGCAAGTCTTGAAAATAGTCTTCTTAATGTCTCCCTCATACATTCTCACTTGATTGTAACTGGATCTTAAATCTAGTTTGGAATAAATTTGAGAACGCTACATCTCGTCCAATAACTCATCAATTAATAGAATTGGAAATTTATTTTTTATAATGAGATCATTAACTCCTCTATAATCAATGCAAAATCTCAATGAGTAATCCTTTTTTTTTTACCAACACATATGAGGCATAAGAAATGCAACCAGGTTGAATTACTCCATTAACAGCCTCTCTTTTACCAATTTTTCAATCTTTTCTTTATGGATCAATGGACTTTTATAGGGTCTAATGTTTACTAGTTTAGCCCTTAGAATTAATGGAATTTTATGATCCACTACCCTTATTGATGGAAACTATATTAGCTCTTTAAAAACCTCCTGATATTCTTCTAGTATAGTTCTTATTTTTATATTATGCTCTTGCTGTGGAAACTCACTCAAAGTTTCTATAGAGAAGAACTAGCTAATATAACCATTAATTCCATCCTTTAGACTCTTATGCACCTTAGTCATAGAAACTATTTATAGTTTTGCTTCTTCTAGAATGACTCTTAATTCTATCATTCTACCCTTCTTCCTAAATAAAAGCATCATTTTGATAAAACCAAATATAATGGGTGAATATACCCACATTTAGTCGACTCCCAACACTATACCACACCCCTTCAGTTTAAGTATTCTCAAATCAGCCTTAAATTCATAATTTTACGTAAACCATGTGAATCCAAGGCTTTTTGCATCACATAACATTACATTGTCATTTGCTACTATTACTTCCAACACTATAGTCTTCAAAATTGCAGCCTTCATTCCCTTAATCAGTAGATCATCTATAAAACTGTGAATGTTGCCACTATCAATTAGAAAGATTAAATATTCACCCTAAAAACTCTTTTTTTATCCTCATTATGTTGTTGGCATAGCTATCAGCAACACATTTAGTGACAATCTATATTCATCAATATTATTATGGCCAATTGTGTTCATCACTTATGTTTTCCTCCTTTACATCTAAAGATTCTTCCATTTCTTCCTTTTTCTTCTATCATATATAATCCTTTAACATTACATTTATGATCAGGCATATATTTGTCTCTATATTTAAAACAAACACTAAGTTTTCTTCTTTGCTCATATAGGGTGTCAGGAGCATGCTTCATTTCTTGTGGTGTTTCATGTTTGAACCGATTAAGGGTTTTAGATGGAAAGTTATTTGATGTTCTTCCCAAGTTGAAAGGATGATTGGATCTTTAAACAATTTGTTTTTTTTTTCATAGCATTGTTAAATCCTTCTTGCCACTTTGTTTGTTCAAAAGTTACAGCAAGGTTGTTGGTCTCAAGATCTTAAGCATAGGTTTGACGTCCTCCCTCAAACCACTGATGAAACTAGAAATGTAATAAAATTATAGCATATAGGGGTTTAATGCACTCATTAATGATTTTAATTCTTTAAACTTCTCTACATAATCTTTCACCCCTTTATCCTGTTCTAGTTTGTTGAATTCTTCAACTATATCATTTTTGTTTCCAAACCTTTTAGAAATAGCTTTAGTGAGTTCCTCTTAACTGATAGGTGATTCATTGTGACACATCAGTCCTTCCAACTAAATTTCTAATTTTCCATACAGACACCAAGATGTCACCTCTACCAATTATTGTATACGGATAAAGTTTTACTTAAAGTATTTCTTACACTTCCTTATCAAACCCCTAGGGTTATCTCCCTAGAAGGTTAGCAAATCCATTCTTGGCATTGTTGATTGGTTTTCGACCCTATAGTGCTCTTAACTTCCTATATTCTCTCCATATCCATAACATTCCATTCTTTATGTGCCTTTTTGTATGCTAGTTGCTCTAATCTCTCTTCTTGTTGCTGGATTTGGTAGGATTCCCCAGGCATTAGTTCCAACTTCTCTTCTTTCCATTTGATTAGTCAAGAAGGACTAGATTTGATAGGTCAAAATCTCAATCTTTAAGCTGATTTCATTGGATTTCCTATTATGTTCTAGCCACCTTGCCTTGTTTACTGTCGCTGATTCTAGAAGCTCTTAATGAATTTCTTGTATTTGTTCATCAAGTCTCTTGCAATGCCCCTTCACAACTTTCACCTTATTGCTCTCTCCCATTTTCTTAAGTTCACAATAACATCAAAAGTCAAGAAATGGCCCAAAATCAACTTTAGTACCAATTTGTTAGGACTCTACCCTAACAAACTAGTTTGTATGATAAGAAGAGAAAGACATAAAGAAGAAAAAATGAAGAAAAGAGATACATAAAGAGTTTTCTTATTCAATTACTTGATTTACACGCAATACCCAACTCTTACATTTATACCAATTTTAACATACTTCTTAACTAACGATTTTCATCTTTAACATGTGATCTTATTCATCAACTAACTCCTGTTAATTTGTTATTCTACACGCAATACCCAACTCTTACATTTATACCAATTTTAACATACTTCTTAACTAACGATTTTCATCTTTAACATGTGATCTTATTCATCAACTAACTCCTGTTAATTTGTTATTCTGTTATTTAACTCTGTTATTTACATTGCCATGTGATTAAACTATCACAATTAGTGCAACCTTATGCATGTCTCCATTACTATCTTCATATAGGATTTGTAACACAAATCTAAAAATAAATTCATGAAAAAACTTGGATGCATCATATATAAAACCTGACGAAACAACAAAAACACATGATCTGATTGTTGGATCAAGCTTAAATTTAATCAGATAATTCCACATGCCATCAGACCATTAGATCTCTCAAAGTTATGATCGGTGCTGGGATTAATTGATCTTGACAAATAATAATCAAGGATGCCAAGAAGTTGATGGTTATCCATATTGATGCCTTGATGGTGATATATAGATAACATAACAGAATTGAAAGCGCTTTCACGCGCGGCCAGGAAAGGTGTGACAAGTGTTTACGCTATGTCTCGGCTGTTCTGCCACTTCGTTACACGAAAATTGAAGGCAGATGAGGTAACAGGTAGAAGTAAAACTTGACCTTTGTAATGATCGATCTGAACTGCTCTGTTGGACGTGCTTATTGAATAACCTCAGCTAGCTTTAAACTACCGTCTATATATATATATATATATATATATATATATATATATATATATATATTTCATTCATATTATATAAATTGCGGTACGTACTGCCGTGAAGAAATTGGAAGCATTTATTAGCAAGTAGCTGGTTCGTAGTTGATGTTCACATTTCACAAAAGGAGGAAGAACTTGACGGTTTCAAGCATCGATTTATAAAACGGTTATACTATATAGATCGCTTACACTACACTATGGATTAGACACTATTATTGTGTATTTCAAAAATACTTAAAATTCATCACTCAAGTTAAAAAACTAATTAAGTTTAATTAATAAATTTATTTAATTTAATTATATAATAAAAAAAACGCGCAATCACAATTAGTAAACTGAATTAAAAAAGAAAGAAAAAACAGTCGTGATGACCTTCTCTAAAAACAATCATGATAATATTTTAAAAAAGTTTTTATAACCTCACTCTATAACAAAATAAAAAATAAATGTAATTTAATAAAATAAAATAAATTCTTAATTAATACTAGAATATAAGAAAATATACTAATATATATGTAATTAAATAAATTATAATTTTATGAGGTCTTTAATGTTCAAACATATATGTATATAAATATCTTATTAGAGGTTTTATTTTTTTGGTAAGTAGGTATTCTCCTCGCATTAACTATTATTCAAGATTCGATTTTTAACAGATGCTGCAGCAAAATAATTTCTTATAAATGCATTAGTCTTGATGTTAATGACTATAGCTTAAGGCTCGAGTAGGGAGGGATATAATCTTGGTATAAAGGTTGACTAGAGGTTAACCTTTTTGTAAAACCCAATAAAAAAAAATTAAAAATAAATACATATTAATTGCACAATCATTTTTGTTCTCGTAATCAAACATGAATTTGGATTAGGGTTTAATATCTATTGAATTCAATCCAAATCCAAGACAATCCAATTTAAACCCATGCAACACGACATGATTTCTAGGTCTAAATTAGGTTTGGATCAAGCATTTCCAATTCATGCTTGTGTATCCTATGTTAAGAATTAATTTAATTCAAACAATTTATGAGATATCACTCAATATATAGATTTTTGATGTCGCTTTAAAGTTTTTTAACTGATACCAAGTTCAAATCCTATTATTGAAATATTTTCTTTTCTAATTAAAAATTAATATCATAAAATAAAATAGAGATATATTGATGTAGGATCATGATTAAAGTTTGCTAACAAATTTTACATGATTGATTTTATAGATGGGCTTGCTTGTTAAAACCAGCTAACATTTAAAACATCTCCAAATTAGATCTAGAATGTGTTGTTTAGCCTATTTTTGTTATTTTTTCTCTTTATTTTGAATTTTCTAGTTTATTAGGATTTTTATTGTTTCTTTTTATTCTAATGTTTCTAATTTGTTTAGCTCAGTTGTTAAATTTATTTAAGTTGTAAACTTTTTAAAAAGATAACGTCTTAAAAAAAAATTTAATAATTAAATTTATAATTAGAATTTTTAGATAATGATCATATTCAATAAAATTTTATATTACTTGTATTTATTGTCTTTTTTGTGTTTATTGTGGGGTATAACCCTCCACAACAAAAAAACACAAAAGCAAAAGTAATAAATTCATGCTTTTGTTGTTCTATATTTTTGTTTTTAGTGGTAAATCCCACCACTAAAAATAAACACAACATCCAAAACAAACATACATTAAATCCTATGCAATGGTCCTTATGTAGAATATTTTAACATAATTTATGTTTTGATAAGGCTTTTTAGCTTAAATTAAGATTCTGTTTATTTTTGTGTTTTAAAAATATTTTTTTAAAAAAATAATTTTTGTTTTATTTTTTTTATTTCAAATTAATTATTTTTTAGTATTTTCAGATTATTTTGATATACTAATATTAAAAATAAATTTTTAAAAAATATTATTTTAATATAAAAAACAATATCAGATGCGCTTATTGCTAATTCACCATCCCAACTTCCAACTTAGCTGAGCTTCAATTAATATTACATGGTCTCGACTCGAGCTTGCCTCGTTTTGATAGAGAAAACATCCACATCTAGCCAAAAGCCACTTCAACCAAAATATAAATAGTTATTTGATCAAGCACTTTTATTATCATTAAAATTGAACGCATTAACGGCAGAAAATTGCTCAATTGCAAAACTTAAGAGAACAAAATATCTTCTGAATTTTATTGGATGTCCCACAAAGATACTGAACACATGCAGAGGCAAAAAGCAAACAAAAGAAGGAACAGAGTTCAGCCTGGTCAAACAGTTTACAAGAGTAATAATGGGCCCAAGTGCAGTGTGATCATAATGGTGAAACTTGTAAATGCAAAGCAATGCTGGTGATATTTTTTTTTCATTTTCCCCTCAAAACTGAATTCTGAAAGAGATAGACTTTGTTCTTTATCTGAAACAACTGGCCCCATCATGAAGGAAATATTATGATGTGGTCCAAAAAATAACCCTGAGCCATCATGTGATTTGCCCTGAAAAGAGCAACAAAGTCTTAGAAGTGACAAGTAAAAAGAATTATAGGATAGTTATAAAACTTGTATTAAGGTTTATTCAAATCAAGGTTACGTCACATGTCGGGTTAACTTTAAAAAAAATTATTTAAAAAAAATTAAAATAATATTATTTTAACTAAAAAAATTAGAATAAAGTAAATGGTTTGATTGTATGTGCCGTCGGCCATGTAATATCCCACAAAACTTCAAATATTTACGACACATTACTTATACGTAGTTGATAGAAATAAGGGTTTTTTTTTTTAAATACCATGATCCTGTATGTTAGACAGATATAACGTAAACAATTCTTAAATTATATTCTTAACTCCTTAGAACTGTGCATATTGGATGATATCATCTATCATTTCAATAACCAAACATCTTTAAGCATTTATATAAACTACACACACAAAAGGAAAGACACTTATTCATTATGTTTATAATATGAGGTTTACAAACACACCATAATTTACATATCAGAAATTCGGATATCTATATAGTAAAGTTTTATGAAATATAAGTCGTTTGTTCTTACAACTACTTAGATTATTACATGATTGTTTTACAAGATGCATACTATTATATTACTAGACATCATGGTCATAAAATCAATATTTAAGTGCATAAACATTAATTATGATACAAAAAAGTAATAAAGTATATAGTCACGGTTAAGATCAATATTTAACAAAGTAAATTCATATTAATCACTTTCTACTAATTAGTCTATTTTAAATACATAACATCATATCTTCATTCAACAATAATTCTCGTTATTTTATTTCAATCTATGTCCAACAATCAACCAATGTTATATATATATATATATATATATATATATATATATATATATATATATATATATGATTTAGGAATTAACACATGGAGAATCCTTCATTACGAAGATGGTTCATCTCTAACTATAATCAATTAATACAATTTCTTAGACACAATTCCTATTCGGTAATAATATGTTATAATTATCGCTTCATTATATCAATTAATATTATCAACTGAGGTTGTTCTCGATATTTACTTTCGGTTGTCCTAACATAGACACCATTAGCCGAAACTAATATTATCATTTGTTTCTAGCTATCCAACATGGACACCATTAACCGAGCTAAGTTTACCATTTGTTCTCGGCTATCCAACATGAATTCTATTAGTCAAAGCTAATCTTATTATTTGTTCTCATATATTCAACATGGATTCTATTAGCCAAAGTTAATATTATCATTTATTCTCGCTATCAAACATTAATACCATTAGTCAAAACTAATCTTATCATTTATTCTCGGCTATCCAACATGGATACTATTAGCGAAAGTTAATCCCATTTTTCGTTCCTGATTGTCCTGACATAGATATCACTAGCCAAGGTCATTTCATTATTTATTCTCGAATATCCTTAGTCAAAACAAATCCTGATATTCTTTATTACTCATGACTAATCAAATAACAGAATTCATACGATAATACATTATTAAAAATCTATCTTATGAATTTTTTAAAAAAAAATTGATGAAGGTGAAACTCACCTACCTGTCCCCCTCGTAGTATGACCTACTTGTTCCCCCCGTAGTGTGTCCCGGCTCGGTTGAAGATCCGATTCCTGTTGTATCTCCTGGTCTATAAAGAGGCCATTATGTAATATATTATCTCTAGGCATCATCAAAGATTATTTTCACACATATATATGCGTATACTCGCACACATATAAATATATTTATATGTGTGTATATTATTCATATATTTGCATGGTAAAAATGTTATAATAAAACATTCATTCCAACTATATTGAGAATCGTCAACAGAAATTGAGTTATTACAACACTGAAAATCATCAACGAAAACCAAGTCATTAGGACACTGAGAGTCGTGAACGAAAATTGAGTTATTATGACACTGAAAATCGTCAATGAAAAATGAGTCATTAAGGTATTTCTTTTCCCAAGTTCATGCATAAATGCCAATACCAAGTTGTTTTCTTAAAAGATCATATCATAACCTATTTTATGGACATTGACCACATCATAATTCATTTTCAAAATCATATGAAGTAAAATTAACATGTAATGTCTCCAATCTATTATAATTTCACCTAATCGTCAAATATTGTTAAGGAAAATCCATTAATTATCATTATATTCATGAAGACCCTTCTTTTCTATTTTCTTCCAAGATGACCAAAACTTATGTCCTTTCTCTACTAAGCATACTTTTATGTTTTTTTAATATAATATCATCAAATTCTCATCTATTATAACGTGGCATAATGTATTCTATGTATTTCAATTTATGTAATTCTACTAGACATATTCAAACATCATGTTTACTTCTATTATTTCATTTAATTTATCACAATATTGTTGAATAGTATTCAATCAATTCAAGTATTTACATTTCAAGGATTTTATTTCCTAAATCTTCATGGTGGCCGAGACACAAGACATTCTTTCCTAGTGTTCATTCCATCATTCACAATCATTTATGTTTCAAATCATTAAACACAAGCTAATAACTATCATCACATTATGTATAAACTCAATTTTTACTATCTTGTTTGTTTCTCTAAAGATGTTCATCATACAAGGATGTTCATCATATGTTCTTTTGATCGAACATATTGTATCCATTCTTTCAAGTTCATTCATGTAAATCACCACTTTCACTCCAAACATGTCTATGTTAACATGAAATAATCATATATCAATACTTTAAGCTTACAATTAAATAAGTTCTACAACTCATGATATAAAATAAGAATATTAACACTTTTAAAATTTTTGTTTTAGTCTAGATACTTCATTTAAAATACTTATCAAGGTCACTAATTAACAAATTATATCATTCAATTATATTCTCTCTTCAGTTCTTCAATAGGTTGGCCCTAGTAAGGGTTTTCTCTTTAACATATATCATTTTTTTTGTTATAGAATCTGAAAATGTTCACTTCTTATCTCAACTTTCTAATATCTTTGATTAGTACTTAAAAGTGCATTTTTATCAAGGTTTTATATCATCATTTTGCACTTGAAGTATCAATAACTCCTTAATTAAAGCATGTTTTATAATAACAAGTCTAATACCATAAGATACCTTTAATTTATGGTAAATGTTCATCTTAAATGCAGGCCTATCACATAAATGAAAGGATTGATTGATGAGTTTAAGTACGGAAATTGAAAGGACAAAGAGAGGGCCAAACTTAGAAAAGAGATGTTGGTTCAGTCCAAACTAGAACACTGTTCGGTCATTGGGTCATATCTGGAGCTGTAGATCTTGGATTTAGGTCTGCCTTATATGGATGGAAAGCTAAGACATAGGCCTAAAACTTTCATGGGAGTCCAAGATTTAAAAAGGTCGTTTTCAAGTCCAAATTATAGCAACAATGAAGAAATCTGAATCTGTCCTGCAGTCTAGACACTGTTCAATCTTCAACCCATATGTCGAGTTCTAGAAGTCCAAATGACCTCAAATTTTTGTCCTCAAAAGTTGAGATAATTTCCTAGAACTTTCATGATTTAAGTCTGTTCAAATTATGACATTATCAATGATGTTTTTGGCATACAAGAAGATAAGGATTGTCACCAAGTCAAGATGTGGCCACCCACTCAACAATTAGTCAACAAATCAATAATTCTGAATTTTGGCCTATAAAAGGAGGCATTTGCCATGTATTTAGACATCTTGGTGTTCAGATCAAGATCATGTTCTTGCTCTCTCTCTTTATATTTTGTAATGCTTAAATTTTGCTTATATTAATCTCTTGCTTATGCTTTTCATTTCCTTTCCTTGTTTATATATGTTTCTCTCTTTCATTATGTTTAGCTAAATTTATCATGTCAAGGTAAAAAGGTTACACTAATGGTGTAAGAATAAGAATAATATAAACTCAACATGGACCTTAATGTTTGATGCTAACATGTTTTATAGTTGTTATTGTGTTCACTTTTAATACTTTGCTTGTTAAATGGTTAATCTAGATTTATGTTGTATAACCCTTGGTACACCAAATACTTGGCACTTTCATAGCCCAACCGTATGGTATAACCGACACCTGTGCTATGAAAGGAACTTAATTTGTTGTTAACATAAGTTATAATCATGAATGCCTGACAACATTTACAAGTATTAGCATTATTCGAATAAGATAACTAATGTAATCATGTTAACAATTTATAATCCGATTGGAACCTCTTTTGTGTGTGGTTTCCAGTTGAGTAATAAAAAGAGTTTATACTATACTTGTTTGAAATACCATTAGTGGATCCTCTAACCTTGACAATTATTTTATCCTTGTTTAATCCTTACATCACTATCACATCTCAAAGCTCTCTTTAACTTATTATTGTTGTTGTTGGTGGTGGTGGTGGTGTTGTTATTGTTGTTATTATTTATAATTTATATAGTTAACCTCCCTGTGGTTCGACCCCGGTTTTGCCGGGTTATTTATTACTTCGACATTCCTGCACTTGGGAGAAGACATCAATCTTTTGGTCGTGTCACTCTTCATCTGGTTTTTCACAATCTTGAGGTATAAGAACCAAGGTTGTCAATTCCATTTCAGTAGGTGTTTCGTTTTTTCAATTGGAATGAAATGTTTCAGTTTCGGAGTGTTTCGGCTTGCCGTTTCGGGTTTGTACTGTTCATATATATATATTCAACAAACATAATTCAAATTTAAGATAAATTAATTATAAATTATGCAATACAAATACAATGTCAAACAAATATAATTTCAAAATTTAAAATATTTTTAAATAGTCAAGATTAAATAGATCTTTAACTTAAAGTAATTCAACTTAAACAAAATATCAAAATATTATGAAAGTAAAATGTTTTAACACAAATATTTTAAATATAAAGTTAAGTCAATGTTATCAAGGCTAATAGAATCTAAAGCATCCCTTGTTTTGCTCAAATTTCTACAAAGTATAAACATGAAAAAAACAACACGAATATAAACCATATATATTAGTGATAAATCTAATTTTAAAAAATTAATATCATTGTTAATGAAAATAATAATAATAATTTTCAATATTATTATTAATATCATTGTTATTGAAAATAGTAATGAAAAAGAGCTTTTTATAATTGGGTGATTTAATTAATTAAATTGAACAAGGTTCAATTTGATTCAATGGCTTTTCAAGAGCGGAACGGAACATGTAGAATGAAACCGGAACGTTCCGGGCGGAATTTAGCTGAAAAATCCGGAACGGACCGAGATTTAAAATGAGATGAAATTTGTTCCGTTTTGTTTTGTTTTTTGAATTGGTACGGAATGTTTCGGCCATTCTGGGCGAAACGGAACGGAATTGACAACATTGATAAGAACCCTAGGTTACCTTGGGTGGGTTTTTCCTCCCATATCATCTAAAAAATTCAAAACAACAAACGCAAGAGTAAAGGTTATCCTTACCACATGAATTTAAACAGAATTTGCAGGGTGTTTTGGTGATTTTCTTCTCCTTCTTTTTGGTTTTTCCTTCCTCCTTCACTATTGTTCCAACCAGCCTCATCTCTCTCTTTTTACTTCAATGTTTTTGGTTTTTCACCTCACTTTTATTCTTCTCTCACTCAAATATCTTGTATAGGTGATATGCAAGGAATTTGTTTGGTGGAACTTGTAAGAGAATGGGCTGCTACGGTTATTTCAGTTGGCCATGGCAAAAAGAAAATTCACTTTTTTTCTCTAGCAATGTATTTATACTCCCTTTTAAAAGAGATTAGGCCATGTTTAGATGTTGTATTTTTTTATCCTGGTGTTTTTTTTTACTTATACATTGGCTGGTTCCCTTATGTTTTTCCCGGGTGGTTATCAAGTCAAAATTTTTTAATAACTATATGTACTGCTATAACTCAATTTAACTTAATTGTTTTGACATGGTTTACAAATCGGGCACAAGTTGACACAGGTTTTTGACCTGGTTAGGCCAGATCACTCTTATTATTTCTTTAACCCGAACTGGTCCAAGCCCTGGATTGACCTACCAAACCGGTCTAGGTTTTACAACTAGGAATGAGAGAGAAAGAATATTGTGCATATGTATATCAAACTAATTATACACGACTCATACATACACACACATATATATTCATACATACATACATAATACACACATGATCTCAATAAATTAATAACCTCGATTAAATAATTTTTTTTTTGTCTTGACTTGCGACCGATGTGGTAATTTGATAAATCACTAAATTTATAAAATAATATATTTTAAAAAAAACACATAGGTCCCACTTGATATATAAATTAATAATCTCTGTATACATCAAAATATACACACACACATATAGCTCAATTAAGAGGCCTTTGTAAAATATGATTCCAATGATACTTATTTTCTCTTGAAATTGATATTTTTTTGAATCTAATCTCTGACTTTTCTTAATGCATTAAAAAGATCTAATGTTGTGTTCTCGCAAGAAAAAATTATATAATGTGATTGTTGCTTTTAATGCATCTTTGCGCGCGACGGATTCTAGCATATAATTATTGTTTTCAACTTTATCTTCAATGTCATTTCTCATGACTTTCTAATTAATTTGGTCATCAATCAACAACTTTTAAAATTGTTTTTTTTTTACTCCTTTGATATGAGAAATCATTGTATTTAGTATTATCATTTGTAATACTATATATATTTTTTATTGATGTTTTTGTTTGACTTAATGTCCATGAAGTATATTAATTAAGTATATAATGAATGCAGTTTTAGTTTGTTATAAATGGATAGATCCATGACTTCAATTTAATAAGACTAATTACATTCATGAACTTGTTTTGGTTAAATAAATATATAGAATAATGATAATTCATAATTAGATAATTAGATAATTAGATAATTAGATAATATTTGTATATCATAAAGAATATCTTTAGGAAACTTCAATATTTTGAAAACAAATAAAGAATATCTTGATAAATTATCTTTTTTATTAATTAAAATATAAATTAATAAATTAGTAATTTATCAATTAAATAATATCTTGATTGATTAATAAATCTTCATGGTTGTAATGGTATTAATTTATAAAGATTTAAATGTATATAGTTACAAAATGTGGACTCATAAAGAAAGTTAATATACAAATTTAATGACCATGAACCATCTATAACAAATACTTACAATATTAAATATAAAAAATAAATGCAATCTAATAATATTTAACATCCCCTTTCCAAATCAAAACAGTAAGGTCAACACAAGCTTGGGTTCGGAAGCTAAATCTTGAAAGCAACTAGTGAATAAGAATTTCCTAAAGATATCTCCAAGTTGATTAATTTATGCAATAAATGATAAACATATAGGTAGTATTTGGTTACTAACTCGATACAAAATAGATAAAGATAGTGGAGATAAAAAGAACAAGTCCTTGTGTACCTTCTATTTTTATAGGATAGAAATTCACTTCAAAATTATCTAAGAGATAGGTTTCTTTTATCTTTGTCTCTATTCCTCCTACAAAAACCATTTCTATTTTTTTGTATTTTTCCCTTCTATGTTTGAACACCAAGCAAAAGCAACAATTGTTCCACATATAATATGTTATCGGATAAAATGAAAATTATTTTTTTTTATTTTTGGTATGTTTTTGAAAACCCAAATCCCTCTCTAAAAAACAAAATAAGATGTCGTCAAACCATTTTAAAAAATCATTTTTAAATAAAAACCTTTCAGGAAAAGAATCATTTTTAGAAATATAAATCTTCAATGAAAAAGGTTTCAAAAATAAAATACAGTTGAGTTATCAAGCAAGGATTTAATTTATAACTAGTCAAAAAGTCATATAGGCAAGAAATTTAAGGTTTAATTTAAGAAAAATGGATGAAATTGGTCATAATTAAAGTATTTGAAAGACCAATGATCAAATCAAAAAATATAGCCAAGTTTAGGAATCTCATTCATTCAATTAAGGACCTAATTAAAGAGAGATTTTGAAATTTAGAGTCAAATTGACCAAAAAAGATACAATTAAAGGACCATAGACCAAAATAAAAGAGGTATTACATTTAGGGATCCTACTAATTCAATCAGGGGTGTAATTAAAGAAAATATTAAGATTTTAGATCAATTTGACAAAAAAATACACAAATTAGAAGTCCAATGATTAGAGTGTAACATGCTACCAAAGCTGGGGACCAAATCGAAGTCGATTGGGATGAAATTGAATAAATTTAAAGTTAAAAGTCTAATTAGGAGTCAAAATGAGTATTTCCAAAGCCACGGGATGAATTTTAAAATGTGACAATACTAAGCGATTATTTTGAAAG
The DNA here is from genome assembly GCA_019202695.1 of Populus x sibirica. NCBI lineage: Eukaryota > Viridiplantae > Streptophyta > Magnoliopsida > Malpighiales > Salicaceae > Populus > Populus x sibirica. The sequence continues at coordinate 1,378,764 of JAGMVL010001026.1, read as the reverse complement.
CTATTGGGGTAAAATTGAAAGAAAAAATAAAATCCAGGCCAAAATCAACCAAAATTGCACAACTTGAAAAATCAAGGACCAGATTGAAAATATGAAAGTCCTAAGGGACTTGGTTTACAAAATCTTCCTTTAACAAGTCAAAACAACATAATTTCATTTGAAATGAAACAACTTGTTTTGGCTTAAAACAACACTAACTCACGATGTTTCATAAATAAAAAAGGAAAAAAAACATAAAAAACAATGTCATTTTAGAAATGTGCATGGGTCTTCTTCTTCCCTTCATGTGTGACAGTAATATATATGTATTAAAATTCTTATTTTTTACTTTCTCTCGACTAGATTTTAAGGACATTTTCTCTCTCTCAAACATCTATACCTGACAACAAACACACCCACCTCTTCCTCTGTAATTGTACTTCATCTTCAGCCAAAGATCTACTACATTGCCTCCCTCTGGTCACAGAAAATACATGCCAAAATAGCTAACCTGAGCATGTTGTACAAAGTGTAAAACAATGGTAAATGTCCAAGATTACCCAAATAGATCAATAAACGAATTTGTTCCACCTAAAAAGACTCCAAGACCTTCCTCTACCTATAAATAAAGGTGCATGGCCTAAAAAAAGGAGAAGAATTCTAGAGACAGTAAAACTTGAATTTAAGAGAGTTAATAAAGAATGAAGGTTTAAGTTTAAACCATTTTGTCCATAGGGTAGAAGAGAGTGGGGAGAGAAAGAAAAAAAAAGAGAAAAATCATACCAAAATCACTAATCTCGAATAGGGTAGAAAGGAAAATCTTGGTTCTTTAGGTTAAAAACTAGTTCATTTTGAACTAGAGAGTTTCAAATGGAATAAATAAATCAAATAAGAAAAGAAAAGAAGCACAAACTAAAAAGAAAAAAAAAACCTAATCTAGAGAGAGAAAATAATTCAGAATACCTCACCACTCTCGACTAGCCACTAGGAACCACTACAATACCTCTTCACTCTGCTAGAACCACCATTAAGATAAATCACAACCTATATTAAACTAGCTTCGTTCTTTGTTCTTTATGACCTTTTGGTCTTTTTTATCCATGTTTTAGACTTGTAAGACTTGGGGTAGGCCCCTAGTATTTTGTAAATTTTTTGGATTTATATGAACACAAGTTTAATATAGTGTTTTTAGGCTTTAGTTAGGTTTCATCAAAACTTATGTTTTTTTTAGGCTTATTTGTAATCTAGACTTGAAATGATAAAGGCAAGGGTTTTGAAATGTGCTTTGTTCTTTAGATGATGATACATGAAAATTTCTTTGATTATGAATAAGGAGTTATGATATATGTTTGTGCTTGTTTGGATGATACATGAATGAATACTATATAACTTAAGATCTTTTGGTCTAAGGTTTAAGTTGTTACCTAGGGTTTTTAATTTTCTACTTGTTATAGTTATCCTTATCTTCATGTTCATGCTAAAATAAAAAATTTTAAATTCTTTTTATATGGACTGAACCTCTCATCAAAAAAGCTAAAAAAATTTTAAAAAACAAAATATGCATATTTCCTTGTCAATGTTAATTTTTACAAAGTTTATATGTATAGGCATTCTAGGGTTTGTGTTTCAATATTTCTAAAAACAAAAACCTAAAAAATATATTTTCATCATATTGCATGTATATTGAGTTTTATCACTTGTTTATAAAATATATGGAGTTTCAACCGAAATTAAAAAGGCCCTTAGGAGCTGATATTCAAAAACCGCTTTAAAAAATCTTTCTTTAAAGAAAGCATAAAAAATAAATATTTTGTTATTCACTCGTAGTGTTTGGAATAAATAGACTAATAATGAGCTATTATCTTAAATATTAACGAGAAGCAAAACCTCGATTTATTTTGTTATCAAAACATGTTTTTCCTTTAAAATTTCAAGCATTTGAGTCTAATATTTATCAATGGCATTTAAGTGTCAATCAAGGGTATTAATGTTTCTTAGTAAGTCCAAAGCATCTGTAAAAATCTTATTCAGTAAAAATTATGAGTGAACTTGAACAAATCATTATCCATGGGCTGTTGTTATATAAATAAAATATTCAGCGACAACTCTTATGAAGATTTGATGAATTTAATGAGCCTAATAAAGATCTATCCAATTATTCATTAACATAGCTTATTCGAAGAGAAAATCTTTAAGGTTACTAATGCTTAAGATGTCATTCTTTGTAATATTCATATCATTAATATATAAAGAAGAACGATAGTTTCAATATTTTATATACAAAAATAGTGTAGAATCATGAGTAATAGAATGAAACTTATATGAGAAATAATGGTGCTAAACTTGGCAAACTAATCTTTTAGACATTGTTTGAGAGCATATAAAACTTTTCGAAGATAGGAGACTTGACTAGGGGAGTGACTTGGCAAGATCTTATACACTCACTACTAATAATAGACTTTTTCCTAAGGTAAATCAAGAAAATCCCAAGTGTGATTCCTTTTTAAAGCTTGTAATTATGCAAGTATAGCTTGCTGTCATTTACTATCAAAATTAGCTTCATGAAAGCAAAGGGAGCTCATGAAAAGTAGAGAAAGCATAAGAGGATTAATAGTAATCTTAGAGATAAAAGGGCAGTTGTCTAATCTAAATTGGATGACCCAATTAAGATGATCCAAATTGTAAAGGATTGATTAGCGTAAAAACCTCATGATTATATAGAGAGATTTACATTTAAGTCACTTGTATTTATATAAATCAATCTCTTAATCAGTGAATAACTTGGTAATTTTTTTACTAGGCTAACTGTAAATCATACGGGCTAGTATACATCTTATGGTCCTAAAAAAATGATACATAAAAGTGACATCTCTTGTTATTTTGCACTACCAATTTGTCTAGAAGGGATGAAATTGCAATAATTTGAAAAAATAGAAGTTAACATTGAGACATTTTAAAATGGAAGGTGCCCAAAGGAATATTTTGTAAACAATAGGTGGTTTTGTAGGATTATCGAAAACATGACTTAATCTAAATATGATTTAATTTTGATTGCCACACAAGTTAATTCAAAAATAACTCTTACCGTTTGAAAAGAGAGAGACAGAGAGCATGATTTTGTGTTCAGTAAGTTTTGTGCAGGATCTCCTTGTTTTTGTTTCGAATTGTTTCGAATTGTATTTATGATTGTTTTTAAAGTATTTTTTATTTTTTAATATATTAAAATAATATTATTTTTATTTTTTAAAATTTATTTTTAATATCAGCCTATCAAAACGATTTAAATTCATAAAAAAATAATTTAAAATAATAAAATTTTAAAATAAATTTAATTTTTTTATAAACTTAAAAATAAATGCATTTTTAATTGACTAATCTGTACATTAGGATGGGAGCAAATAAAACGCTGGGTTTCTTATGGTTCCCAGCTTTTCTTTTCTTTTCTTTTTTGGCGTTGAATTTCGTAACGTTTTGTTCAATCTAACACATGGACATGGTGACAACGCAAGGGTAAAGCTCTGTATGTCCCTCATTGGACAAATAGGTCAGTTTTATCCTTCTTATCTTCCGGAAGACAAGAAATGAAAGTACAAGCCCATGTAGACACGTAATATTAACCCTTTTTTAAAATATTTTTATTTAAAAATATATTTAAATAATACTTTTAAAAAAATTATTTTTGATATCAGTATATTAAAATAATTTAAAAACATTAAAAATAAAAATTTAAAATAAAAAAATAAAAATTTTAATTTTTTTTTAAATATTTTTAAAATACAAAAATAAACAGATTTTGCTTGCATACATGAAATATATAGCTATTGTTATCGTTCTTATCTTAGGGAAGACAAGAAATGAAAATAATATACCAGTTGTTTTTTAAAATATTTTTATTTAAAAATATATTAAAATAGTATTTTTAAAAAATAATTTTTAATATTAATATATTACAAATAATTTTAAAATACTAAAAAAATTTAATTTTAATTTTTTTAAAAAATCTTTTGAAAACACAAAAATAAACTGAGTTTAATTCCGTACGTGAAACATGGCTGTTGTGCTGCTGCAATCTATCACATAAGTCATTTCTGAATGAGAATATTGAAGAGGTAATTACTCATTGTGTTTTGAAATAATAGGTTTTGCCACAATTTTTAATCAATATATGGCTTGTCATACATGGGATCAAAGAGATAAGTTTTTCTTCCCTTTTTTTGTGTGTGTAAAGCTAAATGCAGCACCAATCAGTCCAACACTGAGTCAGTTCGGTCCAGGTCAGAAGCCAAAATGAAGCTGAAAAGCCAAATTCTGGGCATTTGGAAGGTCCCTCAAAGTCAAACTTTGATCGATTCTCTACATGATGGACACAAAATATCTATGTACAAATACATTATACGCCCAATATTCACTTGGCTCTCTTTAACCTTTTTCCGTCATCCTTTGACAGGGTCGTACGGATATATGCAAGGTTTTCGAAAGCATTCTTTTAACACTATACAGAAAACACAATATAAACTTCGATAGTAAAATTATAAGATTTTTTAAATAATTGTATAATAGTAAATAACATTACAATTAAAATAATTAAAATAAAAGTGAAATAAGTAATAAAAAGATTAAAGTACCTTAAAATATATATAAAATTAAAAATAGCTGGATAACCGGTTATTCAAAAAAATTAAGAAGATCACTTATCTTAGATAACATTTAAACTCTTGTAAGCTCAGTCTGATTTTATTGATTTTATACAAATTTAATTTAATTTTACTAATTTTAAAATTTTTAATTTAATTTTACATATTAAATATAATTAACTCATAAAATCATATAATTTTCCAAATCAAACCCGTGATTTGAAAAGAAAGGAAATAAGATCTGTACTGATTACCAAACAAAAAAGCATTTGATGTGTTGATTGTGCTGAGATATGAAATGTGTGGAAGCTGAGTCAGTAATCAGCAACGAGCAGTGAGTGGAAAGACAACAAAATGGGTCAGCACTTGCCTCCCGATTAGTAGACACATCATCTACATTAAACTATCAAGAAACACGGCTGCACCAGGACCAGTACAATGGCTCCTCTCACCTTGGACCCTACCTGGGTCCCTGTAATTTCCCACAGCACAAGTAGTTTTCCTCATATACCCTGCCATGCCTGACCTGTATCAATCACCAGAAAGCTCACCCACTTGGCCCTGCTAGTGAATAGATGCACCTTTCTTCCCCCATCTTAAACCTATCAGTGCTGGATGGCTACCATGGGGTCATCTATGAATGCGGGTTACAGATCTTTTGTCACAATGCTGCATTCTCAATCGCCAAAGAAAACGGCGGTGTACTTTGTTCACACCTGCATGTTTTGGGCTTGGCTAGCCCCGGTTACATTATTAGCCATTTGGGCAGCTACACCAACTAGACACAAGTACAGGGTTGTTCAACACCCAGCTGGGCCGGAAAACATCTTACAACACCGTGTAAGAAATGCCCAGAGAAAACTGCTGATGGAAAAAAATGGAACAAACCGAAAAGAATCATGCATCTTATTGGGTTGGCACAAAGGAAGGACTAAAAACAACAAAAAATAAACCAAAAGCAACCCCTGGAACCCTAAACCTGTGAACCATGAAACAAGGGATTGTCCAATAAGCAAGCAACACAATTCACCAGGGCAAGACTGGATTCCCCTGCACCCATTATATGAAGGTTTACCACTTCAGAAGCCAAGTCATCAAGATTTCAATGTTCTGAAATATGGCTGAAAAATCACATGCCCAGATTTTGTAAATACAAAATGCATGCACACAAGAACTGTAAAGCTACTTCACCAGGCTTGAAAAGAAAACAGCGCAGAGCATAATACATTTCTTGGTTCCCATACATCAGTACATCTGATAAAATATTGGTAACGCTGACAAGCACCAATATAATTAATAGCAATTCTTACGATAGAGATGTTACACTGTCAAGTCAAATGTAAAGACACACCTCATTACAAGAACATTTTTTTCATTCATAACCTACTAATGTTTGTTACCCAAAGCTGTTCCACTCAAACTCCTCTTAAAGAACCAGGAATGACCATTACTTTCCCCTGTTAGGTACAAAAATAAAATCATGAGGAATGTATGAGAGAAGGAGACAAAAAGAATATAGTGTTTCTAGGTTCAACTTACGTGTTCATCATCAGAGTTATATTGTCTCCCTTAAGAAGAATCCTTCCTGTAAAACATAAAAAATATATTTTAGAGCATCCACAAACAACAGGAGGAAAACAATTACGAAATTGAATTACCCAAAGACTTTCTGCTCTTCTTCTTGATATTGACTTCCTCAGCATCCTCCAAAACCAAATTCATGTACTCATCAAAGCCCTGCCAACCATAAAAACACCAGAATGACTCAGAACAGAACAAGGTAATGGATATGCTCTAAGTTTATACATGCCAGACTCACAAAAGTATTTAAAAACCAAAAAGTACAAGCATTCTCCATCCTCTAATGTTCAGCAAGAAATTCAATAGACTGCTGAAAAGGGCAATTGGGTGGTGATAATTACTTGTAAGGGACTTGTTCATCCCTAAAGCACCAGAAAGTCTGAAACCTGCTAAAGGGGTGGCAATAGCAAACTACGCACTTATATAAATCATCCTAAGATGGAGTTGCGTAAAGACACATAGTACATTACTAATCACAACACAGGAGCATAGGCAAAAACTTGAGTTTTACATATACTTGATACTTGAAATTTGAAAGTTCGGACTCTTCTGCAGATTCAAAGCATACCATTTGTTCATAACACCATTCAACCACTTGAAAGAGCATATTGATTTTTATCAAATTATATCTAATTATTATAAATAAATGTGTTGTAAACTACAATATCAATTTGTGCGCCATACACTCAGTAAAGTGCTTTTATAATGCACCTCATAATGCAGGAGCAAATATTGTCATCATAATTTAATTTTTTTTCTATTTAGTTTAGGAATCCCTATACGAACTTTGTAATTATTTCTTGGGATTTTACCTTGGGATAGTATAAATAAGGTTGTTTGGCTTGTATTTTCAAAAGATATGGATGAATAAAATGTTGCATTTTTAATTTTCATTCCTTTTTGTTGTTCATGTTCTATTTCCATTAACATATTCATTTATAACTATATCCTATCTTCCTCTTCCTTTATCATATGTGAGTGATTGCTTGGGTTAAGAGGTGGCACAACCCAGTCTCTTATCACATTCTTTTATTTGTTAAAGCTAATCCTCTGAAAAGGATGAGTTTGCAAGGAGAATCATCAAATCTATTCTCTAATGAGGACTTCTGACCCTATCTTCTTGAAAAAATAGTTCAACAAGCTTTCTTTGAAGGAAAGACTAGCACAACACAATAAACTAGACTTCAATAATTTGAGGCTATAGCAATACAAAGTTATTTAAAAGCATTGCAACCAGAAGAAATAGGAGTTCTATTATGACAAAATGAAAGATGAAGCCATAATGTTGAATCTAATCAGATTGTCAATCTTTTATCTTCTCTTTTTTGATGGTTGTGTAGATTCTTAAAGTAAAATGACAGGAGGGAGTGGATAGAGGTCTTATTAAGAGGTTATGCAAATAGTATCCAATGTCGTTTGTTGGCAACACATTACAATATCTACTAGGAGATAGAGAAGGTTTTCTAGATGAGGTGCTAATATTGCAACATCTTGAAAAAACTTCCATAACATGTACACGAGCAGTGTTGGTTAGATGGCATATTCTTTCCAATCTTTTGACAAATATGCAATACAATAATGGCCAAAGAATAATCTAGAAGTTCTTGATGAGAATTTGTTGCCTATTGGGCTTCTTTGGCCTAGTTTCCAAGCACATTAGGGGGGCGCGGTATACCCAATCCTCATTTTCCTCTTTAATATCCATTTCTATGGTGATGTCTACGCAAATACAAGATACTTTGAGAAAGTTTTGAAGTCCTCAAAAGCAAAGATGAGAGATTATTTGGTTCCATGATAGCTATTTTGGTATGCAAAACCTAGTTCAAAAGAGCATTGCTTTGAAGGAAATAAGGTTGTGGCACATACCCCAAGACCTAAAGCATCATGACTCAATGTCATACAAGGTATGTATGGTATTCAAACGAATTATTACACTGTCAAATTTGGCTCTCCTATCACCATGCAAGCCCCTTGAAAAATCATAGATTTCTGCCCAATTTTTTTTATGTAGTAACATATAAAAAAAAGTATTGGTTCTTGAATCTGTTTCCATGAGGACGTGTGGGCATGGCAAGGGAGATGAAAACTAAACAGTTTTTATTTGATATGCATATGGGATATACATATGTACTTGGGAAAGTCATAAATCGGGTGTTGGAGAACATAAGAATTTGATCTGATATATAAGTGGGATAAAGATAAGTCTACGAAACTTTGGGATGCCATCCCTAGTACAATTTTCCTGGGCTTTGCCTTCATTCCTTATGTTTTTTCTATGGTATAAACCAGCTAACAGGCATATTCAAAATGATAACCAATGGGGCATGGCATTGTTAACAATGAGTTTTAATTGACAAAACAATGATTGGAATAAACTAGAAGTTGAAGTTACAAGGAGCACCTTTGAATTCAAGGGTTTTGAGTTAGGCAACATTAAGGGATAATAAATACAATACAACTGCCTCAACACCTTAAAAGACAACAGTATCGTTACTTGTTAGATTAAGGAGATCAGAAATAAGTTACCTTCAATTGACCACAAAAAATGGCTAGGTTCAAACATGTCAAAGGAGGAGATCAAAGACAATATCATCAATAGAATCCGGTTCAAAACTTCTAAGCATGAATAAAGCATTTTATGATAGTAAAGTATCAATTATGCAGATGCATAAATCCTATAAGATTGAGATCACACAGACTATGCATCATGTCAAATAATATAAGCACAACTGAGTTAAGAATGTCAATATTCTAATCCAGCAACCTATAAAATATTATCCACCAATTGGACGACTAAATAAAATGATACCCTGGTTCCCTAAGCAGCTAACAACCACAATGGCCATACAAAGAGCAAGAATTGACAATATGATATTAACGCCACGCTAGTCCGTGATATTTGCTCTAACAGCAACCTTAAGCACACTCACCAACAAATATACCAATCAGAATGCACAAACTAACCTAACACCAATACATCCCATAAAACAAATCAAACTATATAAACTTTTTGTTTGCTCAGTACAAAACTCACAATAATTCGGCCTTCAATTCTCAAATCCTTCTGCTCAAAAAGCCAAATCTGAATGCGAGCTTTCTGTACCCACAAAATAGAAAAGAAAAAATCAGCTAAAATATCAACAACCCATTAACAAACAGCAAAAATTAAGCAGACACAGAAAAGAAAATCAGTAAAATAAGGCAAAGAGTGACTTACACTTTGAAGAAACCTGAAAATCAAGTTCTGGCGCAGCAGAAATTCACAACAACAACAAAAATGTTATATCAAAACCCTAGGAAAAAATAATAATGAGAAGTAAGAAGACGTACAATGGGTTGGGTCATAATACGCTGGACTTTGGTGCTCGCCATGGCTGTGAAGCTCTCGAGGGTTTTTGGGGCACAGACAAGTAAAACTGTAGAGACGTTAAAACCCTAAACCACAAGGCCTTTCGAGGGGGGCAGGGGGGGGAGGGGGGGAGCGTACACAACTTCGAGAGTGTTTGGCACGATGGCTTAAATAAGAAAAAATATAGCTATAGTAAATCACAAGTTGGTCCTCTATCTTTAAGCGTTTATGAAAAATGGCTCCACTTTCGAACGTTATAACCTCATTCATCCTTGATGCTAAGATCTACTTTCTTTCTTTCTTTCCTTCATATATATATATATATATATATATATATATATATATATATAGAGAGAGAGAGAGATAAAGCATGTAGCAATGTACTAGAGAGGGCTGTACTATATCTGTACATGTTATTTTTTTTATAAAATATTAAGGCATATTTAAAAACAAATCTAATAATTCGAGTTATAATATTAACCAAATAATTTTTTATTTAAAAAAAATTCAATAAAAAAATATTTTAAAAATAAAATATAGTTTTGAATTGCAATCAAACAAGAATTTAATTTGTAGTTGGTTAAAAAATCATATGGGTATGCAATTTATGGTTTAATTGAAGAAAATAGAAAGAAGAAGGTCAATTTGATCAAAATTGAAAGAATTGAAAATTCTATAATCAAAATGAAAAAGATGAAAGTCCAATTAATTGATTAAGGGTCTAATTAAGGAGAAAAGTTGGAATTAAGAGCAAAATTGATTAAAATTGCCTAAATCATTGGCGAAGGACCAAATTTTAAAAATCAACCAAAGTTGATGAACAAATCAAAGTGGATCAGAGATGAAATTGAAAGAAATTTAAGGTTAAGTGTCCAATAAAAAGTCAAATTGAAAATCTATGAAATCATGGACTAAAAAAAACACACATCAATTTCAAGACTAAATTAAAATTCTCAAAATGGCATCGTTTAATTGATTAAGTGAGAGACTCTAATTCAGCAAGAAATGACATGTTGCTTAGGTTATTAAAGGGAGAAATGACACATCGTTCACTACCTTTCTTTTGCCGTTTTTCAACATCTTCTAGTTATTGTTGCCAGCAAATGAAGACAAATTTTATTCTTTTAATCTCTTGTTTTATCACCACCTACGAGACAAGTAACACGCTACCTTGGTCTATTCCATACCACCTGCAACCTAAGCCAAAAATCAAGCCTTTGGAAGCTCTGAATCTGCTGCAATGCCATGCCAAAACCATTGCCCCATTCAGTAAAAACTATAAGCAAACAAGACAGTCCTCTCGGTCAGCTTGCAAGTTAGATAAAAAAAGGAGTGTGAGATGTAAAGAACGGCTATGATGGATTTCTAAATATCTAGGGTATCAATCATGCCAGCTCAAAGACCTAGAAGCACGCATCTCTGCTGATATACGTAGTCGAGCATGTGATAACGAGTGGTTTTAAATAGTTAAGTGTGGATATGATATAAAAAGATAAGGATTTGCTCTAGAGAGTTTATATATATAGCCTAGCAGATCCATTTATGGATCAATAAAACATATCAAGGCTTAAGAGAAGATCTAGTTGCGCCATATTAGAATAACAACTTAGAAGGACCATAACTTTTAATCTGACTGTTGGATCGCGCTTAAGTTTTTAGAAGAGTTTCTGGATGTTGTTTTCTCAATAATATCAATACGTCACTATATGGACTATCAAATCTTTAAATATCAAAAATCTCGCTGAGGCCCCGTGATTTTAGCAGTTTTTGTGATTTTTCTTTTTATTTTTGGATTTCTTACTTATTTTGGATTTTATGCTTCTTTCCTTTGTAATTTTAGATTTCTTGTTTTGTTTCCTAGTTGAGGTGAGGTTTCTGGCCTATTTAAAACTTTATTTATTATTATTTTAGAGAAAATAAACTTGTGAATTTAGAGCTTGTATTTACCGCTCTTTTCTTCTATTAAAATATTGTGTTTTTTATTTAATTGTTGTCTTTAACTTCATCTGCATATAAAAAAGGATGTCTAAAACCTTGCCAAGGGAGAGGAAAACAAGGAAAAAAAAAGAGCAAAATAAAATAGAGGTTGTAACAATTACAGCAAGAAAATAAGGAAGAAATCAGTAGCAAAGGAAAAAAGAGAGGATAAGATAGAGAAGTTAGAGAGAGGGAAGACAAGAAATACATGAGAGAAGAAGACAATGAAAGAAAAAAGAAGAAGAAAAGAAGAGAGAGAGAAAAACAACTCTCTCGATTCATGGCAATCAAGATATCTCTACCACAGTTATTTAGCACTGTTTTAAGAAGATTGCAAACTTCAATGGATGACTTACAAGGGTTTTGTAGTAATGCGACATCACCACGTCAGTTTTAGGTGGGAGGTTTAATCTTGGTTTGGTCAAAATAAGTCAAAACACGTATGAAGTAGCTATCAAGGTTTTTCATTTGGGTTTATGGTTTGATTCTCTAGGTTCAAAAGATCATGAGACAGTGGCAAATGCTACAAGAACTAGCAACAACATCAAAGAATTTCCATGGCTTCTTACGCGACCTTAATAGTTATTTTTCTCCCTAGAAAAGTTTTACATCACATAATGCTCTCTCTCTCTCTCTCTCTCTCTCTCTCTCTCTCTCTGGGATTATACTTCTAAAACACGTGTGGCTCGAGATTGAAAGGGAAGAGATGCACAAGTACTTTTAGTACATTTTCTCTGGCGAATTGGGAAGATGATATGAGATTTTCTACAATCGAAGTTTGAAGAAAACATGCTGATGCAGAAAATACTCAAGTCAATGGAAAAGCGGCGATCACCGTGGGAAGTTGCTACGGTAAAGTAAGCCTCCCTCTCACCTGCCATAGATCCAGATCCACCTCTACCAGCGGTGACTCCAGCATCTCCAACTGCCTCCCAACACATTTGGCTAAAGCAAGACAGAAAAAGCTAGCAATAAACTCATGGAAAGTAGGAAGATTTTAGAGGACCCTACACTAAGATCCAGCGGCAAGGAGCTCCAAAGCAACGCGAGGCGAAGAAGAAGCCAGATCCGAGATCCATCTCCACCATCAACGGATCCAAGCATCTCCAACTGGTCGAGCGGTGCGGGGATGGCTCCAAAGCGATGGGGCTCCAAGACCGGCGGTGGATCCAAAGACGCTCCTTTGGATCGAAGCGTGACCACTTCTTTCGGCGGCAATGAGGAGCATCTCGTCTTTGCAGGCAACTCCACCAAGAATCGCCTTGGTTTTGGTTTGGAATCTAACTTGCTTTAGCTTGAACACTCCCCCCTCTCATCGGCCAAAGTTTTCCCCTCCCTCAACCGACGATCTCACTCTCCCTTTCCCGACCAAAACTAGAGAAATAAAACCAGCCGCTCCCCACAAGATCTTCCTCCTCTCTTCCTCGGTTTCTTCTAAACAAACCTCAGTCCATCACTTCCCGCTACTGCTGGGAAACTTAGTTCCCTGTTTTGGTAATGTTGATTTCCACAAATAGAGAAGTAACGGTGTTACCCGCAAACATGTTCCCATCCAAAAAGCCTTTGATCGCCACCGCAAACCGGACTCCTATAACTCTACAGACTCGAATACTCTAGCCTCTCAAATACCGGTCAACACAACTTTCAAGTTCATAGATCCTTACCCTCCCCCTTCCCCTCCCCCACCTAAACACCCACAACAACCTTCCATCCCCCCTGTTACACTAAGCCTCCCGACTCCCGTGCCCCAAACCGAAAACGTCCGGAATGCAATCCCCCTTCTAACACAACCTTCCCAGTCATTGCCCCTTCTAAGTTCTTTTTTGAACGTTTCCCATCATGGTTAGATTATCATGACCTCAAAAAGAGGCTTTCAAAGATTAGTCATGTTACCAATCTTTTTGTCTCCGGGGAAAAAAAACATAACGAGGAGACGGTTTGGCTTTGTTTCCTTCCTCTCCACTTTAAAAGAATCTGAAATTTGTGACAGCTTGAACCTTATCTGGTTCGATTCATACAAAATTCGTGCAAACCTAGTCAGATTTCAAAAAGATCCAGAAGGGAAAAAACCATACCTTGTTATAAAACCACAACCACAAGTAAAAGCCATGCCTAAACTCACCTACAGGGACTCCTGGACATTTGTTGAAGCTCTCTGTCACAAAGCACCCAAGGAAGACGGTGTACTATGAGTCTATCCCTGATGACAAGGAATGGCTTCTGAGAAGTTTAGTGGGATCCATAAACACAAACGTGGACTATGCTCACCTTGAGTATATGGTTCTAAAAAAATATTAGGCAGATAGTGGGCTTCCGTTTTCTGGGAGCAAGCCAAGCAGTCATTACCTTTACAAATCGAGAATCTATGGAGAAAGAGCTGGTTAATGGATCCTCTGTTTTGAAAACATCATTCTCTCATCTGAAACCATGGAAAAAGGGAGCTAAAGCTACAGATAGATTTGTGTGGGTGTCTATACTGGGATTACCTTTGATAGGATGGAACCGTAGATGTATTGAATCCATCACTGAGAAAGCAGGGAAGATGGTTGGGTACGACATCACCAGTGTGAGCCAAAGATCGCTCACGGGAGTAAAAGTGTTGTTGAGCACAACTTCCTTTGAAACTCTAAATGAGCATGTTTTATTGGTTTTAGATGGCGACGAATTTGATATCTCAATCATGGAAATGAAACCGGATTTTTATCCCCTACTATCTACAATCAAACATTCAATGGATATTACTGCACCATTAGATGAAGAGTCATGCAGCGACTTTGCAACTTCAGATGAAGTCACGGCAGCGGGTTTAAAGACTACTGACCCTGGCGGTGACCCTTGTGCAACGAACACTACTATAACAGAGCAACAAAAGACGGATGTGGATATCGATTTCTCTCTCATCTTCTGTCAGGGGCACACTGGGCCACCAAACAACTGGGATCATACTGACACAATTTCAAAAAACGCCTGCCTTTTCCCTGAAACAGATGAAACACATAACCTCCAGACGACAGATCAGCAAATACACAATGATACATATCAGCCACCCCCTGAAATGTCACACGATAACAAATTACGGGAAAACATGCATGAGGCAACCGACAGCGACAGCAGCACAGATGTCTCAGTACAATCAGCTACAGGAGTGGGCACTGGAAAAAAAGGCACCACAGGCCAGGTGAAAGGAACAAGGCTATCTAACACTTCTTCAACCCAGGATTTAAGGCCCTCCTCCAAAACAGCAAGAACCTTGAATTTAGATCACAACCAATTGCAGAACTCCTACTCAGATTTCATACGTGATCTGGTGGAACCTCAAGAAGCGGTGGATATGGAACGAAAAGAAAGAAAAAGGAAGAAGCTTAGACAAATCAGAGGAATTGGCCCTAAATATACATGCATAAAAAGGAAGCAAGTGAAGAAAAACAGACATGTTTTGGCTAACAGAGGCTTAGCAGATGTTGCTCTTGACTCTTACAGAAACAAATATCTAAAAGATAATAGCTCATCCCCTGCTATTAAGTCATCTTCTGATAAACACGCAGATATTACCTCAAATCATGCCTCCATGGATACAGAGACCAGTGATGCACATACTAGTCTACCAAGCCATTTGAACTCTCAGTGCAGCCAGCAGGCCTCCTCAGAATCAATCAAAGAAAACAACATGAATGCTAGAAGCAAAACAAGGAAACTGAAAGTGTTGCAAGCTAGCGGTAGTGTAGCCAACACTACCGAGAAAGGTGTCTCCTTTGATTCCCTCAATTCGGGAATTAAGCAAGGAAATGTTCGGTTTGAAGCAGCCTACAAGGATAATCAGGCTGATGGTTTTGATAGAGACAAGGAGACTCGGGAAATGTTACATGATGCAGCGGCTCTGGGATTGGGAATCTACCAAGATCTTATAGGGTATGAAGAGGGAGTTCGGGGGAACATTAACGAGAAGTAGACGAGTGGACATCGGTCAATCAACTGTAAGTTCCTCACCCTTCTAAGTTTGATAAGGCTTGGTCTTGCTATATCTATGAATATCTTTGCCTGGAACAGTTGTGGGTTGGGTATGTTGAACAAACGATATTCCATCCGGAATAGGTTGCTCAACAGTAATGTTGGCATCTGCTTTCTATTAGAAACAAAAAAAGATAACTGCTGCGATTCCTTCATCGAGAAATTTGTGGAATGTCGTAATCTGTTAAATGGGCTTTTCTAGAGTCTCGTTGGCAAATCGGGCGGGATCATAGTGATGTGGGATAGCTCTATCTTTGAGGTTAATTCCATAGAATTTGGGGGCCAATGGATCTGCCTAAGCGGCAAACATGTTAATTCTTCCTTTAACTGCATGGTAGTTGGTGTATATGCTGCATCTTCTGTGCAAGACCGTGCTAAGCTGTGGGAAGACATCACCACTCTGAAGTTTGCCTTTAAATTACCAATGGTTGTGATAGGTGATTTCAATGAAACTCTTCATGCTCATGAGAGAAGTAGCGGCTATATTAATCATTCAGGGTCACCGCTTGCTCTCCGTAAATTCCTATCCGATTGTGCTTTCGATTGAATTCCAATCGCAGGCGCCGTTTCACTTGGTTTAGGGGGGGGTTCCATGAGCTGTATCGATAGGGCCTTTGCATCTCCAGAGTTCCACCTTCAATTTCCATTCTTATCACTCTGCCGCTACCCTAGGGGGATGTCTGATCACTGTCAATTGCTTCTTCAGACACCAAAGGTTGATTGGGGATGGAAGCCTTTCCGCTTCCTTAACTGTTGGTTGTCTCACCCTTCATTCTTAGTTGACTTTCAGATCCTCTAGTCTGATAGCTCCAAGGAATTTCCAGGGGAGTATAGATTGGTAAAGAAACTAGGAACTTTGGGGAAAAAACTGAGACAATGGAACAAATCCACTTTCGGTAATCAAAATACAAAACTTGAAGACATTCGAACTCCATCACAACCATCGAAGATATAAGCGAGGTGCGCCTCTTGTCCGAGACCGAAAAATCAAAGCTTAAGAATCGAACTCGAGCTTTGGGATGTCAACGGGAAGATTGAGGATATTTGGAGACAGAAATCCCGCCAAAATTGGTGCAAAATGGGGGATAAAAACACCCGTTTCTTCCACCTTTCGGCAAGTTTGAGAAATGGCCGCAACCACATCGGCAAGATTGAACTGAATGATAGATTTTTAGTCTCTCCAAATGACATCAAAGAGGGTGCTGTCAACTTCTTCTCATCTTTGTTTGCCAAGCCACAATGCAAAAGAATTGAAATGGGAGGCTCGGGATTCTCTAAAATCTCGAAGCAAGATCGGTTTGGTTAGAAAGATTACCTTCATTGGAGGAAGTGAAGCAAGCAAGTATGGGATTGTGACGGTTCAAAAGCCCCAGTCCCGATGGGTTCACCTTCTCCTTCTATAAAAAGACATGGAATCTTATCGGCTCGACATCTTTGTGATGGTCAAAGAATTTTTCGGAATGTAAATTACCAAAGGGAATTGGCTCATCCTTTGTCATGTTGATTCCGAAGACTAAGGGGGTCGTGCAGATTCTCCCAATTCCGGCCGATTAGTTTGATTCATGGGTTATATAAAATAGTGGCAAAACTATTGTCCACTAGGGTGAGAAGTGTCTTGCCGGATGTGATAAGTGTAAACCAGTCTGCTTTCATTGCGGGGCGTCAGATTCTAGATGGGTTCATGATAGCAAACGAGGTTGTCCATACTATTCGCAGCAAGAAGGACCACGGGTTTTTGCTAAAGGTAGATTTTCATAAAGCCTTCGACTTGATATTGTGGGAGCATATCGATTATACCATGGACTATATGGGTTTCGGCTCTCATTGGAGGAATCGATTTCGAATGTTTGTCCACATCTAAATTGGCCATCCTCATAAATGGCTCTCCTAGCGAGAATTCGGTGTGGAGAGGGGTCTCGAGAAGGGGACCCCCTTTCTCCTTTCCTATTTGACATAGCAGTTCAGGGGCTATCAGTTTTATTCAACAGGGCATCTGAATCGGGTTACTTCAAAGGCTTGCAGACTTTACCAGGGCATCACATAACCCATTTGCAATATGCAGATGACACTTTGATTTTCCGCCAAATGATTATTCCTCTCTTCTGCATGCCAAGAGGATCCTTCGATGGTTTGAGATCATCTCCGGTGAAAGTTAATTTCTATAAGAGCTCACTTATAGGAATTAATTTGGACAACGAATACACTTCGGTATGGCTAACGCAATTTTACTGTCGCAGTGACACTTTCCCGATCACATACCTTGGCCTCGCCTCTTGGTGCTAACCCAACTAGGCTCTCCACTTGGAAACCGGTATTGTCAACAATCGAGCAAAGTTAAGCAAATGGAAAGGGAAGTTTCGAGCATGGCGGGAGAATATGTCTTATTAAATCTGTCTTAAACTCTCTACCTCTATACTACATGTCTGTTTTTACTATGCCAAAGGGCATTACAAAGGCTATATCCTCCATCAATCGTCGTTTTCTCGGAAGGGCACCTCAAATTCACATGGTATTTGTAAGGTTGCTTGGAACAAGGTAATTAAGAGTAAGTCGCTTGGAGGTCTTGGGTTGGGTTCTATTCACAACAAAAATTTAGCTCTGATGTTTAAATGGCTCTGGAACCTTGACAAAAGAGTGGTAGAAGGTTGGCAAGATCTTATCCTACGAAAGCACCGGCCATATTTCGTAAATGGCCTTCTCGTGTTCGCAGGCTCTTTATCTCCAACTTGGCGTGGCTTGGTATCTCGCAATTTCCTTAAATCACGAGATATCCGCTCCCCTCCAATCCAATGTCGGGTTCAAGGTGGGCGATGGGAGAAACATCGGGTTCTGGTTCGATTCCCGGCTAGGCCACGCAGCCCCTCTACGGTTCATGTTTCCTAGGCTTTACAACCTCTCCCCGCAAAGCAATCCTTAAGCATTGCGAAGTCCATAACCAAAGTGATAACTCCATCAATCTTTCTTGGAGAAGACCACTTCGATCCCGCGAGCTCTGTATGCGGGAAAGCTTGATAGCAGAAGTGGAACGTGGTCTAGTCTTCTCTGATGGTGAAGACAGAAAGATTTGTAAATCCCACGGCTCCAACGTCTACACAGTCTCCTCGGGATGCCATCTTCTAGATGGTTTAATTGTTTCGACAAACCTTCACTCCCCGCTTCCGCTTTGGAAAGGGTTTGCTCCTCCCGAAAATAGATGTGTTCATATGGCTTCTCCTAAACGGCGGTGTTTGCACAAAAGATTTCTTAGCTAAGAGAAGAATCATCAATTATGAGGAAGCTCTTTGCCCTTTTTGCTTCTGAGGATATTGAGACTATACATCATCTCTTCCATCTCTGTCCTACATCTTGGTCTCTCTGGGGTAGACTCTTCAGATGGTTTGGGTGTGTAGGCTGCCTGCCAAAAGACCCAAATCAAAACCTTCAGGAATGGTCCGGCCTGTTAAAAGGAAATTTTCAACGTCATGCAATTACCCTTCTCTGCAAAGGATTATACTGGTCAATTTGGATAGCGCGCAATAATATGATCTTCGACTCCAAAACTCCAGACTGGGATGTGATTTTTGACCTCACATTTCACCGGTTGGGCTTTTGGTTGAAGTCCTCTGTTAAAAATTTCAGTTACACAGGTTCCGATCTTTACAGAAATCCTGAATGTATCATGAACTGGACTAACTAGTCGGGGTTGTAAATTCCTCGCTCACTTTATGATTTAATTCCCCCCTGTAGTCTTTCTTATTTCAGGCCTCATCTTCTTAATGGGGTTGCCTATTTATAATATACTCGATTACTATCAAAAAAAAGAAAAGTTTTACAGGAACACCAACAGTAACAGTCTTTCAGGTAAGCTTCTCCCCCATTACTTGATGTTAAATCCTTCTAGTTGGTTATTTTGAGTTATTGTTGTATGTGGTTGCAACTTTAGGTAACCAGTTTAATTTGTTTGTGTTTGGCATACAAAGCAGTGATCTTTTAATATGAACATGATTTACTTATACGAGGAGGAACCAATGTCGTAGTTTATCTCCGTGTAAGTTGGAAAAAAAGAGGTGATATTTGATCCTTTTCCTACCTTGGTTTTTAGGTGTAATATGAGCATTGGCTTGGAAAGTTGGCGTTAGATGACCCTTTCTACATGTGGAGAGGCAACCTATTAATATAGATTCCATAAAATGGAAGCTTAAGTGACTTTTGAGTGTTGTTTTTGGCAAGCTTAAATAGGGTATTTTAATGAGACAAACACGCATGCCTCCCTCTTGTATTCCAGCCATATATTGCCCCTCCTTTTCATGATAGAGTGAGACCTTTTCTTGTTTAGGAAAGCCTACATTGCATAAAAAAACACAGTCTGTGTTCCAAGAGGACTTTTTTATATCATGTCTTGTGTTTGAAACATAAAAGAGGAGAGATATGCATGTTGAGGTGTGTAAGACGTGTAGCGTGCTTATATTGTATTGGGAGAAAATGAAAGTGCCCGTTGGTTTTTGCTTTAAAACTACAACATTATAAGCATGTCGAGATGTGTAGGCTGTGTTTTATGTTTGTTCAGTGAGAAAAAAGAAAAAGAAAAAGAAAAAGAAAATGCATGTTGATTAATTTTGCTTTCCTTTAAACTGCTGCATCATGTCTTCTTTTCTTAACTTCACATTTTTCTTCGGTTATACCTAGCATGACAGTAGAATTTAGGGTTTAGAATTTAATATTTCTATTAATAATTGTTCGCTCTTATTTCATGCTTATGTAATAAAAAAAATGTATCAAATCTTGCATTTTAGGCCAAGCCCATTTCAAAAAAAAGAAAAAACATACATCCTTACATCTTTTTTTAATTTATACATGTCTTGTTAATTATTGATGTTGTTTTAGTATTTCTACGTTTGTTTTTATAATAAGGAAAAATATTTTTAGAATCTAGGCTATGTTCAATGAGGCCAACATAGGCCCACTCAATTATTTATTGTCATGGCTTAATAGACTATTAATAATCACATGTTGTGATCAAGAGTAAATAGTTATTGATATGTCAATTCACCAAACAAACTAGGAATGACAAAAATAATTAGGATTTTAAAATGAATAAGCATAAAATCTATATTAGATTTAACTCATCACAGTAGACCTATGCACATAGATCATCGGTAAAATAGGCACAACACACAATTAGGAATAAAAGACAATTAACAATGCAACTTGTCTTAAGTAAGATGCTTTGAGGTAATAGTATATTTTCTTTAGCTTTACTAATCCCTTACCTTAGATCGTTGAAGAATAAGGGTTCTGATTAGTACTTAAAAGTATATTTTTATCAAGGTTTTATATCATCATTTTGCACTTGAAGTATCAATAACTCCTTAACTAAAGCATGTTTTATAATAACAAGTCTGATATTATAAGATACCTTTAATTAATGGTAAATGTTCATCTTAAATGTAGGCCTATCACATAAATCAAAGGATTGATTGATGAGTTGAACTACTGAAATTGAGAAGACAAAGAGAGGGTTAAGCTTAGAAAAGAGATGTTGGTTCGGTCCTAAACTTGGAATACTATTCAGTCATTAGGTCATATCTGAAGTCGTAGATCTTGTATTTCAATTTGGTTTATATGGCTAGAAAGCTAAGACATAGGCCTAAAACATTCATGGGAGTGCAAGACTCAATTCTATTGTTTGGAAGTCCAAATCTTAACAACAACGGAGAAGTCGGAATTTGTCCTGCAGCCCAAATACTATTCAATGTTCAGCCCACATCTCAAGTTCTAGAAGTCCAAATGCACTGATTCTTTTTTTAAAAAAAAATCTAAAACAATTTCCTAGAACTTTCATGATTTAAGTCTATTCAAATTCTGACGTTATCAATGACGTTTTGTTCAGACAAGAAGACAAGGATTGTCACCAAGTCAAGATATGGCCACCCACTCAACAATTAGTCATCAAATCAATAGTTCTAAATTTTGGCCTATAAAAATAGGCATTTGCCATGCATTTAGGCATCTTGGTTTTCAGATCAAGATCATGCTTTTGCTCTCTCTCTTTTTGTAATGCTTAAGTTTTGTTTATATTAATCTCTTATTTATGCTTTTCATTTCCTTTCCTTTACTTAGTTAACTTATATTTTATTTATGTTCTTATCTTGTTTATTTATGTTTCTCTTCTTCATTATGTTTAGCTAAGTTTATTATGTCAATGTGAAAAGGTTACACTAATAGTGTTAGAATAAGTATAGTGTAAACTCAACATGAACTTTAATGTTTAATACTAACATGTTTTATATTTGTTATCTTGTTCACTTTTAATACTTTGCTTGTTAAATGGTTAATCTAGATTTATGTTGTATAACCCTTAGTACAACAAATACTTGACACTTTCATAGCCCATACCGTATAGTATAACCGACACCTGTATTATGAAAGAAACTTGATTTGTTGTTAACATAAGTTATAATCATGAATGCCTAATAACATTTACAAGTATTAACATTATTCGAATGAAATAACTAATGTAATCATGTTAACAATTTATAATCTGATTGGAACCTCCTTTGTGTGTGGTTTCTAGTTGAATAATAAGAGTTTATATTATACTTGTTTGAAATACCATTAGTGGATCCTCTAACCTTGACAATTGTTTTTATCATTATTTAATCCTTATATCAATATCACATCTCAAAGCTCTCTTTATTATTATTATTTTTATTATTATTATTATTATATAGTTAACCTCCCTGTGGTTTGACCCCGGTCTTGTCGGGTTATTTATTACTTCGACACTCCTACACTTGGAAGAAGACATTAATCTTTTGGTCGTGTCAAGTTCCTAGTAACCATAATATTAGGCGACGACTTTTTTCTTTATCCATTTCTAAATTATACATCACACATTTTTTTGGTTCGCCACGATGCTAGGTGCGGCAAAAAAGAAGAAATTTAATTAATTAGGAATCCATGATCAAGAAAGAAACAATATAATTGCCTAACATTATTTTTTCAATTTAGTTTTTCCTGTTTTATAAAAGATCCCGAGACAAAATAAATAAGAGGCATTCGGGGAAAGAGGAGGACACACACATATTTAAAAAACAAAAGACACTTGCAAAAAGTCTATTCAAATAAAAAACCTAGTAAAGAGAATACAAAAGGAGAAAAAAATAGTAGCACTTTAAGAACACATTTAACAACAAATGCCACCTTCTCAATCACCAATCTCCCACCTCAGGATGAGGTGGTCTACACCATCGATGCTAGAAGAAAGAAGAGGGAGTTAAGTTGCATTGCATAGTAGTCCACAAGCCTCTATAGCCTAGTGGCATGTGGAATGATGCTTCAAAATTAAACCTGTTAGTCTACAATTAAACCTGTTAGTCTACAAGTGTAATCCACATGATGTCAGGATTGTTTCTATTTTCTTTAGCAATTTTCTTCTCATTCCAGCTAACTTCAATGACTCATAAAGGTCAATTTTAATTCCATATATGATTTATTTGTTGTTCAAATAAATTTATGATTTTTTATTTTTTATTTTTTAATCACAAAAATATGTATACATCTATGTTATTTTGAATAAATTCATAGTGTATTCACAATTTTCTTTTTTCCTATGTTCAATTATGCTTGTTTATATCAATGGAGTTGGGTGAAACATTTGTGGTTATTTATAATGGATATACTTGGTAAAATAATTAATTTATGATAGATTAATATATATTAGGTAATTAAAAGAAATAATTAAAAACTTGAGTCACCGTTAATTATTATTTTGAATCTTACCCCATAATAGTGAGAGGATTAAACTTTGTTGTCAAACTTAAATTCAAATCAATTTCATAGAAATTTTTACCTTCAATAAACATGTTAGTTTAGGTGAAATAACAGCATGCATGCATGATAAATATTTTTATCATTAAATCAAATAACATTGCAATTTATTTTATATATAATATTTTAGGATGATTTTTATCTTTCTTTTAATATAATGAATCTCTTATTAAAAACTTTTTAAAAATCAGTTAAGTTTTCTAATAACCATAAACTAGATAATGACTTTTTTTTTTTTTTATCTCTTTCATAATAATTAGATAATCAAGATATCCCCATGACATTAATGTATAACTAAGTACAAACCAGATGAAACTAGGACACAGTCACACCCATAATATCATCATTGGTCAAATATCCCAAGGGCTATATATATACATGCAATGAATAAGCACCAAGTAAAATATTTAAAAAAAAAATACATTGAATATCGGACATCGAATAGAATGAGATCAAACTGTTAAAAGAAAATATAATTTAAAACAAAGAACAAAATTATTAAAAGAAAGTTTTCTTACTTTTTTCGAATTCATTTCCAAAACCAATCCTCTCTTGTTTTAAGGTGACTTCCAAATCCGTTCTTGTTCGTTGCGAAGATTATCTCGGAAGCTCAACATGGAATGGAACGAGTGAAGAAGATTAGTTTCAGAAAAAACAAAATTAAAAGCTCATACACAACAAGTGAAAATAAATAGCAATGGATCAAAAATCATTTGAAAAGAAATCCATATGCATGCAGTAAGAAAAATAATCTGTATCAAATTAAAAATCATTTGAGAAGAAATCCACACGTATTAATTAGTGGAATAAACTACATTGATTTAAAAGTATTTGACATCTCTAAATGCAACGAATAAATTAAGGAATAATACACATTGATTTAAAAAATCCACATGCATGAAATGGGATAAACCGCATTACTTTAAAAATATTTTAAGACCTCATATGCTATGAATGGAGGAATAATCGTCACCAAATTAAAAACTATTTGAAAAGAAATTAAAAACATTTGAAACATCAAATTCAGCTAGTGAAATAAACCAAATGGAGGAATAATATGCATTGAATTAAAAATATTCTGAAAATAAATCCACACACATCAAGTGGAATATACCGCATAGGTTTAAAAAAATTAAGAACTCCAAAAACAATGATTGTACGTAGGAATAATCCATTTTAGATTAAAAATCATTTAAAATAAAATCTACACTCATCTAGTGGGGAATAAATTGCAATGATTTTCTAAAATATATATTATATTAAAAAAGATTAATCAAATTTTTAGGTTAATATATATATATATATATATATATATATATATATATATATTTAAAACCTACACTTCAAACATTAAACAAAACAATGGTATTATTGTCATTATAACATGTTATTCTATCTTGTCCAATATCTACCAAACACAAAATATAATAAATTATCTAGTACATTCAATACACTCTAAACACAAACCAAGATAGTTATTTATCTAGTCTAGTCTAGCTTTTATTAATACTGTGGGGCATACCAAACATATCTTAAACTTCCACACGTTATCAATTTCCTGGCAAAATGAGCCATGCACATTCCTTTGACATGTTCAAACCGTTAAATAAAAACAATAACCCCGGTTGTTAAAAATATATTTTTGATATAACATGAAAAATATAAAATAAATTTAAATTGTAAAAACAGATTATAAAATTATAAGGGATTTTTTTTTTATGATTCCTGAGAGAAATTTTTTTTTTGAGCTGAACATTTACTCTTAAAAAATAAAATACCATACATGCATAGTTATTTCCACATCAACCAAACAGGCCCTTGTTGTTCTTGTTCAAAAAACCACACCTATTCAAAGATAAAAAATCAAAGATCTAGAAAAGTCAAGAGTTTCCGGTCTTCCTTTTCTTTTACAGCCATGTAATCTACTTTATTTTGATTGCCCCAACTCCGGGCTCTTTTGTTGACAGCCATATAATTATTATCTTTCAATGATAATAATTAAAAAAAAGATGAAGAAGAAGCATGCAGATCTTCTTCTTTCTTAATAGTAATAGTTTTAGTGCGAGGGGAAAAAAAAACTAGTGATGCATATGAATTAATTATTACTTCAATGAACATTTCTTTCCTGCACAAATGGCAACTTGGTACACCTGATCAGGCAGCTGTTAGCAAAATTTTGGACAAATTAGCTTGGAAATTTTAAAAAATAGGCGATTTAACATACTAGTAAATCTTTCTTTGCCTTGGGTTACAAGATTGGCCTCCTCTATCCAGCTCGGGAGAAGAGAGAGGGAGAGAGGAACCGCACATGATGCTCTTTCTCTTCAACAGAGCAGAGCAGAGCAGATAGAGAAAGTCACTGGTTTGATATAAAAAGGTCTAAAAACCATGGGTTTGACGACTCAAGACCCACCATTTCCACACCAACCATTACCATCATATTATCATGAAGGTAAGAAAAAAAAACCCTTAAAAATCAAATTCATCAGCATCACCAAATCCCACATCATAAGATGCATGATCAAATACCATGTCTGCAATAAAAAGCCCATCCCAAATCTATTCTTTTTTGGTGACTACGGCACTTGCACTAGTGGTAGATGGATAGCTGGGTGGGTGCCCATGAACATGTGAATTTACCATTGCCAACTAAATCCAAAAGCTTGATATCAAGATGTAGATGGTTTTCTGCAAATGGGATCTGGGGGCAAAATTGAAGTTGGAGATGAAAAGAGAGGAAGAAAGAGGTCCAAAATAATTAAAAGATATTGTCTATCAGATTAAGACACAAACATGCAAAGATTGCAAAAACCCAATTTTATCAAACTTGATCTGAGTTTGACCGATTTTAACCGAATTTGCTAATTTTCAAGTTTTTTATCTAATTTCACACGTTATATCTATGTTAACTCGTAAAATCATAAGATTTTACCAGTTAACTTGCAAGTTTAACAATTATAACAACAACCATTTCCTTACCCATTTTTGGACCAAAAAATGTTTCACATCATAGTATATTTAAATTTGATTGAGAGATTAAATGGAGTTTTATAATCAAAATTTTCAAATATCAATCCAAATTTGAATCCTAAAATAAAGTTAAAAATAACATTATAAAAAATTAATAAAGGATTTAGATTGCATTGGAAGATCTATCGAAATTATTATTTTTTTTAAAAATTATTGTCCTAGGATTTTTTTGGGGTTGTGGTTGTGGTTTAAAGTATATTTCACTTAGAAATGCATCAAAATGATATATTTTTTATTTTTTAAAAATTATTTTTGAGATTAACATATCAAAATGATCTGAAAATATAAAAAAATATTAATTTTTAACAAAAAAAAACTTTTTAAAAACACGGATTGAACTTTATTTCCAAAGTATCCCTAATGGAAAGTTTATGCGTGTATATGTTATATGTTTAAAAAATAAATACTACGAGGTCACATTAAGGAAGTGGGAAATTCCTATCCAAGTTTTCCCAGAGTAGTGGAACAGTCAAAGACAATCTACTCGGTTAGTGAAGACAAATAATTAATCGCACTTCTTGTCTGTATGTATGATCTGGTCTGTATGTTTGACTGATCTTCTCTTGGATGAGATCAGTCACGTGCTAAACTTTTGATTTTTTTTTCTTGAACACCACCAAATTTTCTTTTCTTTTGCATATTTCTGGTTTTTTTTAAAAAAAAATTATAAATTTTTTATGGTTGAAATTTGGGTATGAAACAAAAATCTCATGTTACGTGCCTTTTAACTAAATTTAAGATGAGTTTGTGGCCAAGTCAACTTCAGAATGGTCCGCAATGGCTGGTAAGTCTGAATTATGGTGTACCTACAGGCAAAATATTACAGCTAATTCTTGTATCTCATGTCGTGGTTATAGATATGCCATAAACTTAATTTTTATTTTATTATTATATCGATGTTATATATATTTTTTTAAAAAAATACATAAAATATTTTGCACCACAAAATTAAATGTAGACAAAATTTATTTATTATTATTATTAATATGGGTATTCAGACCAGCTTGCACATACCTCGATTAATCTCATGAATCCTAAACTCAATGCTTGTTTAGGCTTAATTAATTCTTTGTTTTTAGCTAGGATCTAAGACTTATTAGGGTTAGGGTTTGAGCTTACTAGTAAAGGTTTTGGATCGGTTTTTGTAAATGGATCAATTCAGCCTATAAAGCTAGATCCATTAGAGTTAATTTCTCAAAACTATTTAAACACATGTAAAGCCTAAATTCCAAAACCTTTGATGAATAACACTCATGAACTTTTCAGTTTAAAGTATGAGAGAGATTCTTATATTTTTTTTTGTTCTTAAACGAACTGAATCTATTTTATCAAAGATTAACTAGTTTTGTGGCGTCATTCAACTTCATTCCAATAGTGCTGGTGCATTATGATATGTTTTTATTGTGTCACACTCTTATTAGAGCTCTTTCTGCTTTCTGAGATGAGATCTCAATCTTGATTATGAGTTGCATGACAACATGATCTTGAGGTTCACATCTAAAAACAGGTCATATCTATATGAAATTTTCATTTTCTTAGTGCTCGTTAAGTTTTTTTAGTGTTTGCGTCAATAGTTAATATGATTAATTGTGAATTACTAAAATGATTTTTGTTTCTTTTAACAACACTAAGAGAATCATGATTCCCAAAAATACATATTGCAACTTATACCCTGACGGTGTTGGGGGCCTATTTGAAGTTAGAACGATAAATTAAACTTTGCCAAAACTTCCAAACATTATTTAAAACAGATATTTTAATTCTGTTAAGATTTTCATTTACAATTTAGAGCACTGGAGGTTGGTGATAGTCGGAATCTAGCAAGCAAGATTTAATTGACCAAAATCAACTTAAATTAACTTGTTAAACTCGCAATTTAAATCATGAATTTAACTGAGCTTGATAACATCATTTTTTAAGAAATAATTTTTTATTTAACTATATAAAAATAAAAATATACACTATTAGAAAAGCATCCAGATAAGATTTTAAAAAATAATGGTTTGTAAAAAAATTGCTTACATTATAAAAAGTTGAATAAAAGCAATGTAAAAATTGAATGGAATGTAATAAAATAATTTATAAAATATATTCTTAATTAATTTTAATAAATTTAATAAATTAATATATTTATATTATCTTAAATTAATTAATTTTAAAAAAAAATTAAATTTAAACTAAATAATAATAATAATATATTATTACCTTTTTCTCATTATTTTTCGTTTTAAACTCCTTTTGTTTTCTAAATTTGTTTTTTTTTCTCATTTCCCTTTTGTTTAGATTGTTTTCTTCTCTCTATTCTTTTTAATTTTCTTTTCACGGATGCCCATAAAAATATTAAAAATCATGAAAACATATAAATATAGTTAAATTCCAAGAAATGGAATAAATTATATGAAAATAGTTAAAGCTTGTGAAATAGGATAAATTTTCAAGCTTGTGAAATAGGATAAATTTTCTTTCCTTTTGCATATTTCTGGGTTTTTTTTTTTAAAAAAAATTATAAATTTTTTATGGTTGAAATTTGGGTATGAAACAAAAATCTCATGTTATGTGCCTTTTAACTAAATTTAAGATGAGTTTGTGGCCAAGTCAACTTCAGAATGGTCCGCAATGGCCGGTAAGTCTGAATTATGATGTACCTACAGGCAAAATATTACAGCTAATTCTTGTATCTCATGTCGTGGTTATAGATATGCCATAAACTTAATTTTTATTTTATAATCATATCAACGTTATATATTTTCTAAAACAAAAAAAATACATGTTAAAATATTTTGCACCACAAAATTAAACGTCGACAGAGCCTATAATGGTTTTTGTTTTTAACACAGGTACATGCGGTGCCCCTTTGGACTTGACCAGTGAAAGATGCATCTTCCCTGCCGCTACCGTATGGAAGAAAACAACCTTTTCCTCTCTGCATGTTTGACTCTATCAATCGTATGGACGAAAATGGTTGAATTGTATGGACGAAAATGGCTGAATCGTATGGACGAAAAAATAATACAATTTAATAAAAGTCAAGCTTTTTCAAATATCACAGTCGGAAAGTGTGACTTTTTCAAAATACATAATTTAGTTAGAAGATATTTCTTATTGTTTAATAAAAATGAACAATAAAAATGATTAAGTGAAAAATAATATTGATGCGTCGCTATTTGCAATTATGTCATCATGATATATTCACATATGGTTTTTAAAATGGTTTTTAAATTAATATTTAAAAAAAAAAGAAAAAGGAAAAAAGAAAGAAAGAAAGAAAGTATATATTGTACCAATAAATCTCAAAATAAACACGTATGGTCAATTTAATTTGCCTTCCTTGGTATTAACTATAAATCAAAAGAGGAGGAGGTTTTCTTGCATTCCTCTTTAAAAAGCAATATTTATTGAAATAATATTTTATTTTATTTTTTAATTAATATTTTTTTATTTTATTTTATTTTTTAATATTATATAATTTTTATTTAGTTACCACACTCTCATGAGACGGATTTTAGATTTAACGGGTTAACTTGGTTTGGTTGGTTAACTCAGTTGACTCAGATATTTTTTCTTTTTCTTAATTAGCTCTTTTTTTCCAGTTTCATCTTTTAATATTGATTTGATTGAGAATTAAATTTTATGATCTGTTTTATTTACTTTTCATTAGATTATCCTGATCTCATGACACGGGAATAATGCTTAATGGATTAACCCGAGTTAACTCAGGTTGTTTTTTGTGTCTTTTATTTATTTAATTTTTTTTTTAATTTTATCATTCAACATTGAATCGGTTGGAAATTGAGTTTCATAATCTATTTTAATTTATTTTTTATGAGAATATCTTGGTCTTAAGATCAAGGTCACAAGTTTTAACATTTTAACCCTGGTTAAATTAGGTCATTTTTTTATTTTCTTTTTAAGAGGTTATATTGATCTCATTACCTGCGTCACGAGTCCTTCAACATTGGACTTGCTTTTTACTTGATTGTTCCTGTCTCATGACCCGGGTTGCGGATGACTCTAATTGACTCATTGTTTTCTCTTTTTTTTAATTGACTTTTTCCCTCTAATTTCATTAATTAATATTGTGTTTAATTGGAAATTAGGTTTCATGATTTTATTTTTGTTTATTTTTTATTAGGTTATCATAGTCTCATGACTCGGTAATAGTGCTGAACAAGTAACTTGAGTTAACTTGGCTTATTTTTCATATCATTTTTTAATTAAGATTTTTACAAATTTTATCATTCAACATTAAATTCAATAGGGGCAATTGAGAATCAAGCTTTATAATTTATTTTACTTTCTCTCAATGAGGTTATTTCAGTCTCAAGACCAACGTTGCAGATTTGACAGGTAACCTGAGTTACATCAGGTCATTTTTTTTTATTTTTTTCTATAAGTTTATCTTAGTCTGATGACCCGGGTTATGAGTTTGATGGATTGACTCAGGTTATTTTTTATGTTATTTTTTTAATTGATTTCTTTTTTAATCTTATCCTTTAATATTGGGCTAGTTAGGGATTAAAATTTATAATTTGTTTTGATTTGCTTTTCATGGGGTTATCTCGGTCTTATGACCTGGGTTGCAAGTTTGACATGTTAGCCTAGGTTATTTTTTTAGATCCTTTTTAAATTGATTTTTTTAAAATTTCATCTTTCAATATTGAGTTGATTGAGAATTAGACTTAATAATTTATTTTAATTTGCTTGCTATAGGGTTATCATAGTCTCATAACCCGGGTTATGAATTTGACACGTTAACCCGAGTTGTTCAAGGCTAATCCAATATATTATTATTTTACTATTAAGAAAAGATATCATCTTGAAATTTTATTTAGTTAAAATTTGTTTTCACAGGTTGTATGAGTTGTTTTTGGACCACTAAAGTCAACCGGGTTACATCAGGTAAACCTTCACACGATTTAATTTTTTTCTGTTAGGAAAAAAATATTAGTAACATTTAAATATTTTTTTATGTTGAAGAAAAAATTGACTTCGATCTGCAACGTAGCGCGTGCTAATCATCTAGTTGAGTATTATATGTCACATCAATTTTGACTAAAGAGATTACAATTTTATTTTATTTAGTGAATTAGGCTAATATTATTGGTATGCATTTTTAAAATTGTTTATTTATCTTAACCGAAACATAATTTAGTTAGAAGATATTTCTTATTGTTTAATACAAATGAATAAGTGAAAAATGATATTGTTGTGTCACAATTTGCACTTATGTTATTATGATATATTAATAGGTGTTTTTTTAAAGTGATTTTTAAATTAATATTTTTTATATTTAATGTGCTGATATTAGATATTAAAAGAGCTAAAAATACTGTTTTACTATATTTTTAAATAAAAAACAAGGAGTCACTGCCGCGCGAGAAACATCTAATTTTGACAATTACACAACGTGGTCGTGACAAGTACGTCCAAATAGGAGCTGGCTAAAATTTGCTAATGCCTCCACAAATACTAAGCATACGCATAGTTGCCATCAACAACAATCTTCATGAGAATGGCAAAGCAGAAAAGCTTCTGCTGTTTTCTTTGCTTTCTCTTGGTTATTCTGTGGAGTGAGCAGGTGACAATGGGGAAGGTGATTATACGAGTAGGAGTGGTTCTTGATATGAATTCAGCAGTCGGAAAAACGGCAGAGAGCTGCATATCTGCTGCAGAAACTGATTTTTATGCTAGGAATGCTGATTATCGAACTAGAATCTCTCTCGTCACCAGGGATTCCAAAGGGGATGTCGTGACAGCAGCATCTGCAGGTACCACTTCCCTGAATATTCACACACGAAATCGAACACATGATCACACGACAAAGAGAGAAGTGGCCAGTACTGGCCACTTTTGTCTTGTGTTCTACCTAAAACGCACTGTATATGTAAAGATCATAACAGCAAGTATTCAGATGCTTTATTGATTTTATACTCTCTCTCTCTCTCATGGTGTTTTTAAACCAGATCTTGTGATTAAATTAAGCACTAGAATTGATGGTATTTTTCAATGACTTTTTTTTCCTTTTTATTGTTATTTATATATTTTCAGTAATCTCATATTTAATATATATTTGATGATATGTGAATATTGATATTGCAATTGAATTTATATAAAAAAAAATCTGGAATTAATTATTTTTATATTTTCAATCATGGTTTTTTTATGGCAATATCAAATAGGGTTTTATGTCTAGTTTATTGGATTTTTTTAGTGTGATTCTTTGAATACCCGATGTCGGAAAAAATCAACACCAAAATTACGTACAAAGTATTCATTCCTTTTCAAAACAACGGGATTAAATTATTCTTGGAATACAAAGATTAAAGAGAAAAAGTGGATAGAAACTGTCTTTTTTTCTCTTACAAAACCCATTGCTGCTCTTTTATATTTAAATGAGAGGCACACGACACAGCTTGTACGTGTGGAGTTTTTTTTTACCGGCAATCAGCTTGTAAGTTTTAATTTGATGGCTCACAAAACTCAAACTTCTCTCACAAAAGAAGCTTGATCATCATTTTTTATACATTGTTATTGATATGGATATTTTCAATAATTAAAATCTTTATTTTCGTACCATTTTGAATTCCATTTGATATTGATACATTGTTATGAAATTGCTTCCCTGCAAAAGTCATTAAGTATCTCAATGTAAAGTTTTAATATCAGACAAAAAAGTCAAATAATTATGATGGAACTAAAAAACCACAGTAACCCTCTTAGCATAACCTAACTTCTGATAAATTAAGGGTAAAAACAGTGTTATCACTATTAATATCAACAATTAAATTAGTTTGTATCCACAGTATCATTCATAGTAAAATTGCAATAACTCTTTTTAAAAAAAATAAAATTGACAAATGTTTTGTCGAATCAAAGCTTGATTATCATTTTTTATACATTGTTATTGATATGAATATTTTCAACAATTAAAGACTTCATTTTCATACCATTTTGATATCTAATTTTAATGTGCTTTGATCAAGAATTTTGGATGTCACGGTTCTATTTGTCAATTTCAGTAATAGCAATGTATTTAATATAAAGTTCAATTTTACAATTTAAAATATAGCACTGGATTTAATGAAAATGCAGCACTGGATTTAATGAAAAATGAAGAAGTTGAAGCAATCATAGGGCCTCAAAGATCATCAGAAGCCAAGTTTGTGATAGAGCTTGGAGCCAAGACACAAGTGCCAATTCTCTCTTTTTCAGCTACTAGTCCTGCTCTCACTCCAGTTCAAAGCAATTACTTTATCCGGACAGCTCAAAGTGATTCCTCTCAAGTGAAAGCCATTGCCAGCATTGTCGAAACTTATGGTTGGAGGGAAATTGTTCTAATCTATGAAGGCACAGAATATGGCATTGCTTTGGTTCCATATTTGCTAAATGCCTTCCACGAGATTGGTACTCGAGTTCCCTATGAAAGTTGCATTCCATCGTCTTTCGATGACACTGAAATCATGAGGGAGCTCCACAAAATAAAGAAAATGCAGGAAAGCGTGTTTCTGGTGCACATGACAGCCTCCATGGGATCCAGGCTATTCTTACTCGCCGAAAGCGCAGGAATGATGAGTGAAGGGTATGCATGGCTCGTGACAACAGGATTGTCCACCTTATTAGATCCTGTGGACGCAAAAGTAATGGATTCTATGGAAGGTGTATTAGGTGTAAAGCCATATGTACCAAAATCAATAGAACTTGAAGGTTTCAAATCAAGATGGAAAAAGAATTTCAACTCTGAAAACCTCTTTGGTTTATGGGCATATGATACAGTTTGGGCGATAGCAATGGCAGTGGAGAGGGCTGGCATTGTGCATTCTAGTTTCTTAAAACAAAACGCAAGCAACAGGTCAGTTGATCTTGCGGCTTTGGGAATCTCAGAAAT
The DNA here is from genome assembly GCA_019202695.1 of Populus x sibirica. Lineage (NCBI taxonomy): Eukaryota > Viridiplantae > Streptophyta > Magnoliopsida > Malpighiales > Salicaceae > Populus > Populus x sibirica. The sequence continues at coordinate 1,344,512 of JAGMVL010001026.1, read as the reverse complement.
GGGGCCAAGACTCCTGAAGTCCATATTAAACACTACCTTTGATGGCTTGAGCGGAAAGTTCCAGTTGGTTAAGGGTGAGATGGCACCTTTCGCCTTTGAAATATTCAATGTGGTGGGGAGATCAGAGAGGGTTATTGGATATTGGACACAAAAAGGAGGACTTTCTCAGAGCTTGGATAGCAGTAGTAAAATATCACACTCAAATTTCAAACCCAAACTGAAGCAACCAATTTGGCCAGGAGGCACAATACAACAGCCGAAGAAATTGAGGATTGGGGTTCCAGTGAGAAGCGGTTTTAGCGAATTTTTAGAAGTCAAATGGCACAAGCAGAGCAATGAGCCTATTGTTTCAGGCTTCTCTGCAGAGGTTTTCCTTGCAGTGCTTGATATATTACCATTTCCCCTTCCGTATGAATACATACCCTTTATGAACAAAAGTAGTAGGAAGAGTGCCGGGACTTACGATGATCTTCTTCGGCAAATCAAACTTCAGGTCCGTGTTATGCTACTTAAAATCCATTTTTCTATTCTAATTTGCTGTAGTAAAAAGCTTAAAAGTCATAAAAAGAGTGACCTTGTATTGTTTGTCTTTCAGAAATTTGATGCAGTGGTTGGAGATACAACGATAGTGGCTTATCGCTCATCATATGTAGATTTCACCTTGCCTTACTCGGAATCAGGCATAACAATGGTGGTTTTGATGAAACGCGATGAGAGGGATAACATGTGGATTTTCTTGAAGCCACTAAGCCCGAAACTTTGGTTAGTAACTGGACTAGCCTTCTTTGTCACAGGTTTAGTGGTATGGGTGCTCGAACACCGTATAAACACAGAGTTTAGGGGAACACCAGAGCAACAACTGGGCACAGTTATCTGGTTCTCCTTCTCAACACTGGTCTTTGCACATAGTAATTAACTTCTCTAACTTTCGTGTTTTTATCTTCTTTACTTTCTTTTCATAATTGATTACAAGCGCAACTAAAATGAAATTCTAATGTATGAGCATGAATCATTAATTTTGTTTTTTTTTTTTTGCCGTAATAGGGGAGAGGCCAGAGAACAACCTGACAAGATTTGTCTTGATCATATGGATGTTTGTGGTACTTATTATATCTCAGAGTTACACTGCTAGCTTAGCCTCAATGCTAACAGTACAGCGGATGCATCCCGCATTTGTTGATGTCACAGAGATCCAGAGGAATAATTACTTTGTTGGACACCAGAAAGATTCTTTTGTGAAAGATTTCCTTAAAAAAGAATTAGATTTCAATGACACGATGTTGAGGGAATATACCACTCCAGAGGAGTATCACGATGCGTTGTCTAGAGGGTCTCATAATGGTGGTGTGGCTGCTATCTTTGATGAAATTCCCTACGTTAGACGCTTCCTTGACGACAAGAACCGCTGCTCTAAATTTCAAATGGTAGGACCAACCTATCAAACCGATGGATTTGGCTTTGTGAGTGACTCTCTCTCTCTCTCTTTCTGAAGTTCTTAGGTTTTAAGTAGAACTCCATGATTATCAGGCTACTTATAATTAAGGCAAAAGTGATTAGCCATTGTTAAGCATGTATATGACTATTACAGAACTTATGCAGTGAGTAAACTTTCTAATCAGATCGATCTATTTTCTTCTTCTTCTTCTTTTTTTTATTGTAGGCCTTCCCACTTAACTCCCCACTAGTCTCTCATTTCTCAAGAGCAATCTTGAATGTCACTGAAGATCATGATAAAATGGAAGTAATTAAGAGGAAAAGCTTTGGTAGGGAAATCACCTGTGAAGATCGAGGAACTGAAACCTCTTCAGGTGGTCTTAGGTTGTCTAGCTTCGCGGGCCTCTTCCTTATCTCTGGAGTTGCTTCCATATCTTCGCTCCTGATATATATCATCAGGTTCCTTTGCTCAAATTATCCTGCTTCAAACACAATGCATGAAGAACAATCCATGTGGCTGAGAATTCTTGAGGTAGCAAAGCGTTTTGACCAGAAAGATCCCTCCGTCCATCATCTTAGGCGAGCTGAACCTAGAGTTCACCCTGTCACAGGTCCTGAAAGTATTGGAGCCTCACCTGAGACTGGCAACGTGCATGAAATGACTTCCAATGAAGGAGCCGAAGATGTTGGAGAAAATCAAAACCATGACAATCTTACCTCGGGGAATAGTGGTACAAATTTTATTGCCTCCAATGCAGATACTGTTGCCCCTAACACTCCGGAAAGAAACCGAGCTTCACCTGATACTGCCTATGTGCATGAAATGACTTCCGATGAGGGAGCCGAAGTTGTTGTTGGGGATCAAAACCGCGGGAATCCTACCTCATTGAACAGTGGTACAAATACTAATACAATGTAGCCCACGATAACCAGCTGTACATGAATAATGGTGAGCCACCATCCATTCACCAATGCTGATTGAAAGTTAACATATGATGTCCTTGTGGTATATATTATGTTTATGGTAATCAGGGCATTGAGTAATTCACAGCTAATTCATGACTAGGATTTTTTTTTCTATTTGAAATACAAACCATGATTTAAATACAGCATTACTCTTATATATATATATATATATATATATATATCTCAATTACTAACCATAAGAGGTTATTTGAAATTGCATTTCAAACAGAGTTTCTAAAAAAATGATTTGTTTTTAATTTTTTACATGATAATATCAAAAATAATTTTTTAAAAATAAAAATATATTTTAATGCATTTATGATTAAAATATACTTTAAAAAACAACTGCTACCACACTCGCAAACACCCTATAAGTAACAAAGAGCTTATGATCTTATATATGCTTAAAGTGCAAAGCAATTCAAATGCTAGACTTTAATCTTCGGTGATCATAAGAGAAAGAATGAAAAACAGAGAATAAGAGAAAATGTAATGTGTATATATTTTCTTAATGAATGAATTATGATACAACAGAAGCTCATATATATATATATATATATATATATATATATACATTCTAAACTAATCAGTTATGAAATGTTATTACAAATATAATTTCAATTTCAATTTGAAAATCATGATTAGTGCAGGTTCATCAATGCATCAGAATATCCATCATAAACAAGAAACAGTTACAAAGTTTGAATCTTTGTAACTGTAACTCTCTTTTGAAACTCTCTTCTTGGTCTTCAATATCCGTTAGCTAGCTGGAGATGTAACAGTTACAAAGTTCGAATCTTTGTAACTATAACTCTCTTCTTGGTCTTCAATGTCCGCGCTTACAAAGTTTGAATCTTTGTAACTGTAACTCTCTTATGCTTAACATTCCCCTGCAAACTGATGGGGATAGGAATCACCATCAATTTGGACCGTAAAAACATAAACCTTGCTGTAGCATGACCTTTGGTGAATACATCTGCAATCTGGTCATGTGTTGAAATATGTCGTACAAGAATATCCTTATTAAGAACTTTTTCACGGATGAAGTGATAATCCACCTCTATGTGCTTCGTTCGGGCATGAAAAACGTGATTAGAGGCAAGAGATATTGCACCTACATTATCACACCATAGTGTAGGAGGTGACGACAATGAAATGCCAAGATCTCGTAATAACATTCGAAGCCAATATAGTTCAGCAGTGACAAGAGCCATGGATCGATATTCAGCCTCAGTACTGGATTTAGACACAACACTTTGTTTCTTTGCACTCCAGGATATGAGATTTTGGCCTAGAAACACAACATAACCACTTGTAGATTTTCTATCATCAGGATTCCTGACCCAATCTCGCATCGCAAAAAGCATCTAATGTTGTTGTCGATTGAGTGTAGTGAATACCATAATCAATTGTTCCTTTCAAGTAACGAAGAACTCTTTTGGTAGCAATCCAGTGTGGTTCTCGTGGAGAATGCATGAATTGGCATAATTGGTTCACTGCATAGCTGATGTCAGGTCTTGTTAAAGTGCAATATTGAAGAGCACCAATAACTTGACGATATTCAGTTGGATCATTCAATAATTCCCCTTCATGGGCTGAGAGTTTGGGTCCTGATGCTGTTGGTGTAGATAACGGTCTAGCTCCAATCATTTATGTCTTGTCTAGTAGGTCAGAAATGTACTTTGATTGTTTGAGATAAAGTCCCTCTGTATTGCGAGAAGCTTGAATACCAAGAAAATAGGAAATAGTGCCAAGATGTCTGACTTGAAATGTACTCTGTAGTTGTTTGATGAAGTCTTCAATTTCTGAATCTTTGGTTCCTGTGACAATGATATCATCCACATACACTAAAACAAACAGTTTAGATTTTGCTTGTTGTAGTGTAAATAAACTATGATCAACAGAAGATTCTTGAAATCCAATGTCAAGGAGATGAGTAGAAAATCTTTGAAACCAGGCCCGTGGAGCTTGTTTGAGACCATGGAGTGATTTATACAATCTGCAAACATACTCTGGTTTTGATTCATCAATGAATCCTTGTGGCTGCTCCATATAGACTTCTTCATCCAGAAAACCATGTAAAAATGCATTGGAAACATCTAGTTGTTTGATAGGCCAATTAAATGCTACTGCAAGTGACAATACCACTCTGATGGTGGAAGGTTTGATTACTGGGGAGAATGTCTCAAAGTAATCTATCCCATATTGTTGATCGAAGCCTTTTGCCACTAGTCATGCTTTGTACCTGTCAATCTGTCCTTCAAGAGTTCTTTTAATTTTATACACCCACTTATTTCTTACCACATGAAACTTGTCTGGTCTAGGACATAGAGACCAAGTCCCATTAGCTATTAATGCATCAAACTCTCTTCCCATAGCTGTCCGCCAATGTTCATTTGTTACTGCCTTGCTGTAAGAAGATGGTTCTTGTTCATCAAAAACACTGGAAAGAGTTTTTAAAGGGTGGCGAGTTGAGTATAAAACATTATAGTCAAGGAATTGTTTTGGTCTTGAGTGGCCAGTTTTTGACCGAGTGATAATATAGGATGAAGGCCGAGGATGCAGGGTTGTCACTTTGTGTGGTAGGTTGTTCCCTAGTAGATAACAATTGTGCTACTGGTATGTCTTCATGAAGCGGATGGGTTTTTGCAGGGAGTTGATCATATGAAGTCTCAATAGGAGTAGGTAACTGACCTATATCAGTCTCCGTTGCAGAGGAGTTTGTAAGAGTGTCTGTGACAAGAGCATTAGTGAATAAAATGGAAGGAATAATTGTGTCAGTGAAGGAATGGGAATTACCAGTTTGAATTAAGTTGGAGCAAGTTAAGGTCTGGTCTTTATCCTTTACTGGAAACGTTTCTTCATCAAACACCACATGTCTAGAGATATAAACCTTGTTACTTTCTAGGTCGAGACATCGATACCCTTTTTGATTGTGTGAGTATCCTAGAAAGACACATTGTTTACTTCTATATGCTAGCTTATGGGGTTGATATGGTCTTAAGAGAGGATAACATGAACAACCAAACACACGTAGTCCAGAATAATTCGGGGTGTGACCATGTAGAACTTCATATGGGCTACGATTTTGTAACACTTTGGTAGGTAATCTGTTGATCAAATAAACTGCTGTGAGAAAAGCATCTACCCAGTAGGTTGGCTTTAGAGATGATTGTGCTAAGAGAATTAACCCTAGTTCTTGAACATGTCGATGTTTCCTTTCAGCTATTCCATTTTGCTGAGAGGTATATGGACAAGTTAATCGATGACAGATTCCATTTTTACTAAGAAAGTCTCTAAATTGATGAGATAAATATTCCCCCCCCGTTATCACTCTGAAACTGTTTAATAGAACATGAGAATAAGTTTTCAAGATGAACTTTGAACTTAAGAAAGGTAGCAAAGACTTCGACTTATTATGCAAGGGATAGATCCAAGAGTATCCGGAGAAATCATCAACAAACAAAACATAATAACGACAACCACTTATAGAAGAAATAGGGGATGTCCAAACATCGAATGTACCAAGGATAATGGACTGCTTGATTGATGAGTGGAGTTTGGAAATGGTAATTTTTTGCTTTTACCAAGAGGGCATGTAGAACAAAAGCTAGTGTTATTGGTTGTTTTATTATCTTTTGATGATAAACTAATATGGTTTGACCTTGCAAGAGATTGCAGGACAGCTTGTGAAGGATGGCCGAGTCTGAAATGCCACTGCTCGGCTGTAGTTCTTTCTCCAATTTTGGCTGTTAATCCTTGAATTCTATGAGGAAGACCGAAACCACCAGTAATAGGATAAAGACCATTGTCAACCTGTCCGTGGAGTAGTTTTTGATCTGTCTGGTTCTCCTTCACAGTAAAATCATGGCTAGTTAGTATAAAATAACAATTGTTATCAAGACATAATTTATTTATGGATAAAAGATTTGAGGATGCATGAGAACAATGTAAGATGTTTGACAGGTGAAAGTTGGTTTTGTTTATTTGTAGGAAAGTAGAACCAGTGCTTTTAATTACTAAACCCGCACCATTCCCCACCGTCACAGCTTTCTCCTTGGTGGTAGGGAAGTTTCGAGTGAGATGCCGATCATCTGAGGTAATATGAACATTAGCCCCACTATCTGCATACCATACTTGGAGGTCATATTGTGTATTGGATTCAGCCACCATTGCTGCAAGTTCAGTTGGAGGATGGCGTCCTTGAAATGCATAGTCAAACCTGTGATAGCAATCAATTGCAATATGTCATGTGCGATCACAAATTTGACATACTGGACGTGTGGTAGTTTGGTTTGAATTATGTCTTGCCACAGCAGGTTGTCCTAACAAAGCGTTAGGATAGGAGTTTCGGTGTTGTGGACCTCCCGATCGATTAGAAGGAATATAAGGTTTCTTCTTGGCTGTGAATGGAGACTTCTTGTTGGCAAAGAAATGCAAAAGTAGTGTTAGACACCATTGTTGATCGTTGAGTCTCCAGTAAAGATTCATGACTGAGTAGTTCAGCACTGAAATCTTCAAAGGTAAATTCATTGTCTCTGGAGACAAAATTGAAGGAAGTAATGAAAGGATTATATTCCTGATTAAGTCCTCCAAATATAAAGGAAATTAAATCTTGATCATCAATTATTTTTCTTGCAGCTGCTAATTGATCTGCAATGGATTTGGCATCCTCCAAGTATGTAGAACAATTCTTGGATCCTTGTGTGATAGTTTGCAGTTGTCTTCGCATATGTGCAATGCGAGATCTAGATTGATTGGAGAATTTCATCTTGAGTGCATTCCAGACTTGTTTGGATGTATTCTGGCCATAAAATGAGGCAACAAGATTTGGATTTATTGAAGACAGAATAAGTCCAAGTAATACCTGGTCTTTCTTATACCAAACAGTATATGCAGCATTGGTAGTACCATCTGCAATTGTCTTCTCAGGGACAGGTTCAGATCCTTCCACGAACCCTAGAAGATCATTGCTCTTAAGGAAGGGCAAAAATTGAGATTGCCATCCTAAATAATTTGTTCCATCGAGCTTAAAAGAAGTAGGAGCTACTGTTGGATTGAGATGTAAAAGGTTACCGGTATTGTTGGAAAAAGACATCTTTTGCGGAAGCTTAGATCAAAGAAGCGTGAGCTAAAGTGCTCGATACTAAGAAAGAATGAAAAACAGAGAATAAGAGAAAATGTAATGTATATATATTTTCTTAATGAATGAATTATGATACAACAGAAGCTCATATATATATATATATATATATTCTAAACTAATCAGTTATGAAATGTTATTACAAATATAATTTGAATTTCAATTTGAAAATCATGATTAGTGCAGGTTTATTAATGCAGTAGAATATCTATCATAAACAAGAAGCAGTTATAAAGTTTGAATCTTTGTAACTGTAACTCTCTTTCGAAACTTTTTTCTTGGTTTTCAATATCCGTTAGCTAGCTGGAGATGTAACAGTTACAAAGTTTGAACTTTGTAACTGTAACTCTCTTATGCTTAACAATAAGTTGATTGTCATTTCGGTGGTTTTACGATCAACAACACAACAGTAACAGACAAATGGGATGCTTCCATATCTTCGCTCCTTGCAAACAGAGAATTCATAAAATGCAACTTTGGTTACCTGTTTAATGGCTGCATTTTGAAATTGGATTTGGGCGCTTCAACGTAGGAGAGCTCTCCTGGTAGATGCGCTGAATACCCTTCCTTGAAAATTGAAGGCTAAGCCTGTAGAATTGTCCTCTGAAGGTGCATTTTCTGTCGCTGTGCATAACTTATCACAGACATGTTATCCCTTTTTTTTTTTCCCCGCGAAAAGTAATTTTTTAAAAATTATTTTTTAAATTTTATTATATTTGTTTATCATTAAAAAAGTTGGTTAATACAAAATATTTTCCAGTTAAAAGAAAATTTAGTTTGGTTTTCAGGAAAATATTTTCCTTTTATTTTGGACAGAAAACACTTTTCAAAAGTTGTGAAAAAATTTAAAATATCATATTATTTGCTGATTATATCAAATCTAGTCCTCAAACTTTTGATTGTTATATATATTTTTTTGAATATTTTTTTTCAATTTCATCATTTAGAATTTAATTTTTATATTAACTTTGGTCCTTATTTTTATAATTATTATTTGCTTTTTCCTTATTATTTTTTAATTGAAATTTTTTATCTATCAAATTTGATCCTCATTCTTTTGATTGTTACTTATTTTATTTGAAATAATTTATGAAATGATAATTATTATTATTTTAATTTCATCATCTTTTAATTTTTTTATTTGTTAGATTTGATCTCTATTATTTTGATTATTATTTATTTTATTTGAGATAATTTATGAAATTATATTTTTTTTCAATTTTATTCTCATTCAACTTTTTAATTTTTAAGATTTGTTCCTCATTATTTTAATAAACTTGAAAAAAAAATAAAACATTAATAAGTTATTTTCCAGCTCATTTTCTATAACATAACCAAGCACTGGAAAATGTTTTTCAACTTATTTTTCATTACACTACTAAACATCGGAAAATAAATTTTTTTTTTGAAATTCACTTTTTCAGAATTTACTTTCAAAAAAAAAAATTACTTTTCAGTAAACAAACAAGACTTAGTGTAATTGTTGGCGGTTTCTGAAAACTTTTTACAAAATTGAAAATTTAAATTAAATATTACCGATGGAATTACCGACGGAATAATTAAAAAATATTAATATTCAATTATCCGTCGGTAAATTCGTCGCTAACAAGCCCCAATAAAAAGTCTGGATCCTCTTATTTCATAAGAGATAAACTCATTTCTTATTATTCTTCTTCTTCTACTTCTTCTTCTTCTTCTTCTTCACTATATGTAAAAAACATCAATATCTATTTCTTTCTCTTCTTTTCTCTTCTCATCTCCTTCTCTTTCCCTCCATGCTCGGGGTATGTCTTCTTCTTCTTTCTTCTTTTGTCTTCTTAGTTTTTTTTTTAATTAATATGCTTTACGATTTTTTTTCTCTCCTTAGCTTCACTTGCAACTACATTAAGGTAAGATTTTTTTTTCTTCTTCTTTCATGATTTTTTTCACTATATTTGTTTTTTATTTTATTTTTAATTTTTTTTCTTCTTAATAATTGTATAAATGTTGTTGTGAGATTTTGTTTTTCATATGAGATCAATTTCTAGTTGATTTATTTATAGGGATTTTTAAATTTTTAGCAATTGCAACTTTATTTTTTTCATATGAATTTTTTTAGTTGAATTTATTTTTTTGTTTTATTTATTTGTTGCAAATTTGTTTGAGTTGATTTTCTTATTCTTTTTTCCAAGCATTTTGAGTATATATTATAGAGTGTTGATTTATGTTAATTTAATTATTTTATAATTTTATAAAATAATTTTTTTTTTAAATGTTTTTATATAATTACCGACGGAATTTCCGTCGATATATACGTCGGTAATTCCATTGGTAATAAAAAATATTATTACCGACGCGTTTGTTCTATCAGTAAATCCGTCGGTAATAATATACTAACGGATTTACCGACGGAAAAAACATTACCGACGAACGATTCCGTCTGTGATTCCATCAGTAATATAATTATCGATGGACTATGTGTCTTACACCGACGGAAAAATTCTGTTGGTAACACTGTTAAATCTTATAGTGAAATAAGAAACAACAAAGCTCGTAAAAACTACTAAACCTTGAATAATCATATAAACTAAGCGACCAAGTATTATCCTAGAGGTCTTTCTTCATTCTCCATCATCAACTCGTGAGAGTTTTGCGCTACAAATAACAGATCATGCAAAATAAAGATGACAACATGAACAGCTAAATAAACAACAAAACTAGATGACCTTTCTACAGCTTCTGTAAAATTCAACAAAAGAAAGAAACATACAACCTTTATGCTGCTGCTGAATCTTTTTTTCTTAAAAGTTTCACACATCTGTCTCTATAGCAAATTATCAAATTCACAGAGCCAAAATTCAAGAAAATTAAAGTGTTCAGAATAAATAAATAATTAATTAGATTTAGATAGATGTTATTAGACCTCGATATTTATTTTCTTCTCAGGTTTTTCAATTTTTTGCAATTTAAAAATAACAGTTTTGTACCAGCAATTTTATAGTATGGTACCAATGTGTTGAGAACAGAGCTTTAGCAACATACGAAAATGATATATCGCTTTTCCCACCATCATCCTAATTTAATACTCCCTCTAACCACCATATTGTCAAGGTTTCCAATTTGGTTTGTCCCGAAATACAAGTACAATCAAAGAATTCTATTCTTTATTTTTTCAGCTTTTCTATTATGCCCCTTGTTAAGAACTAAGCTCCCATCAATCCTACTAAGAGTCCAGTTTATGGTGTATTTCCAAGGAAATTAACATATACAAATTCATATATAAAGAAATATGAAGATTAGGTCAAACCTTCTTTGAAAGAGGACCTTGTGCAAGGTTAGGTTAATTTTTCAGTGCGTAGGTGATGGAAGCCATAGGCAACCCGAGCATCCATTCCTGTGCAAACAAACAATAAACTTAGAAGCAACCTAAAGAGTAAAACAGGATACTGTAAAGCCACCACTTAATTAATTGGTGGAAGACAAAAATTAGTGGAGTAGTTGGCATAATTGGTGCCATGATTTATGGCATAATTTGTGGCATAATTGGTGCCATGATTTATGGCCTTTGTCCCCTCACTCTTGGCTATAAATAGGCAATGCCTTGAAGCTTATTTGACACACCAAGTTAAAGAAGAAGAAGAGGAGAGTGAAGAGAGAGTAATCCCACAAAGTTGTGAGGTATTTGTGAGAGAGTAAGTGAGGTGTTTTCTCCTAGTAATAGAGAGATTCTTAGTTGTTCTCCTATTACTTGAGAGAGGTTGTAATTCCCACATTACTTAGTAAAATCCTTCTATACTTGCCCGTGGACGTAGCCTAATTGGGTGAACCACGTAAATTCTTGTGTGTCTCATTTCTCATTTTATCCTATCCCTTGCCTTTTATCTTGTCAGGTTTGCATTTCAGTATCCTAACAATGGTATCAGAGCCTTCGTGGTTGGTGTTGTTAATACACAAAAGTCATTCGTGTATACGGTCACTATTCACGTCTACGGCACTATTCATCCATACGTACTGTTTACATACGATACTGTTGGCGTCTATAGAAAATTAGTGCGGTGAATAAATACAGTCTAGGAAGTTCTGTCTAACGAGATTGGGTTTTAAGCGGGACCGTTTGTGACCCCTCCAATCTTTCCTGGGAACTTACTTAGTGAAGTATTATTTACACGATACTAGTTCTATATACGTTACGGATCCGTGAAACGGTGATAGCCGAATAGATCACGGTGAATAAAATGACAAAGAAAAGTACGAGATTGAGAGGTTCAAGGGGAGCAATTTTTCATTGTGGAAAATGAGAATCAAGACAATCTTAAGGAAAGACAATTGCTTGGCAAAGCAATTGGGGATCGACTGCGGAGATCACCGATAATGCAAAATGGAATGAGATGGATGGCAATGCTATTGCTAACATACATTTAGCATTAGCTGATGAAGTATTATCAAGTGTGGCGGAGAAGAAAACAGCTAAGGAGATATGGGATACTCGACAAAGCTATACGAGTCCAAGTCTTTACACAATAAGATTTTCTTAAAGCGGAGACTTTATACCCTTCGAATGGCGAAACCACGTCGGTGACCGACCACATCAACACAATAAGAACTCTATTTTCACAACTCACTACGTTGGGTCAACAAATAGAGGAAAGTGAACGTGCGAGCTTCTACTTCAAAGTCTTCCGATTCGTATGATCGGCTCATTATCAACTTGACCAATAATATCCTCACGAGACTATTTAGTCTTTGATGATGTTGCACGGCCGCCATCTTGGAAGAAGAAAATAGGCGCAAAAATAAAGGAGACAGAAATAGTTCAAACCAAGCAGAGGCATTATTGGTGTCAAGAGGGAGATCAACGGAGCGTGGCTCCAAAGTGGGAGTCAAAGGCAAGGGAGGTCCAAATCAAGAAGTAAGAAGACTGTGAAATGCTATAACCGTGGCGAAAAAGGGCACTTCAAAAGGATTGTTGGTTTAAAAAGGGTATAGAGAATACTTGCAGTCATCAAAACCTCAAGGATGTGTTGCAAGCACCTCAGAAGATGGAGAGGTTTTATATAGTGAAGCAGCGATAATCTCTACAGATAGAGAAGAGCTCACTGAGGTCTGGCTAATGGATTCAGGAGCAACATGGCATATGACTCCTAATCGAGATTGGTTCCAAACATATGAACCCATCTCTGGAGGCAAAGTGTTCATGGGTGATAATCATGCTGTAGAGATTGCTGGCATTGGCACCATCAAATTGAAGATGTATGATGGCTTAATTCGTACTATTTCAGGAGTGCGACATGTGAAAGACTTGAAGAAGAATCTTTTGTCCGTAGGACAATTTGATAGTCTTGGCTGTAAGATCCGAACAGACAATGGAATCATGAAAATTGTCAAAGGAGCGCCGGTGGTTTTAAAGGCAAGAAAGACAGTTGCAAACATGTTTGTATTAATGGGAGAAACACATCATGAGGCGAAGCGTCTATCGCATCGCCCGATCCCGCAGAAGAGAAGACGATGATGTGGCATCAAAAACTAGGCCACATGTCGAGAAAGGTTTGAAAGTTCTCTCCGATCGAAGTTACTCCCTGGGCTTACAAAGGTTACTTTACCCTTTTGTGAGCACCGTGTTACAAGTAAACAACACAAAGTTAAAGTTTGGCACATCAACAACTAAGAGCAAATGCATCTTAGACCTAATTCACTCTGATGTTTGGCAAGCACCGGTTGTACCCTTGGGAGGAGCAAGATACTTTATATCATTTATAGATGACTTCTCCAGGAGATGTTGGGTGTATCCAATTAGAAGGAAGGCAGATGTGTTCGCAGCCTTTACAATTTTCAAAGCGCGGGTGGAACTTGAATCTGAAAAGAAGATCAAGTGTTTGAGGACCGACAATGGAGGAGAATATACCAGTGATGAATTTGATAACTTCGTCAACATGAAGGTATCAAAAGGCGATTCACAACGGCATACACTCCACAACAAAATGGAGTGGCGGAGCGGATGAACAGAACTCTATTAGATAGAACAAGAGCAATGTTGAAGGCCGCAGTCTAGAAAAGTCATTCTCGGCGCGTATGAGTCAATACCGCTTGTTATGTGATAAATCGATCTCCGTCAACCGCAATTGAGCTGAAGACACCAATGGAGATGTGGACTGGAAAACCAACGGATTATTCTCGATTGCATATATTTGGAAGTCCTGTGTACGTGATGTACAATACACAAGAAGTTAGCAAGCTGGATTCAAAATCCGGAAAATGTGTATTCTTGGGATATGCTTGATGGAGTGAAGGGGTATCGCTTGTGGGATCCCACTGCCCACAAAGTAGTCATTAGCAGATGTCATATTTGCGAAGGTAAAATGCAAATGGAAGAACATAATAGCATTCTAAAGGAGACTACAACAGTCCAGATTGAAAATACTCAGAATCATACTTCTTCTGAAGCTACACCAGAGCATGAAGAGCAAGAACAAATAGAGTCCGAAACTCCCGAAGTTCGGCGGTCGACTCGTGAAAGAAGACCACCGGCTTGGCACTCGAAATATAGTACCGAGAGCAATATTGCATATTGTCTTCTAACGGAGGATGGAGAGCCATCAACTTTCCATGAGGCTATCAAAAGCACGGATGTATCTATGTGGATGACAACAATGCAAGAGGAGATTGAAGCTCGCACAAGAATAACACTTGGGATCTTGTTCCGCTACCACAAGGAAGAAAGGCCATTGGCAACAAATGGGTTTACAAGATAAAACGTGATGGAAATGATCAAGTGGAGCGGTATCGTGCAAGATTGGTGGTGAAAGGATATGCTCGAGAAAGAAGGAATAGACTTCAATGAGATATTTTCTCCGGTGGTACGACTTACTACAATCAGAGTAGTCTTGGCAATGTGTGCTATATTTGATCTTCACCTAGAGCAGTTAGATGTGAAAATTGCATTTCTTCATGGAGAACTTGAAGAAGAAATTTATATGCTCCAACCAGAGGGTTTTGCTTTAAACAGCAAGGAGAACTTGGTTTGCGGGTTGAACAAATCTCTATACGGTCTCAAACAGCGCCGAGGTGTTGGTACAAGAGATTTGATTCCTTCATAATAAGCCTTGGGTACAACGGACTCGGTTCGGACCATTGTACGTATTACAAGAGGTTTGAAGAAGATGATGTTTTCATCATTCTCGTTGTTGTACGTGGATGACATGTTGGTGATAGGCCCCAACAAAGATCGAGTCCAAGAATTGAAGGCACAGTTGGCTAGGGAGTTTGATATGAAGGACTTGGGACCAAAGAAACAAGATTCTAGGGATGCAAATTCACCGAGACAAGTAAGAGGAAGATTTGGCTCTCTCGAAAAAATTATTTGAAGAAGATCTTGCGTCGCTTCAACATGCAAGATTGTAAGCCAATTTCCACCCCACTTCCTATTAACTTCAAATTATCCTCAAGTATGTCTCCTAGCAATGAAGCAGAGAGGATGGAGATGTCTCGAGTACCGTATGCATCAGCGGTGAGAAGTTTAATGTTTGCCATGATATGTACAAGACCGGACATTGCACAAGCAAGTGGGGAGCAGCTAGTCGATACATGGCAAATCCTGGTAGAGAGCATTGGAATACTATTAAGAGGATCTTGAGATATATCAAGGGTACCTCGGATGCCGCATTATGTTATGGAGGGTCGAATTTACCGTCGAGGTTATGTTGATTCGATTTTGCTGGCGACCTTGAGAAAAGAAAATCCACTACAGGCTATGTGTTCATAATTGCGGGAGGAGTCAGTGAGCTGGGTCTCTAAACTTCGGATCAGTTGTAGCTTTATCCACAATAGAAGCCGAGTACATGGCGCTACACAAGCTTGTAAAGAAGCAATATGGATGAAGAAACTTATGGAGGAGCTCGGACACAAACAAGAGAAGATTCCTTTGTATTGTGATAGTCAGAGTGCCTTGCATATTGCAAGGAATCCAGCGTTTCATTCAAGAACAAAACACATAGATGTTCAGTATCACTTTGTTCGTGAAGTGGTGGAAGATGGAAGTGTGGACTTTCAAAAGATTCACACAAAGGAAAACCCAGAGATGCTTTGACCAAACCAGTCAACACCGATAAGTATATATGGTGCGAGATCCTCTTATGGCCTAGCGAGAAATGTAAGCGGCATGAAGATGGCAAGTATAGAAAGGATAGAAGAATCACAAATGATCAAGTGTGAAGACTTGATTAAATCATCAAAGTCTTCAAGTGGGAGAATGTAAAGCCACCACTTAATTAATTGGTGGAAGACAAAAATTAGTGGAGTAGTTGGCATAATTGGTGCCATGATTTATGGCATAATTTGTGGCATAATTGGTGCCATGATTTATGGCCTTTGTCCCCTCACTCTTGGCTATAAATAGGCAATGCCTTGAAGCTTATTTGACACACCAAGTTAAAGAAGAAGAAGAGGAGAGTGAAGAGAGAGTAATCCCACAAAGTTGTGAGGTATTTGTGAGAGAGTAAGTGAGGTGTTTTCTCCTAGTAATAGAGAGATTCTTAGTTGTTCTCCTATTACTTGAGAGAGGTTGTAATTCCCACATTACTTAGTAAAATCCTTCTATACTTGCCCGTGGACGTAGCCTAATTGGGTGAACCACGTAAATTCTTGTGTGTCTCATTTCTCATTTTATCCTATCCCTTGCCTTTTATCTTGTCAGGTTTGCATGTCAGTATCCTAACAGATACAAATATTCATCACAAGCTAAAACCTGCAAGGTTGTCATTTGGAACAAAATTTTTAATGTCATTAAGCAAGTCTTTGCAAATGAAGTTTTACATCTTTCTTTCTTAAATGCATGTCATAGGATTCTTCTCTGAGTTAATTAGTGAAATTGAGTTCAACATGCACCGCCTAGTTCAGATGGGGAGTTAATCGTTGTGTTAAGCCTTCTGTCTAGTGAACAAACAATTATAAAGTACAAACCAATGAGATAACATGTTGAAGAACCAATGGGCACAAAAAGGAAGCAAATGAAAGAATCAATCCAGAAGAACCAATGGAATGAGAAAACACCCCATTTGATGGATTAAAAAAATACAAAAGAAAAGAAAAGAAAACAAACAAAGAAAAAAAAAACATTTCACAGTCAAAAAAGACAATTTTCAACTTTCAAGTAGTTCAATTCTTACACAGAAAATACTTGGAATCGTTATGGACAAGTGAGCACAATGAAACAAAGTAACAGATTCTTTGGAATGAAACATTCTTGTTTAAGTTCATCAGTTGAAACACTCGTCAAGACAACAAGTTGAACTCAAACAAACATTATAAATCTCTAAAACCAAGTTAAGACCATAGATGCACAACTTTAACGGCCATTCTAGAACATATTGACATACCTATGCTGAAGTAATTATAAAACACTCCCTCGTAGCAGTTCACTTTCTCAGGCAACTCCCCCTCAATTGTTAAACCCTGCACTCGAAAGAAAATTACAATTACAACCGTTCAGCTACCAGATTTGTACCAATATATCAGCAAATAAACATCACAGGATTAAACTATCAAAGTAACTGACTTTCAATTTACAATGAAATGAGATCTATAAATCATCATATTGGCAAATGCCCCCCCCCCCAACAAAGACATGTATTTGGTTTTTTACATCCATGGATCCCTGCCCCTTTATCTCGGTATGCATTCAGAAACTCAAATATCATTGTTCAAAGTAACTGACTTTATTTTTTTTTATTAGCTATAACTCAATGTTTGTTTAGGCTTAATTAATACTTTATTTTTAACTAGGATCTAAGACTTGTTAGAATTAGGGTTTGAGCTTACTAGTAAAGGTTTTGGGTCAGTTTTTGTAAATGGATCAATTCAGCCCATAAGAGTAGATCAATTAGGGTTAATTTCTCAAAACTATTTAAACACATGTAAAGCCTAAATTCCAAAACATTTGATGAATAATACTTCTGAACTTTTCAGTTTAAAGTGTGAGAGAGATTCTTTTTATTTTTTGTTCTTAAACGAACTAAATCTGTCTTATCAAAGATTAACTAGTTGTGTGGCGTCATTCGACTTTCATTCTAATAGTGCTAGTGCTTTGGGATATGTTTTTATTATATCACACTTCTATTAGACATCTTTCTGCTTTCTAAGATGAGATCTTAATCTTGATTGTGAGTTACATGACCACGTGATAATGAGGTTCGCATAAGTTGGTATCAGAGCTAAGCTCTAAAAACAAGTTATATCTTTCTGAAATTTTCATTTTCCTAGTATTCGTTAAGATTTTTTAGTGATTGCGTCAATAGTTAAAATGATTAATAGTGAATTACTAAAATGATTTTTGTTTCTTTTAACAACAGTAAGTGAATCATGATTTCCAAAAATACATATTGCAACTTATACCCTAACGGTGCTGGGGCCTATTTGAAGTTACAACGATAAATTAAACTTTTCCAAAACTTCCAAGTATTATTTAAAACAGATATTTTAATTTTTTTGAGGTTTTCATTTACAATTTAGAGCATTGGACTCTAGTCAAAATCTAGCAAGCAATATTTAATTTATCCAAAACAACTTGAATTAATTTGATAAACTTGCAATTTAAGTCATGAATTTAACTGAGCTTGATAACATCATTTTTTAAGAAATAATTTTTTATTTAACTATATAAAAATAAAAATATACACTATTAGAAAACCAATTAGATAAGATTAAAAAAAATAATGGTTTGTAAAAAAATTGCTTACATTATAAAAAGATGAATAAAAGCAATGTAAAAATTGAATGGTATTTAATAAAATAATATATAAAATTGCTTATATTAAATTAATTGTTTTGGTGGTTTTAGATTGTTTTAATATGTTAATATCAAAAATAAATTTTAAAAAATAAAATAAAATATTATTTTAATGGATTTATAAACAAAAAAAATACTTTTTTTAAAAATTGTTACCACAATACCAAATAGAATCTCTAATCTCTCGGTTGTGTTTGTTTATGTGACTCTATGGTGTTTTTTAACTTATTTTTTATTTTAAAAATATTAAATTAATATTTTGAGAGATGAATGTAGCTCTAGTATACTACAAACCTTTAATGGCTTTTCCTTCTTCTTCAACAATACCGCAAGAAGCTTGAAATCAAATGTGGTTCATGCATTGATATTTTGAGAGATGCATGTTACAGTTTCACTATTTCACTCTTGAAGTGTTTTGCTTTTTATATCTTATTTTTTTTGTATTTAATTTTGTGAATTATTTAATAAATAGTGAAGCACCATCATAAATCCCAATTCTTTTAATTTTTATAATTCGGCTTACTCTTAACTACGAGTGTTTGGATGGATTTTCTTGGTTATGCTTTGGAAAATACAGTTTGGATAAAAAATATGGATATAATATCTAACCCTCCCTCTAATATATATATATATATATATCCTTTTCTCACTGTTTTTTTTTGTTTTAAACTCCTTTTGTTTTCTCAATTTCTTTTTTCTCGTTTCCTTTTGTTTAGATATTTTTTCTTCTCTTTTTTCTTTTTAATTTTCTTTTTACTCGACAATATTAAAAATCATGGAAACATATAAATATAGTTAAATTGCAAGAAATGGAATAAATTATATGGAAATAGTTAAAGTTTGTGAAATAGGATAAATTTTCTTCTTTTTTTCGCATATTTCTGGTTTTTTTTTTTAAAACAAATTATAAAATTTGTATGGTTGATATTTGGGTATGAAACAAAAATCTCATGTTATGTGCCTTATAACTAAATTTAAGATGAGTTTGCGGCCGAGTCAACTTCAGAATGGTCCGCAACTACAGTGTGCCTACAATCAAAATATTACAGCTAATTCTTGTATCTCATGTCGTGGTTATAGATATGCCATAAATTTAATTTTTATTTTATAATCATATCGACGTTATATATTTCCTAAAAAAGAAATACATGTTAAAATATTTTACACCACAAAAATAAACGTCGACACCGTCTATAATGGTTTTTGTTCTTAACACAGGCACATGCGGTGCCCATTTTGACCTGACAAGTGACAAGTGAAAGATGCATCTTCCCTGCCGCTCCCATATGGACGAAAACAACCTTTTCCTCTCTGCATGTTTGACTCTATGAATCGTATGGACAAAAATGGTTGAATCGTATGGACGTAAATGGTTTCGTCGCAACGCAAAATCACAATTGTTATTTATCGATCTTGCTGCCAGATAAATTTTTTTGAAAATATATTTTCTTAAATAATACAATTTCATATAGTTTTTAAAGCTAACTTGGTGGTCAACCCGGTGTAATGATCGGGTCACGAGTCAAATAGATTGACCTGAGTCAACTCAAAAACAAATCCTATACAACACCCATAAAAAACACCTAACTAGTTACAATGCAACATTTTAAAAACCTATATTAAACCAAATCAAACATAATTTATAATATTATATTCACCTAATTAACAATAAAATAAGAATTTTGGTAGCAACAACTCTTAAGAAATGCTAACATGCCAAGATTACAAAGTAATATTTTTTACTCAGTGTCTAAGTGATGCATTTTATAATTGTCCTTAATTAATTCCCTGCTATCCATGGCACCCATGAGTACCACCAAGACACCTTGAACAATCTCAGGATTATTATGCAAAACACCCACATCATCTTTGATATCATGCTCATCTTTGATATCATGCTCATTCTCGATACAAAGGTCTCAACTTTTTTTTCCATCCTCACTCTCCTCATTAATTACTCCTACTATTAACCTTAATTTTTATTTATTTTTTTATTACTGCTAATCTTAATCATTGTAATTCCTCTTTCTTTCTATCCATCCACCCATCCATCTACCACTCTCTGCCTGCCTTTCTAATCTGTATCATACGCAGTTGATGATGCATTTTTTCTTGTCAATTAGGCATTTACAATTACATCAGTTTTATTACTTAGTTTTCATTGATTAAACCCACTTGGATCTAATCATCTACTTATTATAATCATAGATGATTAGATTCTCTCAATCTGTTGTTAACAGGAACAGAAACAAGGCAATAAATAAAGCCTAGATTCAAGCAAAACACAGGCAAGGAACATAAAAGGATTGACATATAAACAGGGTAGAAACAAAGTGATTCCAATAGCATTAAAAAGGTAACATCCATATATTTCTATACATATATGGCAAGAAAAAGAAAAAGAAAGAGCATGGAAATCTCGCCTTCAAAGACAAGTCTCGTATTTTGCCATTTTTTACATTCGACCATTCCGACTTGAATATCTTGAGTTAGTGAAGTTCATTTGATGCAAACTCAATTTTTTTGAATTCCCGACTTAAAGACCTATCAACTTGCCAAATGGTAATAAAAAAGAGCACATATGAGAGAGATATGATTTTTCTAAGATAACCCATAAATTCTATTAGATGAATTTTATGAAAAAACAAGTCCAACTTATTTCCTAAGCATCTAAACCGACATAACAATTATTTTTTCATATGGAAAAGATCTTTATTTGGGCAAATTAACTTTAGTAAGTTCAAAATCAAAGTTTGAAGATTTTATGCAAGCCTATTTTTCATTCTTTATAGGAAAGTAGTTATTTTAATACCTAAATATATATTGTTTACTTTGAAAATGACTCCTAATTTTTTTAGGATACAAACAGACTAGTACGAGTGTGGGGAAGAGGGTTTTTTATTAGATAAAAAGGAAAGAGAGAAAGAAAAAAAGGATGGCGACTAAAAAGAAGAAAGAAACTCTCACCTTTTTTCTACACCTAAAATTATATTTTCATCTTTTCTCTTCCTTGGCTTTTTGATATTCATGCAATGCTAAGTTACTTTTCTTAGTGAAAGGATACAGAAGCCTTCAGATTTTTTTTAAAAAATATTTTTGTTTTAAATTAATTGTTTTGGTGGTTTTAGATTGTTTTAATATGTTAATATCAAAAATAAATTTTAAAAAATAAAATAAAATATTATTTTAATGGATTTATAAACAAAAAAAATACCTTTTTTTTTAAATTGTTACCACAATACCAAATAGAATCTTTAACCTCTCGGTTGTGTTTGTTTATGTGACTCTATGCTGTTTTTTAACTTATTTTTTTTAAAAAAAATATTAAATTAATATTTTTAGAGATGAATGTAGCTCTAGTATACTACAAACCTTTAATGGTTTTTCCTTCTTCTTCAACAATACCGCAAGAAGCTTGAAATCAAATGTGGTTCATGCATTGATATTTTGAGAGATGCATGTTACAGTTTCACTATTTCACTCTTGAAGTGTTTTGCTTTTTATATCTTATTTTTTTGTATTTAATTTTGGGAATTATTTAATAAATAGTGAAGCACAATCATAAATCCTAATTCTTTTAATATTTATAATTCGGCTTACTCTTAACTACGAGTGTTTGGATGGATTTTCTTGGTTATGCTTTGGAAAATACAGTTTGGATAAAAAATATGGATATAATATCTAACCCTCCCTCTAATATAAATATAGTTAAATTGCAAGAAATGGAATAAATTATATGGAAATAGTTAAAGTGTGTGAAATAGGATAAAGTTTCTTCTTTTTTTTCGCATATTTCTGGTTTTTTTTTAAATAATTATAAAATTTGTATGGTAATTGATATTTGGGTATAAAACAAAAATCTCATGTTACATGCCTTTTAACCAAATTTAAGATGAGTTTGTGCCCGAGTCAACTTCAGAATGGTCCGCAATGGTTGATTAAGTCTGAGTACCTACAATCAAAATATTACAGCTAATTCTTGTATCTGATGTCGTGGTTATAGATATGCCATAAATTTAATTTTTATTTTATAATCATATCGACGTTATATATTTCCTAAAAAAAATACATAAAATATATATTTTGCACCACAAAAACAAAAATAAACGTCGACAGAGTCTATAATGGTTTTTGTTTTTAACACAGGTACATGCGGTGCCCACTTTGACTTGTCAAGGGAACGATGCATCGATCTGGAAGAAAACAACCTTTTCCTCTCTGCATGTTTGACTCTATGAATCGTATGCACGAAAATGGTTGAATCGTATGGACGAAAATGGTTTTTGTTTTTAATACATGCGGTGCCCATGTTTGACTCTATGAATCGTATGGACGAAAATGGTTTCCTCGCAACGCAAAATCACAATTGTTATTTATCGATCTTGCTGCCAGAGAATTTTTTTTGAAAATATATTTTCTTAAATAATACAATTTAATAAAAGTCAAACTTTTCACTGCTTTTTCAAATATCAGTATATCACAGTCCGAAAGTGTGACTTTTTCAAAATACATACTGTAGAGGAAAAAGAAAAGGGAAAAAAAGAAAGTATATATTGTACAAATAAATCTCAAAATAAACATTATTTAGTTAGAAGATATTTCTTATTGTTTATAAAAAATGAACAATAAAAATGATTAAGTGAAAAATGATATTGTTGTGTCGCTATTTGCAATTATGTCATCATGATATATTCACATATGGTTTTTAAGATGATTTTTAAATTAATATTTAAAAAAAAGGAAAAGAAAAAAAAAGAAAAAAGAAAAGTATATATTGTACCAATAAATCTCAAAATAAACACCTATGGTCAATTTAATTTGCCTTCCTGGGTATTAACTATAAATTAAAAGAGGAGGGGTCCTCACAAAGTACTATTTATTGAAATAATATTTTACTTTGTTTTTTTTAATTAATATTTTTTAATTTTATTTTATTTTTTAATATTTAGTTATCACACTCTCATGAGACGGATCCTAGGTTTTACAGATTAACCTTGTTTAACGGGTTAACCTAGTTGACTCAGATTTTTTTTTTCTTAATTAGTTTTTTTCTTCTAGTTTCATCTTTTAATTTTGATCTTATGACACGAGAATAATACTTAACAGATTAACCCGAGTTAACTCAGGTTGTTTTTTGTGTCTTTTATTTAATTTTTTTTTCAATTTTATCATTCAACATTACATCGGTTGAAAATTGAATTTCATAATCTATTTTAATTTGCTTTTTATGAGAATACCTTAGTTTTAAGATCAAGGTCATAAGTTTTGACATTTTAACCCTAGTTAAATCAGATCATTTTTTCATTTTCTTTTTAAGAGGTTATATTTGTCTCATTACCTAAATCACGAGTCCTTTATTGGGTTATCTCAGTCTCATGATCCAGGTTGCGGATTAACCTAATTGACTCATTTCTTTTCTTTTCTTTTAATTGATTTTTTTCTCCAATTTCATCAATTAATATTGTGTTTAATTGAGAATTAGGCTTTATGATTTTATTTTTGTTTGTTTTTTATTAGGTTATCCTGGTCTCATGATTCGGTAATAGTGCTTAATGGGTAACTCGGGTTAACTTGGCTTATTTTTCATATTATTTTTTTTAATTAAGATTTTTACAAATTTCATCATTCAACATTAGGTTCGACAGGGACAAATGAGAATCAAGCTTTATAATTTTTTTGACTTTCTCTCTGTGAGGTTATTTCAGTCTCAAGACCAAAGTCATAGATTTGACAGGTTAACCCGGGTAAAATCAAGTCATTTTTTTTTTCTATATGGTTATTTTAATCTGATGACCTAGGTCATGAGTTTGATGGATTGACTCAGGTTATTTTTTATGTTCTTTTTTTAATTAATTTTTTAATCTTATCCTTCAATATTAGGCTGGTTAGGGATTAAAATTTATAATTTGTTTCGATTTGCTTTTCATAGGGTTATCTCGGTCTTATGACCCGGGTTACAAGTTTGACATGTTAACCCAAGTTGTTTTTTTAGGTCTTTTTTTTTCAATTTCATCCTTCAATATTGGGTTGACTGAGAATTTAGCTTAATAATTTATTTTTATTTGCTTTCTATAGGGTTATCATAGTTTCATAACCCGGGTCATGAATTTGCCACATTAACATGGGTTGTCCAAGGTCAATCCAATATGTTATTATTTTAATATTAAGAAAAGATATCTCTTGAAATTTTGTTTAATCAAAATTTATTTTCACATGTTGTATGAGTGTTTTGGACCAGTAAAGTCAACTGGATTATATAAGGTTATATAGGGTAAACCCTCCCATGATTTAATTTTTTTTCCGCTAAGAAAAAAACATTAGCAACATTCAAATATTTTTTTATGTTCAAGAAAAATTTGACTTGACCCGCAGCGTATCGCAAGCCAATCATCTAGTTGAGTATGTCCCATCAATTTTGATTAAAGAGATTACAATTATTTTTTTTTAGTGAATTAGGCTAATATCGGTATGCAGTTTTAAAATTGTTTATTTATCTTAATTGAAACATAATTTAGTTTGAAGATATTTCTTATTGTTTAATAAAAATGATTAAGTGAAAAATGATATTGTTGTGTCACAACTTGCAATTATGTTATTATGATATATATTCATAGGTTTTTTTAAAAGTAATTTTTAAATTAATATTTTTTTATATTAATGTGCTGATATTTGATATTAAAAGAGCTAAAAATATTATTTTACTATATTTTTAAATAAAAAAATAAAGATTCACTACCGCGTGAGAAACATTTAAAATTACACAACATGGTCGCGACAAGTACGTCCAAATATGAGCCAGCTAAAATTTGCTAATGGCTCCACAAATATTAAGCATAACCAGAGTTGCCATCAACAACAATCTTCATGAGAATGGCAAAGCAGAAAAGCTTCTGCTGTTTTCTTTGCTTTCTCTCAGTTATTCTGTGGAGTGAGCAGGTGACAATGGGGAAGGTGATTATACGAGTAGGAGTGGTTCTTGATATGAACTCAGCAGTCGGAAAAACGGCAGAGAACTGCATATCTGCTGCAGCAAACGATTTTTATGCTTGGAATGCTGATTATCGGACTAGAATCTCTCTTGTCACCAGGGATTCCAAAGGGGACGTCGTAACAGCAGCATCTGCAGGTACCACTTCCCTAAATATTCACACACGAAATCGAATACATGATCACACGACAAAGAGGGAAGTGGCCACTGGCCACTTTTGTCTTGTGTTCTACCTAAAATGCACTGTATATGTAAAGATCATAACAGCAAATTTTCAGATGCTTTATTAATTTTGTACTCTCTCTCTCATGGTGTTTTTAAAGCCAGATCTTGTGCTTAAAGCACTAGAATTGATGGTATTTTTCAATGATTTTTTTTTCCTTTTTATTGTTATTTATATATTTTCAATAATCTCATATTTAATATATATTTGATGATGTGATTGATATTGAAATTGAATTTATAAAAAAAAATAATCTAGAATCAATTATTTTTATATTTTTAATCTTTTTTTTTTCACAATATCAAACAGGGTTTTATCTCTAATTTATCGGATTTTGTTAGCATGATTCTACAATTTATTTGATAGTTTACTTATTTTTATTTTAAAATTTTGTTTTGTGAAGGTTTTAAGATAGTTTGGCGTGCAAGTATTTTATCTGAAAATGAGTATTAATACAAACTTAACCAAATTCATTGCCTACGTTGCACAATGAGTTCTTTTCTGTCATTTTGTAATTAAAATAGGATTAATCAATCAACAACATTAAACAATCGATTACATAAATCTTTTACTCTAAATACTTTTCTGTCGAAAAAATCTCATTATTAATTATATCTCAAGACTTTCACTATCAACATATAATAGAATTACGTACAAAGTATTCATTCTTTTTCAAAACAAAGGGATTAACTTATTCTTGGAATACAAAGATTAAAGAGAAAAAGTGGATAGAAATCCTCACAAAATTTGCTAACAGCCTTTTTGTTTATGATAAAATGACCAACTTAGACACTGTCTAGAATGAATAGCTATATTTCTAGAACTTGATTTTAGCTTGATAAAATTGTGAATGAGCTTCAAATATATATGAGATTGAAGACAGGCGGCTCAAGCTGTCTCTTTTTGTTTTTTCTCTTAGTGTGCTCTTCTCTTTTTCTCTTACAAAACCCATTGCTGCTCTTTTATATTTAAATGAGAGGCACACGACACACACCATGTCTCTGTTAGTTTTAATTTGAATGTGTGGAGTTGTTTTTACCGGCGATCAGCTTGTAAGTTTTAATTTGGTGAGCTCTACCAAGCCCGTTTATCTTCTACAAAACTTAAAACTTCTCTCACAGGAAAAGCTTAATTATCATTTTTGATAAATTGTTATTGATACGGATATTTTCAACAATTAAAAACTTCATTTTTATACCATTTCAAATTCATTGGTAGCTAACTTTAATTTGCTTTGATAGAGAATAAATACTATAATGCTCACTAAAATGGATTGAACTTTAGATGTTATAGTGCAACTCAAAGTTCAACTTATTTATTCTTAACAACTATTTGTTTTTTTCAGTAAAAGTAATCTATTCAATCTCTGTAGTAGTTTATTCAACTATTAGGTCAAGTTTTATTAACTATTAGGTCAAGTTCATATTTTTGCAATATTGATTGTTATGAAACTGCTTCCCCTGCTAAAGTAATTAAGTATCCTGATGTGAACTTTCTAAAATCAACATCATCAGCTGTATATGTATTTGTATATCCATCTATAACAAATTTATCATTTTCAAAACATAGACTAAAACTAGAAGTGCATTTGAGATACCTAAATATCTATCTTTTTTTTATTCTTAACAACTATTTGTCCTTTTCGGTAAGAGCAATGTATTCAACCTTTGTAGTAGTTTATTCAACTATTAGGTCAAGTTCATATTTTTGCAACATTGATTGTTATGAAACTGCTTCCCCCCCGCTAAAGTAATTAAGTATCCCGATATGAACTTTCTAAAATCAACATCATCACCTGTATATGCATTTAATATCATGCCATGCTTTCGCTAGAAATAAAGTTTATTTTTACAATTTAAAATATAGCATATTTTAATTAAAAAACTGACTTTACAAAATGCAGCACTGGATTTAATGAAAAATGAAGAAGTTGAAGCAATCATAGGGCCTCAAAGATCATCAGAAGCCAAGTTTGTGATAGAGCTTGGAGCCAAGACACATGTGCCAATTCTCTCTTTTTCAGCTACTAGTCCTGCTCTCACTCCAGTTCAAAGCAAGTACTTTATCCGGACAGCTCAAAGTGATTCCTCTCAAGTGAAAGCCATTGCCAGCATTGTCGCAACTTATGGTTGGAGGGAAATTGTTCTAATCTATGAAGGCACAGAGTATGGCATTGCTTTGGTTCCATATTTGCTAAATGCCTTCCACGCGATTGGTACTCGAGTTCCCTATGAAAGTTGCATTCCATCGTCTTCCGATGACACTGAAATCATGAGGGAGCTCCACAAAATAAAGAAAATGCAGGAAAGCGTGTTTCTGGTGCACATGACAGCCTCCAATGGATCCAGACTATTCTTACTCGCCGAAAGCGCAGGAATGATGAGTGAAGGGTATGCATGGCTCGTGACAACAGGATTGTCCACCTTACTAGATCCTGTGGACGCAAAAGTAAAGGATTCTATGGAAGGTGTATTAGGTGTAAAGCCATATGTACCAAAATCAATAGAACTTGAAGGTTTCAAATCAAGATGGAAAAAGAATTTCAACTCTGAAAACCTCTTTGGTTTATGGGCATATGATACAGTTTGGGCGATAGCAATGGCAGTGGAGAGGGCTGGCATTGTGCATTCTAGGTTCTTAAAACAAAACGCAAGCAACAGGTCAGTTGATCTTGCGGCTTTGGGAATCTCAGAAATGGGGCCAAGACTCCTGAAGTCCATATTAAACACTACATTTGATGGCTTGAGCGGAAAGTTCCAGTTGGTTAAGGGTGAGATGGCACCTTTCGCCTTTGAAATATTCAATGTGGTGGGGAGATCCGAGAGGGTTATTGGATATTGGACACAAAAAGGAGGACTTTCTCAGAGCTTGGATAGCAGTAGTAAAATATCACACTCAAATTCCAAAACCAAACTGAAGCAACCAATTTGGCCAGGAGGCACAATACAACAGCCGAAGAAATTGAGGATTGGGGTTCCAGTGACAAGCGGTTTTAGCGAATTTTTAGAAGTCAAATGGCATCAGCAGAGCAATGAGCCTATTGTTTCAGGCTTCTCTGCAGAGGTTTTCCTTGCAGTGCTTGATATATTACCATTTCCCCTTCCGTATGAATTCATACCCTTTATGAACGAAAGTAGTAGGAAGAGTGCCGGGACTTACGATGATCTTCTTCGGCAAATCGAACATCAGGTCCGAGTTATGCTACTTAAAATCCATTTTTCTATTCTAATTTTTCTGTAGTAAAAAGCTTGAAATTAAGTTCATAAAAAGAGTGACCTTGTCTTGTTTGTCTTTCAGAAATTTGATGCAGTGGTTGGAGATACAACGATAGTGGCTTATCGCTCATCATATGTAGATTTCACCTTGCCTTACTCGGAATCAGGCATAACAATGGTGGTTTTGATGAAACGCGATGAGAGGGATAACATGTGGATTTTCTTGAAGCCACTAAGCCCGAAACTTTGGTTAGTAACTGGACTAGCCTTCTTTGTCACAGGTTTAGTGGTATGGGTGCTCGAACACCGTACAAACAGAGAGTTTAGGGGAACACCAGAGCAACAACTGGGCACAGTTATCTGGTTCTCCTTCTCAACACTGGTCTTTGCACATAGTAATTAACTTCTCTAACTTTCGTGTTTTTATCTTCTTCACTTTTTCATAATTGATTACAAGCGCAACTAAAATGAAATTCTAATGTATGAGCATGAATCATTAATTTTTTTTTTTTTTTGCCGTAATAGGGGAGAGGCCAGAGAACAACCTGACAAGATTTGTCTTGATCATATGGATATTTGTGGTACTTATTATATCTCAGAGTTACACTGCTAGCTTAGCCTCAATGCTAACAGTACAGCGGATGCATCCCGCATTTGTTGATGTCAAAGAGATCAAGAGGAATAATTACTTTGTTGGACACCAGAAAAATTCTTTTGTGAAAGATTTCCTTAAAAAAGAATTACTTTTCAATGACACGATGTTGAAGGAATATAGCACTCCAGAGGAGTATCACGATGCGTTGTCTAAAGGATCCCATAATGGTGGTGTGGCTGCTATCTTTGATGAAATTCCCTACGTTAGACGCTTCCTTGACAAGTACCGCTGCTCTAAATTTCAAATGGTAGGACCAACCTATCAAACCGATGGATTTGGCTTTGTGAGTGACTCTCTCTCTCTTTTCTGAAGTTGTTAGGTTTTAAGTAGAACTCCATGATTATCAGGCTACTTATAATTAAGGCAAAAGTGATTAGCCATTGTTAAGCATGTATATAACTATTACAGAACTTAAGCAGTGAGTAAACTTTCTAATCAGCTCGATCTATTTTCTTCTTCTTTTTGTCATTATAGGCCTTCCCACTTAACTCCCCACTAGTCTCTCATATCTCAAGAGCAATCTTGAATGTCACTGAAGATCATGATAAAATGGAAGCAATTAAGAGTAAAAGCTTTGGTAGGGAAATCACCTGTGAAGATCGAGGAGCTGAAACCTCTTCAGGTGGTCTAAGGTTGTCTAGCTTCGCGGGTCTCTTCCTTATCTCTGGACTTGCTTCCATATCTTCGCTCCTGATATATATCATCAGGTTCCTTCGCTCAAATTATCCTGCTTCAAACACAATGCATGAAGAACAATCCATGTGGCTGAGAATTCTTGAGGTAGCAAAGCGTTTTGACCAGAAAGATCCCTCCGTCCATCATCTTAGGCGAGCTGAATCTAGAGTTCACCCTGTCACAGGTCCTGAAAGTATTGGAGCCTCACCTGAGACTGGCAACGTGCATGAAATGACTTCCAATGAAGGAGCCGAAGATGTTGGAGAAAATCAAAACCATAACAATCTTACCTCGGGGAATAGTGGTACAAATTTTATTGCCTCCAATGCAGATACCGTTGCCCCTAACACTCCGGAAAGAAACCGAACTTCACCTGATACTGCCTATGTGCATGAAGTGACTTCCGATGAAGGAGCCGAAGTTGTTGTCGGGGATCAAAACGGTGGCAATCCTACCTCAGTGAACAGTGGTACAAATACTAACACAATGTAGCCCACAATAACCAGCTGTACATGAATAATGGTGAGCCACCATCCATTCACCAATGCTGATTGAAAGTTAACATATGATGTCCTTGTTGTATATATTATGCTTATGGCAATCAGGGCATTGAGGAATTCACAGCTACTTCATGACTAGGATTTTTTTTCCTATTTGAAATACAAACCATGATTTAAATACAGCATTACTCTTTTTTTAAATACACACACCTCAAATACAAACCATAAGAGTTCATTTGAAATTCCATTTCAAACAGATTTTTTTAAAAAAATAGTTTTGTTTTAAATAATTTTTTTATATTTATAATTTTTTAACATGCTTGATGTCAAAAATAATTTTTTAAAAATAAAAATATTATTTTAATATATTTTTAAATAAAATACACTTTAAAAAATAATTATTATCACACTTATAAATATCATATAAATAACACCAGCTTATGATTTTTTTATATAAATATACTTAAAGCGCAAAACAATTCAAATGCTAGACTTCAATCTTCAGTGATCATAAGTTGATTGTGATTTTACAACCAACAACACAACAGTAATAGACAAATGGTATGCTTTCTTTGTCATCCTAGTTTGTAGAGGAAGTTGTGGATGTCCAAGCTAAAATGCAACTTTGGTTACCTGTTTAATGGCTGAATTTTGAAATTGAATTTGGATGTTCGATTCCGTTTTAAAAATATTTTTAAAAAAATTTAAATATTTTCTATTTTATTTTTGTTTTAAATTAATATTTTTAAATCATTTTAATGCACTGATATCACAAATAATTTTTTAAAAATAAAAAATATTATTTTAATATTTTTTAAAATAAAAAACATTTTAAAAAATAACTAAAATATATTTCGAACTATACTTCCAAATAAGTTATCAGGAGAGCTCTCCTCGTAGATGCGCTGAATATCCTTCCTTGAAAATTTAAGGCTAAGCCTGGAGAATTGTCCCCTGAAGGTGCATTTTCTGTCGCTGTGCATAACTTATCAGAGACAAGTTATCCTGTTTTTTTTAGTGTAGTGGTGGTTCAATAATCATCAACTTTTCTATATCTAGATGGAATCCTATCAGGAGCTCTACCTTTGTAGGTACAAACACGACATTTTCCTGCACATCAAGCTATAGCCCTATCACAAGCATGTTAGATGGAAGCAAATAATTTCAAGTAGAATTTGACTGAGTTGCTGAGCAACTTGATGATTTAGATGTCGTTGCAGGTCTTACAATGGCATGCAGATTTACACTACTAAAAACAGGGATTATTAGCATCTGAATTTAGCAACAGATAATTCCGTTACTAAATTCAATACTAAAGGCACCATAAATTTTACAATGGATTATCTGTTGCTAATTAAAAAAATAATTATTTAAATTTTAATTTAAAACCAAAATTATATAGATCGTTGATTATTTTTAATATGATAAAATCTCAACCATTTAATTTTGCTGCCTTTGCTAATTCTATACCTACAGTACTCCCCTCCTTAGAAACGTAAACAGAGAACAAAGAAACCAACAGCTGAAATTAATTAACTTCCTGTGGATCTCCTTTGTCCCTAATAACATTCATAACTGTAGAAAAATCACCCTCTCTTCATTGATTTAATTTTTCTTTGTCCCAAACTTTTCATCTTCTTCTCATTCATCTTCAACATCCCTAATTTTTTTCTTCATCTTCTTCTTGTTCATCTTAACAGATTCAATTTTTCTCTGTAAACCACCAAAAACACAGACCTATGACAACATCCCACCAGACCCATCATTATCACTATCGAACATCTTGATTTACCCCTTCTCTTTGTAAACGGGTTAGGTTTTGCATTTTTTTTCTTCAATAATTCAGGTAATTAATTTAGGATTTATATTTTTCATCAATTGAGTTGGGTGAAACGTTTGTGGTTATTTATAATGGATGTACTTGGTAAAATAATTAATTTATGATAGATTAATATATATTAGGTAATTAAAAGAAATAATTAAAAACTTGAGTCACCGTTAATTATTATTTTGAATCTTACCCCATAATGGTGAGAGGATTAAGCTTTGTTGTCAAACTTAAATTCAAATCAATTTCATAAAAAAATTTACCTTCAATAAACATGTTAGTTTAGGTGAAATAATAGCATGCATGATAAATATTTTTATCATTAAATCAAATATCATTGCAATTTACTTTAGATATAATATTTTAGGGTGATTTTTATCTTTCTTTTAGCATAATCAACCTTTTATAAAAAACTCTCTAAAGACAGTCGAGTTTTCTAATAACTATAAATTAACTAGATGATAACTTCATTTTTTTTTTATCTCTTTCATAATAATTAGATCATCAAGATATCCCCATGACATTAATGTATAACTAAGTACAAACCAGATGAAACTAGAGTGTGTTTGGTATTGCGGTAGCTGTTATGGTTGTGATTTGAAAAAAGTTGTTTTATAAAAAGTACTTTTAATTAAGGTTGGTTTGAAAAAATAGGTGTTTGGTTAAAACTGTGGTTAAATTAAATTGAGGTTGAAGAAAAAGTAGTTTAATGTGTTTGGTTAAAAAAATGCTTTTCAAATTGAGGTTATAAAATAATTAAAGATATATATATTAATATTAATGATTTTTAATTTAAATATTATAGATTTAACTACTGTTATTGTCGCACCCGACATCGCGGCGGCCCACAAAATAAAATTCTCGAATATGGAAAAAGAACAGATTTCTGGCATCTTGTTCTTTTAGGAAAAATATCTTGTTTGAGGAGTCGCCACCTAGTATTATGGTCACTAGGAACCCTAACTGGTCAACAGAGATTCTATGGTACGGGACTGGTTACGTAAAAGGGAAGATATTATCACCCCTTAAACGTTCTGCCTGAGGCAGACTGCATTGTTGGTTTTGTCTTAAATTGCTAAACATTTATTGGTTTACATTCTGATGATTTATTCACGATATTCCTGACTCTGGCGTCAGTGAATATTCGACTACGGATAATTCCAACTCTGGCGTTGGTAATTATTACGTAGCTATAAAATAAATTTAGATTAATATTTTTTTATTCCTAACTCTAACGCTAGTGAATAAACAAATAAACTAAATTCATTTTATTACGCATTCACATATTTTTCTATTTTTTCTTATGTAGTTAAAAAAAAATTAAATCAATGTTTTTATTCCTAACTCTGGCGTCAGTGAATAAATAAATAAATAAATAAATTTATTTTTCATACATGCACATATATTTTTTTCTTGCTAAATAAAATAAAATATAACGAATAAAAATAATATAAACTTAAACCAGTATTTTACTCCCGACTCTGGTGTTGGTGAATAAACCGGTAAATTTATATTATTTTTATTCATGCATACATATATTTTTCTATTTTTCTATTTCTCCTATTTTTTTATTTTTTTTATTTTTTATTATTTTGAGGGCTGGGCCCAGCTCAGCCCACATGGGTTGGGCTGGACCCAGCCAGCCCGGCCCGGTCACTGGCCCAAGCCAGTGATCCGGCTGGGCAAAAATCAAAGAAAACACGCGTGAAGTGATTTCACGCGTGCATGAGCAGAATAGAGGAAATGAGTTAGAATGTGTGAATTAAAATTCAAAGTAAACAGTAGCCGGTGAATTAATATGAAAAGCAGGGAAAGAGAAGTTTACTTACCTGGTCTGCTGCTCCTGAAGATGAAGACGCTGCTCCTGAAGATGAAGACAAAGCCGGTTCTCTCGGGTGGTTCTTCTTTTTCTGGTCACTGTTCGTCCTTCATTTTTCTGTGGTTCTTGGTCTGTTCCTCCATTTTTTCAGTTCTTCCTCTGTTTCTGTTTTCCCCGTTTTTTAGTCTCCCCTGCCCTTCGTGGCTTTTTCTTCTCCCCGGTTCTGGGTCTCCTCTTCTCTCAGTTTTCCCCAGGTTTTTTCAGTCTCTCGGTTCTGTTTTTCTCCCCGTTTCTCTCTGCCTCCGTTCTCAAAGAAAGAAAGAAACGCTGTGGTTCCTGTTCCTGGTAGTTGCAGAAGACGATGAAAGTGTAGAAGGGCTATCCCACCAACACTGCCCCTTGGTTCTGTCCCTCCCCGGTTTTCCTTTGGTTTTAGTCTCTCTCCCTGCCGTGCATGGCTTTCTTTCTTTTCTCCCCCCTCTGTTTCTTTCTCTATCCCTCTCTCCAACCCCCTGCTCTTCGGTGCTGCTCGGTTTATATAGGGCTCGGCGGGTTGATAACGGGCGGCAGGCTGAGGGTCGACCACCATTAAGGCGCCCATAACTGAGACTAACGGACGATTTACTGCTGCAACGTCTCTTGGTCTTTGCTGTGGAAAACGGCCACTGGTTTAAAGAAGAAGATGAACAGCGTCCCTTCAAAACGACGTCGTTTGCGATATGAGATGGTCATTTGCGTTTTGACCCGTGACGTTTCGAAACTCTTATAATTAAACCCCTAGTTTAAACTGTAATTGGCTCCCTGTATTTGCGCGCCTTTTTAAATGTAGTCCTTGGTTTTTAATGTCGCAATTTGGACCCCCAATTAATCCCAAACTTTATTATTTCTTCAATTAAGTCCCTGAGTTCATTAATTTAATTAAATCCAAAGTCCAATTAAGTCTAAAACTTATTAATTCTCCAATTAAGCCCCTGATTGGATTAATTAAATTAATTCCAAGCTTAATTAAGTCTCAAAACTTATCAATTCTCCAATTAAAACCCTTGATTGGATGAATTAAATTAATTTCAAGCTTAATTAAGTCTAAAAATTTATCAATTCTCCAATTAAACCCTTAATTGGATTAATTAAATTAATTCCAAGCTTAATTAGATTAATTTCAAAGTTTAATTAAACCCCAAAACTTCCAATCATTTTTCCCTTAACTCAAATTTTAATTCATTCTTCCCTTTTTTCATTTTACTTGTTTTTCCATCATTTTTTTTAATTCTTTTAGTAAATAAAATAATTAAAATAAAATGGTCAAAAATTGGGTTATGACAGTTGCCCCCTCTTTATAATATTTACTATGCAAAGATATTGGAAATTTTCATTTTCTTTTAGCTTTGTGTAGTAAATTTATAAAGAAAAGTAGATACTGAAAGGATTTTTTTTTTTTTTTTTTTAAGTCTTGAAAACTTTGAAAACAAAAGATTGACACACGACTTTTTCCGAGAAATGTAGAAATCAAGAAACAAGTCGTTTGGAAGATGACCCACTTTTTTGTTTGTTTTTTTTTTTTTTTAGCCTTGAAAACTTTGAAAATAGTATATTAACACACGACCTTTACAGAGAGATGTAGAAATCAAGAAACAAGTCATTTGGAAGACGACCCACTTTTTTTGTTTTTTTTTTGTTTTTTTTGTGTTTTTTTTTTTAGAAGTGGTCTCATTGTGATGGGTGACCTACCCAAGTAAAAAAAAGAAATGAAAATGAGGGCTCGAAGGCGCGCTCGAAAGAAAGGGAGGGCTCAAAGGCGCTCGAAGAGGAAGTGAGGGCTCAAAGGCGCGCTCGAAGGGAGAAAGCGAGGGCTCAAAGGCGCGCTCGAAGGGAAGCGAGGGCTCAAAGGCGCTCCGAAGGGAGAAAGCGAGGGCTCAAAGGCGCGCTCGAAGGGAAGCGAGGGCTCAAAGGCGCGCTCCAAGGGAGAAAGCGAGGGCTCAAAGGCGCGCTCGAAGGGAGAAAGCGAGCGCTCAAAGGCGCGCTCGAAGGAAGCGAGGGCTCCAAGGCGCGCTCGAAGGGAGAAAGCGAGGGCTCAAAGGCGCGCTCGAAGGGAAGCGAGGGCTCAAAGGCGCGCTCGAAGGGAGAAAGCGAGGGCTCAAAGGCGCGCTCGAAGGGAAGCGAGGGCTTAAAGGCGCGCTCGAAGGGAGAAAGCGAGGGCTCAAAGGCGCGCTCGAAGGGAAGCGAGGGCTCAAAGGCGCGCTCGAAGAGAAAAGCAAGTGCTCAAAGGCACTTGAAGAGGAAAGCGAGGGCTCAAAGGCGCGCTCGAAAAGGGAGGTAGGGTTAAGAAACGCAATACCTTGGATGGTCAAGGGCTCGAAGGCGCACTTGAAAGGAGATAAGGACTTGAAAGCGCCCTAAAAATGATGATCAAAGGCTCGAAGGCGCATTTTAAGGAGGTGGAAAAACATAGAGATTTTTCGAGGGCCTAATTCTCGTGGGCGGCTTGCCCGGTTGAAAAATTCTCAAAAGTGAAAATTTTTCAAAAGCAATTTCAATCCTGGCCATTTCAAGTTGGCCTTCCACTTGATGGATTCCGTTGGAATTTTCTCTAATGAGATTTGCAAAACTCATTGTCCAATTTCCCAAAGTTTAGATGATATGCATGCATCTTTACCTGATTTGAAATATAGGGCCCCCATTTCTTCTTTGTCTTCTTGTTGCTTGACTGATGAGGACTTGCTACCTCTGATTTGGGTCATATTTGTCGCTTGGCTTCTAGCCCACTTGAGTTGGCCCATGTAAGTCTATTTCCAGATTTGTTTACACAACTTAGCCTTTATGGTGCCCATCGTGACCCACTTTCTTGCTAGAGATTTTCTGTCTTGTCAAATAATTTGAGAGGATCATTCATTACTCCTCGTCTCGCTACTAAAAATATTCGGTGTCACTTGCTGAAAGGATCAAATTGTCTTTCATAAACCAAAATGCCCCCTTGTCTTGTTGTAGGAAACATTCCTCTCTTTTTCTAGAAGAGAAAATACAATGTTGCCCCTTGTATTACTCATTGCCCCCAAGTATGCTTTGCCAGCGACTTAGACAAATAATGGTTTTAAAAGACCATTCTCTCATTTCTCTTTTTGTTCATTTTGGTGAAGGAATATGGGCCCAGAATAAATCTTGAAATCTTGATCTTGCATTTTGAAAACAAAAATTGTTTCGATGTGAGTCTAAAATAATTTGCTTTTGAAATCTTGCAACTCCTTGGTTATTTTCTTTTTTGGAAAAGAGATTATTTGCTCTTGTGTTTGGCAAAGAGGTCTTTTGGTGAAAATATATCATGAGATGACCCTTTTTTTTTTAAGGTTTTCAAAGTGAAGGGCTCGAGAAAAAGCTCGAGGTTTTGTATGAGAAAAACTTGTCTCTTTTTTAACATTCATTTTTATCAGCATGAATAATAATGAGTAGTTTATTCTTGATGTCATGAATCTTATGAAAAAGTGTTCTTTGCATTTTGAGATCATTGTTTATTGTCCAAAGTTGCTTGCTTGCTTGATTAGAAAGGACTTCTACCGGCACGTAATGTAGGCTGTGGTTTTTGGCTATGAAAGAAAATGATTCATAAGGTTCAAAGAGTGTTTCAAGGTTTCAAAGACTGAAGATCACTATCAATAGTTTGACTCTTGACGTCATTCATATTTTCTTTTGCCGCTCTTCTTTGATTTGTTGCTTCTTTTTTTTTTTAATACTTTGCTAGGGCATACTCACTTTATCTTGGATGTCACTTTTTTCTAGTGATTTGGGCATGCCCCCTAGCATTTGAGTTTCTTGAGCTCTTATGCCTTTTTGGCTTTCTCACAGCTTTTTCTCTTTTCTCATTGAAATTTTCTCTTGCCCCCGGTGTGGGGTGTGATCCTAGTCGGGATTTGTTTTCATGAAAAAAAAATTATTCAGGCTCAAAAAGGGGATCGCAAGGGATGTACTTATTTCAGAAAGTGAAAGGAATAACAAAGATGGCCTTTCCTCATTTCAAGCGCAAGCCACTATGATCAATAAACTTTGACCTCATCTAGTGTGATAGTTTGGTCTTTGCAAAGATGCATTTCAAGGGTTATGAGCAACAAGTTCACTACATACCATTATTCATATATTTAAAAACACATGATTCAAGAGTCATGGGGTAAGGGTGTTTATTCATTTCTTTTTTCTTTTTTCTTTTTTTATCCATAGTTTAGTAACCTCAATGATGGAGTTGCTTGATTCACTTGTCATTCTACAAGTAGAACGTCAAAAATATCATTTTTGAAACCAAAATGCCAGATCAATTTTTCAAAACTCCAATAGGAAAATGGATTTTGAATTGCGTCTATAAGATCACGCGAGGCTTCAAATGTGTATTTGTGAGTTCTTATAAGAAAACTCTCTCGGGAAAATGAATACTGCTTGGTCGTAAACACAATTGAATGACAAACTCATTATTTCATTGAAGCTTTGGAAAAGAAGCTCAACAAAAAAGAACTTATGGCAACATCTTAGGCTATGAATACTGGCATGGAAACACATAAAGGGGCTAAACATTTAATGATCATTGATTGGAATTTCTGGAATCTTTCAATCATTCATTCTCCTCAACAAAGGCATCTTTTCAACACTTAGTTGCGATCACATGCGAGACCATTCTCGACCTACTATCACCATAGCTTTATCTCCAAAACAGTTAATATCTGGGAGTCGGTGCGAAGAAATTAACTATAGGAATGATAAGTGCCTTGGCAACCCCCTTCATTGTCCTTTCCTTTTTCGGTGAAACTGTTCTTTTCAGTCGGATCAACAATTTTACCTAACCCAATGGCTTGTTCAATCCTCTCAGCTATAATAACCAGGTCAGTAAAATGTTGTGCAGAGCTTCTAACCAAGAATTCAAAGTATGGAGCTTTAAAGGTGTTGGAAAATAAACTGATCATCTCTTTTTCCAACATGGGAGGCTTAACTTGTGCAGCTACCTCACTCCATCTCCGGGCATAATCTTTTATGGACTCCTTGTTGTTCTTCTCCATAGCTTGCAAGCTTAAATGATCAGGGCCCACGTCTATATTGAACTTATATTGCCTCATGAAGGCATCAACTAAGTCCTTCCATTTTTTAACCTTGGTATTGTCCAACCGCATATACCAAGTGAGGGCAGCGTCACTCAAGCTGTTTTGCAAGAAATGAATCAGCAATTTCTCATCATCAATCATCTCAGCCATTTTGTTGCAGTATGCTTTGAGATGAGTTATATGACATTGAGTTCCCATATATTTAATGAATTCTGGCACCCCAAACTTCTTAGGAATGACTATGTTAGGTACCAAACACATATTGACAACTTTCACCAGGTCACACAAATGGTCTCCCTCAACTGCCCTTATCCTCTCTTCTAAGGTAGTCCATTTTTCCAAGTCCTCTTCTTTCACCATCTTGCCCTTTTGAGATTCTTTCTCGGTAGAATCAATGGTAAACGACATTCTCCTGGGGTATCTTTGGCTTTGGAAATGTATAGCTTGTTGAAATTTAGATGACACCCTATTTGCCCCCAGTTCGTGGATCGAAATGAGTTACATGCATATCTTCAGGTGAGCTATAAGTGTTGCTTTTCCGGATTTATCTCTCAAGGCCTGCTCGAGTAGACTAGTAAGCCTTGCGACTTCTTCCTTAATATTATCCATCTCTTTTTTATGTTGGGCTTCCAACTGGGCTCTTTCTTCATTTTCCATTTGTCTTTTTCTCGAACGAGGGCTATAGATGGGTTTCAATGGGGAACCTATATTTCAACCTGCTAACTGTAAATCATGTAATTATGCAAAAATATTGAAGCAATTAAAAAAATACGTATGAAATGCGGACTTGCCCTACACGGGATGACAACCTAATAGGAAGTTCCTAATTATTGAGTGCATCAAAGGGTTGGTCACTATCTAGTTTCAAAGGGTCTCTCGCATGCTCGGTGATCGTCCATGAAAGGTCGATATGAGGCTTACAAGTAGTGTGAAGATAGAGGCCCTGAGTAATATCGATTTGGCATATCAACCACTTCCAAGTAAACAATCAAGCGAGAGTTGGATGGTTTCACGAGTCTTACCCAGTGCTAAAGCCATTGGGGTACCGTTACTCCCCCACTTATCCTAGTTTGTAAAGTGTGTGCTTCCAAAGTGATGCATGACAACATAAATAAGGATGCATGCTAAAGCAGTAAATGCAGGAAAAAAAAACAAATAAACACAACAACAGAAAAAATAGCAATAATAAGACAAAAGACAAAGCTTAATCCTAAGTCCCCAGTGGAGTCGCCATTCTGTCGCACCCGACATCGCGGCGGCCCACAAAATAAAATTCTCGAATATGGAAAAAGAACAGATTTCTGGCATCTTGTTCTTTTAGGAAAAATATCTTGTTTGAGGAGTCGCCACCTAGTATTATGGTCACTAGGAACCCTAACCGGTCAACAGAGATTCTATGGTACGGACTGGTTACGTAAAATGGAAGATATTATCACCCCTTAAACGTTACGCCGAGGCGGATCGCGCATTGTTGGTTTTGTCTTAAATTGCTAAACATTTATTGGTTTACATTCGATGATTTATTCACGATATTCCGACTCGGCGTCGGTGAATATTCGACTACGGATAATTCCAACTCTGGCGTTGGTAATTATTACGTAGCTATAAAATAAATTTAGATTAATATTTTTTTATTCCTAACTCTAACGCTAGTGAATAAACAAATAAACTAAATTCATTTTATTACGCATTCACATATTTTTCTATTTTTTCTTATGTAGTTAAAAAAAAATTAAATCAATGTTTTTATTCCGACTACGGCGTCGGTGAATAAATAAATAAATAAATAAATTTATTTTTCATACATGCACATATATTTTTTTCTTGCTAAATAAAATAAAATATAACGAATAAAAATAATATAAACTTAAACCGAGTATTTTACTCCCGACTCTGGTGTTGGTGAATAAACCGGTAAATTTATATTATTTTTATTCATGCATACATATATTTTTCTATTTTTCTATTTCTCCTATTTTTTTATTTTTTTTATTTTTTATTATTTTGAGGGCTGGGCCCAGCTCAGCCCACATGGGTTGGGCTGGACCCAGCCAGCCCGGCCCGGTCACTGGCCCAAGCCAGTGATCCGGCTGGGCAAAAATCAAAGAAAACACGCGTGAAGTGATTTCACGCGTGCATGAGCAGAATAGAGGAAATGAGTTAGAATGTGTGAATTAAAATTCAAAGTAAACAGTAGCCGGTGAATTAATATGAAAAGCAGGGAAAGAGAAGTTTACTTACCTGGTCTGCTGCTCCTGAAGATGAAGACGCTGCTCCTGAAGATGAAGACAAAGCCGGTTCTCTCGGGTGGTTCTTCTTTTTCTGGTCACTGTTCGTCCTTCATTTTTCTGTGGTTCTTGGTCTGTTCCTCCATTTTTTCAGTTCTTCCTCTGTTTCTGTTTTCCCCGTTTTTTAGTCTCCCCTGCCCTTCGTGGCTTTTTCTTCTCCCCGGTTCTGGGTCTCCTCTTCTCTCAGTTTTCCCCAGGTTTTTTCAGTCTCTCGGTTCTGTTTTTCTCCCCGTTTCTCTCTGCCTCCGTTCTCAAAGAAAGAAAGAAACGCTGTGGTTCCTGTTCCTGGTAGTTGCAGAAGACGATGAAAGTGTAGAAGGGCTATCCCACCAACACTGCCCCTTGGTTCTGTCCCTCCCCGGTTTTCCTTTGGTTTTAGTCTCTCTCCCTGCCGTGCATGGCTTTCTTTCTTTTCTCCCCCCTCTGTTTCTTTCTCTATCCCTCTCTCCAACCCCCTGCTCTTCGGTGCTGCTCGGTTTATATAGGGCTCGGCGGGTTGATAACGGGCGGCAGGCTGAGGGTCGACCACCATTAAGGCGCCCATAACTGAGACTAACGGACGATTTACTGCTGCAACGTCTCTTGGTCTTTGCTGTGGAAAACGGCCACTGGTTTAAAGAAGAAGATGAACAGCGTCCCTTCAAAACGACGTCGTTTGGGATATGAGATGGTCATTTGCGTTTTGACCCGTGAAGTTTCGAAACTCTTATAATTAAACCCCTAGTTTAAACTGTAATTGGCTCCCTGTATTTTCGCGCCTTTTTAAATGTAGTCCTTGGTTTTTAATGTCGCAATTTGGACCCCCAATTAATCCCAAACTTTATTATTTCTTCAATTAAGTCCCTGAGTTCATTAATTTAATTAAATCCAAAGTCCAATTAAGTCTAAAACTTATTAATTCTCCAATTAAGCCCCTGATTGGATTAATTAAATTAATTCCAAGCTTAATTAAGTCTCAAAACTTATCAATTCTCCAATTAAAACCCTTGATTGGATGAATTAAATTAATTTCAAGCTTAATTAAGTCTAAAAATTTATCAATTCTCCAATTAAACCCTTAATTGGATTAATTAAATTAATTCCAAGCTTAATTAGATTAATTTCAAAGTTTAATTAAACCCCAAAACTTCCAATCATTTTTCCCTTAACTCAAATTTTAATTCATTCTTCCCTTTTTTCATTTTACTTGTTTTTCCATCATTTTTTTTTAATTCTTTTAGTAAATAAAATAATTAAAATAAAATGGTCAAAAATTGGGTTATGACAGTTGCCCCCTCTTTATAATATTTACTATGCAAAGATATTGGAAATTTTCATTTTCTTTTAGCTTTGTGTAGTAAATTTATAAAGAAAAGTAGATACAGAAAACTCCTAATGTTTTTTTTATCTTTTTTTTTAGAGTTTTGCTTTATTATTTTTTATGGTTTACCTTCTATAAAATTAATACTGGATTAATGACCAGAGTCACCAATTTCAAAGGTTCATATTAGTTTTCCTCTCTTTTTTCCCACATAATAAGAATTAGTTAAATAATTTATAAGGCGTTCAAAGAGAATCTATTTTTAGTTGAACTAACATGAAAACATTTGCACTTTTTAATTGGAAATAAAATTCAAATTTAATTATATTATTTTTATAAGGCTCTACTTGATTAAATCTTAATTTTAATCGAGGCCGATAAAATGATTACATTGATACACAATTGGAATGTCAAAGAGGATACTATTCAATTGAAAACTCAAGAAGAGAAAATGGACTCACCCTAAGAACCTTATCTCAATCGAGTTGAAAGTTATGTTTGTTAATGTAAAACTGAACAATAGAAAATTTTACGTAAAAAATAAAATATGATCTTGCTTGGATTATATTAGATCCTTTTTTTATTGATATCTTTTTTTCTTTGACAAGTTTTCTAAATTGATTTTTTTTCACGATTTCATCTTTAAAAATTAAATTAATTAGGAATTAAACTTCTTGATTGAACTAAGTTCAAGGATTTCATGGTTGCATGGTTTGCGGATTAACCCAGGTTGGCTCATATTTTTTCCATTATTTTTTTTTTATTTTCATTCTTCAACATTAAGTTGTTTGATAATTGAGCTTCATGATATTATTTAATTTTCTTTAGAGCTCGGTCACCCTGGTATCATGACTTGGTCAAAGATTTTGCATGTTGACCCAAGTGGGCTTGAATCAAGTTTTTTTTTACCCTTTTTAAATCATATTTTTTTTTATTAATTTTTATCTTTCAACATTTTATTTGTTAGAGATTGAGATTCATTTTTTTTGTGAAGTTATCATATTCTTATTTGATTTATTAGGAATTGGTCTTTGAACTTTTTTACTTGTGTTTCTTTATATAAGATTATCTCAATTTTATGTTCATGGTCGCAAAGTTTGCAAGTTAACCCAGTTTAATTGAGTTTTTTGTTGTCTTTTTTTTTTTAATTTTACCTTTCATCATTGAGTTATTTCATAATCTGGATTAGCTCATATCAGGTTCCTTTTACCTTTTTTTCATTATCATTTTTGTGTTTTCTTTATTGTTTTTTGCATTTTT
This sequence comes from Populus x sibirica, assembly GCA_019202695.1. Lineage (NCBI taxonomy): Eukaryota > Viridiplantae > Streptophyta > Magnoliopsida > Malpighiales > Salicaceae > Populus > Populus x sibirica. Next base: position 1,300,384 of record JAGMVL010001026.1, on the reverse strand, counting down.
TAATCAAATTATTTAAATTACCAACTAAACCAATAAATCGGGTCTTTGATTTTTTTTGGTTGGCATTATTTTTTTATGTTGAAAAAAAAATTCTGAGTTACGGCTGAGTGTGGCTCACAAATCTAGTAAACAAAAAGCTAAAGAGGGAAGGGGTTTTACTATTCCCCTCCACACAAAACACTATTCTTCGGAATAGTGTTTCTCTTATTCTTTTTTTTTTTTAATTTATCTTTCAACATTAAGTTTATTAAGGATTAAGCTTCATAATTGTTTTCAAATTACTTTTTATAAGATTATCTTAGTCCCATTACAGGGACCACGAGTTTAACGAGTTGACTTGGTTTACTCTAGTTTTATCTCCTTTTTGCTAATTGATTTTTTTTCTCAAACTCATCATTCAACAATGAGTTGATTGAGAATTAGGCTTCATTATTTGTTCTGGTTTGATTTTTATGAGGTTATCTCCATCTCATGACTTGGGTCTCGAATTTAGCAGGTTATCTTAGGTTGACTCGAGTTGTTTTTGTGTGTTCTTTTTTTAATCGATTTTTCAATTTTAATTACATCCTTCATTAGGTTTATTGGGGATTAAGATTCATAATTTTGTTCAATTTATCTTTTATGAGATTATCTTAGTTTCATTATCTAAATCACGTGTTTGACAAGTTAACTTGGTTGACTTGAGTTTTTTTTCCGTTTTCTAATTAACTTTTTTTTTCAGTTTCATCCTTCAACATTGAGTTAATTGAGAATTAGTGATGTGAATTAGCTCACGAACACTAATGACCCATTACACATTCCAAATGAACCATTTACTAGGTTTAAAGTGAAGGCATTGAAAAAAGCATTGAATGAATTGGTTGTGCAAGTTTCAGCAAAGGCTGAACTTAGGGATCCTTTGGAGCATCTATAGGAGCTTTATTACATTTAATTTGTGTGCAAGAGGGATCCAATCCATCCTTATTTAGACCATGAAGTTTCGACAACAAAGCTGTCAATTTTATATCAGTTTTGGCTAGCCTTGTTCTGTGATGTTTCCATGTGTTTTGTAGATTTCTAACTAGTTTTTGATTTTCTATTATGTCTGGGAACATTAATTATTTCCTTTAAATATTAGGATTTATTATATTTTCCTTGTCAAGTGAGGAGAAAACACAACAAAGAAAACAAAGAAATCCAATCTGATTTAGGAAACACAAGTGGCGGCAAAAAGGAGCAGTAAAGGCAGCATCCTTTTCCTTCCAAAAGAAGGATAAATACAAGATTGAGATCATAATTCTATTCTAACTTGGAAACTAAAGGGGCGACAACTTCTCATCTAGTTCCTAGGATTATTGGACAATAGTATACGCTATAAATAAGTCTTGTATTAGACTTATAATGTTTTCTTTTCTTATTTTCTTCTCACGACGAAACAAGATTTAAACTTATGGATTTTTTTTTTATATTATTATTAGCTATAACTCAATGCTTGTTCAAGCTTAATTAATACTTTTTTTTAGCTAGGATCGAAGACTTGTTAAGATTAGAGTTTGAGCTTACTAGCAAAAGTTTTGGGTCGGTTTTTGTAAATAGATCAATTCAGCTTATAAAGGTGGATCAATTAGGGTTAATTTCTCAAAAATATTTAAACACACGTAAAGCCTAAATTCCAAAACCTTTGATGAATAACACCTATGAACTTTTCAGTTTAAAGTGTGAGAGAGATTCTTGTATTTTTTTTGTTCTTAAACGAACTCATTATGTCTTATCAAAGATTAACTAGCTTTATGGTGTCATTCAACTTCATTCCAATAGCACTGATGCATTGAGATATGTTTTTATTGTGTCACATTTCTATTAGACCTCGTTTTGCTTTCTGAGATGAGATCTCAATCTTAATTGTGAGTTACATGACCACATAATCATGAGGTTCGCATTAGTTGGTATCAGAGCTAGGCTCTAAAAACAGGTTATATCTTTTTAAAATTTTTATTTTCCTAGTGTTCGTTAAGTTTTTTTAGTGTTTGTGTCAATAGTTAAAATGATTAATAGTGAATTACTAAAATGATTTTTGTTTCTTTTAACAACAGTAAGTGAATAATGATTTTCAAAACTACATATTGTAACTTATACCCTAGTCATTTACAATTTAGAGCATTGGACTCTAATTAAAATATCAAAACAACTTGAATTAACTTGTTAAACTCGCAATTTAAGTCATGAATTTAATTAACTGAGCTTGATAACATCATTTTTTAAGAAATATTTTTTTTATTTAAGTATATAAAAAAAATAACACTATTAGAAAAGCAATTAGATAAGATTAAAAAAAAATAATGGTTTGTAAAAAAATTGCTTACATTAAAAAACAAGATGAATAAAAGCAATGTAAAAATTGAATGGTATGTAATAAAATAATATATAAAATATATTCTTAATTAAATTTAATAAATTAATATATTTATATTATCTTAAATTAATTAATTTTAAAAAAATAAATTTAAACTAAATAATATATATATATATATATATATATATATATAATCTTTTTCTCACTGTTTTTTTTTTGTTTTAAACTCCTTTTGTTTTCTCAATTTGTTTTTTGTTCTCGTTTCGTTTTGTTTAGATTTTTTTCTTCTCTCTTTCTTTTTAATTTTCTTTTCACTGATGCCCGTAAAAATATTAAAAATCATGGAAACATATAAATATAATTAAATTGCAAGAAATGGAATAAATTATATGAAAATAGTTAAAGTTTGTGAAATAGGATAAATTTTCTTCTTCTTTTTTTCGCATATTTCTGGTTTTTTTTTATAAAAATAATTATAAAATTTGTATGGTTGATATTTGGGTATGAAACAAAAATCTCATGTTATGTGCCTTATAACGCAAATTTAAGATGAGTTTGTGCCCGAGTCAACTTCAGAAGGGTCCGCAATGGTTGATTAACAAGTCTGAATTATAGTGTACCTACAATCAAAATATTACAGCTAATTCTTGAATCTCATGTCGTGCTTATAGATATGCCATAAACTTAATTTTTATTTTATAATTATATCAACGTTATATATTTCCTAAAAAAGAAATACATGTTAAAGTATTTTACACCACAAAAATAAACGTCGACACCGTCTATAATGGCTTTTGTTTTTAACACAGTCTCATGCGGTGCCCATTTTGACCTGACAACTGAAATATGCATCTTCCCTGCTGCTACCATATGGACGAAAACAACGTATTCCTCTTGCATGTTTGACTCTATGAATCGTATGGACAAAAATGGTTGAACCGTATGGACGAAAATGGTTTCGTCGCAACGCAAAATCACAGTTGTTATTTATCGATCTTGCTGCCAGATAAATTTTTTTGAAAATATATTTTCTTAAATAATACAATTTCATATAGTTTTTAAATCTAATCTAGTTTCAATGCAACATTTTAAAAACCCATATTAAACCAAATCAAACATAATTTACAATATTATATTCACCTAATTAACAATAAAATAAGAATTTTGGTTAGCAACGGCCCTTAAAGAATGCTAACATGCCAAGATTACAAAGCAATATCTTTTACTCAGTGTCTCAGTGATGCATTTTATAATTGTCCTTAATTAATCCCCTATCCATAGCACCCATGAGTACCACCAAGAGAACTTGAACAATCTCAGGATTGCTATGCAAAACACCTACATCATCTCTGTTGTCATGCTCATGCTCGATACCAAGGTCTCAGTTTTTTTTTTTCCATCCCTCACTCTCCTCATTAATTACTCCTACTATTAACCTCAATTTTTTTTTATTTTTTTATTACTGCTAATCTTAATCATTGTAATTCTTCTTTCTTTCTATCCATCCACCCATCCATCTACCACTCTCTACCTGCCTTTCTAATCTATATTATACGCAGTTGATGATGCATTTTTTCTTGTCAATTAGGGATCTACAATCACATCAGTTTTATTAATGGGTTTTCATTAATTAAACTCACTTGGATCTAATCATCTACTGATTATAATCATAGATGATTAGATTCTCTCAATTTGTTGTTAACAGGAACAGAAACAAGGCAAGAAACAAAGCCTGGATTCAAGCAAAACACAAGTAAGGAACATAAAAGGATTGACATATAAACAGGGCAAAAACAGGGCAAAGAATATAAATATATCTTACATAAACAAAAAGCCAGTGAATTAAACAACATATCTTACATCTATGAAGAGAAACAAAACCAGTGAAGAACAAAAATCTAAGAGAGAGAAAAACCGAAGCAAAACAAAAAACTATCTTATATCAAACTAGTGCTTTCATAAACAAAAAACTAAAGAGAAATAAGTAACAACAACTTCATCCAACCTTGATTTGCAGATCTTAACTGAAGAAAGCCAAACAAGAAAAGAAACAAACACCTTGCAAAAACAAATTTAGAGTTTGTTGAGGGTCTCTTCTTGTTATTCTAACCAAAAAAGAGATGAAGACTTACCTGATATGGCTTGCGCGTGGCTTAAATTCCTCTGCAACTGATATGGCTATGAACTTTGAAGATTGAAGAGATTAGGGTTTCTAATTCTATGAATTGTGATTTTGTCTTTACGTTGCAATGCAAACATTTGGTTAATTGATAATAAAAAGCTAAAGTCAAAAACGATGTCGTTTTATATATATAAAAAAATAGTCAGGTCTCAGTTGGGTTTACCAGAGTCGATCGGGTTTTGCCGAGCCAAATCCTTGGCCGGTTTTTTCATCAACCTGGCCCGGTTCCAGCTGGTCCCATGTTTTAAAACTATATAATTTAGTAGAATCTCCTATTTTTTTATCGGTTGATCTTTCGACATTTCACTATTCTTTAAGGTTGTTTATTAGAATCTCCTAGGCAACCAAAGTATATAACAACGGAGCATCACCACCACCAAGTATATTCAAGCCAATAGTTGACCACATTAATAGCCATAACAATAAATACTTGAAAAATATATAAAAAGTATAATGTATTAATATAAATCACCAACAAATATCTTAATTATACGATGTTAATTTTATTACACAATGATATTTCACTTCTAAATCATTTCAACACTTTTTTAATAAGAATCCTCCTTTTTATTTTCATCATTATTATGTCTATCATCTTTTTTTTTTATTGAATTCTAGGTCAATCTCATCATTTTTATCCATTTATCTATGTCCATTGGTACTCTATATTACATTTAACTCATTGATGCAAGTATATTATTCGTTAGTTTTATCCATATTTATGTAGTATTTTGCCCATGTTTTATATATAAAATGATTTGATATTCTTTGTTTTATATTTTGAATGTACTTTTGGATGTAATATTTGAAAAGCAGTAATTTGAAGATAAAATTCAGACCATGCACCAACCCGTGTCGAATATTGGTAGATTTGACATTCGATCGATATTTTACTTAGAACTTGAGCTATAAAGGTCGAAACAAAGTGATTCCAATAGCATTAAAAAGGTAACATCCATATATTTCTATACATATATGGCAAGAAAAAGAAAAAGAAAGAGCATGGAAATCTCTGCCTTCAAAGACAAGTCTCGTATTTTGCCATTTTTTACATTCGACCATTCTGACTTGAATATCTTGAGTTAGTGAAGTTCATTTGATGCAAACTCAATTTTTTTGAATTCCTGACTTAAAGACCTATCAACTTGCCAAATGGTAATAAAAAAGAGCACATATGAGAGAGATATGATTTTTCTAAGATAACCCATAAATTCTATTAGATGAATTTTATGAAAAAACAAGTCCAACTTATTTCCTAAGCATCTAAACCGACATAACAATTATTTTTTCATATGGAAAAGATCTTTATTTGGGCAAATTAACTTTAGTAAGTTCAAAATCAAAGTTTGAAGATTTTATGCAAGCCTATTTTTCATTCTTTATAGGAAAGTAGTTATTTTAATACCTAAATATATATTGTTTACTTTGAAAATGACTCCTAATTTTTTTAGGATACAAACAGACTAGTACGAGTGTGGGGAAGAGGGTTTTTTATTAGATAAAAAGGAAAGAGAGAAAGAAAAAAAGGATGGCGACTAAAAAGAAGAAAGAAACTCTCACCTTTTTTCTACATCTAAAATTATATTTTCATCTTTTCTCTTCCTTGGCTTTTTGATAGTCATGCAATGCTAAGTTATTTTTCTTGATTGAAAGGATACAAAAGCATTCAGATTTCTAAAAAAAAATATTTTTGTTTTAAATTAATTGTTTTGGTGGTTTTAGATTGTTTTAATATATTAATATCAAAAATAAATTTAAAAAAATAAAAATACTCTTAAAAAAATTGTTACCACAGTACCAAATAGAATCTCTAACCTCTAGGTTGTGTTTGTTTATGTGACTCTATGGTGTTTTTTAACTTATTTTTTATTTTAAAAATATTAAATTAATATTTTGAGAGATGAATGTAGCTCTACTATACTACAAACCTTTAATGGCTTTTCCTTTTTGTTCAACAATACCGCAAGAAGCTTGAAATCAAATGTGGTTCATGCATTGATGTTTTCTTGCATGTTACAGTTTCACTATTTCACTCTTGAAGTGTTTTGCTTTTTATATCTTATTTTTTTGTATTTAATTTTGTGAATTATTTAATAAATAGTGAAGCACCATCATAAATCCCAATTCTTGTAATATTTATAATTCGGCTTACTCTTAACTACGAGTGTTTGGATGGAATATTTTATTGGTTATGCTTTGGAAAATACAGTACTTTGGATAAAAAATATGGATATAATATCTAACCCTCCCTCTAATATATATATATATATTATCCTTTTCTCACTGTTTTTTTTTTGTTTTAAACTCCTTTTGTTTTCTCAATTTCTTTTTTCTCGTTTCCTTTTGTTTAGATATTTTTTCTTTTCTTTTTTCTTTTTAATTTTCTTTTTACTCGAAAATATTAAAAATCATGGAAACATATAAATATAGTTAAATTCCAAGAAATAGAATAAATTATATGGAAATAGTTAAAGTTTGTGAATTATGGTGTGCCTACAATCAAAATATTACAGCTAATTCTTGTATCTCATGTCCTGGTTTTTTATTTTATAATCATATCGACGTTATATATTTTCTAAAACAAATACATAAAATATTTTGCACCACAAAAACAAAAATAAACGTCGACAGAGTCAATAATGGTTTTTGTTTTTAACACAGGTACATGCGGTGCCCATTTGGACTTGACAAGTGAAAGATGCATCTGACCTGCCGCTACCGTATGGAAGAAAACAACCTTTTCCTCTCTGCATGTTTGACTCTATCAATCGTATGGACGAAAATGGTTGAATCGTATGGACGAAAATGGTTGAATCGTATGGACGAAAATGGTTTCCTCGCAACGCAAATCACAATTGTTATTTATCGATCTTGCTGCCAGAGAATTTTTTTTGAAAATATATTTTCTTAAATAATACAATTTAATAAAAGTCAAACTTTTCACTGCTTTTTCAAATGTCAGTATATCACAGTCCGAAAGTGTGACTTTTTCAAAATACATACAGTAGAGGAAAAAGAAAAGGGAAAAAAAGAAAGTATATATTGTACAAATAAATCTCAAAATAAACATTATTTAGTGAGAAGATATTTCTTATTGTTTACTAAAAATGATTAAGTGAAAATGATTAACTGAAAAATAATATTGGTCTCATTACCTAGTTAAATCAGGTCATTTTTTCATTTTCTTTTTAAGAATTTATATTGGTTTTATTACCGGGATCACGAGTCCTTCAACATTGGACTTATTTTTTTATTGGGTTATTCATGTCTCATGATCCAGGTTGCTGATTAACCTAATTGACTCATTTTGTTTTTTTTTAATTGATTGTTTTCTCCAATTTCATCAATTAATATTGTGTTTAATTGAGAATTAGGCTTCATGATTTTATTTTTGTTTGTTTTTCATTAGGTTATCATGGTCTCATGATTCAATAATAGTGCTTAACAGGTAACTCGGGTTAACTTGACTTATTTTTCATATCATTTTTTTTAATTAAAATTTTTACAAATTTCATCATTCAACATTAGGTTTGACAGGGATAAATGAGAATCAAGCTTTATAATTTGTTTTGACTTTTTCTCTATGAGGTTATTTCAGTCTCAAGACCAAAGTCACGAATTTGACAAGTTAATCCAAGTTAAATCAAGTCATTTTTTTTCTATAAGGTTATCTTAGTCTGATGACCCGGGTCATGAGTTTGATGGATTGATTCAGGTTGTTTTTTATGTTCTTTTTTTATTTGATTTTTTTAATCTTATCCTTCAATATTAGGTTGGTTAGGGATTAAAATTTGTAATTTGTTTCGATTTGCTTCTCATGGGGTTATCTTGGTCTTATGACTAGGGTTGCAAGTTTAACATGTAAACGCAGGTTGTTTTTTTAGGTCTTTTTTTTCAATTTCATTCTGCAATATTGGGTTGATTGAGAATTAAGCTTAATAATTTATTTTTATTTGCTTTCTATAGGGTTATCATAGTCTCATAACCCGGGTCATGAAATTGACACATTAACCTGGGTTGTCTAATGTCAATCCAATATGTTGTTATTTTAATATTAAGAAAAGATATCATCTTGAAATTTTGTTTAATCAAAATTTGTTTTCACAGGTTGTATGAGTGTTTTTGGACCAGTAAAGTCAATTAGGTTATATAGGGTAAACCCTCACACGATTTAATTTTTTTTCTGCTAGGAAAAAAACATTAGCAACATTCAAATATTTTTTTATGTTCAAGAAATATTTGACTTGACCCGCAACGTATCACAAGCCAATCATCTATTTGAGTACTATATGTCACATCAATTTTGATTAAAGAGATTACATTTTTTTTTTTTTAGTGAATTAGGCTAATATCGGTATGCATTTTTAAAATTGTTTATTTATCTTAATTGAAACATAATTTAGTTTGAAGATATTTCTTATTGTTTAATAAAAATGATTAAGTGAAAAATGATATTTTTGTGTCCCAATTTGCAATTATATTATTATGATATATATTCATAGGTGTTTTTAAAGTGATTTTTAAATTAATATTTTTTTTATATTTAATGTGCTGATATTGGATATTAAAAGAGCTAAAAATATTATTTACTTTATTTTTAAATAAAAAATAAAGAGTCAATACCGCGTGAGAAACATTTAATTTTGACAATTACACAACATGGTCGTGACAAGTGCGTCCACATATGAGCTGGCTAAAATTTGCTAATGGCTCCACAAATATTAAGCATTTATAAGCAGAGTTGCCACCAACAACAATCTTCATGAGAATGGCAATGCAGAAAAGCTTCTGCTGTTTTCTTTGCTTTCTCCTGGTTATTCTGTGGAGTGAGCAGGTGACAATGGGGAAGGTGAGTATACGAGTAGGAGTGGTTCTTGATTTGAACTCAGCAGTCGGAAAAACGGCAGAGAGCTGCATATCTGCTGCAGTAAACGATTTTTATGGTAGGAATGCTGATTATCGAACTAGAATCTCTCTTGTCACCAGGGATTCCAAAGGGGATGTCGTAACAGCAGCATCTGCAGGTACCCACTACTTCCCTAAATATTCACACACGAAATCGAATATTGTCTTGTGTTCTACTAAAATGCACTGTATATGTAATAATGTAAAGATCATAACAGCAAATTTTCAGATGCTTTATTAATTTTATACTCTCCCTCATGGTGTTTTTAAAGCCAGATCTTGTGCTTAAAGCACTAGAATTGATGGTATTTTTCAATGATTTTTTTCCCTTTTTATTGTTATTTATATATTTTCAATAATCTCATATTTAATATATATTTGATGATGTGATTGATATTGAAATTGAATTTATAAAAAAAATAATCTAGAATTAATTATTTTTATATTTTTAATCCTTTTTTTTCACAATATCAAACAGGGTTTTATCTCTAGTTTATCGGATTTTTTTAGCATGATTCTACAATTTATTTGATAGTTTACTTATTTTTATTTTAAAATTTTGTTTTGTGAAGGTTTTAAGATAGTTTGGCGTGCAAGTATTTTATCTGAAAATGAGTATTAATACAAACTTAACCAAATTCATTGCCTACGTTGCACAATGAGTTCTTTTCTGTCATTTTGTAATTAAAATAGGATTAATCAATCAACAACATTAAACAATCGATTACATAAATCTTTTACTCTAAATACTTTTCTGTCGAAAAAATCTCATTATTAATTATATCTCAAGACTTTCACTATCAACATATAATAGAATTACGTACAAAGTATTCATTCTTTTTCAAAACAAAGGGATTAACTTATTCTTGGAATACAAAGATTAAAGAGAAAAAGTGGATAGAAATCCTCACAAAATTTGCTAACAGCCTTTTTGTTTATGATAAAATGACCAACTTAGACACTGTCTAGAATGAATAGCTATATTTCTAGAACTTGATTTTAGCTTGATAAAATTGTGAATGAGCTTCAAATATATATGAGATTGAAGACAGGCGGCTCAAGCTGTCTCTTTTTGGTTTTTCTCTTAGTGTGCTCTTCTCTTTTTCTCTTACAAAACCCATTGCTGCTCTTTTATATTTAAATGAGAGGCACACGACACACACCATGTCTCTGTTAGTTTTAATTTGAATGTGTGGAGTTGTTTTTACCGGCGATCAGCTTGTAAGTTTTAATTTGGTGAGCTCTACCAAGCCCGTTTATCTTCTACAAAACTTAAAACTTCTCTCACAGGAAAAGCTTAATTATCATTTTTGATAAATTGTTATTGATACGGATATTTTCAACAATTAAAAACTTCATTTTTATACCATTTCAAATTCATTGGTAGCTAACTTTAATTTGCTTTGATCGAGAATAAATACTATAATGCTCACTAAAATGGATTGAACTTTAGATGTTATAGTGCAACTCAAAGTTCAACTTATTTATTCTTAACAACTATTTGTTTTTTTCAGTAAAAGTAATGTATTCAATCTCTGTAGTAGTTTATTCAACTATTAGGTCAAGTTTTATTAACTATTAGGTCAAGTTCATATTTTTGCAATATTGATTGTTATGAAAATGCTTCCCCTGCTAAAGTAATTAAGTATCCTGATGTGAACTTTCTAAAATCAACATCATCACTTGTATATGTATTTGTATATCCATCTATAACAAATTTATCATTTTCAAAACATAGACTAAAACTAGAAGTGCATTTGAGATACCTAAATATCTATCTTTTTTTTATTCTTAACAACTATTTGTCCTTTTCGGTAAGAGCAATGTATTCAACCTTTGTAGTAGTTTATTCAACTATTAGGTCAAGTTCATATTTTTGCAACATTGATTGTTATGAAACTGCTTCCCCTGCTAAAGTAATTAAGTATCCCGATATGAACTTTCTAAAATCAACATCATCACCTGTATATGCATTTAATATCATGCCATGCTTTCGCTAGAAATAAAGTTTATTTTTACAATTAAAAATATATCATATTTTAATTAAAAAACTGACTTTACAAAATGCAGCACTGGATTTAATGAAAAATGAAGAAGTTGAAGCAATCATAGGGCCTCAAAGATCATCAGAAGCCAAGTTTGTGATAGAGCTTGGAGCCAAGACACATGTGCCAATTCTCTCTTTTTCAGCTACTAGTCCTGCTCTCACTCCAGTTCAAAGCAAGTACTTTATCCGGACAGCTCAAAGTGATTCCTCTCAAGTGAAAGCCATTGCCAGCATTGTCGCAACTTATGGTTGGAGGGAAATTGTTCTAATCTATGAATGCACAGAATATGGCATTGCTTTGGTTCCATATTTGCTAAATGCCTTCCACGCGATTCCTACTCGAGTTCCCTATGAAAGTTGCATTCCATCGTCTTTCGATGACACTGAAATCATGAGCGAGCTCCACAAAATAAAGAAAAAGAAGGAAAGCGTGTTTCTGGTGCACATGACAGCCTCCATGGGATCCAGGCTATTCTTACTCGCCGAAAGCGCAGGAATGATGAGTGAAGGGTATGGATGGCTCGTGACAACAGGATTGTCCACCTTATTAGATCATGTGGACGCAAAAGTAATGGATTCTATGCAAGGTGTATTAGGTGTAAAGCCATATGTACCAAAATCAATAGAACTTGAAGGTTTCAAACCAAGATGGAAAAAGAATTTCAACTCTGAAAACCTCTTTGGTTTATGGGCATATGATACAGTTTGGGCGATAGCAATGGCAGTGGAGAGGGCTGGCATTGTGCATTCTAGGTTCTTAAAACAAAACGCAAGCAACAGGTCAGTTGATCTTGCGGCTTTGGGAATCTCAGAAATGGGGCCAAGACTCCTGAAGTCCATATTAAACACTACATTTGATGGCTTGAGCGGAAAGTTCCAGTTGGTTAAGGGTGAGATGGCACCTTTCGCCTTTGAAATATTCAATGTGGTGGGGAGATCAGAGAGGGTTATTGGATATTGGACAGAAAAAGGAGGACTTTCTCAAAGCTTGGATGGCAGTAGTAAAATATCACACTCAAATTCCAAAACCAAACTGAAGCAACCAATTTGGCCAGGAGGCGCAATACAACAGCCGAAGAAATTGAGGATTGGGGTTCCAGTGAGAAAGGGTTTTAGCGAATTTATAGAAGTCAAATGGCATCAGCAGAGCAATGAGACTATTGTTTCAGGCTTCTCTGCAGAGGTTTTCTTTGCAGTGCATGATATATTACCATTTCCCCTTCCGTATGAATTCATACCCTTTACGAAAAAAAGTAGTAGGGAGAGTGCCGGGACTTACGATAATCTTCTTCGGCAAATCAAACTTCAGGTCCGTGTTATGCTACTTAAAATCCATTTTTCTATTTTAATTTGCTGTAGTAAAAAGCTTAAAAGTGTTGGGGAATTCCGGCTCCCCATGCGCGGACCGGTGGTGTACTGATAGTTGCTCAATGGAGGGTAAAGCACACTTGAGACAATATTTTACGTGGTTCGGCAAAACCGCCTACATCCACGGGAGAGAGTCCATTTTATTAGAGATTAGAGAAAGGATTACAACATACATGGAGGAGGAGGATCACTTCACTCGAGACTCAACTCCCAACTCGTTTGCTGCACTTGCAGCTGCTGCCATTGCAGCCCTCTTTCTCTCCACTCTCTTGCACACACTCACGTTTTCTCTCTACAATTTGCTCTCACATAATGCCTCTATTTATAGGCATTTCATGGCAGCTCTTCTTGCTTTGATGTCAACATTGGTGGCTGCCAAACTCCAGCTCATTCAACAATGGTGGCCTTTGATGTCAACATTGGTGGCTGCCAAACTCCAGCTCATTCAACAATGGTGGCTGCCAACCTTTGACATCTTGGATGGGTGCACATGCAATGGCAACAACCCAACAATCACCCCCTTTGCCATTCATGTGGGGCAACTGTCCTCTTGCTTCTTCAGCACAGGCTTGCATCTTACAGCTCTTCCAAGCTTACCATTCTGAGAGCATCTTCAACACAACATCCCCCTTCGAGCGTATTAATCATGCTCGGTCTGGAATGATTTTTCAAGCCTTACACCAAGGCTTATAACACCCCCTCAAACGAATATTCCCAAGTGCGACAGTCATTGAGTATTCCCATGTGATCACAAGCTCACCACTCTTCCAAGAGTCTACTCATCCAGGAGTTGCGCCTGCCCTCTGTTCCACCCTAGGAACCACACCTTACTTCTCCGTGAGTATCTCGCTCTTAGTCGTAAGAGTCCAGGTAGCTCTCCACCTTTAACCATGGGGGCAGCCCATTAAAGGTTGATCCATATCTGTCTTCATACTCGAGTATTACAATGCCATTACCGAGCTCACCACCTTGACAAGAGTCAACTCGTTCTCGGAACACTGCGCATGCCCTTCGCTTCTTCATAGCAGCCGCGTCTTAATGCTCCACAAGTCACACACTTATTGTCCAAGGCAAATGTCTTCTAGCTCATTGATCTTTAGCATGTGGGCAATATTCATGAAAGTCAATCCTGCATTTGTCTCCATACTCATCATAGCCACTTCATTGGCTATCCATACACCTGTCCACTTGTATCTAGCCATCACATCGGCTTTGAGGCGTTCTGAACTGGGCTTATATTGTGGCCCACACACCTTCTCCTTAGGTGTCTCGCTCGTCACCATACGGCGGTCTGCCCGAACCGGGCTTCTATCACGGCCCTTACACCTTCTCTAAGGTGTCTTCGCCCGTTGTCATGGGGCGGTCTGATCTTGGGCTCATATCACGGCCCACACCTTCTCTAAGGTGTCTTCACCCGTTTCATGGGGCGGTCTGATCCGGGGCTCCTAGCACGGCCCACACACACACCTTCCATCTAAGGTGTCTTCACCTTTCATAGGTGGTCGCATCCTCCTTCAGTTGAGATGCTTCAAAGTGGCTCCAAAATTCTCTACCACCATGTGCACTATGGGAGAGATAATTGCCACTAATCACATAGAAAGAGAAACTTGCGGTATACTCCTCGCAATCCTCCACCTCGATTTCTATGTTTGGAGCTTTTGTGCCTTTCTGCTTGACAGCTCCACCTACACCAATTCTCTTTGGTGTCTTCGCCTTTCATCATAGGCGGTCGCCTTTTATCACGTGGCATTTGCACCTCCTCAATTAGGTGCCTTTGCAACAGCTCTCTTTCCATCCTTGCATGCATTGGAAAGGTCTTCGCATGTTGTCTTCATCAAGAGCATAAGAGACTTCTTGTTGTACAAACTTTAACAGTCTCTGCTCTGAGCTTCATCTGGGAACACTTCTTCTCCTTGCACCTGTTGTCTCATTACAGTACCTCGTTGGATCCTACGGGTACTCCTGCACAATCTCCGTGTGCCCTCATGCAATTTCTGTTCTCCGGATTTTCCCATATTCCTTGCTTATGTTTGGCAGCTCATCCTGTCACAACACTGTCCAAGTCAAAATAGGGTGCCAATCTTTATCCCCTTGCTGTATTTCTTTTCCATTATCGGGGTCTTCATTAATTCTCCCATCAAGAAATCACGGTCACCGAATCTAACTTCTTTGGAGAAATCACCACTTCATCGGATCCTTGATCATACGGAACCCAACCGTTCCCTTGTGCCGTCGTCTTGCTAGTCTTCAACCGTTTCATTACAAACTGCTATATATACGAAAATAGTACCGTATGGATAATCCTTCCACTAAGCAAGTTCCCGGGAAAGATTGGAGGGGTCACACCGGGTCCCGCTTAAAACCCAATCTCCTAGACAGAACTTCTTAGGCCATATCTATCCAACGTACTTTGTCTTTCCGTATATACAACCATTTGCTAGCTTTGTTGCGGCTTTCCTTTACAAGTGATCTGGAATATCTTGGTTTAATACATGATTTCTCAATATCTGCGAGACTACCGGTGCTTAGATTCGTCAAGATTGGTCTTGGTCAATTTCCACTCTTCACCTCAAATTATCCACATGATCGGGTGTTCAGAGTGTCCCAATTTTGCCTTCCTTCAAGGCAGCTAAAATTCTCCCCACTTAGCAGTTCAACACATGTAATTGGGTAAACATGTGAGTCTTCTTCTTCTTCATCTCCATCGACCACCATGATGACCTTCAGATGCCTCCTGATCGGGCAATCTCTTTTGTTAATTCACCACTGCCATTTTTAGTCTCAAATCTCAACGATCGGACCGTACCATTGCATCCGGCACGATCAAATTAGCTGGAAAAAAGTCTGAAATCGTCCAAATTGCACTTCAGACGGCTAAGATTTGATCAAAACAATTCTGGCCTGATCAACGGCTCAGATTCAATCTCAGATCCAGTTGCAGTAGGATCAACTACACTTGATCATGTCCCTCGGCTCGCGGCTCGGTTCGGCTCGGCTCACTCGGCTCGGCTTGGCTCGGCTCGCGGCTGATGATGTGGCAGGTGGGTCCCACTATGCTGACATGTCTGCGACCGGTCGATGATGTGGCTGCGACATGGCATGCCTACTGTGCATGATGCCATCACCATTACATCAGGCTGATGTCAGCATGGGCCATGCTACTGTTCATGATGATGTCACAATTACATCATGCTACTGTCATCCCTGTCATGTCTACTGTTCATGATGATGTCACTTTTGCGTCATGCTGACATCATCTTATCCGGGTCAGTCACATGGGTCGGGTCAACTGGTATTCGGGTCGGGTCAACTCATCCGGGTGAAGAAGACGCGTGGGGCGCGTCTGCGCGCGTGGGCAGACGCCTTACCGGAGAGTGATGGAGAGTGCGGCCATGTCCGACGTCCGATTTTGACGCCGTTTTCACCAGTGGCTTCGTCTCGTCCTCCTCTACACAGTGGTATGGTCAAAACACCATTTTGAGAACTTTCATTTTTGAGCAAAAATCAAACACCCCTTTAAACCATGTGCTCTGATACCAATTGTTGGGGAATTCCGGCTCCCCATGCGCGGACCGGTGGTGTACTGATAGTTGCTCAATGGAGGGTAAAGCACACTGAGACAATATTTTACGTGGTTCGGCAAAACCGCCTACATCCACGGGAGAGAGTCCATTTTATTAGAGATTAGAGAAAGGATTACAACATACATGGAGGAGGAGGATCACTTCACTCGGACTCAACTCCCAACTCGTTTGCTGCACTTGCAGCTGCTGCAATGGCAGCAAGGCTGCTGCCATTGCAGCCCTCTTTCTCTCCACTCTCTTGCACACACTCACGTTTTCTCTCTACAATTTGCTCTCACATAATGCCTCTATTTATAGGCATTTCATGGCAGCTCTTCTTGCTTTGATGTCAACATTGGTGGCTGCCAAACTCCAGCTCATTCAACAATGGTGGCCTTTGATGTCAACATTGGTGGCTGCCAAACTCCAGCTCATTCAACAATGGTGGCTGCCAACCCTTGATATCTTGGATGGGTGCACATGCAATGGCAACAACCCAACAAAAAGTTCATAAAAAGAGTGACCTTGTCTTGTTTGTCTTGCAGGAATTTGATGCAGTGGTTGGAGATACAACGATAGTGGCTAATCGCTCATCATACGTAGATTTCACCTTGCCTTACTCGGAATCAGGCGTAACAATGGTGGTTTTGATGAAACGCGATGAGAGGGATAACATGTGGATTTTCTTGAAGCCACTAAGCCCGAAACTTTGGTTAGTAACTGGACTAGCCTTCTTTGTCACAGGTTTAGTGGTATGGGTGCTCGAACACCGTACAAACACAGAGTTTAGGGGAACACCAGAGCAACAACTGGGCACAGTTATTTGGTTCTCCTTCTCAACACTGGTCTTTGCACATAGTAATTAACTTCTCTAACTTTCGTGTTTTTATCTTCTTTACTTTCTTTTCATAATTGATTACAAGCGCAACTAAAGTATGAGCATGAATCATTAATTTTTCTTTTTTTGCCGTAATAGGGGAGAGGCCAGAGAACAACCTAACAAAATTTGTCTTGATCATATGGATATTTGTGGTACTTATTATATCTCAGAGTTACACTGCTAGCTTAGCCTCAATGCTAACAGTACAGCGGATGCATCCCGCATTTGTTGATGTCAAAGAGATCAAGAGGAATAATTACTTTGTTGGACACCAGAAAAATTCTTTTGTGAAAGATTTCCTTAAAAAAGAATTACTTTTCAATGACACGATGTTGAAGGAATATAGCACTCCAGAGGAGTATCACGATGCGTTGTCTAAAGGATCCCATAATGGTGGTGTGGCTGCTATCTTTGATGAAATTCCCTACGTTAGACGCTTCCTTGACAAGTACCGCTGCTCTAAATTTCAAATGGTAGGACCAACCTATCAAACCGATGGATTTGGCTTTGTGAGTGACTCTCTCTCTCTCTTTCTGAAGTTGTTAGGTTTTAAGTAGAACTCCATGATTATCAGGCTACTTATAATTAAGGCAAAAGTGATTAGCCATTGTTAAGCATGTATATAACTATTACAGAACTTAAGCAGTGAGTAAACTTTCTAATCAGCTCGATCTATTTTCTTCTTCTTTTTGTCATTATAGGCCTTCCCACTTAACTCCCCACTAGTCTCTCATATCTCAAGAGCAATCTTGAATGTCACTGAAGATCATGATAAAATGGAAGCAATTAAGAGGAAAAGCTTCGGTAGGGAAATCACCTGTGAAGATCAAGGAACTGAAACCTCTTCAGGTGGTCTAAGGTTGTCTAGCTTCGCGGGCCTCTTCCTTATCTCTGGAGTTGCTTCCATATCTTCGCTCCTGATATATATCATCAGGTTCCTTTGCTCAAATTATCCTGCTTCAAACACAATGCATGAAGAACAATCCATGTGGCTGAGAATTCTTGAGGTAGCAAAGCGTTTTGACCAGAAAGATCCCTCCGTCCATCATCTTAGGCGAACTGAATCTAGAGTTCACCCTGTCACAGGTCCTGAAAGTATTGGAGCCTCACCTGAGACTGGCAACGTGCATGAAATGACTTCCAATGAAGGAGCCGAAGATGTTGGAGAAAATCAGAACCATGACAATCTTACCTCGGGAAATAGTGGTACAAATTTTATTGCCTCCAATGCAGATACTGTTGCCCCTAACACTCCGGAAATAAACCGAGCTTCACCTGATACTGCCTATGTGCATGAAATGACTTCCGATGAAGGAGCCGAAGTTGTTGTTGGGGATCAAAACCGCGGGAATCCTACCTCAGTGAACAGTGGTACAAATACTAACACAATGTAGCCCACAATAACCAGCTGTACATGAATAATGGTGAGCCACCATCCATTCGCCAATGCTGATTGAAAGTTAACATATGATGTCCTTGTGGTATATATTATGTTTATGGCAATCAGGGCATTGAGGAATTCACAGCTACTTCATGACTAGGATTTTTTTTTCTATTTAAAATACAAAACCATGATTTAAATACAGCATTACTCTTTTTTAAAAAAATATACACACACACCTCAAATTAAAAATATTATTTTGATGTGTTTTTAAGTAAAATATACTTTGAAAAATAATTGCTACTACACTTACAAATATCCTATAAATAACACGAGCTTATGATCTTTTATATATACTTGAAGCGCAAAGCACTTCAAATGCTAGACTTCAATCTTCAGTGATCATAAGTTGATTGTCATTTCGGTGGTTAAGGATGGTGGTTTTACAATCAACAACACAACAGTAATAGACAAACGGTATGCTTTCTTTGTAGAGAAAGTTGATGGGGTGTCCAAGCTCCTTGCAAACAGAGAAATCATAAAATGCAACTTTGGTTACCTGTTTAATGGCTGCATTTTGAAATTGGATTTGGGCGCTTCGACGTAGGAGAGCTCTCCTGGTAGATGCGCTGAATACCCTTCCTTGAAAATTTAAGGCTAAGCCTGTAGAATTGTCCTCTGAAGGTGCATTTTCTGTCGCTGTGCATAACTTATCAGACATGTTATCCTTTTTTTTTTTTTTTTACCATGAAAAGTAATTTTTTAAAAATTACTTTTTAAATTTTATTGTATTTGTTTATCATTAAAAAAGTTGGTTAATACAAAATATTTTCTAGTTAAAAGAAAATTTACCTTGGTTTTCAGGAAAATATTTTCCTTTTATTTTGGACGGAAAACACTTTTAGAAAGTTGTGAAAAAATTAAAAATATGATATTATTTACTGATTATATCAAATCTAGTTCTCAAACTTTTGATTGCTATATATATTTTTTTGAATATTTTTTTTTCAATTTCATCATTTAGAATTTAATTTTTATATTAACTTTTGTTCTTATTTTTATAATTATTATTTGCCTTTTCCTTATTATTTTTTAATTAAATTTTTTATCTATCAAATTTGATCCTCATTCTTTTGATTGTTACTTATTTTATTTGAAATAATTTATGAAATGATAATTATTATTATTTTAATTTCATCATCTTTCAATTTTTTTATTTGTTGGATTTGATCTCTATTATTTTGATTATTATTTATTTTATTTGAGTTAATTTATGAAATTATATTTTTTTTCAATTTCATTCTCATTCAACTTTTTAATTTTTAAGATTTGTTCCTCATTATTTTAATAAACTTGAAAAAATAAAACATTAATAAGTTATTTTCCAGCTCATTTTCTATAACATAACCAAACACTGGAAAATGTTTTCCAACTTATTTTTCATTACACTACTAAACATCGAAAAATAATTTATTTTTTTGAAATTCACTTTTTCAGAATTTATTTTAAAATTTTTTTTACTTTTCAGTAAACAAACAAGACTTAGTGTAATTGTTGGCGGTTTCTGAAAACTTTTTACGAAATAAAAAATTTAAATTAAATATTACCGATGGAATAATTAAAAAATATTAATATTCAATTATCCGTCGGTAAATCCGTCGCTAACGCGCACCAATAAAAAGTCTAGATCCTCTTATTTCATAAGAGATAAACTCATTTCTTATTCTTCTTCTTCTTCTACTTCTTCTTCTTCTTCTTCACTATATGTAAAAAACATCAATATCTATTTCTTTTTCTTCTTTTCTCTCCTCATCTCTTTCTCTTTCCCTCCATGCAGAGTATGTCTTCTTCTTCTTTCTTCTTTTATCTTCTTAGTTTTTTTTAATTAATATGCTTTACGATTTTTTTTCTCTCCTTAGCTTCACTTGCAACTACATTAAGGTAAGATTTTTTTTTCTTCTTCTTTCATGATTTTTTTTCACTATATTTGTTTTTTATTTTATTTTTAATTTTTTTTGTTCTTAATAATTGTATAAATGTTGTTGTGAGATTTTTTTTTTTCATATGAGATCAATTTTTAGTTGATTTATTTATAGCGATTTTTAAATTTTTAGCAATTGCAACTTCATTTTTTTCATATCAATTTTTTTAGTTGAATTTATTTTTTCGTTTTATTTATTTGTCACAAATTTGTTTGAGTTGATTTTCTTATTCTGTTTTCCAAGCATTTTGAGTATATATTATAGAGTGTTGATTTATGTTAATTTAATTATTTTATAATTTTATAAAATAATTTTTTTTAAAATGTTTTTATATAATTACCGACGGAATTTCCGTCGGAAATTCCGTCGGTATATACATCGGTAATTTCGTTGGTAATAAAAAATATTATTACCGACGCGTTTGTTCTATCAGTAAATCCGTCAGTAATAATATACCATCGGATTTACCGACGGAAAAAACATTACCGACGAACGATTCCGTCTGTGATTCCGTCGGTAATATAATTACCGATGGAATATGTGTCTTACACCGACGAAAAAATTCTGTCGATAAAACTGTTAAATCTTATAGTGAAATAAGAAACAACAAAGCTCGTAAAAACTACTAAACCTTGAATAATCATATAAACTAAGCGACCAAGTATTATCCTAGAGGTCTTTCTTCATTCTCCATCATCAACTCGTGAGAGTTTTTGCGCTGCAAATAACAGATCATGCAAAATAAAGATGACAACATGAACAGCTAAATAAACAACAAAACTAGATGACCTTTCTACAGCTTCAGTGAAATTCAACAAAAGAAAGAAACATACAACCTTTATGCTGCTGCTGAATCTTTATTTCTTAAAAGTTTCACACATCTATCTCTATTGCAAATCATCAAATTCACAGAGCCAAAATTCAAGAAAATTAGATGTGTTCAGAATAAATAAATAATTAATTAGATTTAGATAGATGTTATTTGACCTCGATATTTATTTTCTTCTTAAGTTTTTCAATTTTTTGCAATTTAAAAATAACAGTTTTGTACCAGCAATTTTACAGTATGGTACCAATGTGTTGAGAACAGAGCTTTAGCAACATACGAAAATGATATATCGCTTTTCCCACCATCATCCTAATTTAATACTCCCTCTAACCACCATATTGTCGAGGTTTCCAATTTGGTTTGTCCCGAAATACAAGTACAATCAAAGAATTCTATTCTTTATTTTTTCAGCTTTTCTATTATGCCCCTTGTTAAGAACTAAGCTCCCATCAATCCTACTAAGAGTCCAGTTTATGGTGTATTTCCAAGGAAATTAACATATACAAATTCATATATAAAGAAATATGAAGATTAGGTCAAACCTTGTTTGAAAGAGGACCTTGTGCAAGGTTAGGTTTTTCAGTGCGTAGGTGATGGAAGCTGTCGCACGTCAAAAAATCCGCGCGGCGTCGGCTGGCGATTTTTCGTTTGTCGTTTTGGTTTGATTGGTTCGTTGGGAGTCGCCACCTAGTAATTTATTAAAGGCTACTAGGAAACCCGGTACCGGGGTCTTATCGAGATTTGCGGGTAAGGGACTGGTTGTGGTTAGGGAAGGTATTAGCACCCCTAACACACCCTACCTGAGGTAAGCTGCTTCGTGGACTTGATGTGTTAAAGAAGTTTTAAAAATTCTGTTCTTTCATCGAATTTTAGAAATACGACTTACATGTAAGTTCATAATTCTTTATCCGTGAAGAAATCAAAATATTAAATTCTTCTTTATTCTTGCAATTTTATCATAAAAAAAAAACATTCATTAATAAAATTCAAATCAACACATTCACTTTCACTGTATTTTTTCTTTTCTTTTTCTTTAGTGTATCTTTTTTTTTTTTTTTTTTGCTTCCATGTTTACAAAATACAAATTACAAAAACTCAAAACTAAACAAATATTACATTAACCAATTTAAAAATTACAAAAACAGACCCAAAACAACCCGGAACAGTGTTAGGAAGCCCTCTGGAACACGCTGGAGCAGTGGCGACGCGTCTTCCCACGCGCCACTTCACCGGCGGGGCGTGGATTCACGCGCCGCCGCCGACCATGCCGGAAACGGCGGATCTGCCCCTGCTTTCTCCTTCTCTTCCCTTCCTGCCGGCCGTGAGGAACACCACTACCCGCAAAACAGAAAATGCACAACACAGTCGATTTCGGTCCTTTATTTTCTTCTGTTTTGCAGATCTGCTTCTCCCTTAGCAAGCTCATCTTCTTTTCGTTTCCCCTTTGTTCTCTGTTTCAAACGGCCGATGCTATGACCAAGGAGCTGCTGCTGGAGACTGAATGGAAGGGAGTGCCGGTCTGCTGGCTTGTGGAGTTGCTTCCGCTATTTGGAGGCCGTTCGGCGACCGAGAAAGGAAAGGCCGTGGCGAGGGGAAGATCGGTGCTTGTGGGTATAGGGCGACGGTGAAGAGCTGAAATGGCGGGGGTCCTTGGCTCTGTTCCGAAAACAACAACCAAGGACCCCGGAGACGGCAGCTTTTCTGTTGGCTGGAAAAGGGGAGCCCGGTGAGGGGGGCGGCTAGTTTCGTGAGAGAGAGGTCTCGGTGAGGTGAGGGGAGGTGAGGCGGATGGAGGCAGGTTCGGGAGCTGCCGAGAGGAGAAGAAACTGGAAATGAGGCTGTGTCCGTTTGGCGGAGGGCAAGGGAGGAGGAGACGGTGGAAGGCTGGAGGTTTCGGTCAAAAGTCGGGGAAAGGGGGGTCGGGGTGCAAAGAAGATGAGAGCTTGGGTCTTTTCTTTTGGGCGGCGCCGGGAGCGAAGAGGGAGGACCGGTTTTGTGTGGCTGTTGGGTCTGCTGGTTGAAGAGTGAAGATCGGGGAAAGAGAGGAGGTGAGGAGGCTGTCTTGTGTGGGCGGTGGGAGGCTGGACTCGGCCGGCTGTCACATCCTTGGTTGATGGAGAAGAAGCTGGAAATCGGGCCTATGTCCGGCGGCTCGGGAAGAAGAAAAATGGAAAATCCCCTTCCCTCCTTCGGGTGCGGGGAGAAGAAGAAAATCCCAAAGGGGCTGGGGCTGTGGGGCTCCGCCCCCCTGCTGTCGGGGGCCTCAAAAAAAATGGAAAAAATCCCCCAGCGATGTAGCTGGAGATGACAAGAAATAGCCGTTCCTCCTTCCGGGGCGGGGCCTGTTGTTGGCTAAAAAAAAGGAAAAGAAGTGGGGGCTGAGTTCCTGATTTTCAGCCAAAAAAAGGGATAGCCGAAAGAAAGGGATCAAAATCTTGGGCCGGGGGAGCGGCTGGTTTTGGGTGAAGAAAGAAATTTTTTTTTTAGGGTTCTCTTTTTTTCTGTGTTGTCTCTCCCTCCAACATTCAAAATTCCCTATGCATAGGCAAAATATTGTTTGAGCCTCAAAATTGATT
The DNA here is from genome assembly GCA_019202695.1 of Populus x sibirica. NCBI lineage: Eukaryota > Viridiplantae > Streptophyta > Magnoliopsida > Malpighiales > Salicaceae > Populus > Populus x sibirica. The sequence goes on along the minus strand of JAGMVL010001026.1, from coordinate 1,276,339 downwards.
CCTCAACTTTTTTTTTTTGTAAATTTGATTTTTCTTAATTTTTTTGTATTTTTGAAAACGAGCAATGTCAACGTCGACTCAATGAGGAAAATCAATGATTTTAAAATTAACACGTTAAAAGTTGAACGCGTTTGAAAGACCTTTGAAAATTTAAATTCTTTTTAGACGACGCTGAAAATGCTAAAAACGATGCAAATGTATTAAAAATGTATTTTTTGGGTTTTCAGTGCTTTTCGCTATTTTTGGATTTTTCTGAAAATTTATTAAAACATGGGTCAAAAATTAGGTAGCAACAGATGCCCCCTCTTTACAATGCTTACGAAGCAAAACTCCTCAATGTTTTGCATAGTAAGCTTTGTAAAGAAAAACTTGTCTTTCTGTCACTCAATATCCACTCATCTAAAGGCCTTGCTCTTTTTTTTTTTCTCTCTTCCTTCTCTTTTCTTCCTCTTCTTTCTTCCTTTCTTTCTTTTTCTCTTTTTTTTTTTATCTTGAGATCTCATCCGGCGATCTCCTTTTCCAAAACCAAAGAATGTGTGTAGCTCGGTCAACATGAAATCCCATATGGTGATTTCCTTTAACCAAAGCTACATGAGATCCCATCTGGCGACCTCATTAAATCAAGACTAAAAAATGTGTAAAAAGTGGTCTCATTGTAATGGGTGACCTACCCAGGTGGAAAGAATGTGAAAAACAGTCTCATTATGATGGGTGACCTACCCAAAGGGAAAGAAGGGAAGAGTGGTCTCATTCTTATGGGTGACCTACCCAGTGGAAGAATGGCCTCATTATAATGGGTGACCTACCCAAGTAAAAAAAGATGGAGAATGGTCTCATTCTAATGGGTGACCTACCCAGAAAAAAAATGAGGGTCTCATTATGATGGGTGACCTACCCAAGTGGAAAAGGAAAGAGTGGTCTCATTCTTATGGGTGACCTACCCAGGGGGGAAGAATGGCCTCATTATTATGGGTGACCTACCCAAGTAAAAAAAGATGGAGAATGGTCTCATTCTAATGGGTGACCTACCCAGAAAAAATGGTCTCATTGTGATGGGTGACCTACCCAAGTGGAAAAGGGGAAGAGTGGTCTCATTCTTATGGGTGACCTACCCAGGGGGAAGAATGGCCTCATTATAATGGGTGACCTACCCAAGTAAAAAAAAGATGGAGAATGGTCTCATTCTAATGGGTGACCTACCCGAAAAAAAAATGATGGTCTCATTATGATGGGTGACCTACCCAAGTGGAAAGAATGTGAAAAACGGTCTCATTATGATGGGTGACCTACCCAAATGGAAAGAATGTGAAGTGCGGCCTCATTATAATGGGTGACCTACCCAGATGGAAGATGGAAAAAATATGAAGTGGTCTCATTGTTATGGGTGACCTACCCAGGTGGAAGATAGAAAAAATGTGAAGTGGTCGCGTTATAATGGGTGACCTACCCAGGTGGAAGATAGAAAAAATATGAAGTGGTCGCGTTATAATGGGTGACCTACCCAAATGGAAGATAGAAAAAATGTGAAGTGGTCGCGTTATAATGGGTGACCTACCCAGGTGGAAGATGGTGGTCTCATTGTGATGGGTGACCTACCCAGAAAAATGATTTTTTTTTCAAAAAAATGGTCTCATTGTTATGGGTGACCTACCCAAAGATAGAATGTGACTTACCTGGCAAAAAGACTTGGTTGGAGCAGTCCGACAGACAAGACCGAGAAACTTGGCACCTTCTCGGTTGCAGGTTGACTTGAAGACTCCTTGATGACGGGGTTAATCTCCTCGTTTCTTTGAGATTCTCCTCTGGCGGGGTTCATCTCATTATCTTCTCGTTCCAGGATCTAAACCGATTCTTTGTCATCATCAACTCAATGATTCTTTCTTTGTCCACAAACTTGCTTGGACTTCATTGAGGATCTTTCTGTAACAAATCACAAGTATGTGCAATACTTTGAGGTTAGATGACATGCATGCATCCTTACCTGATGTGAAATATAGGTCCCCCCCTTTGATGATCCATCGTCATAGGGTGCCTTTGTTTGCTAACCAAAGCCTTCTTTGCTCTTCCCATGTACTTGGCTCATTCGTGTGCTAGCCTTCCACTCAAATGTAAGTGCAGGTGCCCATCTCGAGTCTGTCTACGACGATTCTTGCTCTTGTTGTTTATCAAGCTTGACTCGCCCCCAAGTGTGGTGTTGCTTGATTCATCATGAAGGATTTTATCTCCTTTGGATTCTTCTGAGAATTATCCTCTGATTGGTTGTGTGCATCATGCCAACCTATCAAGATTGTTAATCAGTCATGAACTTGCCTCCAGTTGAAACATACCCTTCAAGTACATGTTATCATCAACCTTCTTGGAAACTATCAAGTCATCTGGGCATGCATCTCATAGCTTGCAGTAAAAGGCTCATCGTTGTAAGCTCAATGTTCTTCTCCATGGATTCTTCTCAGCTTGTCAAATCAGATCATGAAAGGAAATGCGTTGGCATCATCAATGATGTTCATCACCCATATTCATGCGGTGAAGTGCGCATTTAAGCTGATAACATATGTCGAGTCATAACCATGTTTTAGAGGGTAACCCAAGCCGACGATAATAAAATGCTCTTCAAGTGCAGCGTTGCTCATCAATTGCTGCTGAAGTTCACTAAATCACTGACTGGCTTTGAACAACATTGCCCCCGGTAATGATCTGAATGCTTGACCTGCTAATTAGCTTTCTTTAAACACCATTGTCCTCAGTGCATTGATTCATCATTTGATCATCTTTCATTGCCCCCAGCTGATCCGAATCTTGTTTTTTTCTACCCAGGATCCACCGTATTGCCCCCAGGTGGTCAACTTTTCAAGGAGTGTCCAGATATGTTGATGTCATTTCTATCAAGGATTTTGCAAACTCAATCGATGTTTTTGTTTGATAATCTTTCTTGTTCTCGAATCAAAGCTCATATTTCAACGGTCATGTCTATTCAAGTCTAATCGTTGAAATGAAATCGAGAGATGTCTCGTTTTTTAAAGTATTTTTTTTTTGAAATTCAAGCTTCTTTGGTCAAAGACCCAACACACTATTCAATGCGATCCTTTGATTGTCTTGTATTTCGAAAACAGAAATTGACCCGTTGCAAGATTAAAATGGCTTCTTTTTTCGGGGTTCTTTGTATCCATTTTAAACTCTGATTTTGGGTATATTTTTTGATGGTCTATGATGAGGTGACCTTCCGTGAATTTCAAGAAACAAAAGACTCAAGTCAAAACTTGAGGATTCATCAAGAAAGATTGTTTTTTTTTAGCACCAATTTTATTAGCATGCATAATAACAAGTAGCTTAATTCATGAAGCCACGACTCTTATGTCAAGGCTCTTCAAGTTTTGAGAGCGCCATTTATCGGTTCAAATTGCTTACTTGATCGAAAAGGGCTTTTAAAAGCACGTAATGCAGGCTATGGTTCATGGCTATGAAAGAAAGGGATTTCACAAGCTCAAAAAGTGTTTGAGGGTTTCAAAGACCTAGGATCAACATCAAACTATTCATCAACTCTTTTTCTATTGTTGTCTTTGTAGAGGAAATGACATATAACCTTATTAACCTCAAATATCAGAATTCTCTTAACCTAGGTTATATGCAAATCTAACTTTTTCGTTGATGAATAACCAATCTCAATCATCTGATAACTTCAGGGCTTTATCGTGGATGCCAAAGGTCATGGCTTTCACACATCATTTCTCGTAGTTTTCTAACACGCCCTCAGTCTAGGTCTTCTTTCTTTTAACTCTCTCTCAAATGTTGGACTTTTGTTCTAAGCCTTCTCTTTCACTTTTGTCTTCTCTTATTTGCCCCCCAGGTGTGGGGTGTGATCCTAGTCGGGGTTTTCTTGAAAAAATATTCTATCGGGCTCAAATGGGGACCGCAAGGGGTAATATTTCAAGAAATGTGAAAGGATAACAAAGATGGCCTTTTCTCATTTTAAGTAAGGTCGGTTAGAATCGATAAATTTTGACCTCATCCAATGTAATGATTTGGACTCGTAAGAATCATGATTCACGAGTCCATGACTACTGAATCCATCGCATGTCATTATGCATACTTAAAATTTAGCTACATGATGTGTGGCTCGGTTTCAAGAGGTATGAGTTCAAAATTGTTTGGTCACCTCATGTCATTTTCAAGCATCAAGTCATTTCCGCAATCAAAACACTTTTAATCTTCAGGATTGACTAGCTTTAATTTTATATGTTGGAGTTTGATCAAAAAAATATTTTTATCAAAATACCCTTTGAAAGAAGCATCTCTTGATTTCAAAACAACAAAAAGACAAAGAAAAGACATGTTTCGTTCAAGGATGAGATGTGACCCCAAAACAAAATGCGGAATGACAACTCCACAATAAAATGATAGACAATTCAAAGCACCATTCTTGGATCGGCCTTTTCCGGCCATATTTGTGTTTTGCCGAGCAACTTCGATCACTTGTTATTCGATGATGTTACGGTGACAAAATGATCGATGACATCATCTTTCACAAACTCAGCTCGATTCTTGAGACTCTTGCATCTGTCCAACTAAAATGGTCCAGGAACCCTCTATGATATTCACATCTGGTTTGAATTATACCACGGTGGTTGCATGCAAATTTATCGAAGTGGGTGCAACAAGTCCGGAATCTAACAAGAGAAAATTATAGATGATCGAAACTACTTGCATCCCTTATTGGATTCTCCACTTGCAGATCTACAAACAGATTTCGCGAGAGAGCTCGCCACGGTGAAGTTCTATATTTGCTCCTGTTTTCTAGCTCAAGTCGGCATTTACGCCTACTACAGTGTTTTGATGCTGAAACGGGTGGGGTAACTTTTCATATCGTTTGAAACTACTACATCCCCTCTTGCATTCCCCACTTGCGAGCCACAAACAGGTTTTTATAGAGAGAGCTCTGCCACATCAAAGTTTGATGACTGCTCCTTTTTTCAGACTAGGTTTGACTCTTTGGCCTACTCTAGTGTTTCAACGCTGAAACTGATGAGACGAATTTTTATGGTGTATGAAAGTACTGCATCCTCTCTTGCATGCCCCACTAGCGGATCTCCGAACAAATCTCTACGAGAGAGCTCGCAACATAGAAGTTTGATGTCCGTTCATGTTTTTTCGACCAGGTTTGGCTCTTCAACCTACCACGGTGTCTTTGTGCTGAAACCGATGAGAGATTTTTATAGCATATGCAACTAATAAATCCCCTCTTGCATTCCCAACTTGCGAGCCATAAATGGATTTTTGTAGAGAGAGCTCGCCACATTGAAGTTTGATGATCGCTAACATTTTCGGACCGTGTCCGACTCTTACCGCCTACTACAATGTTTCTTGGGTGCCACTTGGTGAGAGAAAGTTTTAGAGCATATGAGACTACTACACCCCCTCTTTGCGTTCCCCACTGGAAGATCCACAAATAAATCTCTATAGAGAGAGCTCGCAACGTAAAAGTTCAGTGTCTAATCATGGGTTTTTTTCGGGGTTTTTTTTTGCTTTTTTTTTTTTTTTTTTTACATCTCGTGCCGCTGAACTGGAATTGAGCTAACAGTTGGGGTAACGTCAAAGAAGGCTAACACACCATGCACGAGAAGGCTAGCAGCTTATTTGGTGCCATTGAAAGATGTGGAGGCGATGAACAATTAACAGGGCGGTGACCAAGAACAAAAGTTGTCATTAGTTATGACTGAAGGCATTGTTGTCGTTGTTCATGACTGAAAAGGAGAGGTGCAGCTTCAATGGGACGTGGAAAAGCAGTGTTTCTACAGAAGACTGTGCAGACATTCCCTTTCCATTTGAAGCTCAACACTTGTTCAAGCAGATCTGAGCCTAGCTACTTCCCCTTTGATGCTCTCAGCTTTCTTTTGACTCCGTGCCTCTCTCGACCCCTTTCTTTATTATCCATCCTTTTCTATCCAGAGTGTAGTAAACCTCGGACGGGGAACCTATTTTTCCTCATGGTACATGCATGATAAATGTATGAACACGTAATCTATATGAAGAACTCGCCCTTCGAGGGGTGACATATGGTCGTAACTCTTGTATGATGAAACAAGAATCTTGATTCTTGCCCAAACTCTACAATGAAAATTTTCTCGAGTGACGGCCATTGGTTCACCCACAAGTCCCGAATTCAAGATGCTTCAAGAAGGGTTTGCCCTGATGCAAAACAACTATTTACGAAGCATACATCCTAGCGGCAGGTTCTAATCTTTTTAAGTGAGACAAAAGGTAGGTTTACTACTTGGTCTCTAAAAAGGGTCTCTTGTTGTCCCAGTGATCACCCTCTTGAAGGCAATATGGGGGCTCGCGAGATAGTGGTATGGCACATGTACCAATCACTAGCAGCCTAAGCACTCAACGAAGAGTTGGGGTTTACACAAACTTAAACCTTGACTCAAGTCATAAGGCAAGTTGCTAGTCCCCCACCTAACCCGAAGCTTGTGTGTGCTTTCAAAAATTAAAGTGATGCATGAAACAATTCTAAAAATGCATGGATAAAACAAAAATAAAACAAGACAAAAAAGCTAAAAAACTTAAACACATCAAATACACAAAGCTTAGTCCAATAAAGTCGAAACAATACCTTCCCCATGGAGTCGCCATTCTCGCACGTCAAAAAATCCGCGCGGCGTCGGGCCGGCGATTTTTCGTTTGTCGTTTTGGTTTGATTGGTTCGTTGGGAGTCGCCACCTAGTAATTTATTAAAGGCTACTAGGAAACCCGGGTACGGTCTTATCGAGATTTGCGGGTAAGGGACTCGGTTGTGGTTAGGGAAGGTATTAGCACCCCTAACACACCCTACCCGAGGTAAGCGCTTCGTGGACTTGATGTGTTAAAGAAGTTTTAAAAATTCTGTTCTTTCATCGAATTTTTAGAAATACGACTTACATGTAAGTTCATAATTCTTTATCCGTGAAGAAATCAAAATATTAAATTCTTCTTTATTCTTGCAATTTTATCATAAAAAAAAAAACATTCATTAATAAAATTCAAATCAACACATTCACTTTCACTGTATTTTTTCTTTTCTTTTTCTTTAGTGTATCTTTTCTTTTTTTTTTTTTTTGCTTCCATGTTTACAAAATACAAATTACAAAAACTCAAAACTAAACAAATATTACATTAACCAATTTAAAAATTACAAAACAGACCCAAAACAACCCGAAAAAGTGTCGGGAAGCCCTCGGGAACACGCTGGAACAGTGTGGCGACGCGTCTTCCCACGCGCCACCATCCTTTGGCGGGCGTGGATTCACGCGCCGCCGCCGACCATGCCGGAAACGGGCGGATCTGCCCTCGCTTTCTCCTTCTCTTCCCTTCCCTGCCGGCCGTGAGGAACACCACTACCTCGCAAAAACAGAAAATGCACAACACGTCGATTTCGTCATTTATTTTCTTCGTTTTGCGATCCGCTTCTCCCTTAGCAAGCTCATCTTCTTTTCGTTTCCCCTTTGTTCTCTGTTTCAAACGGCCGATGCTATGACCAAGGAGCCGCTGCTGGAGACCGAATGGAAGGGAGTGCCGGTCTGGCGGCTCGTGGAGTTCTTCTTTGCCCCGCCGGAGGCCGTTCGGCGACCGAGAAAGGAAAGGCTGTGGCCGAGGGGAAGATCGGTCTTTGTGGGTATAGGGCGACGGTGAAGAGCTGAAATGGCGGGGGTCCTTGGCTCGTTCGAAAACAACAACCAAGGACCCCGGAGACGGCGGCTTTTCTGTTGGCTGGAAAAGGGGAGCCCGGTGAGGGGGGCGGCTAGTTTCGTGAGAGAGAGGTCTCGGGTGAGGTGAGGGGAGGTGAGGCGGATGGAGGCGGGTTCGGGAGCCGCCGAGAGGGAGAAGAAACTGGAAATGAGGCCGTGTCCGTTTGGCGAGAGGGCAAGGGAGGAGGAGACGGTGGAAGGCCGGAGGTTTCGGTCAAAAGTCGGGGAAAGGGGGGGTCGGCCGCAGAGAAGATGAGAGCTTGGGTCTTTTCTTTTGGGCGGCCGCCCGGGAGCGAAGAGGGAGGACCGGTTTTGTGTGGCTCATGGGTCTCGCTGGTTGAAGAGTGAAGATCGGGGAAAGAGAGGAGGTGAGGAGGCTGTCTTGTGTGGGCGAGGGGAGGCCGGACTCGGCCGGCTGTCACCGGTTGATGGAGAAGAAGCTGGAAATCGGCCTACGTCCGGCGGCTCGGGAAGAAGAAAAATGGGAAAATCCCCTTCCCCTCCTTCGGGTGCGGGGGAGAAGAAGAAAATCCCAAAGGGGCCGGGACCGTGGGGCTCGCCCCCTGTCTCGGGGCCTCAAAAAAAATGGAAAAAATCCCCCCGGCGATGTAGCCGGAGATGACAAGAAATAGTCGTTCCTCCTTCCGGGGCGGGGCCTCGTTGTTGGCTAAAAAAAGGAAAAGAAGTGGGGGCTGAGTTCCTGATTTTCAGCCGAAAAAAAGGGATAGCCGAAAGAAAGGGATCAAAATCTTGGGCCGGGGGAGCCGGTGGTTTTGGGTGAAGAAAGAAATTTTTTTTTTAGGGTTCTCTTTTTTTCGTGTTGTCTCTCCCTCCAACATTCAAAATTCCCTATGCATAGGCAAAATATTGTTTGAGCCTCAAAATTGATTCCTCAACTTTTTTTTTTTGTAAATTTGATTTTTCTTAATTTTTTTGTATTTTTGAAAACGAGCAATGTCAACGTCGACTCAATGAGGAAAATCAATGATTTTAAAATTAACGCGTTAAAAGTTGAACGCGTTCGAAAGACCTTTGAAAATTTAAATTCTTTTTAGACGACGCTGAAAATGCTAAAAACGATGCAAATGTATTAAAAATGTATTTTTTGGGTTTTCAATGCTTTTCGCTATTTTTGGATTTTTCTGAAAATTTATTAAAACATGGGTCAAAAATTAGGTAGCAACAGAAGCCATAGGCAACGCGAGCATCCATTCCTGTGCAAACAAACAATAAACTTAAAGCAACCTAAAGAGTAAAACAGGATACAAATATTCATCACAAGCTAAAACTTGCAAGGTTGTCATTTGGAACAAAATTTTTAATGTCATTAAGCAAGTCTTTGCAAATGAAGTTTTACATCTTTCTTTCTTAAATGCCATAGGATTCTTGTCTGAGTTAATTAGTGACATTGAGTTCAACATGCACCGCCTAGTTCAGATGGGGAGTTAATCGTTGTGTTAAGCCTTCTGTCTAGTGAACAAACAATTATAAAGTACAAACCAATGAGATAACATGTTGAAGAACCAATGGGCACAAAAAGGAAGCAAATGAAAGAATCAATCCAGAAGAACCAATGGAATGAGAAAACACCCCATTTGATGGATTAAAAAAATACAAAAGAAAAAAAAAACAAACAAAGAAAAAAAAAACATTTCGCAGTAAAAAAAGACAATTTTCAACTTTCAAGTAGTTCAATTCTTACACAGAAAATACTTGGAATCATTATGGACAAGTGAGCACAATGAAACAAAGTAACAGATTCTTTGGAATGAAACATTCTTGTTTAAGTTCATCAGTTGAAACACTCGTCAAGACAACAAGTTGAACTCAAACAAACATTATAAATCTCTAAAACCAAGTTAAGACCATACGTGCACAACTTTAACGGCCATTCTAGAACATATTGACATACCTATGCTGAAGTAATTATAAAACACTCCCTCGTAGCAGTTCACTTTCTCAGGCAACTCCCCCTCAATTTTTAAACCCTGCACTCGAAAGAAAATTACAACCGTTCTGCTACCAGATTTGTACCAATATATCAGCAAATAAACATCACAGGATTAAACTATCAAAGTAACTGACTTTCAATTTACAATGAAATGAGATCTATAAATCAATGTCGACTCAACGAGAAAAATCAATGATTGTTGTTGTTACTCATTTTTGGACCCCACGTGCTGGAGACAGTGTATACCTCTTTTGAACTGAGTGTAGGAGTTTAACTCATGTTTGATGGAAGATTGATAAAAGCAGAGAAATAAATATTTTTTCAAAACCCTGTTTGAGCTGTTTTCTGCTCTCTTTATCTTTCCCCTTTGCTGCCAATATCGTCAGGTTTTCTTAGATTAATCAGGAGTCTTCATAATGCTAAATTTGTTCCTTCGTTATCTGGTCTTTAAGGTTGGATAAATACCTCGAATATGCACTAAAAAAATTGGTTCTGCTGCTGTCGCAATTTTTTTTTTGTTCCAACTTAGGCTCTAATTCTGACTTGGTTTCGTATGATATCTGACCATCCTAACTATATTCTGTCACTCATGACATGTTGAAAAATTAACCTACACCTTTATTGGGTCCTAGGGATCACTGTTCTTAGGGCAGACTCTCAGTCAGATTTGGATGCTCGGCATTGTCAGATCAAGAAAACCTTTTTGACCAACCAGATTCCTGCCAGATTCTGTTATCTAAAACGATTTTATCTCACTTCGAATCCTTCATCAAAGTTGTAGTCCGGGACACGTAGATGAATTTGGGCTTTTGAATTTCTTGATTTTGATATCAGAAGCTCAAGATATTCCTGTTTGAAATCAAGCATGAAAACATAGAATCCCGTGCATGAAGTTTTCCAACCGAGTTTGGGCAATTCTGTTATTCAAAATGAATTTATCTCACTTCGACTCCTTCATCAAAGTTGTAGTCTTGGACGCGTAGATAAATTTGGGCTTTTGAATTGCTTGATTTCGATATCATAAGCTCAAGATATTCCCGTTTGAATATCTAGTGTGAAAGCAGGGATTCCTGCCGCGAGAAGGATTTTTGCCCAAGTTTGCAGGGACACAATTGCAAGATGCTTAAAGATTGAAGACCAATTGCAGGCCAATTTGAAGCCCTTTTATGGACCAAGGACCAAATGGAAAAGGTGTTAAAATAAGGGAGTTGATTGAAGATAAAATTAGAAGAAATTTTACCGGGTGACGAAATTGAAGAACAAGAATTAGATCAGAAAAGGAAAACAATGCCTCCCCGTCTGCAATTCTTTCTTTCCTTTTTCTCTGCACAGCTACCCCGGTTATCTTCTTTCCTTTTATATGCAAACCATGATTTTATTGCCTCATTTTAAAGGGAGTAGCTGGTGCTTCATGGTCCGAGCTATGAAAGGAAAGAAAGGAGCCGTACCATCCTCTATTCTAGAAAGAAATCACTGATGATCGAGAATCAGAATCAAAATATTTTGGTTTTCTATTTCTGCTCACCCGATATTACACCCTAGAGTTAATGTAATAGTTGTTTCCTAAATAAAGCCATGTATAGGCTATATAGAAGCCTCGGCTGCTGACCTAAAGGAGAAAAAAAGACAAAAAAAGAAAGACAAAAAACGCAAGAAGAGGTAGGCAGTTAGGAGAGAAAAAAAAAGCAGAGAACAGATGGAGTTTCTTTCTTTCATTCTTGCACTACTGTGAGATTAGGAAGGCAGGCAGTAGAAGAGAAAGAAGAGGAAAAAAAATGGAAAAGAAGAGAAGCCATAAACAAGCAGGGACAACTTGTCGGTCTTTGTTTCATTTTTCTACACATAAAATCTACAGAAAAGGGAAGAAGAAAGTGCAGGAACCCGTTGGAGAGAGAGTGACGAAGACGCAGAGGAAAGAAAAACCAGAAAAACAGACGCAAATACAGAGCACGAGGAAAAGATTTGAAACAGACGAACATGGATCAACCATCACGCTTTCAACGTCGCTGCAGCTTCTTCGCTTCCGTTCCCAGGTCTGTTTTCTCTTCACCTCTCGCAGCATGCATTTTTCTGCTTTGTGTTTGCACTGTTCAAGTGAATTTTAATTCACTTGAACAGTAACATGGTCTCTTTGCATGCATCTTACTTTGTTCACAAAAAAGGACTGCACCCCTTTTGTGTCAGTCCGGGTCACTTGCTTGGGCAAGTGACCAGGCCGGACCTACTTTTTTTTTCTTTTTAAAAAAAAAATAAAAGAAAGAGAGAGATTTATGATTTTCTGGCATATTTATTTTAAGGTCTGAATTTTTTTTTTGTTGTAAAAAAAATATCAATCTCGTGTTTAGAATACCCGGTTTTTGACGGAATGTGACAAATATACATATATATCAAAAACATATTTTCTTGTGTGTTGCATACGGCCAATACCCTAACATGTTTTGAACGCTCTTTTTTTATCAAAAAATATTGAAAGTTTCGAAAATATGTTTTCGCATGGATTTCTTAAACACAACAAAAATTATTTTCTTGCATTTCTGGATTTTACAACATGTTTGTAAAACTCCAAAGGGTATTGGCCAATATTCCAAAAAAATAAAAAATCTTATTTTGGGGGGAATTCATCTATTATTCACCGTTAATGTTTGGATAAAGAAAATCCCAAAGGGATGAATATCCAAAATATTTAATGGGAATAACTTGTTATTATTCACTGTTAATATTTGGATAAAGAAACCCTAAGTGGTAAATATCCAAAATAATTTTCTAGGAATAATAAGTCATCACACATCTTTGAAAGAAGCCTTGATTATAATCGAGGACATTTCAATTTTTTTGTACTCCACGGTTTACGAGCCATGAGAGTATAAAACACTAAGGCAAAAATAGGCTTTTAAAGCGCCCTAGATTTCTAAATTTTTGTCCCTCCTTACGATTTACGAGTCGCAAACTCTTGAAAATGAGCTTTTAAAGCACATGGAACCTCCTTGGATTTCTATCTTAATAAATTTAGTTTGAATCAAACTTAGGAAAACTGATGAGATTAGAAAACACCAACACCATAGCAATTATAAAAGCAAACCAAACACCAAGCAGCTTATCTCAGGTAGGGCGTACTAGGGGTGCTAATACCTTCCCTTTACGCAACCAGTCCCTTGCCTTAGAATCTCTAAAAGACCAGTTAGGGTTCCTAGTGACCAAATACTAGGTGGCGACTCCCTTATTTACAAAAACCAAAAAACCCGAAATCAATCGAGGGTCGCCGCGACGCCGCGCTCCGCTGCGAGGGTGCGACAATTGTAAAAATATCGCGTTAAAAGTTAAACGCATTCAAAATAATTTTGAAAATTTAAATTATTTTGAAATGATGCTGAAAATGCTAAAAGCGATGCAAATATATCAAAAATGTATTTTTTTGGGGTTTTCATTTTTTGTTTTTGCTATTTTTGGTTTTTTTTCTGAAAACTTATCAAAAACATAGGTCAAAAATTGGGTAGCAACACCCCTCCTCACAAAACACTATTTTGGAATAATGTTTCTCTTATTCTTTTTTTTTTCAATTTATCTTTCAACATTAAGTTTATTAAGGATTAGGCTTCATAATTGTTTTCAAATTACTTTCAGAAGGTTATCCTAGTCCCATTACCATGCCCACGAGTTTGACGAGTTAACTCGATTTACTCTAGTTTTTTCTCCTTTTTGCTATTTTTTTTCTCAAACTCATCATTCAACAATGAGTTGATTGAGAATTAAACTTCGTTATTTGTTCTGGTTTGATTTTTATAAGGTTATCTCCATCTCATGACTTGGGTCTCGAGTTTATAAGGTTATCGCAGGTTGACTCGAGTTGTTTTTGTGTGTTATTTTTTAATATATTTTTCAATTTATCTTTTATGAGATTATCTTAGTTTCATTATCTAAATCGTGTGTTTGACGAGTTAACTTGGTTGACTCAAGTTTTTTTTCCCTTTTCCTAATTAACATTTTTTTTTAGTTTCATCCTTCAACATTTAGTTAATTGAGAATTAGTGAAGTGAATTAGCCCATGAACACTAATGACCCATTACACATTCCAAATGGACCATTTACTAGGTCCAAAGTGAAGGCATTGAATAAAGTATTGAATGAACTGGTTGTGCAAGTTTCAAAGAAAGCCTGAACTTGCAGATCCTTTGGAGCATCTAGAGGAGCTTTATTACATTTAATCCATGTGCAAGAGGGATCCAGTCCACCCTTATTTAGGCCATGACATTTCGACAACAAGGCTGCCAATTTTGTATCAGTTTTGGCTAGCCTTGTTCTGTGATGTTTCCATGTGTTTTGTAGATTTCTCTAACTAGTTTTTTATTTTCTATTATGTGTGGAAACATTAATTATTTCCTTTAAATATTAGGATTTATTATATTTTTCTTGTCAAGTGAGGAGAAAACACAACAAAGAAAACAAAGGAATCCAAGCTAACTTAGGAAACACAAGTGGCGGCAAAAAAAAGCAGTAAAGGCAGCATCATTTTCCTTCCAAAAGAAGGATAAATACAAGATTGAGATCAGAATTCTATTCTAACTTGAAACTAAAGGATAAGTCTTGTAGTAGACCTATAATTTTTTCTTTTCTTCTTCTCTTCTCACGACAAAACAAGATTTAAACTTATGTGCTTTATTTTTTTATATTAGCTATAACGATCAATGTTTGTTTAGGCTTAATTAGTAATTTATTTTTAGCTAGGATCCAAGACTTGTTAGGATTAGGGTTTGAGCTTACTAGTAAAGGTTTTAGGTCAGTTTTTGTAAATGGATCAATTCAGCCCATAAGGGTAGATCAATTAGGGTTAATTTCTCAAAACTATTTAAACACATGTAAAGCCTAAATTCCAAAACCTATGATGAATAACACTTCTGAACTTTTCAGTTTAAAGTGTGAGAGAGATTATTTTTTTTTGTTTTTAAACGAACTAAATCTGTCTTATCAAAGATTATGTAGCTTTGTGACGTCATTCGACTTCATTTTAATAGTGCTAGTGCATTGGGATATATTTTTATTATGTCACACTCCTATTAGACCTCTTTCTGCTTTCTGAGATGAGATCTTAATCTTGATTGTGAGTTGCATGACCACGTGATCATGAGGTTCGCATAAGTTGGTATCAGAGCTAAGCTCTAAAAACAGGTCATATCTTTCTGAAATTTTCATTTTCCTAGTGTTCGTTAAGTTTTTTTAGTGTTTGCGTCAATAGTTAAAATGATTAATAGTGAATTACTAAAATGATTTTTGTTTCTTTTAACAACAGTAAGTGAATCATGATTTCCAAAAATACATATTGCAACTTATACCCTAACGGTGCTGGGGCTTATTTGAAGTTACAACGATAAATTAAACTTTTCCAAAACTTCCAAACATTATTTAAAACAGATATTTTAATTTTGTTGAGGTTTTCATTTACAATTTAGAGCATTGGACTCTAGTCAAAATCTAGCAAGCATGATTTAATTTATCCAAAACAACTTGAATTAATTTGTTAAACTCGTAATTTAAGTCATGAATTTAATTGAGTTAGATAACA
Source organism: Populus x sibirica (assembly GCA_019202695.1). Taxonomy (NCBI): domain Eukaryota; kingdom Viridiplantae; phylum Streptophyta; class Magnoliopsida; order Malpighiales; family Salicaceae; genus Populus; species Populus x sibirica. Next base: position 1,261,110 of record JAGMVL010001026.1, on the reverse strand, counting down.
TCATTTTTTAAGAAATAATTTTTTATTTAAGTATATAAAAATAAAAATATACACTATTAGAAAAGTAATTAGATAAAATTAAAAAAAATAATGGTTTGTAAAAAAACTGCTTACATTGTAAAAAGATGAATAAAAGCAATGTAAAAATTAAATGGTATGTAATAAAATAATATATAAAATTGCTTACATTAAATTAATTGTTTTAGTGGTTTTAGATTGTTTTAATATGTTAATATCGAAAATAAATTTTAAAAAATAAAATAAAATATTATTTTAATGGATTATAAACAAAAAAAATACTTTTTTAAAAAATTGTTACCACAATACCAAATAGAATCTCTAACCTCTCGGTTTTGTTTGTTTATGTGACTCTATGGTGTTTTTTAACTTATTTTTTTTAAAAAAAATATTAAATTAATATTTTGAGAGATGAATGTAGCTCTACTATACTGCCAACTTTTAATGGCTTTTCCTTCTTCAACAATACCGCAAGAAGCTTGAAATCAAATGTGGTTCATGCATTGATATTTTGAGAGATGCATGTTACAGTTTCACTATTTCACTCTTGAAGTGTTTTGCTTTTTATATCTTATTTTTTTATATTTAATTTTGTGAATTATTTAATAAATAGTGAAGCACCATCATAAATCCCAATTCTTTTAATATTTATAATTCGGCTTACTCTTAACTACGAGTGTTTGGATGGATTTTCTTGGTTATGCCTTGGAAAATACAGTTTGGATAAAAAATATGGATATAATATCTACCCTCCCTCCAAAATTAACATATTATATACATTGTTTTTTGTTTTAATCCTTTTGTTTTTTCAATTTGTTTTTTTTTTTCTAATTTCCTTTTGTTTAGATTTTTTTTCTTCTCTCTATTCTTTTTAATTTTCTTTTCACTGATGCCCGTAAAAGTATTAAAAATCATGAAAACATGTAAATATAGTTAAATTCCAAGAAATAGAATAAATTATATGAAAATAGTTAAAGTTTGTGAAATAGGATAAATTTTCTTTTCTTTTGCTTATTTCTGGTTTTCTTTTTAATTTTCTTTTTATAAACTTTGTATGGTTGAGATTTGGGTATGAAGCAAAAATCTCATGTTATGTGCCTTATAACCAAATTTAAGATGAGTTTGTGCCCGAGTCAACTTCAGAATGGTCCGCAATGGTTGATTAACAGGTCTGAATTATATATAGTGTATACCACCGTCAAAAAGTTGTGTAATTGGAGTCAACTTCAGAATGGTCCGCTTCAGAATTTTAAATTTTTGACAGAATGGTCCCTGTCAAAAATATTATTTTACTATATTTTTAAATAAAAAAATAAAGATTCACTACCGCGTGAGAAACATTTAAAATTACACAACATGGTCGCGACAAGTACGTCCAAATATGAGCCAGCTAAAATTTGCTAATGGCTCCACAAATATTAAGCATAACCAGAGTTGCCATCAACAACAATCTTCATGAGAATGGCAAGGCAGAAAAGCTTCTGCTGTTTTCTTTGCTTTCTCTCAGTTATTCTGTGGAGTGAGCAGGTGACAATGGGGAAGGTGATTATACGAGTAGGAGTGGTTCTTGATATGAACTCAGCAGTCGGAAAAACGGCAGAGAACTGCATATCTGCTGCAGCAAACGATTTTTATGCTAGGAATGCTGATTATCGGACTAGAATCTCTCTTGTCACCAGGGATTCCAAAGGGGACGTCGTAACAGCAGCATCTGCAGGTACCACTTCCCTAAATATTCACACACGAAATCGAATACATGATCACACGACGACAAAGAGGGAAGTGGGCCACTGGCCACTTTTGTCTTGTGTTCTACCTAAAATGCACTGTATATGTAAAGATCATAACAGCAAATTTTCAGATGCTTAATTTATTCATTTTATACTCTCTCTCTCAGTGTGTTTTTAAACCAGATCTTGTGCTTAAAGCACTAGCTAGCAAGAATTGATGGTATTTTTCAATGATTGTTTTTCCTTTTTATTGTTATTTATATATTTTCAATAATCTCATATTTAATATATATTTGATGATGTGATTGATATTGCAATTGAATTTATAAAAAAAAATCTAGAATTAATTGTTTTTACATTTTCAATTGTTTTTTTTATCGCTATATCAAATAGGGTTTTATGTCTAGTTTATAGGATTTTTTAGTGCGATTCTACATTTTATTTGATAGTTTACTTATTTTTATTTTAAAAATTTGTGAAGGTTTTGAGATAGTTTGGCGTTCAAGTATTTTATCTGAAAATGAGTAGTAATACAAAATTAACTAAGTTCATTGCCTACAACGAGTTTGTTGAGAAAATTCATCAATATATCAAATTCATCATCCACAAATCCTACTTCTCTCACGGGAGAAGGTTGATTATCATTTTCAATACATTGCTATTGATATGGATATTTTCAACAATTAAAGACTTCATCTTCATACTATCTCGAATTCATTGGTATCTAATTTCAATATGCTTTGATTGAGAATAAATTATAAGATGATGCTCACTAAAATGGATTGTACTTCGAATGTCGCAGTGCAACAAAAAATTTTCTTGCATTAGGCTAAGTTCATATAAGAACTTTTTTATTCATAACAATTATTTGTTTTTTTATTAAGAGCAATGTATTCAACTTCTGTAGTGGATAATTCAATATATTTTTGCAATATTAATTGCTATGAAACTGTCTCCCCTGCAAAAATTATTAAATATCCCGATATGAACTTTTTAAAATCAACATCACCATCCATACATGCATTTGTATATTTATCTAGAATAGATTTATCATTTTCAAAACATAGACTAAAACTAGAAGTGCATTTGAGATATCTAAATATCCATCTTATTTTTTTTTTTTTAACATATCTCTCATGGAGAAATTTGGTGTCAGGCAGAAAAGTCAGAATAGCCATGGTGGAACTAAAAAACCAAAGTAGCCCACCCAACACAACCTAACTTTGAGAGATTAAGGGTAAAAACAGTGTTATCACTGTTAATATCCACATTTAAATTAGTTTGTATCCACAGTATCATTCACAGTAAAATTGCCATAACTCTTTTTTTAAAAAAAAAAATTGAAAAATGTTTTGTTGAATATGCCCACACTTAATATCATGTCATGCTATCGCTAGAAATAAAGTTCATTTTTACAATTTAAAATATATCATATTTTAATTAAAAAACTGACTTTACAAAATGCAGCACTGGATTTAATGAAAAATGAAGAAGTTGAAGCAATCATAGGGCCTCAAAGATCATCAGAAGCCAAGTTTGTGATAGAGCTTGGAAACAAGACACAAGTGCCAATTCTCTCTTTTTCAGCTACTAGTCCTGCTCTCACTCCAGTTCAAAGCAATTACTTTATCCGGACAGCTCAAAGTGATTCCTCTCAAGTGAAAGCCATTGCCAGCATTGTCGAAACTTATGGTTGGAGGGAAATTGTTCTAATCTATGAAGGCACAGAATATGGCATTGCTTTGGTTCCATATTTGCTAAATGCCTTCCACGCGATTGGTACTCGAGTTCCCTATGAAAGTTGCATTCCATCGCCTTCCGATGACACTGAAATCATGAACGAGCTCCACAAAATAAAGAAAATGCAGGAAAGCGTGTTTCTGGTGCACATGACAGCCTCCATGGGATCCAGACTATTCTTACTCGCCGAAAGCGCAGGAATGATGAGTGAAGGGTATGCATGGCTCGTGACAACAGGATTGTCCACCTTATTAGATCCTGTGGACGCAAAAGTAATGGATTCTATGGAAGGTGTATTAGGTGTAAAGCCATATGTACCAAAATCAATAGAACTTGAAGGTTTCAAATCAAGATGGAAAAAGAATTTCAACTCTGAAAACCTCTTTGGTTTATGGGCATATGATACAGTTTGGGCGATAGCAATGGCAGTGGAGAGGGCTGGCATTGTGCATTCTAGTTTCTTAAAACAAAACGCAAGCAACAGGTCAGTTGATCTTGCGGCTTTGGGAATCTCAGAAATGGGGCCAAGACTCCTGAAGTCCATATTAAACACTACCTTTGATGGCTTGAGCGGAAAGTTCCAGTTGGTTAAGGGTGAGATGGCACCTTTCGCCTTTGAAATATTCAATGTGGTGGGGAGATCAGAGAGGGTTATTGGATATTGGACAGAAAAAGGAGGACTTTCTCAGAGCTTGGATAGCAGTAGTAAAATATCACACTCAAATTCCAAAACCAAACTGAAGCAACCAATTTGGCCAGGAGGCACAATACAACAGCCGAAGAAATTGAGGATTGGGGTTCCAGTGAGAAGCGGTTTTAGCGAATTTATAAAAGTCGAATGGGATCAGCAGAGCAATGAGCCTATTGTTTCAGGCTTCTCTGCAGAGGTTTTCCTTGCAGTGCATGATATATTACCATTTCCCCTTCCGTATGAATTCATACCCTTTATGAACGAAAGTAGTAGGAAGAGTGCCGGGACTTACGATGATCTTCTTCGGCAAATCGAACATCAGGTCCGTGTTATGCTACTTAAAATCCATTTTTCTATTCTAATTTGCTGTAGTAAAAAGCTTGAAATTAAGTTCATAAAAAGAGTGACCTTGTCTTGTTTGTCTTTCAGAAATTTGATGCAGTGGTTGGAGATACAACGATAGTGGCTTATCGCTCATCATATGTAGATTTCACCTTGCCTTACTCGGAATCAGGCATAACAATGGTGGTTTTGATGAAACGCGATGAGAGGGATAACATGTGGATTTTCTTGAAGCCACTAAGCCCGAAACTTTGGTTAGTAACTGGACTAGCCTTCTTTGTCACAGGTTTAGTGGTATGGGTGCTCGAACACCGTACAAACACAGAGTTTAGGGGAACACCAGAGCAACAACTGGGCACAGTTATTTGGTTCTCCTTCTCAACACTGGTCTTTGCACATAGTAATTAACTTCTCTAACTTTCGTGTTTTTATCTTCTTTATTTTCTTTTCATAATTGATTACAAGCGCAACTAAAGTATGAGCATGAATCATTAATTTTTCTTTTTTTGCCGTAATAGGGGAGAGGCCAGAGAACAACCTGACAAGATTTGTCTTGATCATATGGATATTTGTGGTACTTATTATATCTCAGAGTTACACTGCTAGCTTAGCCTCAATGCTAACAGTACAGCGGATGCATCCCGCATTTGTTGATGTCACAGAGATCAAGAGGAATAATTACTTTGTTGGACACCCGAAAGATTCTTTTGTGAAAGATTTCCTTAAAAAAGAATTACATTTCAATGACACGATGTTGAGGGAATATAGCACTCCAGAGGAGTATGACGATGCGTTGTCTAGAGGATCCCATAATGGTGGTGTGGCTGCTATCTTCGATGAAATTCCCTACGTTAGACGCTTCCTTAACGACAAGTACCGCTGCTCTAAATTTCAAATGGTAGGACCAACCTATCAAACCGATGGATTTGGCTTTGTGAGTGACTCTCTCTCTCTCTTTCTGAAGTTGTTAGGTTTTAAGTAAAACTCCATGATTATCAGGCTACTTATAATTAAGGCAAAAGTGATCATTAGCCATTGTTAAGCATGTATATAACTATTACAGAACTTAAGCAGTGAGTAAACTTTCTAATCAGCTCGATCTATTTTCTTCTTCTTTTTTTTTCATTATAGGCCTTCCCACTTAACTCCCCACTAGTCTCTCATATCTCAAGAGCAATCTTGAATGTCACTGAAGATCATGATAAAATGGAAGCAATTAAGAGTAAAAGCTTTGGTAGGGAAATCACCTGTGAAGATCGAGGAGCTGAAACCTCTTCAGGTGGTCTAAGGTTGTCTAGCTTCGCGGGCCTCTTCCTTATCTCTGGAGTTGCTTCCATATCTTCGCTCCTGATATATATCATCAGGTTCCTTTTCTCAAATTATCCTGCTTCGAACACAAGGCATGAAGAACAATCCATGTGGCTGAGAATTCTTGAGGTAGCAAAGCGTTTTGACCAGAAAGATCCCTCCGTCCATCATCTTAGGCGAGCTGAATCTAGAGTTCACCCTGTCACAGGTCCTGAAAGTATTGGAGCCTCACCTGAGACTAACAACGTGCATGAAATGACTTCCAATGAAGGAGCCGAAGATGTTGGAGAAAATCAAAACCATGACAATCTTACCTCGGGGAATAGTGGTGCAAATTTTATTGCCTCCAATGCAGATACTGTTGCCCCTAACACTCCGGAAAGAAACCGAGCTTCACCTGCTACTGCCTATGTGCATGAAATGACTTCCGATGAAGGAGCCGAAGTTGTTGTTGGGGATCAAAACCGCGGGAATCCTACCTCAGTGAACAGTGGTACAAATACTAACACAATGTAGCCCACAAGAACCAGCTGTACATGAATAATGGTGAGCCACCATCCATTCGCCAATGCTGATTGAAAGTTAACATATGATGTCCTTGTGGTATATATTATGTTTATGGCAATCAGGGCATTGAGGAATTCACAGCCACTTCATGACTAGGATTTTTTTTTCTATTTGAAATACAAAACCATGATTTAAATACAGCATTACTCTTTTTTAAAAATATATATATATATATATATATATACACACACACCTCAAATACAAACCATAAGAGGTTATTTGAAATTGCATTTCAAACATAATTTTTTAAAAAAATAATTTTTTTTAAATTAATTATTTTTTATGTTTTGGATTTTTTAACGTGTGCTGATGTTAAAAATAATTTTTTAAAATTAAAAATATTATTTGATGTATTTTTAAGTAAAATATACTTTGAAAAATAATTGCTACTATACTTACAAATATCCTATAAATAACACGAGCTTATGATCTTTTATATATACTTGAAGCGCAAAGCACTTCAAATGCTAGACTTCAATCTTCAGTGATCATAAGTTGATTGTCATTTCGGTGGTTAAGGATGGTGGTTTTACAATCAACAACACAACAGTAATAGACAAACGGTATGCTTTCTTTGTAGAGAAAGTTGATGGGGTGTCCAAGCTCCTTGCAAACAGAGAAATCATAAAATGCAACTTTGGTTACCTGTTTAATGGCAGAATTTTGAAATTGGATTTGGGCGCTTCGACGTAGGAGAGCTCTCCTGGTAGATGCGCTGAATATCCTTCCTTGAAAATTTAAGGCTAAGCCTGGAGAATGGTCCTCTGAAGGTGCATTTTCTGTCGCTGTGCATAACTTATCAGAGACAAGTTATCCTTTTTTTTAGTGTAGTGGTGGTTCAATAATCATCAACTTTTCTATATCTAGATGGAATCCTATCAGGAGCTCTACCTTTGTAGGTACAAACACGACATTGTCCTGCACATCAAGCTATAGCCCTATCACAAACATGTTAGATGGAAGTAAATAATTTCAAGTAGAATTTGACTGAGTTGCTGAGCAACTTGATGATTTAGATGTCGTTGCAGGTCTTACAATGGCATGCAAATTTATAGCAAATGTACTAGCACTGTTATCCATAAATAAAAGTACAAATTTACACCACGTTTGCCAGTGATTTCAGCCCTGAGGAAATGCCACCTCCTTCAAGGATACAAACCTAAATCAAAGCAACCCAATACGCCTATTCTCATAATCCATTAACCATGAGAGATTGAAAAGGCACCCTCTTAATTTCCACAAATGTTGAGTATTCCTTGCTCATGGGCTGCTTCCAAGGTTCGCCGTCCATCTGCATATATGTATCTTTCCATTCTCCACTCCTTACTTCCAATCGTATTGCTGCAGCCTGAAAGATACCAATAAAACTTGTGAACAAGAAAGCATTACTTCAAGAGAATGGGGTTCAACCGTCAAAAGCAACACAATGCCAGCCTACGTCCTCTTTCCATTCATTCAGCATTTAAGAACTTCGATTTACGTAATTATCAACTGTGAACTAGGATTAAGAAATGGATGTTTGGATTTGGATAAACCTGCTTGTAACATTGAATTATAGTTGATAAATCTTTAACCAAATTATAAATTCCATCCATCAAAATGTTAAACCAAAATATTGTATAACAATACACTTCATACAAAAGTAATGCCCAAAATTCATGTGCACACACATACACATGCATGCCAAAACACAATGAAATTTTCAAAATATATAGATTCTTGCTCAACAATATTTTATATTCAGTCTCTCAGATGACTGCAACACAATTTCTTTAGAGTTTATGATGATGTACTAATTTCTTTGATAAGATCCAACTGCCAGATCAAATACGCAAAAGAAAGATCCAAGGATCATATACTATGAAGCTCCAAAGCAACATAATGTTATCCCCCTTATGTCCCAAAAAAGATTTTGTGTAGTTTTCTAATATGCAAGGGATTACCATGACAAACTTAAGCAATTTTAAAGTTTCAGAAAGACTGCAGTACCTGGGCTATGTGTTTGGCGGAGATGAGTTCAACCATGACGAATGACGCATGCCATCCATGCTTTAAGCCAAAAATCTCTAGGAGACCATCATCAACATGGGCCTCAACAAAACCTTTCTGAAAAAGAAACAATGAAATTTATATAAATGATAAATCATTCTTAGGAATCAGAAAAGTAAGCAAGCATAATTTAACCAAGCATGAGAATAAGTTTCAATTTACCTTAAGGTTATGTTTGGTTTGGAGTGACGGGGTTTAAATATTACAAGGGTTGTATGATTATAGTTGTTTGTTGTAAACAACAACAAACAACTAGAGAGGAGGAATTATTAAGGGGTTATAAATTACTTCTCACATGGTGCAAATTAGGGGGTAAATTTTAACCTACGAGAGGAAGGGAAAGGATTTTCAGAGGGGGCAAAACTTCTCTCCTTTTTTTTTCTCTTCCACAAACTTGAAACCTATTTTTTCCTCTTTTAGTCACCCCTTGTTAGTGGAATCTTCTAAAATACATTCTTTAATATTTAATTCTAACTGGCCCCATTAACACATTACCTTTTCTAACCTCTCACCAAACGATGTTAATAACTCACTTTTACACCCACATCCGCAGCCTTAAGAATTACTCGTGTAAAAATTACTCTTGTAATTATTATCACCATTTTCTAACCTTGTACCAAACCCAACCTAAGCTATAGAATCACAGCTATCACATGGAGATGGATACTCAACAGAGCAAAATTGACTGGTGTTAAAAATAGACTCGGAGGACAGATGTGTGATACCTTTTCCAAATACTGTCGTTTAGGACTACCCCATGGATTTCTTCCACTCCCATAATTGTGAAGATTTAAAGCAACAATTGCTCTTACACTAGAACAAAGAACGCACATGTATAAATTAATTATGAAAAAAATAGCAACATGAAGGATTAAAAAAAACAGTGCTACATGTTTGAATATCTCTAGCAATAGAAACAAAAGAAATATTTGGGTCAGATAAAACACTTTCACGGGTTTATGAAATTAAATAGATGCATCTCGTTACTTAAATCATTAAAGTATCTCAACAGAAATCACATCAATCCCACTACCTTTTAGGAACAGGTATCTGCTCCCATTCTGTGCAATTAACTTTTTTAACATGCATCCTGAGGATATTCTTGAGTCCCCTACAGCCAATAAATGTTATACCAGTATATAAATCAAGGCAAAATATTGTCATGGAATACTGAAGTGAAACATTAACAGTGCAAAAAGAAAATTTCAGAAAAAATGAATAAATAATAAAGAAAACAAAATTAGATACAGTTGAAAATATTTGATAAAACAATCATAAGAAGAAACGGTTTCAAATATCCAAACAAAAGCCGTTTCAGCAACTACGATTAAAAAAACTCGTTGACACAAATTTCCAAGGAAACTGCAGCGAGGTGACTACAAGTGGTTGCAAATAACAAATGTACAAATTTAACAATAAAAGGAAAACTACTGATAAGGTTAGGATCGTACGAGACTTAGAAGCAGTGGCTAAATGTTGCAAAATAACATTTTCTAGTGAAGAAAAAAGTAATTCGGAATACCCTTAAGCTAGCAAACAAAATAAATAATTTAAAGAAACAAAAAAAAAAAAATATCCATCACCACAACAAATGGAATCATAATGCCAGTTAAAAGGTCAATGCCCAGTTGTAGTCCCATCCAAGTGGGATTCTGGGTGTTAGAATTTGGAGACAATCCTACCCTTCAGCATTGTTTCACGAAGCTCTCTCAAGACTCAAACTTGAACCTATGGGGTTGCAAGCCAAAAACTTCTACACTACAATAAGCAATGGATCCAAAAATTATCCTAGTCACTGAGTACTAGAACAGCAAAGACAAACAAAAGATGTTCAAATCAAATGGTATAAAACCAATTTTAGTTTCACATATATCTAACCTCAAACTTGGATCACTTGTGCAAGGTGTGACAAACCAACCCTGAGTGCAAGAGTATCCAGAGTAGATCAACTGCAGCAACAGATCAAACACAGTATGGTATCAATGTTACCAAAAACAATTGAATCCTTGACTATGATTTAACAGTTCAAGAAAACATGATGCCAGGTAAAATTGTGCTCGTCAACATGCTGAAAAAACATCTGTTTCACTAATCACAATGGAAATAATGGGAAAGGTTACGCACCCTTTCTGGCTCAGCTATATTGATTGGTGTAGTGCTTCAACTTCTAGTGAAACTTTTAAGAAATAAAGATTCAGCAGCAGCATAAAGGTTGTATGTTTCTTTCTTTTGTTGAATTTCACAGAAGCTGTAGAAAGGTCATCTAGTTTTGCTGTTTATCTAGCTGTTCATGTTGTCATCTTTATTTTGCATGATCTGTTATTTGTAGCGCAAAAACTCTCACGAGTTGATGATGGAGAATGAAGAAAGACCTCTAGGATAATACTTGGTTGCTTAGTTTATATGATTATTCAAGGTTTAGTAGTTTTTAGGAGCTCTGTTGTTTCTTATTTGGTGGCTAATGTCTCTATTGTTTCTTAAAAATAACAGTTTTGTACTTGCAATTTTACAGTATGGTACCAATGTGTTGAGAACAGAGCTTTAGCAACATATGAAAATGATATATCGCTTTTCCCACCATCATCCTAATTTAATACTCCCTCTAACCACCATATTGTCAAGGTTTCCAATTTGGTTTGTCCCGAAATACAAGTACAATCAAAGAATTCTATTCTTTATTTTTTTCAGCTTTTCTATTATGCCCCTTGTTAAGAACTAAGCTCCCATCAATCCTACTGAGAGTCCAGTTTATGGTGTATTTCCAAGGAAATTAACATATACAAATTCTTATATAAAGAAATATGAAGATGAGGTCAAACCTTGTTTGAAAGAGGACCTTGTGCAAGGTTAGGTTTTTCATTGCGTAGGTGATGGAAGCCATAGGCAACCCGAGCATCCATTCCTGTGCAAACAAACAATAAACTCAGAAGCAACCTAAAGAGTAAAACAGGATACAAATATTCATCACAAGCTAAAACCTGCAAGGTTGTCATTTGGAACAAAATTTTTAATGTCATTAAGCAAGTCTTAGCAAATGAAGTTTTACATCTTTCTTTCTTAAATGCCATAGGATTCTTGTCTGAGTTAACTAGCGAAACTGAGTTCAACATGCACCGCCTAGTTCAGATGGGGAGTTAATCGTTGTGTTAAGCCTTCTGTCTAGTGAACAAACAATTATAAAGTACAAACCAATGAGATAACATGTTGAAGAACCAATGGGCACAAAAAGGAAGCAAATGAAAGAATCAATCCAGAAGAATCAATGGAATAGAAAACATCCCATTTGATGGATTAAAAAAATACAAAAGAAAAAAAAAACAAACAAAGAAAAAAAAATCATTTCTCAGTCAAAAAAGACAATTTTCAACTTTCAAGTAGTTCAATTCTTACACAGAAAATACTTGGAATCATTATGGACAAGTGAGCACAATGAAACAAAGTAACAGATTCTTTGGAATGAAACATTCTTGTTTAAGTTCATCAGTTGAAACACTCGTCAAGACAAAAAGTTGAACCCAAAAAACATTATAAATCTCTAAAACCAAGTTAAGACCATATGTGCACAACTTTAACGGCCATTCTAGAACATATTGACATACCTATGCTGAAGTAATTATAAAACACTCCCTCGTAGCAGTTCACTTTCTCAGGCAACTCCCCCTCAATTGTTAAACCCTGCACTCAAAAGAAAATTACAACCGTTCAGCTACCAGATTTGTACTAATATATCAGCAAATAAACATCACAGGATTAAACTATCAAAGTAACTGACTTTCAATTTACAATGAAATGAGATCTATAAATGCCCCCCCCCCCCCCCCCCAAAGACATGTATTTGGTATTTTACATCCATGGATCCCTGCCCCCTTTATCTCTGTATGCGTGTGGGTGGGAGTGGAGGAGGGATCAGTGTATTCATTTACAGATGAGACAGAACAGAAATTCTATAAGTATCTTGACAAGAAAATATTATGGCCGTAGATGAAGCAGCACATGATGACAGTACGATTCATTCAGACAAAAGAAAGGCTCTAAATTATCTATGTTAAATATAGGTTGAAGCCAACACTTAAAAGTTATTTCCAATCATATTACTTGATCCCAAATATAAAATTTCATTCTTTCCAAGAGTCATGTGCATTCAGAAACTCAAATATCAGTGTTCATATTCCTCACGTCGCATGGAAGGTGATTAGGCTTGTGATTATAAATCCTTCCCTCTATACAGTTAGCTAGCATGGGTCTGCAGGGTAAGCTAACTCACCCAAGGGTCATCCTAGTCTTTGAGAATTCTAATAACTATCATAAAACTGACAGTATCATGAAATGCAGAGGGAGCATGAAGCAGATCATGGCAACCACGAATAAGACTAATTGCAGACAATCCAAATTGCTTGCAGTGCATAAGAAGGGAAAATCAATCCATCAAGAATCCACCCCTTCCCCCGCGAAATAATAAAAATAATAATAATAAGCACCACCAGAAAAAAAACCTATTGAATATGGACTTTGTCCTAATTTGCACTTTCTACACTGACATTACCCTTCAACAGCCAAAAATAAGCACACTTTAGCAGCCGAGTGACTAAAACAGTGTAATTTAAAGCAGCAGGGTCCAGTACCTGATCAAGAGAACACTCCTCTGTAGGTTTCAGGGAATGGGGTGGATCTACCACTTTTCCACTCGGCATTGACACTAGAAGATGCCAACTGCATCATCAAAAAGGTAATGTTTAACATAAGTGCTTGTTATGTCAAAAAGCCATAATCAAACCACACCTATAACCAAACAAGACTTCTTTCAGAAGTACAAGATTTATGAGCACAAGATGATGCAAGTTGCAAAGAAGTGCACAAGAGGAATCCTCAAGGGCACAAAGGCATGGCAGAAACAGAAAACCAGAAAAAAAATGCCAAGATATAATGTCTACATAGATAAAATAAAAGCTATCTGCAAAAACCAAGTGCCATGCAGTGGCATGTCGGGGAAAACATCAACTGCAAGATTAATGCGCAAGGAGATATCTACTCACTAAAAAATGACCACAATTGTCACTTCACTATGAAATCCACAAGAATAAGGGTTTCTTTTAAAGATGAACAAGGCTTCAAGCAGCTATAAATATTGCCAGCTGACAAGAAATTTTCAACTTCTAGACAATATGAAAAGAATAACAAAGGAAATACATTTTATCGTGATAACTTAGGAGCAGCTTGCATCATAAGAGAATGCTTACCTATCTAAATGGCACACTGGACCTGTAATGGCCTTGAGAAGAGATTTTTTGACAGCTGATTTCCAGGCAAAAGGAAATGAACCACCCTGAAAAAAATCATTCAAGACCACAGCTTAATAATGCAAGATTAAAGTCAGCAAACTGTAAAAGAAAACCTTACCCAACCAAAACTCCTTGACAGGTCATTTCCAGTACCAAGAGGAATGACCGCTACTGGAGGAACTGGCTTCCTATCCTGTGTATGAAGCACTGTGAGACTTCCTAACACCCAACCAACCGTACCATCACCTCCCGCAACCTGTCCACTCATCCAAAAATTTCTCAAAGCGTTCACAAACATGAAATGGCATCATCAACACGATCATTCATTTACCGATCAAGAAAAGGTGCATTTATTTCAAAATACCATGCAAAACATACCATAATTCTCAACTTGTCACGAGTGTCTTTGGCACAATAATCACCGAGGTCAGCCAACTTCTCTAAACAAACCAAACCATAGTCGACAAATTCACGGGGATTCACATCGCTTAGGTCAAAAACCTGCATTATAAATCATTTCTTCTTCAAAACGCCAACTCTCTATGACCATATTAACAAAATCTAGTAAAGCAACTTGCTAATAATTGATTATCCACAGTCTTTCTTTAATTTCTATTCAGCTTGGCATAAACCCAAGTTTAAGCTGATCTTTTACTGCCCCATTAACAAGAAAACTTTCAGAAATAAAACTAAAACTAACTACAATTATTAAAACAAAAAAAAAATCCCACACAAAACAATCTATTATAATTACAAGTTTTTAGTTTTTAATTATCCATTCTTAAGCTAATTTTGTACTCCTCAATACAAACAAATAATAGCACTGATAATAATTTCTTTTCGATGACAAATCCAAACCACCAAAAAAAAAACGACACAAACTCGCACAGAAAACGACAAGCTGAGGAAAAGAAGCGGGTAAAAAGAAAGAAAGAAAAGACAACGCAGAACCTGCTCCTCTCCCATTAATTGTTGAAGCCTCTCTTTAAGTTCAGGCCCATGCCTACCACCACTTTTGGAATTCACAAACACCACCATAGGCCCGTCCGGCGCCGCCTCACGACCACCACCACTTCCTTCTTGACAACGGTCAACAGCGGCATTAACATCCTTTGACTTGATTGAGTCTCGAATTGCGTGACGCAGATATTTAGGTATCGACAGTTTCCTCTGTAAATCCTCTTTGTTTATTCGGAAGACCGATAACCCACACACTCGACTTGATTGAATTACTGATGATCTCGAAGCGACTATCTTCCCCGCCGATTCTTCCGACGTTGACGCCGTCGACGAGTCCATTATTCACAACAAAAAGCACCTCTCCCTGTATCACTGTCAGTGTTACAAAACAGTGAGCTTCGGAGATTTAAAAAGGGAGGAGGGATGATAAGGGCGGAGACAGTTAACAGTTAGATTTGATGGTGGCGCTGACTCAGTTAGGACGTTGTCCTTCTTGTTATTCTTTACAAACTTGCTTGTTAAATGATAAATAACGAGGTATACATAGGTTTCAAGCAGTGAAATGTAAAGGATGAAGCTTTATGATTTTGCCGAACTATCAAAATCATCGACCAACCAGCTAGCAACCGTACAATTTCAATTCCCACCTACTTCTTATTTCAATTGAGCGCCTATCATAAAGAACGACAGACAAAAAATCTTGTCCCATAATGATTTCCGGCCCCTTTTACACCACTCACTTATAATCTAGGTGAGTTGAGCGATAAAAATCTAATCAATTGACTCGTATTAGTCCTGATTACCCTCGTTTTTTTGAGGCAGGTACACCCCTGGTAGGGGCCACACATTGCACTTGTAATGTTTTTTTTCATGGATTCAATGCTTGATTTTATTTTGGGGATTTATAAGATGTATGGGTCGGCAGCTGGGACTTGAAGAAGGTAGCTGAGATTTAGCTTATTTTTCATTCAGGTTATTAGATTGGATCCAGCAATAAATGATGTGCTTCAAGTTGTTAGCAGGAGCACATTTGCAAGACAGGCTACAATGGCATATTGATTTTTTAACTTTAATTTTTATTTAAAGGAGTTTTAAAATGATAATAAAAACAATTTTTACTTTTATATTAACCTTCATCAACTCGGGTTGATTCTCTTAATCCATGACCCGGGTTTTGTCTCGAGTTAACTCTCGAATTAAGTTTTAAAACTATGATAATAACAACTTTTATTTTATGTTGACCCTCTTAACATGTGATCGTCTTACCTCGAACTAACCATCGAGTTGGATTTTAAAACTAGATAATGATCATTTTTGTTTTTATATTGACCCGGGTCAATGGTAAACCTCATGCGGACTCGAGCTTTGTTTTAGATTGACTCTCGAATTAAGTTTTAAAATTATAGTAATAACCACTCTTATTCTTACACTGACTTGGGTTAACCTGGGTCAACCCGACCCGTGACCCAAGTTTTGCCCCGGATTAACCTTTGAGTTGGGTTTTGAAAATATAATAATAACTATTTTTATCCTTACATGTATTAGTTGGATAATTTTGAAATTGAGAGTTTTTTACAATGATATTTTAAATGATAAAAAAATAATAAATATTGTTTATAGAAACATGTCCTCGATGTATCTCCTGTTTTGAAAGTACAGAAATTAACTTTAAAATAATCTCATAGACAAATTTATTTTTATGTATCTTTCTCTGTCTTTTCAACCAAATATATTTATGTTTTCATTATCTCGGTTTTTTCTATCACATGACAGTAATCAAACACTACTTTATTTTTAATTATAAAACATAAATAATTTTATTTACTAAACTTTCAATACTCTATACTTATTGCAAGTTCAATTGTGATAATTTATTTTAGTCAATTTATTGGAATCTTTCTTTATAATATGGTGAAGAAAATGGAAAATTTTACCATTATCCATTATGGTCATTTCCGTAGATGAGCACGCACGTGGTCGTATCTCAGCCGACATAGATGACCAGGTTCTCTCATGCACGTGTTACGCGCTGGATTCTTATATCCCTTCGCCAGAGCAATACCAGCTTATTCTGAAAATGTGCATTGCTGGAACACAACACTGTTGTAAAGTCCGGACATGCCCTGCGATTTGATTTAGTACTCTGACTGCATGGCCTGCATTGGTTTAGGTTGAAAATAAATAGTAGTAGGAAAAAACTTGGTTAAATTATGTTAAAAATCTTGATTAATCAGAGTTTAATCCAGTTAAAACTGAATTTTTAATCTGTTAATTTTTTAAAAAAAAATTGATCAAAACAACATGATTTTTTTATTTTAAAAAAATAGAGTTCATTTTTTTCATATGACTTTTTTTAGTTGAATTTATTTTTTCATTTTATTTATTTGTTGCAAATTTGTTTGAGTTGATTTTTTTATTCTTTTTTCCAAGCATTTTGAATATATATTATAAAGTGTTGATTTATGTTAATTTAATTATTTTATAATTTTATAAAATGGATTTTTTTAAAATGTTTTTAAATAATTACCGATGAAATTATTGATGATATTTTTCGA
Source organism: Populus x sibirica (assembly GCA_019202695.1). Classification (NCBI taxonomy): domain Eukaryota; kingdom Viridiplantae; phylum Streptophyta; class Magnoliopsida; order Malpighiales; family Salicaceae; genus Populus; species Populus x sibirica. Next base: position 1,243,871 of record JAGMVL010001026.1, on the reverse strand, counting down.
GGGACATACCGACGGAATAAAGCGGGTAATTTTTTTTACGCATCTGTTCCGTCAAAAAATCTGTCGGTAATAATATTTTTTTATTACCAACGAATTTACCGACGGAGCATTTCCGTCGATGATTTCGTTGGTAAATTAATTACTGACAGAATATGTGTCTTACGCCGACGGAAAAATTCCGTCGGTAAAACTTTTAAATGCTGTAGTGTATCACTCTTACTTTGGAGCTCGTGATAGTTTAACACTGCCTGCTGCAGTTGTAACTTTCAAGAATTAAGACTAGTAAATTGTTGTAGGAATAAATTCACAACATAATGCTATATCATTTTCATAAAACTGCATGCAGGTTTACAGTATGCTAAAGTTGTATTAAGGTATTGCCATTACACACTCCGGCACTACTGCGCCTTGGATTCTATCGCCAGTATGGTAGATATGATGGTTTGATGTCAAGTATTGGCTGTTAATAAAAGTTAGAACAATAAGTATAACAAATATCATGGAAACCACACGTTTGCATTTTATTCACAGTAATGCTAAAAGAAAGATGAAAGATATCAATCATAGGCAGTGTAACTACCTTTGCAGCAGGGAGCCCAATGGGGGCAAGGGCGATGTGGAGATCTTGTAACAACGACTCCCATCCTTCTGCCTTTCAGTCTTGGTACCCTAACCCATCCAGCTAGCCCGAAGGTTGCCTTGAAGTCCCATTTCTGCGCAGCACCATTAATTAGTGAGATGACTTCTATTCATAAACAACCATAGTTTTGAAGCCCGGCTCGGCCCGGCGGTCAACCCGGGACTTGGCCGACCCGGGCCTGAGGACGAGCCGGGTCTAAGTAAAAAACAGCCAGGGATTTGGCCCGGTGAAACCCGGTCAACCCAGCAAGTCGACCCGGAACCTGGTGAACCCGGGTAAACCCGGCTGAGACCCGACCTTATTTTTTTTTGGCAACTGTCTTGCTCTTCATCTCTCCTTCCATGGCAACTGTCTTGCTCTTCAAGACATAACAGCACCAAAAGAACCCTTAAAACCCTCATTTTTCTCACCAAAGGGTTCTCTATACACTGTCTATCATTTTATTTCTCTACAGTCTACACAGTAAAAGAAAAAAATGGGAAAAACAAGTGAAATTGGAGGGCTAATATCAGCAATAACAGCCTCCTTTTCCTTTTCTCAATCAAATTTTGTTTCTTTTGCTGATGGCCCTTTTAGTTTCTCTCTTTTCTCTTCCTCAAACCCTTCTCCTTCCCCTCAATCTTCTTTGTCTTCTTCTTCTGTACAATCTGAGCCATCCACTTTGCCTCAATCAACGACGATGAGTAATCTAGAGCTCCTAGGAATGGTCACCCACGAACAACTTTTGCTGGGTTTGATCCTGGGGCTTTAGAGAGAGCTGCTAAGGTTTTGAGAGAGTAATCATCTTCCTCTCATGCTAAAAAGGTTGAAACTTTCCAAGGTGTCCACATGTACAGCCTGTAAGGGTGCCTGTACTTTTTTGTGTTTTTGGTGGTGGGATTCATGGAAAATTTTTTGAAATGGGTTTTCGTTGTTTTTGCTAGGTTTTTGGAATTGGAATTGGAATTTCTTTATTAAGTTTTTTTGTTGGGTTTTTAAGTGGGGGCATTTTTGTAAAATTTCTTACCATATTTTTTTGGTCTCGTATAAGAAATGACAGCATCAACGTGGATAGGGTACAGTTATACAGATTATGGGATATGACAGGCAAAATTAATTACGTTGCCTAAACTCAAAGTTGCTTTTTGGAGCATTTGCTTTAACGAGGAGTTGAAATCCAATAGTTTTTTTTTTGGGTTGACCCGGGTCAATTCATCTGACCTGTGACCCGATTATTAGACCGGGTCGACCACCGGGTCGGGTTTAAAAACTATGTAAACAACCATTTGCAAAAGCATAGCTAAATGTAAAAACTTTCCAAGCTTGTTTTCTCGATATGCGTGTTAAAATGCACAAAGGTTTTCAATATAGAAATTCAAATTGTGTCAGCGTTAAGACGGTGTTTGTTTATGTAGTAGCTTCCACGTTATGATTAAACCATAATTTTTTAGTGTTAATTTGGTTAGTTACAAACTATACTTTTTAATTACTAGGATCTACAATAACCAGTGTTCCAACAACAGGCTAGGCAAAAGCAACTCAAACTTGCTTTATGAATTGTTTGCTGAACACAAAATGTGGCATTGCAGTTTACACAATTTTTTAATTTTATATTGTCGAAAATAACCCTTTGGTCTTCTCCTCTCATCGTTCTTTCCCTACTCTCTCTACTGTTCTTTCCTCTCTCCAATCTCTCACAGGCCTCACACATTCACTTTTTTTTGTAGCTGATTGGAGATCCAAAAACCTTTGGGAATAATTGATGTCTGTCAACAAATCATTCGGGTTAAAAAAGACTACCCATTTCCAACTCAAATCCCCATCCTCAACTCAAACCATACATCAGATTTGTTGCTTTCTTCAAGCCTTTTCGTGGTGATGATGCTTCTTCAAAACCTAGAAATAGTTGAAGACACGCTAAAATTATTATGAATTTCAAGGTAATTTTCTTGAGAATTTATTTAAAATTTTTTATGTAACTTAAATTCCCAATATTTGCAATAATCATACCCTTCTTCTTCTTCTTTTCTAATTTGTTTCTTTGTGTTTTGATTCAGGAACCAAAGATCTAACATCTTTGTCTCTTGAAAAGAACAACGAACTCCCGATCTGTGTTGAGGCACATCCAACACTATAGGACACGCTGAAATTGATGATGATGCTCAAGGTAATGTTCTTGATAATATATTTCAACATCTTTATGTAACTCAAATTCCCAATATCTGCATTTATCATTCCCATCTTCCTATTACAATTTTTTAGCGTTCTGTTTTCTGCGAGGAGCCAAAAAGGGCTTAATAATCTGTCTTCTAGAAAACACAACAAACACTCGATCTCTGTTATGGTACATCCTACATTACATAACTCATTATCTTTGTTTTTTTTCTTCAGGTTACATGTTTTAATGTTTAGATATAACTGGGAAAAAATTGAAGCCATGTCCTTATGTATTTCTTAATGCACTACCACTATATATGTCAATATTTGCATTTTCTAAGTTCAATTTTTTTAAAAGTTTACATTTTTTTTGTTTGTAATATTATAAATTGTGTGCTACTTTAATGTGGGATCAATCAACATCTTATGAATAAATGAACTTGATTATATGCTTAATGATTTGGTTTTTAACTTTTTTTTCTAAACTTGTATGGGTTTTTTTTAATTGTTGTTTTTATAAACTTGGTTCAGTGCATGTCTGTTATGTCTTTGTTGCATTGAGTGCTATAATATCAGTTTTTTTTTTAAGTTACATGTTTTAAGGTTGAGATATAACCGGGAAACAATTGAAGTCATGTCCTTATGCATGTACTGTCACTATATATGTAAATATTTGCATTTTCCAAGTTACATGTTTTAAGGCTTAGATTTTTATTGTTTGTAATATTATAAATTATGTGCTACTTTAAGTGGGATCAATCAACATCTTATGAATAACTGAACTTAATTATATGCTTAATGATTTGGTTTTCTTATTTTGTAACTCTTTTTTCTTAACTTGCATGGTTTTTTTTAATTGTTGTTTTAAGAAACTTGGTTCAGTCTATGTCTGTTATTTTTTTGTTGCATTGAGTGCTATAATATCACTTTATTTGTTATTAATATTGTATTCGTTTCATCAACTGTATCAAACACCTTATGTTGTCAAGTAGCCATTAGTCATTGCTGCTTTCACATATCAAAACTGCTACTCATTATCACAACAAACTTATGTGTTGTCAACATCTTTTGTTACATTGTCTCTAGAAAATTAACCTATTAATTATATCTTAGAAAAAAAAATTTTAACCGAGAACATGGAAGATTCTCAATAATAAGATAAGGCTTGTTGGACTAGAGAGATGTTGAATACATTTTGTGACATTTGTATCAAAGCAATTGAGAAAGGTATGCGATTGAACACACATTTCGACAAAGCTGGTTGGAAATATGTTATGAATTGCTTTAAGGAGTAGACTTGACATGCATTAACGAAAGCACAATTAAAGAATAAGTGAGATGGAATAAAAAAGGATTGGAGAATATGGAAAAAGTTGATTTCCAAAACTGGAGTAGGCTGGAGTACTAAACTTGGAACAATTTCGGCAAGATCGACGAGTGGTGAAAATCTAAAATCAAGGTCTGTTTTTTTGTTTTTGTTGTGTACAATTACTATGAACTTTTTTATTTTTTATTCTTACAATCATTATGATTCATTTATATCTTTAGTTTCCCTTGTTGTAGGAGATACGAGGAGCTAGAAAGTTTAGGCATTCTGGTATCAATCTCGCATTGTGTTGTAAATATGATATCATGTTTACAAACATTGTGGCTACTGATCAGTATGCTTGGGCTCCATCACAGGGTTTGAATTCTGATGATGATGGTTTAGGTGAAAGGAGAAAGAATGCATCTAATGAGGATCCACATCTAGAGGAAGGTAGTGGTGATTTAGAGGAGAATACTTTACCAAATTTTATAGAGGATGTCAATAATATGGTTGCTGGTGTAAATTTTGTCAATAGTAGTAGCAATCCTAGTAGTAGTAGTGTGAAGAGAAAAGGTGTTCAACAATGTACACAAAAGAGTGAGAAAAAAAAAGGGTTTGGGAATGGGAGCGCAATTGTTTTTGCGTTTAGATTGATTGGTTGATAGTGTATCTACTAGGAGTGAATGCACATCAAGTGATTGGGATGAAAAAGGATGTAGCATAGAAGAGGCCATGAAGGGGTTTCACTCCATTGAGGAACTGGTTTTCGACAATGAGCTTTATTGTTTTGCAACTGAATTTTTCATTGTTAGAAGCAAGAGGGAAATGTGGGCAGCAATTGGAGATAAGAAAAGAAAATTTTAATGGCTAAAATTAATGTTCAAGAGGAGGTCATATGTAAAACCTTGATGTAAGTGTAAATCTACTATTATGTACTTATAGTTATTTCTATGCTATTTCTCAGCAATTGAAGTTGACTGTGTTGTCATATGTGTTTTGTAGTATTATATGAATTTCATATTTCAAGTCAAGAGTTATTGGATAGGATATTACACTGATTTTGTCATTGTATTTTAATGATCCATAAACATAATTTTATGTGTTTTGATAGTTACAAGAGCAAAACTTTGAGTCCATATGTTGATCTGCACTTCATGGGCTGCTGCTGCTGCTGCTGTGTTGTTATAATATGGTTACTTTTTAAATGTAATGTTCGCTGCTGAGTATGAGATTCAATGTACAAGATTAGTCATTGCTATTTTTTTTTTCAAATAATATGTTTTAATGTATACTATGTTGATGTATTGTATTTTATTTGTATTTGTTGGATAATGGTTCCTGTTGGAGGGTGGAAAATTATGTCGGAATGCTTCTTGTTGGAAGCTGGAATTGTAGGTGTTGAATGTGGTTTGAATGACTGTTAACATTTGTTGTCTTTCCTGTTGCAATCTGGAATTAGATGTTGGGAATTAGTTTGAATGGTTGTTAACATGTTGACTATTAGCTTTTGGAGTTTGGAATTGTAGGTGTAAAGTTGGTTTGAATTACTGTTAAAGGTTGACATGTTTACGTTGATTTCTTCATGTCTTTGGTTGCCTATTTAAAGCACAATATTAATTACAACACATTCATTTAAGCTGCTAACATATAACAAGTCTACACTTGAATTGCATGCTTTTGAGAAGGTTAGTTGCTGGTTTTCAAGTTATATATAAAATCACTTTTATTTACAATCATAGCCTTATGTTCATCTTCTTTTTTATATCCTCATTCCATCTCAATTAATTGATCTCATTTTTGCAAACTTAACTGAATTTGTAATTGATCTTAGATGCCATAAGATATGTTCAATAAAAACCATTTATGTAATTAAAAGCTCACATATAAGTATGCTTGTGTTGCACGCAATATCATATTCATTAATTATTACTAAAAGATCTATGATAATTTGAGAATGCTTCATATATTTTTTGTTTTGTTTAAGTTTAGGTTGACATGAAATTTTAATATTCAAAACAGATTCCTCTGTCTAAATGTATTTATGGCAATTTCATGCGTGAAAAAAATTGTTGTGTTGTAGATATGGATGTGAATTGGTTGAATGATCTATTTGATGACGAGTATGACAATGTTATGAATAATGTTGTTCGGTATGTTTCAAATGGTTTTGGTGGTACAAGTACTGGAAGTGGTTTTGGATGCAGTAGCGGTGTTGGTAATGGAAACAATACAGATGTCAACGACGATGATGAAAATAAACACGATGATGATGAGGAAGGCGATTTGTTTTGGCTTAGAGAGTCTGATCGTAATAAACTATTGTTATGCATGGCTAGAGCACTTGCTTTGTATTATAATAATTATATTTATAAAGAACCATGTATAGTTTCATACAATACAGGAATGAGATGGTTGAATGAAATTTTAAATGGGCATTAGGTACGTTGTGTTAACATGTTTCGAATGGATGCAGACACGTTACAGAGTTTGTGCGTTGATTTGGAAATGTTGTACGGGCTAAAGCAATCTAGGAGGATGAGTGATATTGAGAAGGTAAGCATGTTTCTCTATACGTTAGCTCTAAGAGCTTCAAATAGGAAAGTTCAGGAGAGATTTCAACATTCAGGTGAAACCGTAAACAAATATTTCAACGAAGTTCTCATGTTGGTGTGCTTGCTAGCTGTTGAGTTAATCAAACCGGTAGATCTAGAATTCTCCATAATACCAACAGAAATCACAATGAATCCAAGATATATGCCACATTTCAAGGTGAAAAATAATTTTTCGAAGTTATTAAATAATTGAAAAGGTTACGAGGAAATATTTTTACTACATTTAAATTGATTGGTAAACTATTTTTTTTTGTAGAATTGTATTGGAGCAATTGATGGAACACATGTACGTGCTTGTGTGTCATAAGAAAATCAATTGGTAGAAAAGGTGTACCCACTCAAAATATAATGGCTGCATGTAGCTTTGACATGCAATTTACATTTGTTTGGGCTAGGTGGAAAGGTAGTGCACACGATACAAGAATATTTCTTGAGGCGATTAACAATCCAAATATAAGGTTTTCGAAGCCACCAAAAGGTATTGAGAAATAAAAAATGGGGGTCTTGTTAAATTTGAATAATTTTATTTTTGGTCTGCAATAGGAATTAAGTTTTGAACGATCATTATCTTGATGCAGGGAAGTATTATCTTGTTGATTCGGGATATCCAAATGAGTATGATTACTAGGGGCCATATAAAGGTAAGAGATATCATCTTCCAGAATTTCATCGACGAGAACAACCACAAAGTCAGGAAGAAATATTCAACCGTGTCCATTCATCGTTACGATGTGTAATAGAACGTACCTTTGAAGTTTGGAAGAAAAGGTGTAGAATCTTGCAAAACATGCCTGTACTTTCTTACAAAACACAAGATCAAATTGTTGTCGCATTAATGCCACTACATAACTACATTCGAAGAAAATTGATCCAAGATGTTGCATTTAACAAGTTTGAGTGCCATCCTGATTTGTTCATGATGATATTTTAATCGATGTGGTTCTACGATTTCAAAAACGTGGGCACCTGAGGGCTTCACGTATGAATTATGTTCGTGATGTCATTGCAACAAGTTTGATGTGAGTAATAATGTTTTTTTTAATAAAAATGAACAATTTTTTTTTATGCCGATTATTGTTTGTACTAAATGTTATTTTTGCTATTTAAAAACATAATAAATTAATTTATGTGCTTTTTAGTCTTTTTATGTATAACATCAATCCCAACCATAATTTTAACCAAACATATCATGACATGATTTTTGACAAAAAAAAAATCAAACCACAATTTTAACCAAACACACATTTTATATGAATCAACCATAGCAAAAGTAATTTTTCAAAATTACTTTTATCAAACCACAACCACAATAATTACAAAAAAAAACACACTTTAAATAGAGGTTTAGAGAACAGAACAATTTGACTCATTATGCAGGATTCATAATGAGAGAAATCATATGACTTTGGACTTCAAATGATGGACTTGGTGAACTTCGGAGATGTAACAAAAGAGATGCTGAGATCCACAACAACTAAATCGATTCATTCCCAACAAGAACATTCAAATATATATATAAAAAAAAATTAAGTGTTTCTTTACAATGCAGTAAAATATTTTCAAAGTTATATGATTTCCCTACCCATTAGTGCAGTCCGGGAGAGAGTTGAAGAGATGCAGTATTCAGGAGAAACTTTATGTTTTCTAAGGAGAAGAGTGATGACAGGTCCGATCGCTTAAATAATCAATGAAATGAATGTACATGTACTGTCTACTTTTATACTTATAGTCCTCTTCAAGCATCTCTAAATTTCTTCGAAACTTGCACACAAGTGTCAATTTATAGCTTTCTCTCTACCCTTACTTCACTTGATGGCCCACATTAACAAGAACAAACAATCTCTAATTTGGATATGTGAGGAAGATTACCTGATAGAGAAGCAAGACTAAACAATTCTAATAGAGGTCGTGGGATACGAACTCTACTACAAATTCTCAAACTTGGGTTGTGCTAAGGCCTTCCTCAAATCCTACAAAAACATTAAGTAGCATCATTTTATCAATGATCACAACAATAATACAACTGGTAAGAGAAAAGGGTTCAATATAAAATCAACTAGAGATTGAAGTAAATAGATAAAAAGAGAGTGAGAAATAAAAAACAGAAGGAAGGAGACACGGTGGGCTCTAATTCTAGAAATTTTATGGTGTTTAGAGAGTGACTAAAGACATTTTAATAATTATGTTTTGGAATTTGTTTAAAAGAGAGAGAAATAGATACAAATAAAAAGAGAAATTTAGATAAAGATATTATTATCACTTTTGATGCGATGAATTTTATTTTTTCTCTTATTCTTGTGTCTTTCTCTTTTTTCATAGTGGATTTTAGGGAGCAGCTAATAGAATATAACTAATAATTTATTGTACACCATAACATTTTCCCTTTAATTTGACCTTGTCTCCCAGCAACATATTTTTGCAAATAAATATTGAGAGAAACTTCAAAGTTCTTTGAATACAAATCTTGTGATTTCTTTCTACAAAAATTAAACCAAAAGAAAGAAAACCTCATTCAATGTACAATTCATTTATAGTATACAATTAATAAATGACATGAAAAGAAGATAAGATACGTGAGATAGTCGTTGAGGTAGAAAAAAGTGCAAGTACCACATATTAAGGTCTTGAATTGTATTTAACAAGTGATGGATATGTATTTAGTGTTTGGAAGTGAATTGAGAGAACAAATAGAGAGAAAATTATCAGAAAGAGAGATGCTTAATCAAGCTTTCAATTTTATTACTTTAGTTACAAGTTTTCTATGCATTGATTCATTTGTACAAGAGTTTAACTTCTCTAACTACCAACTTCACTTGTAACTAACTACTAACTAATCTAATTGAATGACTAACAAACCAACTAACATTGCAAAGTGTAATCTTCGTGATCTTGATGCATAATTAGTTGTAATTATTATAGCAACTTTTGTTGATGTATTTTATAACTGTTTCTTGCCAAGCTTTGCTTCTGTCCCTTCTGCTTTTAATTCCTTGTTTTTTCTAATGCTAGGATTACTTGAATTTATAACAATACTCTCTCACTATGAGATTATTATCCTCAAAAATCAAGGTTGAAGATAAGAAATTGACTTGAGAGTTCTTTTCAATCTTTCCAGGTTGCATCTTCTTTTAATAGGTTAAAACCACTAGATGAGTCTTATGACCATAACTCAATTACCTTTATTTATAATCATTTTGTCTAACATGGCCACTAGATTAAACTTAACTAATCTATACTCAACCATCTTTGATAATAAAAAAGAAACTACTGCATTGTTCCACACCTTTTTCTTTAAGTAAAGATAAATGAAAAATAGGATGGATAATATATCTTTTTGGTAAACATAACTTGTATACTACCAATCCAATCATTTGCTCAATTTTGTATGGACCATAAAACCTGAGATTCAACATAATGTTTTTTTTTCTCTAAATGCCACACTAGCCTACTTATAAGGTACACCAAATCCTCTACCTCAAATTCTTTTTCTATTCTTCCATTGTTGTGATATGTTTCATTTTATGCCTTGCCATTTTCAATTGTGCCTATAACAATCGATCCATATTAGTCCTTCTCTGAAATATCTATTATATCGTAACCATTGTTGTAGTTATTGTGAAATTATCTTTTTGCTTGGTAGAGGGTATTCATATATAGCTTGAAAATGACTCACTTTAATAGCAAAATAAAAGCTAGAATTGTACCACCGTTAAGTCAATGACAACTAGTGATGTTATTTCTTTGAGTTGTGCATAATTATACACCTTGGATAGGTCTCTAAGCATGGATTCATCCTTTCTATTTGGCCATTAGTCCATAGGTGTTATGATGAAATCATTAATAGCTTCACCCCTAACAGTTTAAACAATTCCTAATAAACTAGTGAAAACCTTATCTTTATCTATGACAATAGTTGCTAGCAACCCATGTAGTTTGTAGAAATGGTCTAGGAACACCTGAGTTATCTATTGAGTTGTTAAAGAATATGTGTGTGTGTGTGTGTAATGTCCATACTTTGTAAACATGTTAACTATCATTAATATGGTATCTTTTTCCCTTACTTCCAACAATCTTTCTATAAAATCCATAGTTATATTTCTTCAAGTTCCTTTAGGTATTGGCATTTATTGTAGTAATCAAGGGTATGCTACCCTTTTTATCATGACCTATTTGCACACATCACATTCATCCATAAACTTATTAAACAAAGTCTTCATTAAAGGCTAGTAAAACATTACCTAAAGCCTTTTATAGGAATTTTGTACCCTTATATGACCCTCTACATATGAATCACATGCAACACTAACTAATCTTTCTCTTAAACTTCCTTATTTTCTAATTATTATTATGCTCTTATATCTCAGAACCCCTTTAATAAAAGTGTAATATGGCTAGCTACTTGCATTTACCATTTTTCTAGCAATAATTCCTTACAACTAAGAATCATTTTTGTAAGTCTCACTTACTTCTTTATACCATGCTGGTATAACTATAACAATAGCTCCCATACTTCCTATGTCATTCTCATTTGCTTCACCTTTAGTTGTTGAACTATCTTTATTTCTAATTCTTCTAAATAAAACATATGTTACCATATTCTCTTTGCCCTTCCTATACTAAATTTGATAACTTAGACCAGCAGCTTAGTTAATTTTTTTTAATAAGAGTATGAATCTTCTACTCCAAAAATGCTTTAAACTTTTATGATCAGTTTTAATGATGAATTGATCATGCTCCAAGTAATGTCTCTATCTTTATACCACTATTAGTATAGCTATACATTCTTTCTTGTAAATTTAATAGTCCAAGATGCTTTGGACTCAATGCCTTGCTAAAGAAAGCTAATGGCCTATATTATTGACCCAAAACTTCACCTAATATATTTGTATATACATCGATCTCTAGTACAAAGATGTTATTAAAGTTTGGTAAGGCTACTACTAGAGTTTTACATAAGGCATCCTTTAACTTGTCAGAACCTTCTTAATCCTTTCCATTCCAATTGAAATTATTTTTTTAATAATTCATTCAAAGGTTTGCTAATGACTCCAAAACCTCTTATAAACTTATTGTAATATCCTACCAATCTAAGAAAGCCTTTCAATGTTTTAATTGAATGAGGAATTGGTCATTTCTGCACAACTTATGTCATCTTTGAATTAGTAACCACATTTTTTTTATATTATGAGCACAAGGTACTCGACTTGTTGTTCACAAAAGGAACATTTTGATTGTTTTGAAAACAATTAATTGTTCTTTAGTGTTTCTAGCACTAGCTTCAAATGATTGATATATAGTTCTAAAGTGGACCTATATACCAGAATATCATAAAACAATACCAGTACAAACCTTCTAAAAAATATTTCAACACAATATGTTAGTGTATTTATCTTGTAGACAATTGGTTGGTTACACTTGATATTGATTTTGTGTATATAAAAACATATTTATTATTAATAAGCATTTTTTATTTTCAATATTCATTTTTGTTTGATAACTAGTCAAATATTTGATTAATGAATCAAAAGTAAATATAAAGTTCATATGAAAAAAATATTTCGCAAAGAAAATTATAAAGTTATTATAATTATGAGATTTTTATTGCATCGAAGCATTGTTCCTAAATGTTTATGATCGATTTTTTATTAAGACTGAACATTAATTGGAGTTGTTGAGACTATTATATATTATTTTATTTTCCTTATGAAAAGAAGCAGTTGTTCTCTTAAGTTAAGATATGAGAGATATCAATGATAAATATATAAGTATTTATCGTATGACATGTACACTGAACTAACCCACATGAGTATTCCATATGGAGAAATCACATATGTTTATATAAAGGCTTATGTGATGGTTATGTAAGTGATCATTAGACTTGAAATCACTAAATTATTTTATACATAAAATATTATGCTTTGATCTTGACTACATGTTAATTATCCTAATCAAGAGTAACAACACAAGAAAATATTATGTATAACATAAATTATATAAAGATATTTGAGTGATCAAGAGAGGATTCATCACCCTAGATGAGTTATAAAAATGTTTCACGTGTTCTAAAAAAGTATTAATTATGAAATCCTTGAGTAAGGTGGAATGAGATTTGAAAATAATTTCAAATCTTATTCAAAAAACCAATGACTATGGTGTTGAAAATGAAACATGAATTGATAGAGTAGACATACTCCATGCTATAATATATAAATTAGAACATTCATAATAAAGAGATAATAATTACACTAAGAAACTACTCACTAAAAAGTTAAGTCAAACCACTTATAACTTTTTTAATATTTGGAAGATTATGACATGTTGCTAGACATTATATTTGATCTTCAATTATATTTCAATCAATTTATTGAATTGATAATAAGGGAACCTAATAGATCACACACAAAAAATAAACATTGATAAAAAATTAAAATATGATAATTAATCAAGTGTAATTTGTTTGTAAATAAGTTCAAGAAATTAAGGACTAGAATGTAATTCATATAAGAAATTACAACTTTAGATGTAGAAAAATAAAGTAGGGATTTAATTGCATAAATTTCTAAAATTAACCCAAAATAATATATGTGATATTATTAAGGGCCAAAGTGATATTTTTCTATATATAAGGATATTAAGTCTTCTCTATAAATTAAATGTTATACCTTATATTTCTTGTTTGTGTTATATAAATGTTAGACAACATAGTTTACAAAGAAACACCTAAAAACATATATAAAAAAAAAAAACTAGCACTTGAAGGAATAATGATCCCTCTTTTTTAAAAATGATTTTAAGAGATTTCTTACTCGTGATTGATATGGATTACTTTTAGAGGTCTGACACCTAGATGAATTGTGGTTTATGACAATTGAGCCATGAAGAAGATTTGATCTTCAAGTAATTTTCGCTCGAACCCGAAACAACCCTAGATTATTTAACGAAATTATTTGGACTCCATAAAAAAATCTTAATTATCATTTTTTCAACGTGTATGTGTTTTGAGAAAGCCAATAGTGATATCATAGTCATCGTTAGATAATTAAGGTTGTTGATTGCATGTTTGGATTGTTATCGATGTTAATTGTGAATTAATTTTATATGCAAAAATTATTTTTTTTCCTAAAGTAATTTTTCTCTCTTGATTCTTTTTTTAAATGGTTATTGTTTCGGTTAAATCTAGCCAGAATACACTATAAATAAATAAAAAATATTTTGGGATGGTTGCGCTCACTAGAGAAAACGCTAGCTGCTAGCACATCTGGCCTATCACACAGGATAACTCATCGCTAGATGGTGAGGCAACAACCAAGGGATGATGCCTTATAGGCGCAGTTCCTAGCATTGGTATGACTGCCTTGTGCTTCTAGCAGCTCTATAAGAGGCAACTCCTTTGCATTACTATACTTGCTGATAGTGGGAAGTGATCCCACTGTAGGCAACAAGGAAGAAAAAAATAAAGGGTAGAATTAGGATTTTGCCCCTGCAGTAAATTTTAGGTTTTTTGGCCCAAATTATGATTTTAGCCTTACATCTTATGCATAATTTCAATTTTGGTATTGGAGACAAAATTACAATTCTACCTTTGTGTATTTAAAATATTGGTTTTATATATCAAAACTAAAACCTTAAAATAAATTTATTGTAGAATTAATTTTTCTAGGATTAGGATTAAATTAGAGTATATATTTAATTCAAGATTTTTTATTTTTAAAATATCCTAATTGGATTATAATATAATTAAAATCTTTAATTAAATTATTTTAGTAAAATGACTTTTCTAAAATAAATAGAGTTGTTAAGCTAGAATTTTTATTTATTTAATTGATTCTAAAATAGTTTAAAATATTAATAAGAATTTTAATATGATTAACTTTCTTATTAAATTTTGAAAATAAAATTCAAGAAATTTTTATTTAATAGATCCTAAAATAGTTTAGAATGTTAATAAGAATGTTAATATGATTAATCTTCTTATTAAATCTTGAAAAATAATTTTTCAAGAAAATTTATATTAAATAAAATTTATAAAGTTTAGGAAATTATCAAATTGAGTTTGATTTAATATTTTCAAATGTTAGAAATATGTTTTTGAAATTGTACATAAGACTAATAATCAGATTTGAAGAGTGCAATTTATTTAAGTAGGCATATTTATGTGTTTTTATGCATGGTGGATGATTATAGACATTAAAAGGAAACTATGATTGTGTTTTATATATATATATATATATATATATAATGGTTATAATATTAAATTGGGCATGCATGTCCTACATTTTCTCTTTTTTTTTTATGTTGTAAAATTATTTTCTCATCTAATTCTCATCGGATGTAACTCGAGGTTTCTTATACAATTATATAAATATTATATAATTTATAAATATAGAAATTTAGTTAAGAAAATTATTTTGTGATCTAAGACAAAAAAAAATGACAAAAAAGGATACAATCGTGGCTCTCATAAGGACTTATGAAGATTTGCAACAACTATCTAGATTTTGACCACTTAATTCCCTTCAATGACTTTCCAGGAAATTAATTTAGATATGTTTATAATCTTCCAATGAGAATGACATGCTACATGTGTGTGTTTATATATAATTGTTATGTATGAAATATTACTAATGCCATAGAATAAGACATAATTCAAATAAAAAATTCCTCGTTAATATATTAAGTACATGTTGAGAACATGATTGTTTTCTTTTAATTTTATATACATGAAACAAGAGTTCCATTTATAGATAACTTGTTGAACTGCTCAAGGTTACTGTTAATCAAATATGTTTAATGTTATAGAATTGGGTCCTAGTTAATTAAACTTATATGATTTGCATGAGTCATTAATGATGATATATGATTAGAGGTAGTAGTTAGGCAAAACATATATGATATGTTTAGATAAAGAGTTGTCACTTAACTAATTTAGGAGTCATATAAAGTTGTGATTGATAAGCTATGTTATATACCTAATTTAATTTATTTTGATATGTTGAGCCACTCTAGGTCGGATAAATTAAATGGGATCCCAGTCCACCAAGAGATCTAAATGAGATTTCCTTAATTAATAAAGAGAGATATTAATTTGCGAAAAAATAGGAGATGATCAAATTATAATTAAAGACCTTATCTAAATTAGCTATAAATTTGTATGCGTGAAACCAATAACTCGTTATCCTTATATGAATAGGTTGATAGATCACTATGAGTAGCAATATATCCTTTAGGAAAAAGTCAATATATTTGATTAGACCAAACTTCTTGAACTAGTACCAAATATAAGAATTGTTCTCAAACAAGAAACAAGGTTATATGTTTTTATAAATTTGATTTCTCCTATCCCTAATGAGGATGGTGATGAAGAATTTAGGAATGATTAGGGGCATTCAAACCCAATTCGGTTCAGTTTAGGCCAAAAAATTCAACCAAACTAGGTTTTTTAATTTTTGAAAAATTTGACCTAATTTGAACCAAATATTGGTTCAACTCGAACTAGTTAGGTTCATTTTAGGTTGTTTTTTGCTTTAAAAACCAAAAAAACAAAGTTGTTGGGTTTGAATTATAAGACCCATTATAAAAAGGGCAATGAGAACATTGTTGCTGATGCATTATCTAGAATACCAGTTACTGAGGATATAATGATGGATGGGAATCAAAGGAAGCTTCATGAAAGTTACTACTATAGTTCTAGATTGGAATGAGAAGATCAAAGATACTTACAAGGATGATCCTCTCATTTAGGAGATTGCTGCTACAAAATTAGTAAATGCAGAAGAGTGGCCTGATTCTAGCTTGACAGAAGGAGTATTAAATATAAAGAGAGGATAGTCATTGGAATATGAGGGAAACTAAGAATCAATTTGGTCAATGTTGTTCATGATTCTTATATTAGGGGACATGCAAGGATGTTGAACACATATAAAAGATTAAAGTCAATGTTTTATTGGCCATCCATGAGGACCACTGTGAAATAGTTCATTGATGACCGTGTGGTATGTAAACAAGCTAAAGTAGAATGGTGGCCTATTCAGGGTTATTGCAACCTTTATTAGTACATAGAGGAGCTTGGACAAACATCACCATAGATTTTGTTAAAGGATTTCCTACTTAAGGAAAGGACAAACAATGGGTAAAATAGTTATCTTTGACATAATGGTGGTATAACTTATGCTACCATTCAACTATAAACATGACACCTTTCCAAGCATTGTTTGGTTATTCTCCTCCAAATAGAGAATTGGTATTCTAGGGTCAAACCAATATGGATGCTATAAAAGAAGTATTGCAACAAAAAGTGCAAATGAACCAATTAATTAAGTCACAACTATAAAGGGCACGAAATAGAAAGAAACAACTTTCTGATAAAAGAAGAAATGAGAGGGAATTCTAGGTTGGAGACATGGTGTTTCTAAAGCTACAACCGTATAGACAAACTAGCATTACGTTGCGCAGAAGTATTAAGATGAATCCAAGATATTATGGACCTTACAAAATCCTCCAAAAGGTGGGAGTTATGGCTTACAAGTTACTGTTACTAGCAAAAGCTAGAATTCATTATGTTTTCTCATGTATCCCTATTGAAGAGATCAATGACTACTGAGGTGGTAATATCCACTGCTCTGCCAAATATTGATGATTATGGTTAAGTAAAAATGCATTATTAAGCTATTCTTGACAAAACGTTTATGAGAAAAGGTGATAGTTGTTGCCATGATATTGGTTCAATGGTTAAATCTTTTTAAAGATGATGCAACATAGGAAGAGTTAGATGTAAATAAGTTGATTCAACAATTTCCAAATTTCAATACCAATTATTGAGGACAAGAATTGTGTTTAGGAGGAGGGTATTGTTACAATCTTTTTCAGGATGGAATAGTAGCAGATGGTAGCAGAATGGATACAACAATAATAAATTCATTTAGCATTATAAATGTAACGGCAAGATTGCGTGAGAGGCAAGTAAATGATAAGAACAACATTTTTGTATCTTTTCTTCTTTTCATTCTTTCTTTTCTTATCTTTCAAATCCTCTGATCATAACAACCTCCTACATTTATCATCCCGGGGCTGCCCTACAAGCACCCTAAGAATTCTAGTTGTTTTCTTTTCTTATTATACTGGAGGAAATTATGTAAAAAAAGGCACTAAGCAATCATTTTTAAAAAAGGCTTGGATAAAATTGGGTTCAGAAGTATTAACATAAAACTATCACAAAACAAGGAAGAAAGTAATAAAAGCATAGACACTCATGCTGAAGAGAAGACTCAAATTATTTGAGCAACCTAAACCTCCAATAATAGTTGGCCAACAAAAATAAATCCATCAGGAGCACGAGTTCCAAACATCACCTAGCTGATCAAGAAGCAAATTAGAGAAACCAATGATGACAGCCACATCATCTAACCAAAGGTTAAATGATACCATAATGGAGATGATACAGACAGACATAGATGCTTTACTGGTGACAGAAAAAGCCCAGAGACATAAAGTGCATGAAAAAAAGCAAAATTGAGATATCTTGTAGAGTACACTGGAAATTCAGTAGCGAAAAGGTTTAAGCAGTCAAAGACCACATAAACTACCAATCTTCAGACCCAAAACAACAAACTTATAGGTGTAAGCCAAGAAATAATAAAATTATGTGATACAAAGTTATAGAATAAGATCTAGAACAAATGATAGAGAATCCAAAAGAGTAGATCCAATTCTAATGAAACAACAACACCTTTCTCACAACAAAATTGATTTAGGTCAAAGCAATTGTCACCGAGTAAAACCTAAAATATAAATATGAATTTCTAGTAACTCCTATTTTATTAGGATGGTCTGCAAAAAGATTGGCTTCAAGCTAGGTATGAGAGAAAAAGATCCTATGAAATGATCATCCTAATGAGGAAATCATGAGGAACACTTGATGATATGCCCAAGGTTGACCAAATTATATATCTAACCAAATAATATCAATAGTCGTTCAATCAACTAGAATCAAGTAGTGAAACAACAAAGATTATGATGGTAGTGACTTCAACTTGGTTTGAAAACCACAAGAGCACGAAAACACACTAAGTATGATGCTGATGCAATCACATAAACCATCAATGAAACCAATCAAGCCAAAAAAAAAAACACCCATCAAGTTTTTACTTCATCCATCCTTTTATCAGTGTTGCCAGTCAGTAAGTCTCTCATTTTTTATTGGCTTTAAGGAAGTTAAAAGAATCAATAAAATCGATCAACTTCACTTACTACTACAAACAAAGTAAGGTTCAAATTTGACATTAAAATATTTGCTAACAAGTTTTGCGAGATAAGACATCTTTCAAAATGTACATCGAAACGAGCTGAAATTTTACATGAAAATACTAGAAACATGGAAATTTTTTTTTATTTTTCAGGTCAAATGGAGTTTGATAACGTATTATTTTAGAGGGTCGAAGTTACTAGTCAAATCTACTAGACTGGATTTTTATGTACTGTTTGGGACATATCTAGAGCTATAGATGAAATTTTACTACGATTTAAGTTGGGTTATAAACTAGGCATCTCAAGATTTCCAACCATATATGGTAGGCCCATTAATTCATCTAGGTAAGAGAGAATAATGTATTTGAAGTCAGGACTAAAATCTTTCAAGAATGTGCGAAAAATTAGAGATTTGGGCTACATAGAGGAACTTCAGCATGAAAACTTTGTTTTTATTATCCTATTTTATTTATTTAATTTTGAATAATTATTTTTAATTTGAGTTTGTCTTGGGCCATTAGACTTTGTTTAAGATTTTATTTTATTATTGAACTTATATTAGTTGATTACTAGTTTAGGCTTATTAGCTTGCAACCTAAAAGGGGTCCATTAGGGTTAGTTAAAAGAGACTATATTATGTTTTTTTAGCTGCAAATTTTGACAGTAAGTTGGAGAATTAATGTGAGTCTTTCTTTTATTTGTTTATGGCAAAACAACCTTTTTTGCAGGGATAAAGATCGTACACTGACTTATCGAAGATTAATTGACTTCGTGATGTCATTCACATACTTTCGGTTCTTAGATATAAGGTTGTCTCTGAGTCCAAGTCTTTTTCCAATACATTTGGTTCTTAGATATAGGGTTACCGTTGGGTCAAGGTTCTATCAAACCTGATTTTTAGCTTTCCAGATTGTTATCTACTTCATTGGGAGTTGCTTGATCACGTGATCAAGAAGTTCACATCATTTGGTATCAAATCTAGGCTCTAAAAATCAATTTATATCCTTTATTTTATTCTTGTTAGTTTCGACTTCCTTAACTTTAGTTGTCTTGGATTTGGTTTTTAATAATTTCATGTCTATAACTTAGTAGTTTGCGTCTAGGGTTCCTTAAAAAAAGGTGTTAGAGGCAAAAAGCAAAATGACACCACATAGAGGAGATAATGAAATTGTAACTCAGTTACGTATTATGAATCAGTGGATGGTTTAAATGGCAAATGAATTTGAAGATAGGTTGGATAGGCTGGAGAGGAAACGTGTTAATGATCATGGTAGAGTTCAAATTACGCTTGAGTAAAGAGAATTTAATGTTAGGAGGGTTGTTAGGCGAGTTAACATTAATGTAGATGAGTTTGTGGTTGATAATGTGAATATGAGTGATGTTGATTTTGAAGATGTGTTCGTGGGACATGGGGAAAAACATGGTGATAATTTTGGCTAGAGGGGTAATTATAGTTACCAAGACCATATTGCTAAGTTATGTGAAGATTTGGGTACAATTAAGCTGAAAATATCAGTTTTTCAGGGGAAGAATGATCCAGAAGTTTATTTAGAATGAGAGAAAAAGGTGGAGTGGATTTTAAGTGTCATAAGTATTTAGAGCATAAGAAAGTCGAGTTTGTTGTGATTGCTTTTACTGACTATGTCATTGTGTGGTGGATTAATTAGTGACAAACTACATGATGAATTATGAGAGACAAAGTTGATGCTTGGGATGAGATGAAATCCCTTATGAGAATGAGATTTGTGCTAAACCACTATTATAGAGAATTGTATCAAAGGTTGTAGAGTTTGAGTTAAGGTACAAAGAGTGTTAATGGGTATTTCAAAGAGAAGGAGCTTGCTATGATTCAAGCTAATGTTGAGAAAGATAATGAGGCTATTATGGCTAGATTCATAAATGACATTAATCATGATATAACTCATATTGTAGAGTTGTATCATCATGTGGAGTTGGAGGAGATGGTGTATATGGCCATGAAGATGGAGAAACAACTTAAACAGAAAATGTACCATTCAACAAAGCGAACCATTCGAAACCTTGGAAATCCAATTAAAGGCTAACACTAGGGGTAGTCCATCACAATAGAATGAGGAGGGTAAGGACGAATACCCTAGAGAGAAGAAGACGCCTCGACCATTGTTAAAGGTAACAATGTTACTTCTACTTCTCATAATTGTAACATTAAATGCTTTCGTTGTATGAATTTTGGTCATATTGCTTTACAGTTTCCAAACAAAAGATTCATGATTATGAAAGCTAATAATAAGGTTGGGACCAATGGGGAGGATGAAGAGGATAAAATGCCACCATTAGAGGATGATAATGATGTTTGTGTTGAGTATCCGGTTGAGGAAGAGGCACTTGTGGTGACGAGAGCACTAAATATACATGTCAAGGTAGATGATTTGGAAGGTCAGAGGGAGAATATATTCCACATGAGATGCCATGTTCATAATAAGGTATATAACTTAATTATAGATGGTGGTAGTCGCACCAATGTAGCTGGTACTAAATTGGTAAGAAAGTTGAACTTGCATACTACCAAACATCCATACCTTATAAATTACAATGGTGAAGTGAAAATGAATATGCATGTTTTAGTTGCTTTTTTTATTGGTAAATATTGTGATAAGGTGATGTAATGTTGTGTCAATGCAAGCTTATCACTTGTTGCTTGGTAGACCATGATAGTATGATATGAGAGTTAAGCATGATGGAGTAACAAATAGGTATTGCTTTGAGATGAATGGAAGCCCTATAACTCTTGTATCTTTGACACTTAAACAAATATATGAGGAGTAACTGAAACTAAAGAAGGAGAACATGGTTGAAAAGGAGAGCTTGTACATTAAGAGGATCTTCTTTGCTAACAAGGTTCTTCTTGGTTTTGATAATGATGCTATTTTTTAGCTCGGTACTTATTTGTTGACTTTAGAAGATGTTTTCCATAATACAGATTCGAGGTTGAATCTTTTTAAAGAAAGGGAGGATGATACGAACAAAGTCAAGTATGAATTTAACCTTAAAATGTCTACTGACCAGTTTTGCGAGATCATGCATATCTCTCAAACCGTTCATCAAAACGAGCTAAACTTTTTCAAGGAAATATCAGACACATGGAACTATATTTTGGTAAATGTTCATGTCAAATTGAGCTCGAGAACATATAAT
Source organism: Populus x sibirica (assembly GCA_019202695.1). Lineage (NCBI taxonomy): Eukaryota > Viridiplantae > Streptophyta > Magnoliopsida > Malpighiales > Salicaceae > Populus > Populus x sibirica. The sequence continues at coordinate 1,221,757 of JAGMVL010001026.1, read as the reverse complement.
TTCAGAGGATCGAAGTTACTAGACAAACCTTGTCAAATTTGCTAAACTAGACCTTTGTGTATTATTTGAGACATATCTGGAGCTACATGTGGAATTTTTCTGCGATTAAAATTGGTCTAGAAACTAGATATATCAAGCTTTTCAACCATATATGGTAGGCTTGATAATTCATCCAAACGAGAGAGAACGACGTGTTAAAGTCAAGACTGAAAATATGCTAAGAATGTGTGAAAATTGAAGATTTGAGCTACATGGAGGAATTTTAGCATGAGACGTTGTTTTTATTATCCTATTTTATTTATTTACTTAATTTTGAATAATTATTTTTAATTTGAGTTTGTTCTAGTCCATTAGACATTGTTTAGGGATTTATTTTATTATTGAACTTATATTAGTTGATTACTAGTTTAGGCCCATTAACTTGCAACCCAAAAGGTCCATTAGGGTTAGTTAAAGGAGACTATAAATTTTTTTTAGCTGCAAATTTTGGCAGCAAGTTGAAGAATAAACGTGAGTTTTTTTTTTGTTTGTTCGTGGAAAAACAACTTTTCTTTGCAGAGACAAATATCTTATACTAATTTATAGAAGATTAACTGGCTTCGTGGTATCTTTTGCATGCTTAGAGTTTTTAGATATAAGGTTATCTCTGGATCCAAGTTTTTTTCTAATATTTTTGGTTTTTAGGTATATAATTATCTCTATGTCAAAATTCTATTAAATCAAATTTTTAGCTTTTCAAGTTGTTATTTATTTTGTTAAGGATTACTTGACTGTGATGGATTAATTCGTATCACTTCTTCAACAAACCTGTGAAACATAGAGACAGCTTGCTTGCTTTGTACCACAATATTGTTAATAACATAATCATTCAACCATCTCCAATCTTGCCAGCTTGTTATTCCAAGGATGAGAACCCGATCCTTGACAAGGCCTTGTTACACACTTCTCTAAGCTTAGAAAGAACCATTTACAATGATCCTTCTCAAAAAATTTGACCTTGTCCTTCTCGTCTAGAACACTGCACTAAACATTTGGCCACAGAGTAGTCTCAAAGCACGTTTCCCTCTTCACTCTTTAGTCATGTAAGGTGTCAAGTAACTGGTTCCTCTAAAAGCTCATGTATTAAAAATCTTTTAATCTGTACCAGCCAGGAGAAACAGAGAATCTTGTGTGGGCTTTTACATTTCCAAACTAAATCCCACTCATAGTGTGAGTTATTCCAGCAACCTTCTTCCTATAGCCAGTTCTTCCGAAGATCTGTCTGTTCCTCTCTCCTGCTTCGTAGGACAGGTTCATGAGGAAATCTTGAAAGCATTATCACAAGGCACCAAATGGCCGAATGTATTCCATTCCTGTTGTTCAATACCACCAACTCACTCCACTGCTTTAGGATACCAATGAGCTTCGGGGATAGGATGGAAATGCCTTGTCGGCAAGAGGGCCCTCTCCCTCGACTGTATCCCAACAGAAAGAGAGTAAAGCCTTTGTCCCCACAATCCTTCTAGTGCTCGCTCACATGTATACCCTTGACACACAAATTCCCTTCAACTGGTGAGAATCGTTGCCTTGGCCCCAGCCCTACTGCAGAGCACCTTCTCCTTAAACCCGAACCTCTTTTGCCATTAGGCCGATAAACTACCACTTCAGCAAATGAATCCGCAGCCATTACAAGGTTGATTTTCCTTAAAGCAAACTCCCTTTTAGATTGAACTTGCTTATTTTCTTAAAATATGGTGCTGCATGCTTATCAAGATCCTTGTGGAAATGCACTAGATCACCTATAGGCTTTATAGCATAGTGGACCTGCTTTGCTGACGGGAGATATGAAATAGGTAGTTGCGCTTGCCCTCGCTTAGAAACTCTACGCCCCCTGTTATATATACATGCTCTCGAAACTAGATTCACTCGTTTTTGTCTCCAGCGCCTATTTCAGAGCAGTCTGGCGATTAGGCTATCTCGCACTACTCGAAGACTTCGTAAACTCATTGCTGGGTTCTATCGTAGTGAAAGCTGCTGTGTGGAGATCCTTGTGCCAGTGAAGATTGCTTCCAGTAATCGGGAAATAATAAATACAAAAACCATTGTTTTATATCCAACACAACACTACGGATAGGGAAGGATCTATGTCAAAACAATTTGACATGATAATGCGAAACTTCAAAATGGGGTCGATATCATTATAATCACAAAGGATCAAAATACGAAATACCAGCAAAAATCTTGTTTTGAAAAACAAAACCTTAGCTCTAGATGTTGTTCTAGTTGAAATCTAGGCCTAGAAATTTATTCACAGAGATTGTGGCGGAATAGAAATTAATTAATGCCAAAGAGGTGGAATAGGAATTGGAAATGGCATGTGATCTGTAATTTAGAAAATATGCAACATTGATCGCTCTAGCATGTAGAAAAAACCAGTTACGAGCTATTCTATATTACTCCAAATATTATTTCCCAATGGAATTCCCAATGAATAGCATTTCCCAATTTAGTCACCAGCATATATTGTAGCAGAGAAAAGGACCTTCACTCAAAGCTTTTCCAGACAGGTTCATAAGATTGTCATCATTAAATTTCAGAAATGTTTTATTTTTTACTAGTAAAGTATGATCCAATAATTGGAAACAGACCACAAGAGAAAGAGCATTACCAAGTTTGAAACTAACCAGCCTCTGGTTCCATGACCGTCATTCATTTTAAATCTCACATTGTTTTCTTCCAATGTTCAATGACTTAACACAAAAAAAAAAAAATTGAGTAAAAGAAAGTTTTAAAAAGTGTTCTTATTAGAAGCGGGGCTAGAGTTTTACCCTGACCAGTACTTATTGATCAGATTAAAGACTGCAATGACACGAATCAAGCAAAAGCAAATAACAAAACATTATAGAAACTGGCATAGCAGCAAATTACAATAACACACCCAAAAGCTAGATAACACAGTTGAATTAAAAGAAAAGAAAGAAAGAAAGAATGCCTCCATCAGATTCAGAAGGCATTACCTTGCTTGGCCCATGGGAGAAAGGAACTTGAAGCCTTACTCCCTGGTGCCTGTGATCATTGATCTGTTTTAACTCATCCCAAAGCTAAAAAGTAAAAACAACAAAGAAGTAGAAAGACCCTCATTTTCCTTGATCAACCAAAAAAACAATATAACCACACCAAATCAGAATCAAAGTGATGAGAATGTAATCACACTTGGATTTGGGCGACAAGGAGCTGGTTGCACCGAAATTCTTAAATCCATTTTGGATTTTGCAATCCTCTCTGCTGTTGATACCCACCAGTAGCAGAGCCAGAACCAGGTTGTCTCCCCAGCAACTTGAAGCTCTAATTGCTCCATAAACTGATGGCAGGGAATCTCTTATTCCCAGTAAAATCATAAGCCTTTGATGTATCCAAAGCCTTCAGCTGGAACTCCCAAACGAAACAAGCCAACAACCACCAATTTTGCAAACTCAAACTTCTCCTCAATCATACACTTTCAACACAAGTACCAATGAGATCAACAATGCAACAGTACAAGCATCCCCTGCTGCCAGACCAATTTGTTTGTTATTTTTAGGATAGAGCATGTGCTATCAGGGGTGCATTTAGGGCAGAACTCATCGAGGAGATTGATTTGGACATAAAAAATCAGTATAGTTATGGCTTAGAAAGGTGAAACATAAAGGAGAGATCAAACGCAAAAGAGAACTCAGCTGCAAACCTCATAATTAACTAACAACAACACTGTTGGAGAACATAACAAGCTGCCAGAAAAAAAAAAAAAAACCTATTTCCTTCTTCGACTCTTATCAAATTTTTATAACAAAAGCCAAGACAAAGGGGGCAGAACTGCCAAAAAAAATGATGCTCTTATGATATAAATTATTCAAGGAACTACACAATTCACACTTCTACATCTACCTCTACAATGCCACATACAGGAAAAAAAAAGAAAAAAGACGAAGAAGAAGCACAAGACAAGCTACTTTTGTTGCCCAATTCAAGTCAATAACCGTGTACAAAACCCCCCCAAAAAAGGAAAAGAATTCATTGATTATGAAGTGCAAAATACCACTAAATACAATACCATACAACAAGAGCACAAAGCAAAGGTAGAGTACTGAACCGCTGTAACCCTCCAACTCCAGACTTCTCTTCTCTAACACCCGGTGCAGAGGACAACATTTTCGGCGAACTCTCTGGCGACAAAACAACAGCAGGCGGCAGTGCATTTCCCATATCAGAATTCCCTGGCTTACTAGTCAACACTGGATTCCTCCCAAAAATCTCTTTAGGCAAAAGCACTTTTGAAACCCCAAAAATTGCAACAGGGTTCTGATCAAAAACCGTCTGCGTAACAGACGCCAGAACAATCCCTGAATCAATCGCAACCGACCCATTAGCCCTCGAAATATTTAAAGTAAAACTGCCAGCACCCATATCTTCAGTAGCCAATGTAGGCTGCACAGGATTAACAATAGACTCCAATGAACCCAGAGGGTAATAAGAATGTAAGACATGGAATTTTAAGACATCAGCTTTCTTATCAGCTGGCAATGACTGTAAACTAACATCAGTTTCCGACAGATCTGAAAATGCAGAATCAGTAGGCACAAAAAGAGTTATTCCAGCTCCTCCTTCATCGGCTTCGAATTCCTGTACAACACCAGAAGCAGATAACAAAGATGCTGCGACAAAAAAACTGCGGCCATCAAGTAATGCTTTAGTAATATTCAAACCCAATGTGGGCCTTGTTTCTGATGCCATCAAATCAAACCCATATGGGACTAATAGAGAATTCACTGAAATTATTGAAACATTGTAAGGAAGAGTCTTTATCAGGGACAAAACCGTGGCGTTTGAGGAGGAAAAAGGGGATGGAGAGGAAATAGTGATTGCGTTTGTTACTGGGTTTCGAGTTATGTTAACAGAGCCAAAGTTGGAGGAGGCACGGCCGGTTGTTTGGAAGAGGGTGGTGATGAGGGCCCCAGCTGGGGGAAGTTGGTGGAGGTCGGAGGAAGAGAGGTATTGGAGGAGGATGTGGTAACGAAGGAGGTCGGTGAGGGAAGAAGGAGAGAGGCGGCGCGTGAGGTCTAAAGAGGAGGAAAGGTAAGAATTTGGGATGACTAAGAGAGTGAGAGCAGAGCGGTTGGAGAGGTCTGAGGTTATAGAGGGTGTGGAAGCGAGGAGGGAAGTGAAGGAGGAGAAGTCAGGGAAGGAGGAGAGGAGGGCTGTTAGGTTGGTTATGGCTAAAATTGGGGTGATGGTAGTGGTGGTGGTGAGGAGGAGGAGGAGGAAATAGGTAAGTGTGGTTGTTGGGGTAATTTGGGAAATGGCTGGATTGATTCGTGCCATTCCCCTGGGGTTTCTTTTTCAGGATGTAGCAGAGAGAGAGAGAGAGAGAGAGAGAGAGAGGGGAGTGAGTGAGAAGGAATGGGACTGATTTTGATGTGGAGAAGGAAAATGTGTTAAAAATGTGTTTTTTAGGGGAGGAATAAGGAAAGTTTCAGTCCTTGAAGGGGCTAAATTGAGTTTTTTGAGGGGGCAGTATATAACGTTTTGATCTTTGAGGGGCCTTTGCTTACAATACAATATTCGAGCAGTGCCCCTTTTCTTACATCACTCTCTTTCAATGCAATCCTCCCTCTCTCCGCTCAAAGTTATTATCTCCTTTTCTTTTCATGGCATCACTGTATTAGGTATGGCTGCTTCTCCAATTTTTTTCTGTTCTGCTTTCATTTTATGCATATTGGGTGCTCTTCTTTATATATGAATGTGTGTTTATTATTTCAATCCTTTTATTTACAAATGAAATTGAATTGCTTTGTGGAAACCTAGTTCTAAAAACAGAAGTTCATAAATATGTGGAGACCATTTAGGAGGATTGTCTTGCATCTCATCTTGTTTTCTCTGTTGACCTTGTTGTTTTGTGTCTCCAATTCCTCTGATTTTCTTGGCGTTCAAAGTCAACCATGAGTTCTTGAGTTCTCACACTATCAGATCGCACACCTACTAGCAATTACTACATGACTTACATAAGCGTCCTAGCAGGTTGTCTTTTTTTTCCCCCCCCTTTACTTTCCTCTCTATCTTTGATTTGTTAAACTGTTTTATGTTGATGCTAGTTTTAGTGCTTATTTTGATCATGTATGCCCCTACAGTCTTGCTCCCAATTGTGGTTAGGATCTACTTCTCAAATATCCTCTATTTGCTGCAAGTTTTTATTATTTGTTTCCCTCGTTTAGAACAGTCATAGTAATGGAAACAAATCGAACCCTATTATTGTCATGCACACTATATATGGATATATATATTTTGCCCTAGTATGAGCGCTGACCTCCCTTGGCTGCCCTAGATATGTGGAGAGATGTTGGGCAGCCATTAAAGGACTACAATGGAAGAATCTCTTTTAGGGATAAAGTAATAGAACCCCCTCCCTGTTATTGTGATCGTGCAGATCTTCTCGAGAGGAATTTGGTGTGGATCGAGTTTGAGAATGGCAATAGGTTTTTGCCTAAGGTATTTATAGAAGATGGTCTTTTCAATGATCTCGCCTTCCATGGCAAGATTCACTTGTCATCAAGCTTCTTGGCAAAGAGATTGGATTTTATCAGTTGAACACGAGATTAAGAAATTTATGGAAGTCGACGGGTGGTTTTGAATTGATGGACGTTGTCAATGGCTTCTTTATGGTAAAGTTTGATCTTGAAGAGGATAAAGAGAAAGTTATCAATGAGGGCCCTAGGATGGTGTTTGATCATTACTAAATTGTTAATCATTGGTCGGCGGATTTTGTATCATCATCTGCTAAATTAAATCGTACAATGGTTTGGATTTGTATCCCTAGTTTAAACGTAGTATTTTATGATGAGAATCTCTTGATGGCCATGGCGTTAGCCATTGGTAAGCCCATTAGGGTAGATATGCATACCTGCAATGTAGAGAGAGGTAAATTTGCAAGAGTTTGTGTTGAGATTAAGCTCAATAAACTAGTGGTGGGTAGAATTTGGATTAAAGATTACTGGTATAATGTTGAGTACGAAGGACTCCACATAACATGTGGGAAGTGTGGATGCTATGGCCACCATGACAGTGATTGCAAGCTAGTCAAGGAGACCGGACCCACCATGGTTGAGTCGAATGCTGCTACTTAAGTGGAGGTGGTGGCGGAGGAATCACGCAAGGTGATGGAAGCCATGACAGAATCTAATCCCATGAAAGACACGCAATTGTTCCCGTTACACATGGTGACTGGTTGACAGTTACAAGGAAAAAAAAATCGTGAATTGATCACAAAGCTAAGAATAAGGGGATTGATTATGGAAACGTACACAATAGATTTACTGCTTTTAATAGAGCAGTTGACGTGTATCCTAAAATCTTGGAAGTAACTAGACCAAAAGTTTCATGCTGGGGAGGGTAAGGGCTCGAATCCTACTAGATATGTGTGGGCTTAGCAGAAAAAGAGATTTAGGCGAGATGAACCCACTTTAATCCACCCCAAGCCTGTTAATGATATTTCTACATGGAGAATTAATAAGGGAGTGCTTGTGGGAGCCCGCAACCATGTTTCCAAGGAGGGGTTGCGACGAGACATAAGTAAACCGATTGTTTTTTCTGCTGGAGGGTAGGGGTGAGCAAAAAAACCAAAAAACCGATTAATCCGAGAAAACCGGAAAAAAAATAACCGAAAAAATCAAACCGTGAAAAAAAAATGATTAAACCGATTAAAATTTTGAAAAAACTGACCGGTTTGGTTCGGTTTTATAAGCTTGAAATCGAAAAAACCGAACCGAACCCAAACCGAAAAAAACCGAGCCAAACCGAAAAAACCGAGCCAAACCGGTTTGAACCGATTTTTGTCCTAAAAAACCGAACCGAACTGAAACCGGTCGGTTTGAACCGGTTTTGGTTTTTTTTTTTTAAATTTGGGTTTGGTTACTTTTTTTTTTTATAAAAACCGAACCGAACCGAAAATGATCACCCCTACCGGAGGGTCTGATGACGTTATGAAGGGGAGTATCAAAGACAAGTAAATAATGCAGCACGTGGAAGGGAATTTGAATCCAGGTTTTATTTCATCTTCGATGGGTGTCAATGCTCATACTTCGGCCTTTGTTTTGAAAGACACTCCTCCTGACCTAGGTATGGAGCTTTCTTTTGTTACTCGAACTTCAGAAGGAACTATGCCAAGGGTTGAGGGCATGGCTATGTCCATTAATTGTTAAGGTGATCAGGGGTTTAATGAGGGGATGGCTATTCAAATGGATGGTGGGCAGTAACTATTCTGCTATACTTTTGCTACTTATTATCTATCCTTTTATTATGAATATGTTTACAGATTTTTCTATAATCTCATGGAATGTTCGTGGTGGTGCTAATAAGATAAGAAAACGCCACTGCAAAGAATTGGTTAGGTATAGCCCTCCTTTGTTTGTCTTGTTGGAAACGCATGCCAATTTTTTGAAGGTTAAGAATTTTTGGTACAGTATTAGTTATACTCCAGTGGCTGTTTCTGAAGCCCAAGGACATGTCAGTGGCATATGGATTATATCTTTTGTTAGCTTGGTCTCCTTTTCAACCTTGGATATCACTAGGCAATGTGTTACCGTTCAGATTTTTATGGGAAGCAACTCCTAGTTCTTATCGGCAGTCTATGCCTCACCCATTCCTAGAGTTCGACTTCAATGAAATATCTTCTCGTTCCGAAACTTGAGGAGGTCTCTTCTCCTGTGCTAGGGCTTCACGTTTCTTGCAGATGATGTCAGATTGTGAGGTTTCAAATTTGGGCCACCAGGTCCCTAATTTTACTTGGCACAAACATAATCATGGGGTTCGTTACTTAGCAAAACGGCTTGACAAAGCACTGGTTTCTTTGGATTGGCAAACTAGTTTTCTTGAAGCTTATGTTGAAACTTTTTGCAGAATTCACTCTGATCACAACTCGATTATTCTACCGTGGGAGATCGCTAGACTAACTTGTGAAAGATCTTTTAGGTTTGAGGCAGCCTGGACTACCCTTTCAGATTATCAGGATAGTGTTTGTAGTGCTTAGGATAGAGGTTGCCATAATGTCCTGAAGGGGCTTCAGGAGGTTTGGTAGGATTCTATTTCTTTCAATCAACACACTTTTAGGAATATTTTCCACAGAAAAAGATAGCTTGAAGCTCAGATTAATGGTGTCCAGAGGTGTCTTGAGCACTATACTGATGATTCACTTCTTTCTTTAGAAAAATCTTTACGTCATGGTTATAAAGTTTTAGGTTCCAAAAATCTAGAGAGCAGTGGGTTACTCATGGTGATAGGATATATAAAGTTCTTTCAAGCTCAGACAACTATGCGGAGAAGACGGAACAAGATTAACGGGCTTTTTCTCTCTGATGGGACTTGGTGCACTGATGATTCTAAACTGCAGGAAGAGGCCATCTAGTTTTATAAGAATTTGTTCTGCCCTAAGGTAACTGTTATTGCTCACTTTATGGAGTCTGTTCCTTTGCCTATATTATCTCCACAAGGAATCTTTAATTTAGAGAAACCAATTTCTAAAAAGGATGTTTATGCAGCTCTAATGAGTATGAGATCTTTTAAATCTTCGGGGAAGGATGGCTTCCAAACTGTTTTCTTAAAAAAAATACTAGAATGTGGTTGGGGATGACATCTGGCATCTGGTTCAAGCTGCTTTTATTAATGGATGTTTTGATAAAGATCTGACTAATACTTTTATTGTGTTAATTCTCGAGGAGAGACCCACAAGTTTGAAGTAGTTTCGCCCTATTAGCCTTTGTAATGTAGTTTATAAACTCATTACTAAGGTGCTAGTGAACAGGCTGCGACCTTATTTAGATGATTTAATTGGCCCCCTCCATAGCAGCTTTATTTCTAGTCAGAGTAGTACTGATAATGCCTTTGTTGCTCAAGAAGTAATGCATCATATGCATCACTCCAAAAGCAAGCGGGGTACTCTGGCGGCAAAGATTAATTCTGGGAAAGTCTATGATAGGGTGATATGGGACTTCTTGGAGTCCATTCTAGAGGATTTCAGTTTAACTCCTGGTATAGCATCTCTAATTATGTTCTATATGAGGTCTTCCTCCCTCACTCTCTTATGGAACGAGTCTAAGCTTCACTCATTTACTCCTACTTGTGGCCTTAGGCAAGGAGACCAATTTCTCCTTATTTGTTTGTTTTTTGTATGGAGAAATTGGCGTGTTTAATTACGAAGAAAGTTTCAGAGAAGATTTGGCATCCTATCCACCTTTTGAGAGGAGGGCCAGGTATGTCTCACTTATTCTTCGCTAATGATGTCTTGTTATTTGCTAAAGTCAGTACTGCTCAGATGCAGATCATGACTAATGTGCTAGCAGACTTTTGTAATGCTTTTGGGTTAAAATTTAATATTGACAAATCTAGGGTGATGTGTTCAAGAAATGTGCAGTGGAGAATTAAACATGACATATCTCAGCTCTTTCCTATCAAATTTGCTAGCAGTCCTGGCAAATATCTTAGGTTCCCTCTTATCCAAGGGAGAGTTAAACGTCCATATTTCAACTTTATTATTGACAGAATTCAATCCAGGCTGACAGATTGGAAACAAAGGTTGCTTAATAAACTAGGGAGGGACATGCTTGCTCGAGCAGTTATTTCTTCAACCCCCACTTATGCCATGCAAATTTTTTGGCTCCCTCAATCGATTTGTAATGGCATCAATAAATTGATCAGGAATTTTATTTGGGGAAAGTGGTCTTTATTTAGTTAATTGGGAATCTGTTTCATGCCCAAGGAGAATTGGAGGTCTAGGAATTCAGGATACTAGAGCTGGAATGTTGCTCTTTTGGGTAAAGCAAGCTTGAAATCTTTTTAATGCTAATAATAAGATGTGGGTGAAGGTTTATGGCCACAAGTACCTTTGTAATAACAATTTGTTTACAACTACAGTTTCTGTTAATTCTTCTATCATTTGGTGGTCTCTTGTTAAAGCTTTAACTCAGTTGTGAGAAGGCTTCATTTATAAGCTAGGTGGAGGGGGTATTTATATCTGGTTTGACCCTTGGTTAGAAGAAGGGCATTTGAGCAATCTTGTTGAGTACGTGAATGTGTTAGATGTGAACTACAAAGTGAAGGATTTATGGACTAATGAGGCTTGGGACTTTAGCAAGTTGGCAACGTACATTCCAGAGGCTATTAGATACTGCATAATGGCTAGCCCCATTCCTTTATTACCTGGTGTAGTAGATGAAATGATTTGGGCAGCTACTATGACAGTGGTTTATTCTACGAAATCTGCCTATTTGTGGCTTTTGAATAGAGATGGGCATGTCCGAAGTGACTTGAATTGGAGTTGGCTATGGAAGTTAAATGCTTCAGAGAAGTGTAAAATGAAGTTTGGCTGATTTTCCATGACAACCTTCCTATAAATCTGGTGCATTTTAACCGCCATATTGCTCCTAACTCTAAATGTTGCAGATGCAATCACGGGGTGGAAGATGTCCTTCACTGTTCGAGGGATTGCAGGATTGCAATGTTTTTTGGCAGAGTCTCGGGTTTGACTCAAGGGCTGACTTCTGGTCCTTCGATGCAAAACAGTGGTAAACTAAAATGTTGGCTAATGACACTCAATTCCTTTTTCTTGTGGCGATATGGTGGCTTTGGAGTCACAGAAACATGGTTGCGTACAGAGATGGGTACAAGGGGGACCAGTGGTTGTTGAGGCAGATTTTACATTTTGCAGCTGATTGTCGTGTGAGCTGGAATGGTAGGGATGCTGCTCGTTCAAATGCCACCATGATCTTTTGGCAGCGTCCAATCCAGGGATTCATTAAATTGGATGTGGATGGAAGCTTTATTGGTAATCCTGGATCTATAGGATTTGGAGGACTTCTTAGAGAATGGAAGGATAATTGGGTGCTTGGATTTTCTGGATTCGCAGGTTATGGTCCTAATTTGCTTCTAGAGCTCCTCGCCTTGAAGCATGGCCTCTTGATTGCTTGGAACTAGGGTTATAGACAGGTTCTTTGTAACTCAGACTCTATGGATTCTCTGCAATTGATTAAAAATTGTGACGTCGATTTTCATCATTATGGTTTCATCATTATGGATATTCGTTCTCTCCTCTTAAAGGAATGAGAAGTTCAACTTCGTCATACTCTAAGAGAAGGCAATTGTTGTGCGGATTTTCTTGCCAAATTAGGTGTAAAGATTGGATGGAGCTTTATATTGGGGATGATCCCCCTGCAGGGTTATCCTCTCTTCAACTTGCTAACTCTATGGACATTTGTTTCTGTAGAGGTTCTTAGTTTCTGCTTTTTATTTCCCTTGTACCAAAAAAAACACTATATATATAGGTATGAATGTAGTTATAACTTCCCAGAATCTTTGAGGGACCCTTATTGAATGTTTATATCACGGCCAAAAAATGTATATTACAAACAAAATGACAGAGGTGTTCTCCTCGGAAAAAAAAATTAGAGAAAGAGGCCACTTGTTTTCTTTTTATTATTTTTGTTGCTGTTATCTTTATTTTGATCATTTATTAATGGTAATGCTATTTCCCCTACGCATTTGTTTCTGTACTTCTGTGTAATTTCTTATTATTATTATTAAGACCTATAAATGTTCCAAGTCCTCTTCAGGAAGGTGGCTGGAATACACAGAAATAATACGGCTCAGGTGCCCAAGATAGCAAATATGAGCAAAGATTGTCATAATTGGAAGCCAGTGAAAGAGGAGTTCACATTTCCTGCAAACTCTGCTCCCTTCAATAGCTGCAATGCCTCTACCATTGTTGCAATTGTCTAATTGGGTTAAATAATTCTCTTCGAATTCTTACAGTTTGCCTTCATCATCAGCAGTTTAATGTTTTGCTGATCTGTGCTTTGTGCAGGTTGATAAAGATCACCTTTTGGTTGCTTATTTTGAAGGTCCAAAAGAGGGAGCACCTGATGTTCAAATTTGGATACAGACATACAAAGTAATTATTCCTCCTGCCTGTTTGATCATTTTCTCAATTAATAGTATGTGGCTGATGCATCTAATTTTTTTCAAGAAGCTCGTTTTCATGACTGTACTTGCAGGATATACTCTTTAGTAATCCTCCTCCGTAGTATTTTATTTTGTTTATGAGGAAAGAATAATTTTGTTTTAACAAAAAAATCAAATCAACAGGGCTTTCCAATCCTGCTGCATATCTGCTGATGGGATTTCTCCCAAAAGGCCCAATTGTAGTACTCCAAGGTGGCCAAAAAATTATCAAACAGTTGCTTCCGCAGAGAAAGATACTTGAAAATTCTTGAACTCAACTCCATACAAATGAGAAGGAACACAGTCTCGAGATCTTACGATCTTCCTTCTGCAAAACCATTCCAATTCATCAATAACAAGTTCTCCATCGTTTTTGTTTCTGTTCCCCTACCTATCACAAGGATCTTGTCCCACATATGTCCCAAGCCAGTGAGCAATATTAAAACATTGTTTCAACACATGAGACTCTTCCTTCCAGTAGTAGTAAACTGCACTTCCTCGGTAGTTTAAGTGACATCAATTAACTCACTGTTGGATTCAAAAGATTCGTGTTAAAAAAGCAGTTTTAGGAAGATCCTGGACCAATCCATTGATGCCTTCACTTCTTTGAAGCCCTCTTGACTTAGTTGCCTTTCTTTAACTGCTGTGAGTAATTGATTCATTGTCAAAGTTCCTCTTCATGCTCCTCTTTGGATTTTAAGATTTTTATCTCATATGGGTGGGTATCTGCTGTGCATGATGGTTACTGGCAATCGCCTATCATTGTTGATGAACAGCCTGATGTTCCTATGTGGAACCCTTTACTGTTCAAACTGTCACCAGAGGAGCTACTTTTGTCATATAAATTCGGTCAAGACAAAAGTAAAACTTCCAATCTCCATGGTCTTCCATTTAACTATTCCTTTTTGTAGTCAAGTTTTCCCAAATAGTATGTATATGAGTTTGTTGGTTGTTGGTAAATTCATATGTTTTCATCTAATTTCAAGAACACAAAAGGCTATTCTGTTTTGTATATCGCGTGGAATACAGAATGGCATACATTTTTCAAGTCTGTCATTATACCATATATTCTGCATAAGAAAATTATGCCACATCGAATTGAATTCTTAATCCCACGGGGAAAATTGAAAAGAAAAGTAACTTTTGATGCAATACTAGAAGACTACTTCTGTTTACTTATTTATTGTCATGTTTATTCAGGAATATATTATTCTTAGACTATTTAGTATTTTATTGTAATTTCCTTTGTCATAAGTAAGCTTGGAGTTTTAATTTTATAAACCAAAAAAATGTTTTATTATTCAAGAGTTACAATTCATGAATGGGACCAGAGTATAAATCACTTTATGAATGTAAGTATTTCTTTTTTTTTGAGTTATTAAATATATTTTATATTCAAGTTGTTTTAGTTATTTGGTTCCTACTTCAATTTCATAAACCAAAAGATGTTCTATTATCCAAGAGTTACAATTCATGTATGTAATTAGAGTATAAATCACTCTATGAATGTAAGTATTTCTTTTTTAAGTTATTAAGTTTACTTTACTTTTAAGTTGTTTTAGTTATTTGGTTACTTTTTCAGTTGAACTACTGTTTATATAGAAGTGAATTTAATTATATTGATATTCGTGTAATTCTGTAATACAAATAGATCTAAGACTAAATTTAAAGTTTAAACTAATTATCTTAAAACTCAAATCTTAAGTTGTAAAGTCTTTTTAATTAAGACAAATATAAAAGAACTTGCACCAACCATCACTATCACTGTAAATTCAAGAAGAAGTCTTTCTTGTAAATTCCAAAGGTTTGGCCTAGTGGATTCTAGAATTTTTGGTTCATGGTTCAGGGAGAAAAGTGAGCTTAGATTCCAAGCATTTATTTTTGGGAGGGAGCTGTTTTGATGGATAAAAAAGGGTTGGTAATTCTTTGTTCATGTGGATTAAACAAGCAGCACATGCAGAATTCAAGTTCCAGGTTTTCTATCCTTCTCAGATGGTGTTTGGTTGACAGAAAGTTCACGGAATAAGAGGGAAAAGTAAGCCAAGAAATTGAGTTTACAAGCATTTTTTTATGAGGGGAGACATTATGTCAAATACAAATTTTCATAATCCTTTGTTCTTATGGATTCAAAAGCATAGTTTTATGGGTCCAAGAAACCATCCTGGTATATTTCAAAGGCTTAAGAAAGTGGATTCCAAGTTTCCTATCCTTCTTCTTAGATGGATTTGGTTCACAGAATTGGAGGGGAAAGTAATCCCAGAGGGGATATTCCAAGCTATTCATTCAATTCAAATCCTAGAAATCAGTTCAATCCATAAACCTTATATCCATTGTTGGCAAGGAAAAAAAATATATTGGGTTGCCAAGCCAATAGCCTTCTTGTCACTAAGAAGAAGAGGTGGCAGAATCTTATCTAAAGGAGTAGTGGAGTAACTTAAGTTGAATAGCTTGCACTGCTGCTGTTGGTAGACAAGTGAAGATTCATGCAAACAACATTATTTGGGTCGAGAAAGAATGTGGTGTGGGAGGTGTTAAGGTAACTAATTGAAGTTCGATTTAAAATCTTTGCCCACTTCTCTGGCACAAGTCTGGAGAAATATCCTATATAACAATTTTTCAACAGGATACAAAATTCCTAAATTTACACAACTATAAATTACTTCTCTGAAAAGAGACAACACAACTAGAAATCAAGTGACTGAAAGTCTTCTTCTAGACTGTTCACCTTTAATCAGAGAGGGAAAAAAAAAAAGCAGAAGTAGAATATCTAGAGCAAGAGTCAACTTGGGAAGCTTCGCTGTCTTGATGGATGTTTATGATTATGTTAGTTTGAAGCGCATAACTCCTTAGTTGAGATAGATTTTATAAAGATATGCCATTTCTTCATGTAAGTCTTTGAATTTGTTAGATCCCCTGAATCAAACCAATGATATGTTTGTTGTGTTCTTCGTCCACTATTACCTTCATGAAACTGCCTTTTCTTCTTTCACCTCAACATTATCGGGTCTAAGAATTGTCTCTTCTGCATTCCATATAATTGTTGGCTTATGCAATAAAGAACAGGGTGGATAGTTTCGTTGGTTCAGAAAGTATGACATGACATCTAAGCATTTGATTTACTGTAATTGTGTGTATTGCTGCACAATTCTGTGCAATTGTTGGTGAACATTGTTAAATAGTCACAAGATTATACAGAAGTGATATACTAACTAAATAACACTTTTAACCTACAACATTGTTCCTGTTAGTATAAATTTAAGATTTTAGATATACTAGGAGTCTGGGACAATTAGTGTAACACCCCAAAATTTGCATTTGACTTAGTTGATGATTTCTTTATAATAGTGCAAGGTTAAAGAAAATCAGTGGGCAAAAGCCGAAGAACTAAAGAAAAAAGGGTTAAAATGCAATTACTAACTTAAGTAGATGTAGGATAGATTTGCATAGTTAAGTAGGTGAAAGACGACAATGATCAAGCTTGTGAAGTATGACAATTTTGCATAGTCATATAGATGAAGACAGACAAGTTTTGGCATGTCATGCTTATAAGGTGTCGAAAGGAAGTTAGAGATATGCTTTCTTTTAGAATTGCCAGAACTAACCACAACTTTTCTTCCATTTCTCGAACCTAAGAGAGAGCTAAACACCATCCTACAAACTAACATCACCAAATCATATCTTCCTTGAACAAGTTGTGATTTATTAAGGCTTAAATTCAATAGAGTTGTTAGAAAGACAACCAAAGATAGATTGTGAGATTATAAAAGAATGCAAAGGAAAGAAAGTGAAGGAAAAAGTAAAGGAACAGGGGCTAAAAGCTTAAGGTGAGTGATTAAATTAATAAGTATGCATAAATCCTATTCATCTAGATACTTTTATGCATGAAGAAGTTCTTTAAAGGCATGTTGGATTTTCGGAATATATATTTATATGATACAAACCAAGTCATGTTCAGGTTTGGCCAAAAAATATTTATTGACCAGTTTTGCGAGATCAATTATATCTCTCAAGATCGAATCGAGCTAAAATTTTATAAGAAGATACTAGACACATGAAAATATATTGTTGTGAATTTTCAAATAAATATAATTCGGGAACATATTATTTCAAAGGGTCGAAGTTACTACACAAATCTTGTCAAATTTGTCAAACTAGATCTTCGTGTACTGTTGAGAATATATTTCGAGCTACTAGTGGAATTTTATTGCAATTCAAGTTACGCTGGAAACTAGAGATCTTAAGATTCTCAATCATATATGGTAGGCACATTAATTCATCCAAACGAGAGAGAACGACGTGTTTAAAGTCAAGATTGAATTCTGCCAAGAATGTGTAGAAATTGAAGATTCGAGCTACAAGAAGGAACTTTAGCATGAAAATTTTTTTATTATTATATTTCATTTATTTATTTAATGTTGAATAATTATTTTTAATTTGGGTTTGTTCTGTCCCATTAAACATTGTTTAGGAGTTTATTTCATTATTGGACTTATGTTAGTTGATTACAAGTTTAAGCCTATTAGCTTGCAACCCAAAAAGTATCCATTAGGGTTACTAGTTGAGCTATTATATAAGGTTTTATAATTTGAAATTTTCAGTAGTCATGGATTTATGGAAAAAAACTTGTGTTTTGCGTGATGTAACACGTTTTCTTTGCTGGGACAAAGAACAAATTTGACAAGGTTATCTCTTGATCCAAGCTTCATTTATATACTTAGGGTTCTTATATACAAGGTTACATTTGGATCCAAATCTTTTTTCAATACCTTTGGTTCTTAGGTATATGTTTATCTCTAGGTTAGAGTTCTATCAAACTTGATTTTTAACTTTTTTGGGTTGTTATCTACTTTATTGAAGGTTGCTTAACCACGTGATCAAGATATTTGCATCAGTTAGTATTAGAAAAAAAATTAGATGTTATTTAAAGTATGTTTTAAATATGCTGCAAAAACACAAATCATAGAGAACCTTAAGCAAGCCATATCAGAATCGATTTAAATTTCATATACTGTTTATTGAGAGTAAAATCACACCATATATCAAATTTTAGCTTATATTGACATCGTTTATGAGTTTCAATCTTACTATAAACTAATCATACATGAGTTTTTGATACCTAGGCATAAGAGAAAGACCTATAAACTAATATTTGTTGTTTTTTGGTATAAAGAGTATTCCCTATTAAATTTAAGGTCATTCTGATATCGTTACATATAAGTTTGAATTTTGATATTTAAAATTGCATAACAAGTCAGATTTTCGTCAAGTTCTAAAACATATTCTCTACTATTTTTTTGACCAAATCATTTTGTTTCTGTTATATTTGGGTTAAGTAGGAGTCAAATAAGCATTTTCATTAATTTTTACATCTGTTTTATTTCAAGTCTTCGGTTTGTCCACAATTCGTATGAATTTGTATTGCTACTTGTGAAATCATAATCGTAGTTTATTCTACTTGTTTTCAATATATTTATTGATTCTTGAGTCTAAATTTATAATTGGATTGCATTTTGAAAGCCACTTACTTTGATTTGTTGAATTTCAATTCTGAAAGAATTGAAAGAAAGCAAGTTGAAAGGTAAAAGGCGTAGTGCGCATATTAGAGTGAAAAACCTTTATATGTGTGAAACAAGAGGGTTGTTAGGATATATTTTGTGCTACTAATTGATTTTTGCATATTCAAGTACGTCTAAAAATAACGAGTCTGTGACATCAAAGGTTGAAGACACTTTCCAAATACGAGCTTTTGACAACAACTTGAACTTTTGGCTACTTTGACCAAGAAGCCAAAAGATGATATGGATTCGATGAAATAACATATTAGCGAGGCTGATCACCAAGAAATACTGTCTGAAAAGTTATACGGAATGTTAACACTAACATTAATGAGTTTGTTGATGATAATGTAGATGTGGGTGATGATGAATATGACTTTGTGATAAGAAAACAAATTTGGGACGAACAAAGCAAAAAGGAATGTGAGTTTTGGCCAGGGTGGAGTTTTCAACTAGAGGGAGAGTTCCCGATATATTAGGCATCATAATGATTTAGGTGGAGAGTTAGGCACCATTGAGTTGAAAATACCTACTTTCAAATGAAAGAATGACCTGAAGGCATATCTAGAGTGGGAAAAGAAGGTTAATTTGATCTTTAACTGTCATCACTACATATAATATAAAAAGGTAAAACTCGTTGTCATTGAGTTTGTTTTGAGTAGGAGGAGGAATGATGAAATGCGTATTGAGTCATTGGATGACATGAAAGTCATAATAAGGAAACAATTTATTCCTAATTTTTATTACAGAGAGCTTTTAAAAAAATTACAGAGTTTACATCAGGGTTCAAAAAGTTTGGAAGATTACCACAAGGAGAAAGAGATTGCAATTATCAAGCTAATGTGGTTAAAGATGGGGAAGCTATTATGGCTAGGTTTCATAATGGGTTGAATAGAAAGATAGCTAATGTTATTGAGTTACAACATTATGTGAAGCTAGAGAACATAATTCATATAGCTACAAAAATGGAGAGACAACTCAAAAGGAAATGACACATCCGACCAGCATTCAATTTGGGTTCTTCATCATTATAGAAGCTAGATTTGAAGAGAAAGGAGTTGCCCAAACAAAACCTTTTATCCCTACCAAAGTCGAACCACTTAAAGCTAAGGTTAAAGTTTCTACGAGTTTCAAAGGTAAATCTGAAACTCAACCTAAACATACTCGTGATGTTAAATGTTTCAGGTATTAAGGGCTTGGACATTATGCTTCAAAGTGTCCAAACAAGAGGATAATATTGATGAGAGACAATGGTGATGTGGAATCCAAAAATGAAAAATCAAATTGTGAAGACATGTCACCGTTAGAGGATTATACTGAGGATGAATTGGCATTACTTGTTGATGAGTCATTAGTTATAAGGTATACACTTCAAGTTTAGGTCAAGAAAGATGACAATGATCAGCAAATAGAGAACATTTTTCATACATGATTATATATACAAAACAAGTATGTTTATAAGGTTTTGTGTGATGTGGTACCAATGCAAGCAAATCACATCTTATTGACCATAATAGTTTGACAAGAAGGCAAATAAAATGAGGTTATAATTACGTATATTATTGTAAAAGATCATAGAATCGCCACTCTTGTACCTCTTACACCCAAACATGTGTATGATGATTAATTAAAGTTAAAAGGAGAGCATTAGGGTATAGGTAGAGAAAATCAAAGTGAGAAACAAGGGAAGAGAAGACCATCAGATTCGGCCACCACCTAAAATCCCACTACAACTCATTTAGCTATTCTTCCAAACAAATACAAGCATTTAGCCACCTCCCAAAACCAATCAAACCATTCGGCCACTTCACAAAGTAACCCAAAATCTGGCCGAAAATGGAGGTAAGACACAAGGGGTGAAGAAAGTAATGCGCTTGATGATAATTATGTGAAAAAACTAAAGAAACAATCCAATTTTTATGTAAGAGAGGGTAAGATTAAATCTATGTTTTATACTAACAAGCCAATGATTTTTCTTGTGTATAAGAAGGCTTACTTTAACTCTAACAACCTTGATCATGTTGTTCCTAGTATACCTATTTTTTTATTGAATGAATTTGATGACATATTTCTTGAAGACATTCCTAGTAGGTTACCACTTTTGAGGGGAATAGAACATCAGATAGAAATTGGATCCAAAGTTGTGATTTCTAATCAACTAGCCTACAAAAAAAACCCCTAGGAGACAAAGGAGCTTCAAATGCAAGTTAATGAATTGATGTCGAAGGGTATATTCATGAGAGTATGACCCCTTATATAGTGTCAGTGTTACTTGTGCCTAAGAAATATGGAACTTGAAGGACTTGTGTTGACTGCCACGCCATTAATAACATAACATTAAAGCATAATCATCTTATTCCTAGTCTTGATGACATGTTTGATGAATTGCTTGGATCATGTATTTTCTCTAAAATTGATTTTAAAATTGGGTAC
Source organism: Populus x sibirica (assembly GCA_019202695.1). Taxonomy (NCBI): domain Eukaryota; kingdom Viridiplantae; phylum Streptophyta; class Magnoliopsida; order Malpighiales; family Salicaceae; genus Populus; species Populus x sibirica. Next base: position 1,200,770 of record JAGMVL010001026.1, on the reverse strand, counting down.
CATTAGATTATGATGAAATAAGGGAATGAATGAAAATTTTCATTTAAGACTAAGCATTATTTGTATGAATGTTTAGTCATGTTGTTTGGACTTATAAATGCACCTAGTACATTTATATGATTAATGAATCATGTATTGGGTGCATTTATAGGTAAATTTGTGGTTAAGTATTTTAATGACATCCTGATCTATAACAAGAACTTGAATGAGCATCTTGATCATTTGCGTGATGTACTTAATATATTGTGTAGTGATAAATTTTATACTAATCTTAAAAAGTGTTCCTTTTGCATGGAGAAAATTGTGTTTCTTGGTTATGTTGTAACTACACAAGGTATCGAGATGGCTAAACAAAGGTTTTCAAGATTTGACTTTGGCTAACGATTTTTTTAAAAAAAATCAATGATTTGTCAAGTGCAATAATTTACCTAGCAACTTCCTAGGAGATGGCTAAACACCTAGAAATCCAAATGGATGACCTAACTATCAAAGTTTATTGTATAAAAGCTGCATGAAACAAAGACAATGAAGTTTTCATGAGTTATAAACTTGCAAAACAAATTCGTGCAAATCGCTACTATAATAAGGTCAAAATTTATCAATTCTAACCAATCTTATTTGAAATGAGGAAATGCCATTTTTTATATCCCTTATAGATGAATATGTCCCTTGTAGTTCCAATTTGAGCTGAAGTGAATTTTTTTCCTTTGTAAGATAGCCCTGGCTAGGATCACACCCCATACTATGGGCAAGTATTAGAAAATGATGAG